>CM067859.1:64239705-65480965 GCA_034642435.1 Megalocaria dilatata | reverse complement strand
TACTGATACCATGCTAATGGAAACTTTAATTTTTCATTGCTGAATTTAAAGCTTAACATCATTCAATGTAGGAAAAGATAAAGGAGTTAAAGAATACATCAAGTTATATTGATATTTTGTTCACAATCCTATTACGCAATTTTGTTGCGTTGTGTTTAATCGCTCCACATTTGAAAACTATTGCATTTCGAATTCCAATAAGACGGATGTTTCGAAATAACTTTGGATCGCCCGAACAAACATTTTTATTGCAGGAATAAAAAAAAATATTTAATACCGATCTACAATAATATGAATATTTTTGAGTAATTGGAAAGAACTCATTTTTATTTTGTGAATCCATTATGAAATGAAGATTGTCGTAGTAGCGATAAAGTATCATTTCATACCTGTTAAATATTACGTAGTTTAGCAGGCACCTTCCAAGGCGCCGAATGTCTATATATCGCGAGTCTCCGATAGACGGTCTCAAACGATTAGAAGATTATAAACACAAGACGAAGATGAATAATCCTTGGTCAAATAGAAATTTGTCGTGAGTAGATATAGTGAGAGAAAACTACTCCACCTTGAACTTTGACCCCGAGGAGCGTGGCCTCGACGTAAAATTTGTTTTGATCACGTGATCTGTGGCTGACGTCATTTGATGATAATAGGAACCTGTATTAGGGAGGGGGTAGTGTTGGTGTCTACCGCTAGAGGTCGTTGTTGATAATAGGAATCTGTAAAAAATGTGGGGGTTTGCATATGAATATGTTTAAGCGTTTTGCTGGATGGCGTGAGGTGTAATATTGTCGGTTTCAACGTTTATCAGCGATCACACGCTCGGTTGCTGACGTCATTTGACGATTCTAGGAACCTGTATTAGTTGGTGGTGGTGTTGTTGTTGCCTACCGCTAGAGGTCGCTGATAATAATAGGAATTTGTACACAAAATGTAGGGATTTGGATATAAATATGTTAATGCATGTCGCCAGATGGCGTGAGATTATGTGGGAAAGTCGGTGATCAGTTTCAACGTTTATGAATTTTAATTCTTAGAAGCGTGTTATGAATCTGAAATTCTGAAATCTGATATTCTGAAATTCTGATATCAAGATTCTAAACTCCTATATTTTACCTGTTAAAAAAAAACACGTTTGAATATATATTTATTGTTTATAAAGACATATTTTTCTAGAATTACATTTTAAATTTGAAAATCTCTTCCTATTTCTAAAAACTTTTATTTTCCAAACATCATCGACTTCAGAAGTTGACAAGTCCTTAAATGTATTGAACATCCTTCGCGTATCTTCATATTGAGAAATTTGCTTCTTCAGTTCTTGAATATTCAGGAGAAATTGATCAACAGTTACCATCTTCTTATAGTTTCTATTTCAGAATGATCTTCATTCAACGTGAAATTAATCTGAATGTAAAGTGTAGTTCGATGATTTATTATTCTTATTTTGCTGACATTCAAGACAATTATGTCTACTGGGTGATGGACCATCAATGTGACACTTCGATTCAGGTTTATTGTAGTGAGCGTTACATGGTAAATACTCTTCCAAATCTTTCCTTAGATGCAATGGCATTCGATGCCAAATCATATCTAATTCCAACGGTCTGATCACTTAAGTGAAATAATTGAATGGAAGTTGACTCAGTTCAAGTTAATTGAAATCTAAGATGGTTATATTCCCAACCATCAGATTATAAAATTTTTCTATGAACTGACTACCCATCATCACAGCACGTTACTTTTGAAATAAATGAAGTCACCACACAATTTATATACGAAGGTCTACAACCAAATTATTGCAACATCTTCGATGAGTATACGTCATGTTAATTATGGAAAACTAATATTCTAGAAAATGATCCAAAATAATTTTAATAACCATCAAATTATAAGTCTTTGATTTTTTTACTCAAACTATTGAAAATTTTAAGGTAAGGTGTTTCACTATATAAAGGATTCCTTTTCAGAATTAAATTCATTAATCATGAAGATTTCAAAAAAGATACTCTGTTTTTTTATCCTTGTTTCAACCGTTTCAACAGAAATTGACTATGAAAAAGCTGCAAAATATTTGAAACAGTATGGATTTTTATCTGAAAATCCAACAGTTTCAAGTTTGAGTGATGGTAACAACACAGATGACCCTTACACTCAAGCGTTGATTAACTTTCAAGATTTCTATAATTTGAATGCCACAGGGATTTTAGATGATTACACTAAAAATTTGATAGAAAAAAGTCGATGTGGTGTTAAGGATAATCCTCTTGATTTCACACTGTATAAGAAATGGCCTAAGAATATCATTAAATGGAAATTTTTGTTTCCTAAACAAAATGATAAGAATATAGCCAAACTGTGTTTCGACGAATGGTCTCAACATACAAATCTAACTTTCTTTCAAGATGAAAATTCTCCTGATATAACAATCAGTTATGGAAAACGCAAACATAAATTATTCCATAAATGTCAAGGAGATGGAAATTGTAATAATGATTTTGATGGAAATGGGGGGGTATTGGCCCATGCTTTTTTTCCTAAAGGAAACGAATGTTTAGAGCTCCACTTAGACTCTGATGAAAATTGGTATAGGGGTACTGATAAAGCACCGATTGGATCGGTTTCTCTTTATTGGACTCTCCTGCATGAAATAGGACATTCTCTTGGTTTAGCTCATTCTAGTGTGAGAGATTCAATTATGTTTCCATTTTATTCTGATGATAGGACAGTGACATTATCTCAAGATGATATTAATGGAATTCAAACATTCTATGGAAAACCTCCAATAAAAAACCCAGTTACAACCACAACTACAACGATGACTCCAGAAATAGAAACTTCAACCAGTAAATCTCTCAATGTGATCAAACCTCCAGACTTATGTCAAATTAAAAACAAAATACACAACCTTTTTGTTATGAAAAAAAATTTATACGTATTTTATGAAGGATGGGTATGGATTATTCCTTTAGTAGGAAATAAAATAAAAAAACCTGTCAGGATATCCACCATGATTCCAGGAATTCCTTCACACATTGATCATGTTTTCCGATATATTGATGGTTTGCTGTATTTCTTTAAAGATAAAAGAATATATAGATATAATTAATTCACTGAACAAGTTGAAGACTCTTCAATTTTCAAATTAGAAACAACGTTAAATATCCAATGCCAATCTGAGAGTATTTTGAACCAGTTGAAAGATCTGTTATCTACGATTATAACAAAATTTGAATATCAAAACAAATTGAAATATGTTTATCTTCTACAATTTTAATTTCCAAAAGAATTTTTTATTCAAAAAACTTTTAGAATTAAATTAATGTCTAAAACAAGCACCGCTCACATTCAATAGACGTTTATAATCAAAACTCAATATACAATGTCAAATGAAATAAATAACCCAACAAATATACGAAAGTAATTAAAATTAATGAATAAATATTCAAAGGAGACAAAATTTTGTTTCTGGTTTTATCTTTAAAAAATACTACTTGCCTTATAAAAACATGAACACACTTAAAGGACTTCCCAAAGAATATAATTTATTTGAAATATTTAATATATTTAAATATTCGAACAAATTATTTCAAAAATCTCTGAAAAATGTGCACTATATCTTCAAAAAACAAATATAATTCTAGATAATCCCTTCTTCAGCCCTTTTTCAATATTACAAATATCAAAATCAAAAACATAACCTACATCACTCACGTGTTAAAAGAATTAAGCTTCGAACTACAGATCAACTATATATTCAAGATTGATCTATGTTCTAACAAAATCAAAGAACAAAGTGAGTTATTTTAAGGTTTACTTAAATTCATTGACATTCTATAATGAGATTTATTGAAGCCAAAATATAATTATATATTATATATAAAATAAAATAGAAAGGCTTTATACTTGATAGAAGAAATATAACAAAATTTGAATATCAAAACAAATTGAAATATGTTTATCTTCTACAATTTTAATTTCCAAAAGAATTTTTTTATTCAAGAAACTTTTAGAATTAAATTAATGTCTAAAACAAGCACCGCTCACATTTAATAGACGTTTATAATCAAAACTCAATATACAATTGGTAGAAATTTTTGAAATAATTTGTTCGAATATTTAAATATACTAAATATTTCAAATAAATTATATTCTTTGCAAAGTCCTTTAAGTGTGTTCATGTTTTATAAGGCAAGTAGTATTTTTTAAAGATAAAACCAGAAACAAAATTTTGTCTCCTTTGAATATTTATTTATTAATTTTAATTACTTTCGTATATCTGTTGGGTTATTTATTTCATTTGACATTGTATATTGAGTTTTGATTATAAACGTCTATTAAATGTGAGCGGTGCTTGTTTTAGACATTAATTTAATTCTAAAAGTTTTTTGAATAAAAAATTCTTTTGGAAATTAAAATTGTAGAAGATAAACATATTTCAATTTGTTTTGATATTCAAATTTTGTTATATTTCTTCTATCAAGTAAAAAGCCTTTCTATTTTATTTTATATTCAATATATAATTATATTTTGGCTTCAATAAATCTCATTATAGAATGTCAATGAATTTAAGTAAACCTTAAAATAACTCACTTTGTTCTTTGATTTTGTTAGAACACAGATCAATCTTGAATATATAGTTGATCTGTAGTTCGAAGCTTAAGTCTTTTAACACGTGAGTGATGTAGGTTATGTTTTTGATTTTGATATTTGTAATATTGAAAAAGGGCTGAAGAAGGGATTATCTAGAATTATATTTGTTTTTTTGAAAATATAGTGCACATTTTTTAGAGATTTTTGAAATAATTTGTTCGAATATTTAAATATATTAAATATTTCAAATAAATTATATTCTTTGGGAAGTCCTTTAAGTGTGTTCATGTTTTTATAAGGCAAGTAGTATTTTTTAAAGATAAAACCAGAAACAAAATTTTGTCTCCTTTGAATATTTATTTATTAATTTTAATTACTTTCGTATATCTGTTGGGTTATTTATTTCATTTGACATTGTATATTGAGTTTTGATTATAAACGTCTATTAAATGTGAGCGGTGCTTGTTTTAGACATTAATTTAATTCTAAAAGTTTTTTGAATAAAAAAATTCTTTTGGAAATTAAAATTGTAGAAGATAAACATATTTCAATTTGTTTTGATATTCAAATTTTGTTATATTTCTTCTATCAAGTATAAAGCCTTTCTATTTTATTTTATATATAATATATAATTATATTTTGGCTTCAATAAATCTCATTATAGAATGTCAATGAATTTAAGTAAACCTTAAAATAACTCACTTTGTTCTTTGATTTTGTTAGAACATAGATCAATCTTGAATATATAGTTGATCTGTAGTTCGAAGCTTAAGTCTTTTAACACGTGAGTGATGTAGGTTATGTTTTTGATTTTGATATTTGTAATATTGAAAAAGGGCTGAAGAAGGGATTATCTAGAATTATATTTGTTTTTTGAAGATATAGTGCACATTTTTTAGAGATTTTTGAAATAATTTGTTCGAATATTTAAATATATTAAATATTTCAAATAAATTATATTCTTTGGGAAGTCCTTTAAGTATGTTCATGTTTTTATAAGGCAAGTAGTATTTTTTAAAGATAAAACCAGAAACAAAATTTTGTCTCCTTTGAATATTTATTTATTAATTTTAATTACTTTCGTATATCTGTTGGGTTATTTATTTCATTTGACATTGTATATTGAGTTTTGATTATAAACGTCTATTAAATGTGAGCAGTGCTTGTTTTAGACATTAATTTAATTCTAAAATTTTTTTGAATAAAAAATTCTTTCGGAAATTAAAATTGTAGAAGATAAAGATATTTCAATTTGTTTTGATATTCAAATTTTGTTATATTTCTTCTATCAAGTAAAAAGCCTTTCTATTTTATTTTATATATAATATATAATTATATTTTGGCTTCAATAAATCTCATTATAGAATGTCAATGAATTTAAGTAAACCTTAAAATAACTCACTTTGTTCTTTGATTTTGTTAGAACATAGATCAATCTTGAATATATAGTTGATCTGTAGTTCGAAGCTTAAGTCTTTTAACACGTGAGTGATGTAGGTTATGTTTTTGATTTTGATATTTGTAATATTGAAAAAGGGCTGAACAAGGGATTATCTAGAATTATATTTGTTTTTTGAAGATATAGTGCACATTTTTTAGAGATTTTTGAAATAATTTGTTCGAATATTTAAATATATTAAATATTTCAAATAAATTATATTCTTTGGGAAGTCCTTTAAGTGTGTTCATATTTTTATAAGGCAAGTAGTATTTTTTAAAGATAAAACCAGAAACAAAATTTTGTCTCCTTTGAATATTTATTTATTAATTTTAATTACTTTCGTATATCTGTTGGGTTATTTATTTCATTTGACATTGTATATTGAGTTTTGATTATAAACGTCTATTAAATGTGAGCGGTGCTTGTTTTAGACATTAATTTAATTCTAAAAGTTTCTTGAATAAAAAAATTCTTTTGGAAATTAAAATTGTAGAAGATAAACATATTTCAATTTGTTTTGATATTCAAATTTTGTTATATTTCTTCTATCAAGTATAAAGCCTTTCTATTTTATTTTATATATAATATATAATTATATTTTGGCTTCAATAAATCTCATTATAGAATGTCAATGAATTTAAGTAAACCTTAAAATAACTCACTTTGTTCTTTGATTTTGTTAGAACATAGATCAATCTTGAATATATAGTTGATCTGTAGTTCGAAGCTTAAGTCTTTTAACACGTGAGTGATGTAGGTTATGTTTTTGATTTTTATATTTGTAATATTGAAAAAGGGCTGAAGAAGGGATTATCTACAATTATATTTGTTTTTTGAAGATATAGTGCACATTTTTTAGAGATTTTTGAAATAATTTGTTCGAATATTTAAATATATTAAATATTTCAAATAAATTATATTCTTCGGGAAGTCCTTTAAGTGTGTTCATGTTTTTATAAGGCAAGTAGTATTTTTTAAAGATAAAACCAGAAACAAAATTTTGTCTCCTTTGAATATTTATTTAATAATTTTAATTACTTTCGTATATCTGTTGGGTTATTTATTTCATTTGACATTGTATATTGAGTTTTGATTATAAACGTCTATTAAATGTGAGCGGTGCTTGTTTTGGACATTAATTTAATTCTAAAAGTTTTTTGAATAAAAAATTCTTTTGGAAATTAAAATTGTAGAAGATAAACATATTTCAATTTGTTTTGATATTCAAATTTTGTTATATTTCTTCTATCAAGTATAAAGCCTTTCTATTTTATTTTATATATAATATATAATTATATTTTGGCTTCAATAAATCTCATTATAGAATGTCAATGAATTTAAGTAAACCTTTAAATAACTCACTTTGTTCTTTGATTTTGTTAGAACATAGATCAATCTTGAATATATAGTTGATCTGTAGTTCGAAGCTTAAGTCTTTTAACACGTGAGTGATTTAGGTTATGTTTTTGATTTTTATATTTGTAATATTGAAAAAGGGCTGAAGAAGGGATTATCTAGAATTATATTTGTTTTTTGAAGATATAGTGCACATTTTTTAGAGATTTTTGAAATAATTTGTTCGAATATTTAAATATATTAAATATTTCAAATAAATTATATTCTTTGGGAAGTCCTTTAAGTGTGTTCATGTTTTTATAAGGCAAGTAGTATTTTTTAAAGATAAAACCAGAAACAAAATTTTGTCTCCTTTGAATATTTATTTATTAATTTTAATTACTTTCGTATATCTGTTGGGTTATTTATTTCATTTGACATTGTATATTGAGTTTTGATTATAAACGTCTATTAAATGTGAGCGGTGCTTGTTTTAGACATTAATTTAATTCTAAAAGTTTTTTGAATAAAAAATTCTTTTGGAAATTAAAATTGTAGAAGATAAACATATTTCAATTTGTTTTGATATTCAAATTTTGTTATATTTCTTCTATCAAGTAAAAAGCCTTTCTATTTTATTCTACGATTATATCGAAAAATATGGTAATATCAGAAGATTGAGATTCTGATTTTCAGTAGTATGTTAACTCCTGTAGGATCAGGTATATTCAACGGAGCAATTAATAAGCTACCATTCGAATTACACCTTCCTGGCTATCAGTACTGTGGACCTGGAACAAAGCTCTCTCAACGGCTTTCCCGAAACGATTCTGGTATAAATAAATTAGATCAAGCTTGTAAGGAACATGATATTGCCTACTCTGAAAGTAGCGAATTGATTGATAGACATAAAGCTGATAAAGTGTTGGAAGATAAAAGCTTGGAACCGTTTTAAGTCCAAAGACGCAAATTTTAAGGAAAAAAGAAACGCTCTGCTGGTAACAGGAGCTATGAAAATCAAACGTAAACTTGGTTTGGGTTTTCGAAAATCTCTTATTACCCCAATTGGGAAAGCAATCAAAGGTTTTAAAAACTCTGAAATTCATAAAGTATCACTGAAAGCTCTACAGGCTGCTCGTGCAGCTATAAGGAAAGCTGGAGGAAAAAAACAGATTCGTGTTCCAAGAATCATTCCTTTTTCACCGAAATCAGGCGGTGTGTTACCACTCATTCCGATATTCGCTGGATTATCAGCATTAGGAACAATGTTAGGTGGTGCAAGTGCTGTTGTTAAAACAGCGATTGATGCAAAAAATGCAGCTAAAAAACTTGAAGAATCTAAACGACATAATCAGGTGATGGAAGCGATAGGTCATCATTATATGTGAGAAAATCTAAACGAGGTTACGGATTATTTTTAAAAAAGAAGTCAAAAAACATTTGAAGCTACCCAATCGTCCCTTGTATGACTATGAATTGCTAAATTATGCTCGAACATTGAAACTAAAACATTTTCGAGGAATATTTATGAATGACACATTACCGAGGAAACCATGGGTGAAGGAATGTGCTATTATAAATTTGGATAGTTCAAATGGTTCGGGAACTCATTGGGTAGCATATGTGAAAGATGGAAATTCTGTTGAGTACTTCGATTCGTTTGGAAATCTCAAACCTTCCAAAGAGTTAGTGTCTTATTTGAATTGTAATATTTTTTATAATAGGGACCGTTATCAGAATTATAATACTAGTGTTTGTGGTAGATTACGCTTGGAATTTTTAATGAATAAAAGACTATAAAAAGAAATGTGTACTACTTTTTTCAGTCATGTCTTTGATATTCAATCTGAGAGGTACTTCATCAGTTCTTTCAGCTGATTTCTCACCTAGTATAGAATTGGATCCGTCATATAAGTATGGTTTTGCTCTAATTGGGTTTCATACATATAATACCATACCTAATATTTCTGATAATACATATTTTGTATATAAGGAAAACGGTGAGGAGAAAAAAATCGAAATACCTACTGTAACTTATGAAATATCTGATATAGAAGGATATTTAAAGAAAAAATGAATTCCTCCCGAGGAAAAAAAGGAAAAGGGTGGGAAAGGTGGAAAGAATTTTTTCTTCTTAAAACCTAATAATAACACTTTGAAAACTGAAATATTTTATAAAACCTCTTCAATTGACTTTACGAAAGCGAAAAAATTAGGTCGTTTACTAGGATTTTCATCATTGAAATTGCAACCTGGAGTCGTTCACTACTCAGATTTACCTGTAGAGATAATAAACGTAAGGACAATTTATATTGATACTAATCTCACTGAAGGCGCTTATCATAACAGAAAGCATTTACACACCATTTACGAATTTGCTATTGGAGTAGATCCTGGCTACGCCATTGATGAGACACCTTCGAATCTAATATATTTGACTGTATCAAAGCCAGTTATTTCTAACATAACTTTAACAGTTTTGGATCAAGAGTTCAGACCTGTAAATTTCCGAGGAGAAGAGATAATTATCCGATTAGAACTCAAGAGATGGTCCTAATTCTTAAAAGACCTGACTTTGAATATAAAGGTCTACTTCCAATTGAACCATTGCGCATCAAACGTCCCTCTAAGACGCTGAAACAATTAGCTCTTCAAGACAAACAATTCCTCCAATCGCTCGGTTATGTTGTCAGGTCAAGTATTCAACCTATACCAGGAAATCAACAACGATGAATCCATAGTTAAACTGGAAACGAGAACCTACTTACCATTCATTAAATCTTTCGAAAATAATGATACTATTGAAATTTGTATAAATCGATCAGACGTTTGGCTGCTGATCTATGAAGCAGCTTTAGTGATAAAGGGAAAATTAACAAAAAAAGGAACAGGAACAGTTGAGTTGGTTAACAACTTTGGATCGTTCTTATTTGAGTCGGTTCAATATGAATTATGTGGTTTCGAAATAGATAGTGTGAGAGATCCTGGAATAGTGAGTACAGTACGAGGATTTTTAACATATGATAATAATTCAAGACAAGAACTCGCAATTTCTGGATGGAATTTCCCCAACAAACCAATAGTGGACCAAGACGGAAATTTTCATTTAAGAATTCCCCTTTTCCACCTTTTGAATGTATTCAATGATTATAAATTAGCAATATGTGGAAAACAACTTCTCAGATTTGTTCGATCACGAAATGATATCAACGCTATCAAAACAACTCAAACAACTGGAGCTGGCGATGTAGCCTAGACAAGTGGAGAAATTACAATTTCAAATATGGAACTGAAAGTGAAACACATTTATCCGAATGACGTTCTAAAAGTTCAATTACTACAAAACATCAAAAATAATCGACCTATCTTTATACCATCACGAAAATGGGAATTTTTTGAATTACCATCCCTTACTGTGGGGTCTACAAAAGAAGTTTGGAATATTAAAACTGCTTCCGCCGTTGAATGCCCAAGATTTGTTATATGTTGTTTTCAAACAAATCGTAAAAATAATTCTAACAGTGATGTCACTCTGTTCGATCATATCAATGTATCAGATATTCGTATATTATTGAATGGACACTATTATCCTCAAGAACAATTGAATTTGAATTTTGATAAATCAGACTATGCAGAAGCTCATTTCGGTTACACAAAGTTCAGTGAACTTTATAATGGTATTCTGAAAAGTTCTTGTTTAGACTATTCATAATTTAAAAATAGAGCATTATTTGTCATAGACTGTTCAAGAAGAGATGAAACATTCAAATCATCTATGATAGATGTGAAATTGGAAATTCAGTCTACTAAAGGTTTTCCTGCAGATACTCGTGTTTATTCTATAATCATACATGATAATGTACTGGAATATCTACCTCTCACTGAAACTGTTCGAAAACTTATGTGAGCAGTTGATATAAGATTGTTCAATAATACAGTTGATTGTTGAAAATGAAATTGGTTGTGCTTGACATACAAGGTTTTCAAATAGGAGATGAATTTGTTGCTAAGGAAATTTCAATGTATAATGGTAGCCAATCACAGCATTACATCTTCAACTATCAACATCGTCCATTTTCTTCATTATCTGCTGCAGATAAGAAGAGGGTGAGATATTTGGAAAAACACCATCACGGACTATCATATTCATGTGGGGATGTGTCTTATGAAGATCTACCGGAAATATTACTCAAATACTTACGTGTATATGATAAAATATATGTATGTGGTCATCAAAAATATCATTTCTTAAAAAATGAGTTCAATCAGTTAAATGTTATAAATATTGAAAATCTTGTTGTTAAACCTCCAAATATACAACGAAATCGTCCTCTTTGCATGAGTCATAATCAGAATTGGGGAGTATGTAGCTTGAACAATTCAATATTATTATATAATTGGTTATTATCATTTTTACCACAATGATTTATTGAATATTATATATAAATAAAGTTTGTTAAATCAACTATTTCTCATGAAAACCATCTATTCCATGCGAAATGAGATGGAAATCCAACAACACAGTAACGAATTATCGATTGATAATTTCGATGAATTTGAAGATAAAACCATAATCAATAAACATGGTTCTTTATTTCCATCTAATGCACGTTTTATCATATGTGGAAGTAGTGGATGTGGAAAGAGTAACGCTTTCTTAGCATTACTTCTCAATCCAAATGGTTTACGTTTCATGAACGTCTATATTTTCTCAAAAAGTTTATATCAAGCGAAATACAAGTTACTAAATGATATTTTAACGAATGTTGATGGGTTGAAATATTATCAATACTCCGACAATGAAGAAATTCTGAGCCCATCCGAAGCTGAAGAAAATTCTGTTTTTATATTCGACGACGTTGCCTGTAATAAACAAAATATGATACGAGCCTAATACGCAATGGGGAGACATACAGATATCGACGTTGCTTATCTATGCCAGACGTATTCTCGAGTACCGAAACAGCTGATTCGAGATAATGCAAATATTATTTGTCTTTTCAAACAGGATGATTTGAATTTGAGGCACGCTTTTGATGAGCATGTGTCACCTGACATGACTTATGATCAATTTAAAGAACTCTGTAGTATTTGTTGGAATCATAATTCACATAGTTTCATCACGGTGGTCAAGGATTTTCCACTTCATGAAGGACGATACCGTTTGTGTTTTGATAAATTTATAAAACTCGCTGATGCACTCTAATAATTACATTTCAAAATGAAAGCTGATTCTAAAAAGAAGTCTATTGAGCTCAACCGTAAATTAAAAATAAAGAAATTGATTGAAGATGTACGCAAAAAATATCTATCACTCAAGTTGGGTAGGTCAGAAGAAGATGTGAGCTTAAAACGGTTATATTCACCTCTTACGAATCAACTTGAAATTCTTGGTTCTAAATTGGTAAATTCATCAATGAATCCTGCTCAGTTTAAAACAGATCCCAACCAGTTTAAAACAGATCCTGACCAGTTAAAAACAGGTCAGTTAAAAACAGATTCTAACCAGTTAAAAACAGGTCCTGACCAGTTTAAAACAGGTCAGTTAAAAACAGACCCTATGCAGACAGAATCGTCTACACCACAATTGGAGAGGACGCTAGTGCCAAAACAACTTTTTAAAGGGGAAAACGAGCCTGATTCTACTAATTGGTTAGAACAATTTCTTTATGGAGCTTTAACTCATTCCGATGATTTTGACAACACTTATGGACCAAAATATGATCAGAAAAGTCGAGGATGGAGTCTGGGTGGTACTGAGATAAGTTTTTCCAAGAAAAAAACTGGAGAAATAATGATTGGTAATGCAATATTTCCCAATGAGAAAGGACTCTATTCACTGATCTTCAATAAGGAACCTAAAAATTACACTTCTGAAGATCTAGGGAATTACAAGAAAATTCTTGAGATTTCAAATGTTCATAGAAGAAATTTCTCTCGGATGGGTCAAATAAAAGGAAACCCTGGCATTAAATACCGTAAAATTATCAAAAAATTATTCCCCCCAACTACAGGGGAGGGACTCATGAAATATAATGATCACCCTGTAGAATACATCTACTGGGATCACGTTCCTGAACTTATAAATCGTCTTCGTTTGTTATGGCCATCGAAACAAGCTGGAAATTCTTCCCATAATAATGAAATTGAGTCGATAATATCTGAGTTGAGAGAAGCGGGGGTTAAATATTAATCGAATTGTATATTGTGAACCAGTTGTAAAATGTCTTTAGACAAATTCGGCCGTTCTTCATCTTCCCCAGCAAGGGGCGTAAAACGAGCTCATATTGATTATATTTTTCCACTGACCCCTGACGGTGATTATGATGTTGAACGAAAAAAATTATGTAATGTAACTTACCCTACCAATGATAATGATTCTGCGACTAAGTTGTACGTTGATAATATGGATAGAATTTTGGATGTAAAACTGGATAGTACCGATCAAAGACTTAGTAGTAAAGACAAAATTCTGAATCGCATTCAAAAACAAATTAAAATTAATGAGAATAATCTCTCTGCGGAAGTGAAAAGAATCAATGATTCGCAGAGAACACTTCGGCTTAACAATGAAGAACAAGACCATCGTATAGAATCTCATGAAAATAACATAATTTTACTTGAGGACAAAGTTCGGCGAACTGACAATTCACTGCAGGATACACAAAAAAATCTTCAAACTGCATTCAATACTGTTGATGAGAGAATCTCAAAATTGGTTGATGATGTAATTCAAATCAATACACATTTCAGTACAGTAAATCCTTCAGATAGGGATCATTACAACATTGTTAACCCTAGAAGTAACTCCTCTTATCATTCACCATCTCCAGATAGCAATCTTTCCAACATTGCTAATATGAAAAAGTAAATACCTTAATGATTCTAGAATTCTATAATGAATATCTCAAAGGAGAAAATCCAGGTTGTTAAAGAACTCCATCGTCCTGCAAGAAAAAATTTTCCAACGAGACGTATAGTTATAAAAGTTCTCGATGAAACATGGCAAGCAGATTTAGTACAATTTGATTTCCTAGCCAGTGAGAATAAAAAGTATAAATTTCTCTTGGTTGTAATTGATTGTTTTTCAAAATATGTATGAGCAAGACCCTTGAAAAGTAAAACTGGTTCAGAAGTAACTCATGCTTTCCAATCAATTCTATATGATCGTACTCCGAAAAATCTACAAACTGATCAAGGAAAAGAATTTTTTAATTCACATTTCCAAAATTTGATGAAAAAATATTCAATTAATCTTTATCATACATTCAGTTCCAAGAAGGCTGCTATTGTGGAACGAGTGATAAAAACGTTAAAAAACAGGTTATATTTAGAATTCAGCTTGAATGGGAATTACAAGTGGATTGATATCATTCAACGTATCGTGGATGAGTATAATCACACGAAACATAGTACAATCAGAATGAAACCATCTGATGTTACTAAAAGTAACGAAAACATTATCATGAAAAATAGTTATAATTTTATGAAGATTGCAGGTCAGAACAAGTTGGTAGTGGGTGATGTTGTTAGGATAAGTAGATATAAGCATGTGTTTGATAAAAATTATCACCCTAATTGGACTACTGAATTGTTCAAAATTATTGAAGTAAAAATAACAAATCCTGTTACTTACCTTCTTGAAGACATGGAAGGTCGACCAATCAAAGGAGCTTTTTATGAACAAGAATTACAAAAAACGAAACAACCAGATGTATATTTAGTTGAAAAAATTTTACGTAAAAAAGGTGATTATGTATTAGTCAAGTGGTTGGGGTTTGACAATTCTCATAATAGTTGGATTCATCATACCAATCGTTTGTGAGCTCAGTTTGAATTCAGATATTCAGAAGTGAATACCATAATGATTAATGAATTGAATGAAGAATGGTCATCTAACGAAAATGTTGAAATGGAAGGAAATCTCATCTTATGTACTTCTTATCAAGTGAACGACTTTGTGATACAATGTGGGTTGAAACCAGCGCGAAATTTTCAATCTGCAATAAATCTGGTGTCGAGAAAAGGAGTCTTATGTTTCAGTGAATTCGAATGGGATCTACTCATTGAAATTCTGAATGTTGAAAATATTAGTAGATTGATTGGGAATGTACAAGTTACAATGAATATATGCAATCAACAAAAAATTGCAATTCTCGAAGAGAAAAACCAAACTGTGATTTTTGCTTGAAAGTTCCATAAAAAAATAATGAATTTAAAAAAACTTCTGGAACTTCGTGTACAATTATTAAATGATTTGAATTTCTCTGATTATTATAATAATTTCATTAGAAAAATTCGGGATATATGTCAAATGAGGGGATTATCCACAGAATATTTAATAAATCAAATTTGTGAACTTAATCCATGTACACACACTCTTGGAATATATGAAGTTCCATGCTTTGTAAATAGTAAAATAGTTAACGATATATCATATCTGTATTAAAATAAAACAAAAATGTAATTTTCATATGTTTTTTTATTTACATATCCAGAGTCCCCAAACAATTACTTGATCATATTTCATATACATATTAATCTTAATCTAAACTGTGTCAAGCGAATAATGTCCCCATGGTAAAGTATCTATACAGTTGGAAAGTATGAAACGTTAATTGTCAGAATTAGATAAAGCCAATTTGGTTTGTTCAACTGAAAAGATATTATGAGATTGAGAAGTTATATTCCTTTGTTTAACAACTTTGGTTTGAGATTGGAATAAACAAGTTTTATAATCATCATAAGTGATAGTTTTCAAACAAGATTTCCGGATACCTTTTATTTTACGAATTTCACGATCATCAACTCTGAATGAATACATTTTAGAACGTAACCCAACGAATTCTTTCATAATCAGCCCATTGTTTTCATCCTTCATGACACCTAACACCTTTTTATTTACTTGTGGAATTCCATAAATATTATTGAGAGGATAATCAGAAGTATCAAATCGTTCTGTACAATCTCGACGAATAAGCTCATACGGATCTTGATTGGTTATTTCATATGTCAAAGAATCTGTATCTACATAGTTCAATTTACAATCAAATACATTCTTCAACATATAATCGTAATGGAATTCATAAAGACATACTTTTGAGATATCTAAAACAGACATACCAACATAAATTGGTTAATCGAAAATAAGCTTCTTCTTGGAAAGTTCAATGGCAGCTAAATTTTCACCAAAAAGAGTTATACTTTTGAAATTTGGTGAACTGATAAAGTTTTTGACTCCAAATCTTCCATCCCATTGAGATCTTATCTTAACAATACGATGTTTTCGTATATTTTCAATAGTTTTTCCAAAAACTGCATTATTCATTAATTTAAATAAATTTTTTTCAAAATTATTATCAGCTTTACTACGTAAAAAAGTGTTTTTGTCAATATACGATTTCAACCAATCTGATTGATTAAATTTCAAAGCTCGGTGAATTTTTGTGAGACGTAAACCATGTTTGAGAGCTTGTTTTAGATTTCGATAATGAATAAAATATTTTTCTTTTTTATCCAAAGTGGTTAATAATTTCTTCAATTTGCTTCCGGGGGGCACTTTCGTTTCAGGACAAAAAGGTAGATCCTTATGCGAATCATGTAATTCTCTAGGATATTCAAGATCCACCTCTAGAATATATCCCTCTGGAGAATCATCTGCTACTTGAGTAAAATCTATATTAGTATTTGACCACTGAAAACCTCCATATGGGAGATATTGTGACATAGCATAACCATAAAGGTTATTGACATCAAAGTAAATGAGATAATTTTCTGGTTTAGTTGAATCATAGTTGGGTATATATTTATTGTTAGCTTTTGAATACCTAGTTGAACATTGACTTATACCACATCTTATTCCCCCTTCAATGAATAATAACATATCAATGTCTTTCATTATCTCCAATTCTATTTGAGTATGTTTCATCATACAATCCCACGTGTATCCAGGTAATGTATAATACCAAACTGGATCAAGATCAAATGTTTTATGACAACTCATTCGGAATTTTTCAAACACGTCAGCCAAAAGAAGAATATCTGTTTTCAAATACAAATTCAAATAGTCACCCAAACTACCACAATTATATGTTGAAAACACTTGTTGAGCATGAAAATAATCCTCATCAGTGATGTGTTCATCATTCAACTTATTATAGAAGGCTTCTTTCGAAGGTAGTTGAGTTTCGGAAAGTTTTTCGAAACCATCGAGATAATCATAAGGAAAAACACCTTTTCTCATTAAAAGATTTATAGAATCATTTGGAAACTGACCTTTGAGCCCTACAAATTTATCTGAGTGTAGGTGTGAAGTCAATTCTGCAAGAGAACTTCCTATGAATCGTAGACTATCGACAAATCTAAATTGAATTTCAGTTTCCTCATCGAATTTTGTGAAACTAATGTATTTTTCCTTATTCAGTGGAAGCAATTGAACTCGTCCACTTTTCGACAATTCCTTAATAATGAAGTGAGCATCATAGCCAGAAAGATTATGATAAATTATTGGAATGACATAAGATTTTTTGAAATTTAAATTACATGAATTATGTGCAGGTCCCCTTATTTCTCCAGTAAAATGATCGTGATCAATAACAATCTTATCTTGTGAAGTGAACCGTTTAAGACAAATATGACATTTGTCGCGAGCAATTAACATTTCATGCTCAATTATAGGTGATACTGATTTGATTTTATCATATAAAAAAACCGCTATCTCATTCAACTTTTTAGAAAACCATAACATGCAATCAAGACCCGTATAACTATCATAAAAAGATTCTTTTTCATCATATGAACTTTTCAAATAAATTCCTGCACTGATAGGAATATGTTCTTGATATTTAACTGTCTGAATATTAATTTCTACATTTAGAGGTTTCAAATAAGACTCAAAATCACCATAAATTACATAAGGACATTTTTGTTTATATCGGTAATTAGTGAAACTAATATGAGATTTGTCTGGAAAAAGAATGTGACATGGATCTCGTTGAGAACATAACTCCTCATGATCATTCAATTTTTTCTCGTTAGAAAAGCAATTCAGGCAACGGTCGCAAATGTAAATCTTCCCATTATGTTTTGAAATCTGTTTTGAAAGCAGTCGAGACATATTTTTAATATATCTATAATGAAAGACAGTTTCTTCCGAGCTATCTGTATGTTGTGAATAATTGTCTTGAATAAGTAATAAATTGAAATGACGTTCTGGTATTTTTGAGGAACTCAAACGTGTAGGAACCACAATCAACTCTTTATTCATCATTTCCAATGTAAAAACATTAACTGATATATTATTTAAATTTTCAAATTTGGATCTGTTTTTCAGTGTTATTGGAAATTCAATGTCATCATATTTAAAGACTGAAGAAGGATGTGGATAAGAAGTAGTTCTCTCAGAGTGTTTACTTGTGGGATACATCCCTGCAATAATACTCCACATAAAACAAATATTGTCATTATTTTCAATATTAACGAATGCTTTCTTGGAAATGATTACTTTTGGAAGATTTATGTAAGAAGATCCTCCTACACTGAATCCCACGTGATTTATGTTCACTTCGAGACCGAGAATTGATTGAAGGGCAAATCCTGAATCTTTTTCCTGAAATTCCTCGAGCTTACACAAAATTTTTTCAGTAACTGTATGATTGAACCAGTCTTTGATGTCAGTGCCATTATCAATAATATGATTTTTTGTAGGAAAATATTTACAATCCAAAATCTCATCGTCCCCATTTTTTTTGATAAATTTCCCGCAAAAAATTGTATTAACCTTAATGATAAATGTTTTCTTCAAAATATTCACAATTCTAGCTCTAAAGAGATGGTAAGCATCGTTGAAGAATTCGTGTGGCTGCTTATGAGAGATATTCATAATTATACCCGTTCTAATTCTACAGTTGAAACCAGATTGTAATTCTTCCCATTTTACTCTATCACTTCTTTTAGATATCAATCCTCGACCAATTATGGATCGTTCGAGAATTGTCTTATAGGTTTTCAAATGACTGAGGTTTGTTTGAATACTAACCTTATGACCATGAGAAATATCTTTTTTTATAAGTTTATTGAATAATATAATTGGTCTTTTAATGAGGGCTATCCAAGTTTTCTTTAAATCGATTGATGTACATTTTTGAAGAATTATGAAGGCTTTATGAAATTCTAACATAACATCGTTACATACCTCCATATTTAATGTTCTGATCGCTCAATAAATTTGAATTTTGGTGTAGGATTTCCCAATCCTGTCTCAATTTTTCCTTCAACAACTATGGACAGCTTCTCTTCGTTTAATAAATCCAATGTTTTCGTGATGTTACTTGTCACCCTCTTAGGAAGAAACACCATACAGTCATCCAATTCTAATATAGGAGCTTTCCCATATTTTGTATTTACAATTCTTGCGCTGAGAACATGGTGTTCCACATTATGAGGTAAATCTAAGAGTCTTACTACCTCCTTCTCGATCTCATACGAGCTGACAGCGTTCAATTGTTTAAGATGATTAACTGAAGACATATTTAACTATAAAAAATAGGAATTCATATAATTGAATGAATTGATTTAAAATAAATAAATATTGACTTACTGAGGTTTTGAAGTTATGTTGAACTGTGGACAAAGCTTGAATTTGGGTGAAGGAGAAATACATGTAATGACTTGATTAGGTTATTTGTCAGGTTTTTATACGATAAATAACCAGATTAAGACTTGATATCCATCTTTTGGTAAGTAAGGAATATAATTAGAAGATAATTATAATTTGATGGTTATTAAAATTAATTTGGATCATTTTCTAGAATATTAGTTTTCCATAATTAACATGACGTATACTCATCGAAGATGTTGCAATAATTTGGTTGTAGACCTTCGTATATAAAATGTGTGGTGACTTCATTTATTTCAAAAGTAACGTGCTGTGATGATGGATAGTCAGTTCATAGAAAAATTTTATAATCTGATGGTTGGGAATATAACCATCTTAGATTTCAATCAACTTGAACTGAGTCAACTTCCATTCAATTATTTCACTGAAGTGACCAGACCGTTGGAATTAGATATGATTTGGCATCGAATGCCATTGCATCTAAGGAAAGATTTGGAAGAGTATTTACCATGTAACGCTCACTACAATAAACCTGAATCGAAGTGTCACATTGATGGTCCATCACCCAGTAGACATAATTGTCTTGAATGTCAGCAAAATAAGAATAATAAATCATCGAACTACACTTTACATTCAGATTAATTTCACGTTGAATGAAGATCATTATGAAATAGAAACTATAAGAAGATGGTAACTGTTGATCAATTTCTCCTGAATATTCAAGAACTGAAGAAGCAAATTTCTCAATATGAAGATATGCGAAGGAT
Source organism: Megalocaria dilatata (assembly GCA_034642435.1). Lineage (NCBI taxonomy): Eukaryota > Metazoa > Arthropoda > Insecta > Coleoptera > Coccinellidae > Megalocaria > Megalocaria dilatata. The sequence continues at coordinate 65,460,210 of CM067859.1, read as the reverse complement.
GTTCAATACATTTAAGGACTTGTCAACTTCTGAAGTCGATGATGTTTGGAAAATAAAAGTTTTTAGAAATAGGAAGAGATTTTCAAATTTAAAATGTAATTCTAGAAAAATATGTCTTTATAAACAATAAATATATATTCAAACGTGTTTTGTTTTTAACAGGTAAAATATAGGAGTTTAGAATCTTGATATCAGAATTTCAGAATATCAGATTTCAGAATATCAGATTTCAGAATTTCAGATTCCTAACACCCTTTTAAAAATTAAAATTCATAAACGTTGAAACTGATCACCGACGTTCCCACATAATCTCACGCCATCTGGCGACATGCATAAACATATTCATATGCAAATCCCTACATTTTGTATACAGATTCCTATTATAAACAGCGACCTCTAGCGGTAGGCAACAACAACACCACCACCAACTAATACAGGTTCCTACAATCGTCAAATGACGTCAGTAACCAAGCGTGTGATCGCTCATAAACGTTGAAACCGACAATCTCACACCTCACGCCATCTAGCGAAACGCTTAAACATATTCATAGGCAAACCCCCACATTTTTTACAGATTCCTATTATCAACAACGACCTCTAGCGGTAGACACCAACACTACCCCCTTCCCTAATACAGGTTCCTATTATCATCAAATGACGTCAGCCACAGATCACGTGATCGCAACAATTTTTACGTCGAGGCCACGCTCCTCGGGGTCAAAGTTCAAGGTGGAGTAGTTTTCTCTTACTATATCTACTGTCGTGTTGGTGCACGAGCAATAAAAAACTCGAACGGAATAAATTGAATAGTGGAAATTTTAAAGGTACGTTTTAACGGAAAAGGTTTGTAGGTATATATAGATACAAATATAAGAGGGAAATACCGATCTGATGAAACTGAGATTTTGAAATCCACTTCCACGTTATCAAATGAACGAGTCGTTTATTCTAGCAGAATTTCGGGATTATCATAAAAGTACCTATACAACAGTATGCTGTTGTATCTTACTATTTCATAAGTTAAATTTTTTGCGTAATGAGGAACCTGTGCGTAGAATATGAAGAAAAATATCATTAATCACGCGATAAAAACGTTCTACAAAAATTTCGAGTATAGGACTTAAAATTTGTTTTCTTGGAGAAACACTAATACCTTATACTGAAAAATTGGTCATTTTCCTGAAATGTCATATTTCAATTAGTAAACTTTAACCATAGGCATCCAATCGTTATAAATTAAAAAAAAAATTTTTTTATGTAACTTCTATTAGAATTCAACGATAAGTTAATGTTATTTTTATGCTAATGGCTATACAATCGACCACCTGTAATATGCAAAACACAGAATTCTTATTATTTTTTTCATTATATCTCATCGAAAGTATCTAATTTCGTTCTTGTGTTCCGTTTTTTTCAATTGCCTCAATAATTATTTCATTGAGCATGACTACGAGAAATATATGATCCAAAAGCAATATTAAAATTAGAACGAAGTGTTATTAACATTTCTATCACCGTTATTGCAAATAATGATCGAAAATTCAATTATTAATTGTAATTAGATTTTGACATTAGCTACCAGAAACATTGAGTATGATTTGAAGAAAACACTTTATTTCCTCTAATTTTCATTGTTAATAAGGGGTATGAATAATGGTAATAGAAAGCTCTAGAAATCGAGACAGTTCTAGACAATTCTATACTCAGATAAACTCGACAAGGTTTTGTGATTAACAAAACCTTGTGAATTAATTGATTGATTATTACTGATTTTCCTTGTTGAATAAATTTTAAATATGAATGATATAACGAAAAATATTGTTCAAAAAGGCTTCACCCGTGGTTACTAGACTTGATCGATCGCGCACGGGAAAAGCTCACTTTTAGGACTGATAATGAAATAAACTATTAATGAGATTAATGGAGTTTGCGGTTGGCTCTAGGTAAAATGGTTAGGAGATCGGTTGTGGTCTGTGTGGGTCTTGTTACTGTTTCCTTACGCCACTTCAGAAACAGCGTTGATTGTTTACCCAAAAACGAATAATTGGACGGATATCGGTATAGAAAAATCAGAATTGAAACTTCTAATTAGATTTTTTCGATGATTAATATTTTTGCAAATTTAGAATTGTTTTTCTGGAAAATCACATGAAAAAAATACACGGTTAAGTTTCGATTCGATTCTTTGACATTCCTGTCGACTCAAAGGTTTTTTCACATTAGGATATATTTCAGGTTTCGGATGAGATCAGTTGGAGGGAGATGGCACTGTTAATCTTATGACCCTTTTTCAAGAAGTTACTGACAGATTTGAAATTATTAGAGTAGATTTGAAGTGTAAATCGACAGATGAATAAGAAAGCGGTCAAAAGCAGCTAAAGTCACATCAGTGCTTACTAAAATTTTTCTCCAGAATTACTGAATACGAGCTAAGTGTAATTCGTTGTTATTTACAAGATATCTGGTTCACAATATTTCAAATTAGAAATTACGTTTCATTTTAGATTTTTCAGATAAAATTTAGGTGTCTTTCATTTGAGAGGGTCCGAAAATGAATAACCAGCAGTTTTTCTTATTGATTTTCCGCAGAAATCTGATGAAGTAATCGAAAACTAGTGAGAATGTTTGATGCGTAACCCCGCACATCACATTTCAGACATGGCCGTTATTTTCGAAAGGAGTCAACTCTGTATGAGAAGTCCGGTGCGTGGTTTCGACGCACTTCGAATCGCAGATTAGGCGAAATCGATATCGCCAGAAGATTATGATTTCTGGAAGATTTCCGACACCGCTGTTAAGTAATTACAATTAGAAGTTTAATTTTTTCGCGGTTTCCAACGTCACAGAACGTGTTATTTTTTCGTTCAAACGTTGTTAAATTTCGAATTCTGACGAAAAAATATTCTCGAAAAAAGGGGAATTCAAATAAGTCACATCTGTTGACGAATCTTCCTTTCGTGTTGACATTACAATAGTTGTTAAGGGTTTGTTTCCTTTTTAACCTCTTTTCATCATCTGTTTCACCTGTACAAGCATAAAAACTCTGTTCTGCTTGTTAAGTTTCCAGTTGTCTGAAGAAGGAATATTTATTCCTCGAAACTTGAGTTACAAAAAATGTGTAAAATATCAATTTATTGGTGGTAAAACAGTAATTTTTAATAACTTTTTTTATGTATTTTATATTCAAATACGAAATTTCAATTCAAAGGCGCTGACGTGCCTTCACCCATCGAGGTTATGGTAGCGTTCGATTTTCTCTACTAACGTTGCTCCCACATAATATTTATTTTTTTATTTCATAATTATGCGATTCTCAGGAAATTTTTTTCACATGAAAAAAATTTTGAAAAAGCCGTCATTCTTTAACTTCTTGTCAAACTTGAATTTGATTGGATCTCTGTTTTTTGAGATATTGGAAATATTACAACAGCCGTTTACCCGCCGTTTACGAATTTCTTCATGGATGAACAAGCGCGTGGAAGCTAGTGATCTCACGTCAGTGCTTTTTAAAAAAAAATTATGTTCAGCACTATTTATTTTGACGCCGAATCAGAAAGGACATTCGATGTCATATGTGAAAATATTATTTATTGCACAAAGGTTGGATGATTCGTTCAGATTGTATTAGGAGATAATCTAATTCAAATATGTAATAATGACTATTGACAAAATGACGATTTTTTCTGATAACCACTGAATTTTTCAGAAATTGAAAAATTCAAATCGAAGCATCCATATTTTGTAGATTTTCATTTATTTTATGATTGACAATATTTTTCTTCGTGTTAATTCAATGAAACAGTCGTTGGAAAATGGCAGTGCTTGAAGGCATTTTTATCGAATGTATATATAAAAGATAACTAAGTGAATAAATATTATTATTATTAGGAATTAGCTCAGAGATTTCAAATTTTCACGTAGATTTCAAGTCTAAATGAGCAATGCAAAATCTGCAAATATTTTTGGAAAATATTTCAAACAGTTAATAGCAGATATGGAGCGAGTTGAAAATAATTTTTTGATGTAGTGACAGATTATATTATGAGTAGACAGAAAAAATGATATGATCATTTATCTCCTCCGGTTAACTATTATTTTTCATCATTATCACATTGTATGGAAACAAAATAAATTAAATCAGGTAACAGGAGGGAAAAATTACAGTGGAAACTTACTACTTTTTTTCATTCCATTGAATTCATTTTTACTTATTCACTTTTTTTGACTAATCTACCAATATTATTTATTATTCGAGGAAATATTTTATTTTGTATTCTCATTTTTCCATTTAATTATGCGTGTTAGGAGATAGCGTGTGTTCTATATTCGTTACTGTTTTCTTTATACCACTTTAGGAACTGCGCCCTTAATTTTTTACCCAAGTGAATGGGTAGACGGTCCCCCGAAACCAGAAAATTTCTTTCCTGGTCCTGGGTTCGAATTTTCAACGTTACGGTATGAGTCCATTAGGCCAGGCGCTGGCAAGAATGCTACGGAGAAAAGATTGGAATTGCTTTTAATTTTTTTCGGCATTAACTGATTTTGCCATAATATACTTAATTTATTTTTGAGATTTTCATGATTTGTTTGACATAATCAAATCTTGATTTATTAGTACTCAATCTGCATATTTTTATATCAAAACCAACGGAGAGAAAGCTCGAACTCTCTTTCCAATCCTAAGGGTTGCATTCGAATACCTTGGGCGATCCTTCGTTAGTTGACTAACGAGAAAATTTTTGAATTTTTCCTAACCTTTTTCTACATCGTCTGATTTGATGATGAATGATAATTCGGCATTTCATTTAGATCCTGAATATCATGTCGAACCGATGATGTTTTATAATTTTCAATATATATGAATTCATTTACTCGAATTTACTCAAACAAAAGGCTCATAGAATTGGGATACACAAAAAAACTATGTGCAAGGATTGGCTATGAGATGGTGACGCATGAAAATTGGAACGAAAAGAGGATTTCGTTGTAGAAATGAATGTTTGTTCAAACTTGAAATATAGCTTTCAAATTTTCGAATCAAATTCTATAGTCGTGGCGTATAATAATCATTACCAAGTTGGTACTATGCGCGAGAAACTTTTTTTTTTCAGAAGAAGATATTAGGAGTTTGCGGAATGAAGAAAAGTCTTAATATTGAATTGTTAAATAAATAAAGTAACTTTGGTAAAAAATACTCCTTTACTTCGAAGGTGAGCCTTAATATAGCATCGATAGAATCTGTTTATTCAATCAAATTCAATCGCCGAGCTGCATGAACGAATAAAACTCACGATAACAGCGATAATTATCTTCCACTTGACTTAAAGTCATCCGAATCACGCTAAACCGCCATTTTACAGAAAAAAAATGATGTACATTCTGTCAAGAATGTACCGGGAATTATCGATTTAAATCTGGCGGGGCAATGAGGCAGGTAAAATTTTTTTTTCTAGGTTGGTACCACTGTCCTTAATTACTATGCCAAGCTTGATCGGGATCTGTCAACTAGTGTGTCTGCAACAGCTGATTAAGTCAGTCGATGTCAGAGTGCGTGCCGATTTTTACTATGGGTGATTACGTTGAGCAAAGAATTTGTTTAAAGTTTTGTGTTGCAAATGAATTTTTGTGTGCCGATGCATTAAAATGTTGCAAAAGGCCTTTGGTGATAATGCTCTATCGAAAACTTGTGCATGTCAGTGGTACAGAGCCTTCAAGGACGGTCGTGAAGTGGTCGCCCATCGACGGCTTCGATCGAAGATAACGTCGATAAAATTAAGGAAAAGGTGCTGGAAAACCGTCGTACCAGCTTGAGAGAGATAGCACATGATCTTAAGATTTCCCACGAGTCCGCACATACGATTTTGATTGATATTTTGGGCATGAAAAAGGTGGCCGCAAGACTCGTACCGAAAGACCTGAATTTTCTTCAAAAACGTCATCGCGAACAGGTTGCTTCAGACATGCTGGATCGCTGTAATACCGATTCTACATTCATGGAACGCATTATAACTGGTAATGAGACCTGGGTCTACGAGTACGATATGCAAACAAGCCAGCAATCATCGGAATGGGTGGCAAAAAATGAGCCGAAACCGAAAAAACCACGCCAAAGCCGCTCGAAAATGAAGGTGATGCTCATTGTTTTCTTCGACATACGTGGCGTGGTGCACTACGAATTCGTTCCAGAGGGTCAGACGGTAAACAAGGAGTATTACCTAGGCGTTATGAAACGTTTGCGTGAGCGTATCCGTAAGAAGCGGCCAAATTTGTAGGCGAACAACTCATGGATTTTGCATGACGATAACGCGCCTTCTCACCGAGCTACGATTGTGACTGACTTTCTCGTCAAAAACTCAACAAACCTGCTTCAGCAACCACCGTATTCGCCGGATTTGGCACCCTGCGAATTTTTCCTCTTCTCAAAACTAAAATTGCCCCTTCAAGGCACCCGTTTTGAGTCGATTGAAGCCATAAAACAAAATTCGGCGCGAGAGCTAAAGTCCATCCCGGAAAGCGCCTATCACAAATGTTTCGATAATTGGAAATTGAAAATTCACGGTACTTTCTTGACAGAGTAGTATTCTATGAAACCGATACAAAACGCTTGTTTCTATTCAAATGATGAATGCGAAAAAAAGCGTCATGAATTTAATGCAATCCAATATATTTCTAATTCGAATACCGCTCCAATCCCAAAAGTTCAAACGTATCAGCCGAGTGGATTATTCCTAAAGTTTCAATAACTGAGCTGCAAAAACGCAAAACCTTTCAATGAAATCAACGAAAATGTATAATCAGTTACACAAAATCCATATGAACTGATATGAAATATTAGGGGAAAACCTTGATTTGAATTTGAATTTGAAATATTTTTTGAATTTTCAGATTATGTGAACCCGACGAAATTTTTCACAAACGTATGCGTTATAATTTTACTATTTTATACCACATTCCATTTCGAAAAGATCTGCAGTTTCAAAAATATTGTAAAAAATAAGAAAAAATTTCGAATATCAATAACTTCGAAATCAAGGGAACTAAATTGCTTATTAATGAATCCAGTAAAAATATTTCGACTCCAAACCTACCTTGAAAATTCAAAGATAGCAAGATATTACCTAGAACATGCACGCAAAAAAATCCATAATAAAATAATAATCCTTAACATCAATACGAATCAATGTCCGACGTAGCGCTAAATAACAATTCAGCGCTTTACAATATCGTCAGTCTCATGCATCATACAGTCACTGCGCTCTTTCACTCTTTCAGGAAGCCACAGCTGTTCACAGTCTGCTTACGTATCGATCGAACGGAAAAAAACCATCTTTACCTTCTACTCTTATGATTTCCAAGAAAGAATGCAAGATAATTGCAAAGTAAACAAATCCACGTTGTCAAATGTACTGAATGCCAAGTGAACCGTTGTTTCGATAGCCCCATGATATACAAAGTATACACCAAATCGACCCGAGCGCCATATATCCAGATGCAGCCTTGTACGCTGGATATATATATATATATATATATATATATATATATATATATATATATATATATATATACATATATATTCCTGAACCAAAATATTGTACTGTATAGAAACTGGGTGCGTTGTGACCTCAAAATGATTTCATTATATATTGATTCCTATTGAGTGCAATAAGCCCAAATTAGGACGAAACATTATATATGAGATGAAGCGCAAACGCGATTTCTTTTTTGTAGGTGAAAATGTACATTAAAGCTTCATTCTGACTAATTGGTTATACATTCTGAGTTGAAAATATTGTCCATCGCTGGCCATACTTTTTCCAACCTGTTTAGCAAATGACGAATGCCATCGCGACAAAACGGCCTGCTCTCTGACCTCTACCCGTGCAAGACTCATTTTTTGACTTCATCTTCTTTGGAAAAATACTAGATATCTAGGCGATGTTACATCGATCAGAGGAGATGGTAATCGGACTTCTCGTTTTCCTCGTAACGTTTGGCTGAATCCCACCAATTATGATCGGTACACCTTCCCTGTAATCATTTCGTTCGATTGTAGCAGCTGATAATACACCACACCGAATTGTTCTCACCCAATACACATCATAATCTTCTAGTCATGAATATTTGGCTTGACAGTTGAGGATCAGGCATCAATACGTTGCCCGACATTTTGGATTATCGTAGTGAACTCACTTTTTATTTCCAGTCACTATTAGAAGCAGAAAGTATTTTCCTTCTCACCATTGGAGCAGTTGTTCACACTAAACTACGGTGTTCGACGTATCTGGGCTTCAGTCCATACGACATCCCAATTTTCTACCTTTCGGATCATTACCATTACTTTTAAAGTTAAATTTAAAAGTATTTTTGCTAGTTTCTTTCGCATTTGTGATGGACTTCAATCGAGCCTTGTCACTTATTTTAATCCTTAAACTTTGGTGACGCTCCGGGTCGTTCTTTGTCTTCCAAATCAAAATTGCCACTTTTCAATCGGGCGGACCACTTCTGACAGGTTCGTTCAGCTAGGCATGGTTACCGTAAACATCTACTGGAAAACGATGAATTTCGGCAGAATTTTATTCATATTGAAATAATGAAATGGAACTCTTCCCAAAAACCGATTATTCGGTAAAAAAGTTGATATTTTCAGAGCCCACAGAAATATGTTGTTTACACTTCAGTTCAATGACAGATACTGAAAAGAAGGACTAATGATGACACTTCAAAAAGAAAGTGATGCTAAATAAAACAACATAAAAGTAAAGTAGTAGCAACATATGTCAAAATGAAATCTGTTCGGTCAGGTGAAAACAAGTTATCTTTTGAAAAAGATCGAGGATCTTCAATTTATCAGGGACGGCTCGAGGTCTGACTGCTGCAACTAATTTGGTTTATCGAGAAAATCAGTTCCAGTTATTCACGTTTGAAAATTTTCCATATTATTTCCAATATTTTCGAAACTAAATATCATATCGGTCTGGAATTCAGCAGTTGGTAGAATATCTATGGGAAATTTCGCATATCCATGGGAAATTTCGTGATGAACTTCGACTAAAAGAGAAAAAAATTATTTTGTGAAGAAGATGCTTTTCGTTTTTTCAGTAAACATCAGAAATTGCAGTAATGTATAACTCGAAAATCAAATGCTAAACCTGGAAAATGGCAGTGAAAAAATGCAGTGGTCATGATACTCTCCTGTGAATATTTTTAAATTGCCATATCTACAAGTAAATTGATAGAAATCACCTTCTGATATACTGAATTATATATAAGAAAAACAAATGTTAACTTCCGCTATTTTATTTATTTACACAACAATTGTTTCGTCATACCATGACTTCATCAGGTGAGTATTTAAACTGAGGTATACAATGCAAAACATGACCTTGAATACACAACTCTGGTACAAAAATAGAGGGGTGGAAAAAGATAGTTTACAATAAATGAAAAATATTAAGTAGGGGGGATCTGCTTAAATCTATTTGATCATTCAATAAAATTTGTTTTTTATTATATTCATTGATCTATAAGGCTTCTAACAGATTAAGTTTCCGACTTTTGTTTTCGATATATAATATTTCATAGTTCATATTAAAATTATGGCCAGTCTCTAACAAATGGTTGGCATAAGTTGAATTCGGTTTATTATTAATATAACATTTTTCATGTTCTCGTATCCTTGTTTGGAATTTGGCCTGTCTGTCCCACATATACACATGGGCAATTACTACATGTTAACTTGTAAGCTCCTGATTTTTTGTTTTTAGGAATGACATCTTTATTATTTTTTATTAAGCTGCCTAAAGAATTAATGGTTTTAAAAGAGATGTCATATTTTTCTTTTTTCTTTAAATATCTAGCAATCTTTTCAGATTTTTGGCCTATGTAAGTTAATGAAATAAATTTGGTTTCGTTTGAATTTTGAAATTTTTGATATACAAATGATATTGCTCTCTTGTAATTCATTTTATCAAGTAAACTGTCTACAATAAACGGATTAAAATTATTATTGAAAGCTATTTGTTTTATGGTTTTATACTCTTCGTCTTTTTGTTTTTCTTCCGTCAAGTAAAGACCGAAACAATGAAAAAAAAAACTGAATTATATGAATTACACTTTGTAAAAGTGTTATAAACCATCATTATTCAAAAACTCAGATGATGAAACTCAATAAAATCCAAGGAAAAGACTCACCGTATATTTATTGACTCGTTAGAGTGTAATTATATCAAAATCAATTAAGTTAGCTCAATTCAGGTAGAAATATCAATAAATAAAACTCAAAACCATACTCAAAAGCCAAAATTTTGAAGAAGAAGCATATTTGGAATACATAAAGAATAGTCGAGTGGAAATTCTCTAAAAGATACTCAAAAATGTAAGATCCATTTGAAAATCTTGAATAGAACTCAGAGGGAGCATTCAATTGATAAATATTAAATGTTTAAGAAAGCCAAAGTTGCAATAAATAGAAGTAATTTGAATTTAAATATCTAGTTTAAACTTATGAAGAAAATTGTTGAGAAGATTTATAACTATCATGAATTATATATAAACTGTTGAGGAAAAATTGGCAGCAAATAATATTAATTGAATAATAACATACCAGAAAGATGTAAATAGGACAAATTTGATTAAAATTCAATTAATTAAGGAAAACATAGTTTCTACGTCAGATATTTTGAAATTATAAATGTAAGAGATATTCTTCAAGATGTTTAGGCATCAATAAAATTGTAATAGCATCTAAGCTAAAGAAGTTTAATCAATTTCATAAGTTATATTCTGTAATTATTCAGTAAAAAGCATTAGAAGTTAAATTATGTAAACTTTCTGACATTTGGAGAACTCTTCGTATAAAAATGAGTATTTAATCTCAACTAATTTTCATAAAAGTAGTACCAAATTTTTCACAGCAAAATAGATTAATTATTTAGAGTAATTTTAAACCTAGAAGTAGTTAAAATTTTGTAAACTCATCGAAATTATAATTTTTCAATAATTTTCACATAAGATAGTAAGCTTTGAAATTAAATTTTTCTTGAAAACTATGAATAAGGAAGACACGGAAAAAATGAGTTAGTTGAAAAATTACGAAAGCAGAATTTCAATCAGTTTGTCTCAAAATAGAACAATTTGCTCGTCAATAATTCAGTTTCAAAACCTAAAAATTAATTTAAATTATTATTGTAAATGGAAACGTGATGAAAAATCGTTACCGGAGTGTTGTGATTGAAAATATCCCAAATATCAATCAAGAATTCAACAATTTGAATCCAAAAGAAGGGGACTGGGAAATCCAAACATTCCAGAAACATTTTTCATGGACCAAAACAAAATCCTGAAATAGAGCAAAACCAACATCAAAGGAACATTGTTAATAGATGACTAAACTTAACAAAGGAAGAAATAAGTTGATTTATGTAGTTTCCCAATTTAAATTCAAAAACAAATCATTGCTTGTTTACGTTAGAATTACGTTACGATATTTAGATAGGGTTAGGTTAGAACATATAAATAGACATTAAGATTATTAATCACTGATTATTTTATTTCAAATTATTTTGATATAATATGTATTTTAAAAAATTAACTTACTAAATATTCAAATTGAACCCTCCATAAAAAAATTAAATTAAATTCAATAATATTTAAATTTCAATTATTTAACAAAAAAATTATAATTTTACAAGCTACCTGGCAACATTGAATAGAAGCAACTGGATACAAGGATGATCTAACTAGTATTCATTCTGAAATAATATATTTAAACCATATTAAATTGGATCCTCTATCGTGGGGTAAAAAAAGTAAAGGTATATTAAAAATTTTATCAATATAATCCACAACAATACATACAAATGAATAAGAATTAGTCTCTTTCATTCGCACATCACGTTTATAGAATGATAAATGAGATAATGATTTTCCTTCGAAATATTTTAAGTAAAATGGCAATTATTATGACTCAAATCTGAACTACACGAATAACTTCCAAATTCAGCAGATTGATTTTTCTGAGAATAACATGTGTATTCGAAACAATTAAACAGGGGATTTGACGATAATTCATCGAGGGGAATCAAAGCGCCCTTCCTCAACTTCACGCAACTCAGGAGAGATCCTAAAAACTGAGAGGGATGGAAACAGCGCAGAACCAGCCATTCTGCTTCAGTCCGATTGCATCATTCAAAGGATAAGTTTGCGCGTTACCTTCTATCTAACTTTCACGAAATTATTGAATGTTCACAATTTCTATAGCAGAATACATCCTAAATTCATAATAGAGTAACAATTTCTCTTGGTCCAATTCTTTCCGAGAATTGTTTTAGGGCGAATAAAGTATTGAACTTGTATTCTGTGAAAGTGACCGTCATTCCTGAAATAATCGATACGGCATTCACCACATGAATCTCGTGTGAAATCTACCCGTGTTGCGTCGTGCTTCAGAAAATGTGGTATTTTGTGGGATAACTGAGACTTTGCGGAGATGCAGAAAACGAAGGAGCGAAGGGTGAGTGAATCCTTCGACAGTGAACAATTCAATATACGTTAAGACATCTTACGTAGTAATTTTCATTAATTTTTCATTTAACCTGCAAAAATTCGTTTGAACTAACCTAATACTACTCCGTTGTTAAGGATTTTACGTTCGATGAATGATATTGATTTTCAGTTTGTCATAACCGTATTTCGAGGCTTTTTTTTAATATAAGTGTCATGGTAAACGGGTTCATAGGTTCGTGAAATAGATGAAATCTGGGTTACACCCACTTTACGTCAGACTTTCAATACGTTATTGAACGACAGTAGTGAAAATCGTATTATCTAGGAAACGATAGAAATTATTTAAAGATGTTTTTGTACCTGAGCATTCTATTTTATGAAATAATAATTGAAGTGTCAGCCTTAATAATTGCTTTCAAATTATATTGATATATTTATAATAAAATGGGCAAAATGAAGAAAAAAGTATTATATAATTTGGAGATCACCAAAAATGCATATGAAATATATAGTCAGCTGAAGATGAAAACAATTTTCCCTCACAACTCAGCTTGAACACTCTTAAATGTACCATACGATTTTGCCTCCGATATCTAGGTACTCGGATAAATAGTACTTTCATGGACTTTACAGTTAAATTAAATAATTACATAAATATATTAAGGAAAGGACTCAAGGTTTAATATGAGTTGACTCTTTAGAGTGTTACCAGATCAAAATTAATTAAATGAGATATATTATGATAGAAATATTGATAATTCAATTCAAAAAAGTACTCACAAGCTCATATTATGAAGAAAAAACATATTCACAGTACATAACAACTAGTCGAATGAAAATTCTTTGAACGGTAATCAAAAATTAGTAATCTTGTTGACAGTTTATAAATAAAATTCACAAGGAGATTTCAATTCACAAATATTCAATGTAAAAACTGCCAATGTTGCAAGAAATAGAAGTAATTTGAATTGAGATATCTAATTTGAAATTGATAAAGAAATTGTTAAAAAGATTTGTTACTATCATGAATTATATTTAAACTTCAGTGAAATTATGGACAAAAAACAAGCTAAATTAAATATAACTCACCAGAATGATGTAAATAGGACAAATTTATTCAAAATTCAATTAATTGAGGAAAACATAGTGTATACGTCAGATATTCTCAAATGATTAATGTAAATGATATCCTGCAAGATGTTTAGGCATCAGTAGAATTGTAATAGCATTTAAGCTAAAGAAATTTAATCAATTTCATAAGTAGTATTGAGTAATTAATAAGTTATAAGCATTAGAAGTTAAACTTTGGTAAATGTTGACACTTCAAATACTTTACGGATGAAGAGCAAGATTTTCAGTATTCTGTTTAACATGGATCATACATCAAAATGTAGTTTAAAAAATAGTCTAATTATCAACAGTAATTTCAGAACAAGAAATACTGTAAATTTTGTAAAATCGTGGAAAGCATCATTTTGCAATAATTTTGACAGAAACTAAATTGTTTCAGCCGTTACTATTCAGTAGTTGATCATAATTAAAACAAATCGTAGATATTACTATAATATGTTTTACTACCAATAAAAATATATTTTACACATTTTCTTGTGACTCGAGTTTCGGGAAATGAACTATCCCATCATCAGACAACTGAAGACCTAACAGTGGTACAGAGGTATTTAAACAAAAGTGATAAATATTTTGAATATTTCGATAGATTCTAACACCTAATAGTGGTACAGAGGTTTACAAGCCGAACGTGATAAAAACTCGGTTAAGAAAGAGGGGCCTTCTAACAGATATCGGAATGTCGGCAATCGACAAAAAAGGTTGTTAAACAGATGATGCCCATTTAAATATCTCAAATATTCAAAATATTTATCACTTTTGTTTAAATACCTCTGCACCACTTTTAGGTCTTTAGTTGTCTGATGATGGGATAGTTCATTTCCCGAAACTCGAGTCACAAGAAAATATGTAAAATATATTTCATTGGTAGTAAAACATAGTAATATCTACAATTTGTTTTAATTATTTTGACAGAAGCTAGTAAAGTTTGAAATTCAATTTTTCGTGAAAACTATAAATAGGTACGACACAGAAAAATTAAATCAGTCTTAAAATTACGAGGGTAGCATTCATATCAGTCTATCTCAAAATAGAACATTTCTCTCTCCAATAATCCAGTCCCATAACCTTAAAATTAACTAATATTATCATTGTGAATATAAATGAGATAAAAATTTCGTTACCTGGGTATTGTGAATGGAAAAATCCCCAATAACAATCAAGAATTGATCAATTTATATCCATAAGAAGCAATCAACTAAGTGAGCTGGGAGATCCAAACATTCCGGAAATATTCTTCAGGAAACAAAACAAAGTCCTGAAATAGAGCGAAGTCAACATCAAAGGAACATTCTTAATGGACAATTAAACTTACCAAAGGTAGAAATAAGTTCATTTATGTAAAGTTTTCCAGTCTAAAATTCAAAATCAAATCATTGCTTGTTTACGTTAGAATTACGTTACGATATTTAGATAGGTTTTGGTTAGAACATAGAATTAAACATTTAAATTATTAATCAGTGATGATTATATTTTAAATTACTTTAATTATATAATATATTTAAAAAAAAGTAATAACCTATTAAAAATTCAAATTGAACTCTCCCTAAAAGATCAAATAAAATTCAATAAAATTCAAATTTCAATTATTCAAGAACAAAATTATAATTTCAAGAGCTAGCTAGCAACAGAATACAAGCAACTAGGTACAAGGGTGATCTAACTAGTATTCATTCAGAAATTATATATTTGAACCATATCAAATGGCTCCATTAAAGTGGGGTAAAGTAAATTACAAAATTTTATTTGTTAATTCCATAACACATTGGCGCCCAACGCGTGGATAAAAAATTTGAATTGTCATTATAAATTCTTAACTGAAATTGCATGAAGTAATACCCGTTAATTACAAAATGGAAACAAGAAGTATAACCTTGATTGGCGAGAAAGGCGATGAAGAAAAGGCACCAGAAAATATTACTAAATCTGCAGATAGTGAGATAATGAAGATATTGAAAAGATTGGAAAATAATATGAAAGAAAATTCAGAAAGATTGGAAAGTGATCTGTAAGAAATGAAACAATAAATGAGAGATCATTATGAAGATATGAGAAAAATATTTAGAACAAATACAGACAAATGGAAAGAGGTAAATGAGAAAATGAAAAGCAAAAATGAAGAGATAACAGAAAGGCGGAAAATAGACGATACAGAACTCAATTTATTAAATGATAAAAGAGAAAATGAAACAAACGAACAGAATAAAAATGATATTGATAATCGTACAGAAGTTGAAGAAAATGAAACAGAAATGATAATGAATAATAATACAATAAATATAAATGAATATGAAATACCGATGATGAATAATAATACAATAAATATAAATGAAAATGAAATACCGATAATGAATAATAATGCTATAAATATAAAAGAAATCCTAATGAGGAATAATAATGCTGCAGAGGAATATGAAATGAAAAATGATAAACCAATTTTTAATAATATTAATGGAAATAAAATACAAAGGACTATTGATGAGTTGTTTATAAATTAAACAGGTAGTGAAAATGACATTACAATTGATGAATTAATACTAGACAATGACAATTTGAAAAATCGAAATGAATTCAAATATTATCGAGATAAAAATAAGAGAATTAAAGTGAAAAACAGTGACATGTATTTACAACATGATTCAAGGCAAGATCAAAAAGTTGAAATTGAATGAATTTGATAGTACAAAAATAAGAGAAAATCTCATTGACCAAACAGAATCCGAACTATTGAAATTACAAAGAATAGTTAAAAAAGGGAAAAATGAAAATTTAATGTTATGTATTGGGACATAATTTATTAGAATTAAACTGAAAACAAGTAAGAAGAAATCTTTCATACATTTGATGAAAAGAGAAAAATTAAACAGGCATTGCCATACAAAAGCAGAAACAAAATATGAACGCAACGTACAAAAAGTAAAGAGAAAATATAGTCAAAAATGTGAAAATAAAATCCAGAAAAAAGGTAGAAAGATCAGAAGGAAATATGTGAGATTGAAAGAAGGAGACATGACCCCAACACAACCATATATAAGGTTCCAAAAGGATAAAAGTCAGTACACAAAGAAAAAACCTCCATTAAATATATCTTTTACAACAGGGAATGCAAAGTATTTTAAAGATTTCAGAATAAAAGTACAGAAAAGAAATTAATCACAAGTCACTAGTAGTTCGAATAACACATATGAATTTATTCCTGCTTTTAATTAAAACAATTAAAGATTTTTAAAAAATTGGTGGATACGCCAATCAATAAACTGTATATCAAGGTTTCAAATTAATAACTAAGAGAATAAATTGCAGAAATTATAGATTAAAATTTTATTACTATTACAATTCAAAATACATGACTACATTTTACAGTTCAGTATCACATTTAAAAATTCGAAATTAAAAATTATCCTATAATATTCACAGAGATTCACATTTATTTAAAAATTCAAAATATTTATTCTAATATCCTGACCATCAGAATAAACATTTTGATTTTGGGGAATTTATCATGGAATTTACAGTTAAATTAAATAATTACATAAATATATTAAGGAAAAGACTCACCGTTGTATATAAGTTGACTCGTTAGAGTTTAACCAGGCCAAAATTAGTAAAATGGGATCATCCATTATATTAGAAATATCAATAATTAAATTCATAAAAAAATACTCATCAGCTAAAATTATGAGGAAAAGGCATATTTGGAGTACATAACGACTAGTCGAGTGAAAATTCTTTGAACGGTAATAAAAAATCAGGTATCTTGTTGACAGTTTATAAATAAAATTCACAGAGAGATTTGAATTCACAATTATTCAATGTAAAAACCGCCAAAGTTGCAGAAAAAAGAAGTTATTTGAATTTAGATATCTAATTTGAAATTGATAAAAAAATTGTTGAAAAGATTTGTTACTATCATGAATTATATTTAAACTTCAGTGAAATTATCGATAAAGGACAAGCTAAATTGAATATAACTCACCAGAGTGATGTAAATGGGACAAATTTAATCAAAATTCAATTAATTAAGAAAAACATAGTGTCCACGTCAGGTATTCTGAAATGATTAATGTAAATAATATTCTGCAAGATGTCTAGGCCTCAGTAGAATTGTAATAGCATCTAAGCTAAAGAAATTTCATAAGTAATATTACGCAATTAATAAGTTATGAGCACTAGAAGTTAAACTTTGTTAAATTTTCACACTTGAAATACTTTACGGATGAAAAGCAAGACTTTCAATGTTCTGTTTAACATGAAACATACATCAAAATGTAGTTTCAAAAATAGGCTAATTTTTAGTAGTAATTTCAAACCAAGAGAAATAAAACCGTATTTTGGTTTTTTCAAAAAATTTGTAAGTCATTATTCTCCACCAGGTAAGGTTTCAAATTCACGTCAGACGGTAAGCAAAATTGAGATGAGTGTTGTAGAAAAAAACATATTCTCAAAGTAGGCGCTGGATGAAATCATGTAGAGAAGATACGCCCTACAACGAACACTTAAAAATGAATTCGAAAAACACGAAATTTCTATCAGATATTTGAATGGATCTTTTCAATGAATTCCAATCTTTGCAGTTTTCGAACACTTCTCCTGAATGGACGGAATATCATATGGGAAGGGAAAATTCACGATTAAAATACTTCATCCTTTTTCTTCTTATCCGCATCATTCATATATTGCCAAGAACTGATAGAAAAATTATTTATCAAATAAAACTTTTTTGATACTTTATATTATACAATTATATAAATCACCGAAATCGAATAGAAAAAATTATATTGTTTTCACTAGAACTCGGAACAGCCTGATTAATTCTCCACCAGTGATTGTCACCTTTGTTGGAGAATATTTTTTGGCCCTAATTCAAAAATTAACAACTTTTGGACGAATTGATAACACGTTCTGTGCCGAAGGAAAAGCGCGAAAAAATTAAATTTCAAATTGTTATTACGTAACAGTGGTTTCGGAAATCTTCTATAAATCAGAATCTTCTGGCGATCTCGATATCACCACGTCTGCGATTCAAACTGCTCGAAACGACGCACCGGATATCTCATAGAACCGACTTCTTCCGAAAATGGCGGCCAAGTCTGAGATTTGATGTGCGGGGTTACGCATCGAACAATTTCACTACTTTGCGATTGCTTCATCAGATTTCCGCGGAAAATCAATTAAAAAAACTGTTGGTTATTCATTTTCGGACCCTCTCAAGTAAAAGACACCTAAATTTCAAATGAAAAATCTAAAATGGAGCATCATTTCTAATTTGAAATATTGTGAACCAGCTCTCTTGGAAATATGAACGAATAACGCCTAGCTTGTATTCAAGAATTCCGAAGAAAAATTGCAGTAAGCACTGACGTGAATTCCGGAGCTTTTGACCGCATTATTATTAATCTGTCGATTTACACTTCAAATCTACTCTGACAATTTCAAATCTGTCAATTACTTCTTGAAAAAGGCACATATAATTAACAGTACCATCTGCCACTGATCGCATCCGAAACCTTAAATATATCATCATGTAAAAAACCTTTGAGTCGTCAGTAATGTCAAGGATCTTATTGAAACTTAACCGTATATTTTTCTTCTTCATGTGATTCTCCGTTTTTTCCGAAAAACAATTCCAAATTTGCAAAAATGTTAATTATTGAAAAAATCTAATCAGAGATTTCAATTCTGATTTTTCTGTGCCGATATCCGTCCAATTATTCGCTGTTGGGTAAACAATCAACGCTGTTTCTGAAGTGGCGCAAGAAAACAGTAACAAAACCCACACAGACCACATCCGATCTCCTAAAGCCAACCACAAATTCCATTCATCTTATTAATAGTATATTTCATGCAGTCCTAAAAGTGAGCTTTTCCAGTGCGCGATTGATCAATTCGAGTAACCATGAGTAAAGTATTTCTGAATGTGTAATGAACGATATTTTTTATTAAATCATTCTTATTTAAAATTTATTGAACAAGGAAAATCAGTATTAATCAATCACTCAAATTATAAAGTTTTGTTGATAACAAAACTTTGTCGAGTTTGTTTGAGTGTAGAATTGTTATACAGATGTATGTTACCCTGTCTCGATTTCTAAAACTTTTTATTATCATAGCTCATACTCCTTATTAACTAACAATATAAGAGGAAATGAAGTCTTTTCTTTAACTCATATTCAATGTTTCTGGCAGCTAATATCGAAACCTAATTACAATTAATAACTGAATTTTCGGTTATTATTTGCAATAGTGGTAATATAAATGTTGATAACACTTCGTTCTTATTTTAATGTTGCAACTGGGTCATATACTTCTCGTAGTCATGATCAATGACATCATTTTTGGGGCAACTGAAAAGAACGGGACACAGGAACGAAATTAGATACTTTCGATGAGATATATTGAAAAAAAATTCTAATAAGAATTCTGTGTTTTCCATATTACAGGCGGTTGATTTTGCAGCCATCAACATACAAATCACATTACCTTACCGTTGAATTCTAATGAAAGTTATTAGAATTTATGACGGTTAGATGATTATGATTAAAGTTTACTAATTGAAATATGACATTACAGGAAAATCACCATTTTTTCAGTATAAGATATTAGTGTTTCTCCAAGAAAACATAAATTTCAAATTTAATCCTCGAAGTTCCTGTAGAACATTTTTATCGCGTGATTAATGATATTTTTCTTCATGTTCCTCATTACGCAAAAAAAATAACCTCTGAAATAGTAATATACAATATCATACTGTTGTGTAGGTACTTTTATGATTATCCCGAAATTCTGCTAGAATAAACGACTCGTTCATTTGATATCATGGAACTGGATTTCAAAATCTCAATTTCATCAGATCGGTATTTCCCTCTTATATTTGTATCTACATATATCTACAAACCGTTTCCGTTAAACGTACCCTTAAAATTTCCACTATTCAATTTATTCCGTTAAAGTTTTTTATTGATCGTGTACCAACACGTCGGATTTATATTTGAGCAAAAATTGTTCATCTTCGTCTTGTGTTTAAAATGTTATAATCGTCTGAGACTACCGCCAGTCTTACACTCGCGATATACATACATTTGGCGCCCTGGAAGGCGCCTGCTAATTTATGTAATATTCAACACGCGTGGAATGATACTTAATCGCTACTAGGACAATCTTAATTTCATAATGGAGTCACAAAATGAAAATGAGTTCTTTCCAATTACTCAAGAATATTCATATTATAGATATATTATAGATCGGCATAAATATTTTTTCATTCTTGCAATAATACGTAGGTGTTTGTCCGGGCGATCCAGAGTTATTTTTAAGCATCCGTCCCATTCGATTTCGAAATGGAATATATTTCAAATGTGGAGCGATTAAACACAACGCAACAAATTTGCTAAATAGGGTTGTGAACAGAATATGAATATAATCAGATACATTGTTCAACTTTTTTCTCTTTTATCTTTTTCTACATTGAATGATGTGAAGCCTCCAATTCTGCAATGAAAAATTAAAGTTTCCAATAAGAAAGTATCAGTATTTCAATTTGAAAACGGAAATACCCTGAGAATAAGAAAGTTAAATTCTGAGGAGAAAGTTTTATTTTTGATCAGTGTTGCATTGAGCTTGTCTTTACCAAAAAAACTTTTCACTTCATTAGTAATGAAAGATGTGAACAAAAACTAATCTCATAGTGGGAATATTGTTCATTTCGGACGAGGATAAACGAAAAATGTATCATCAGGTGATTTAGCCCGGAAACACGTAATTTTTGGCAATTCTTGAACTGTTCTCGTAATTAAACAGAAAATCTCAACAAAATAAAAAAATGCATACTTGAAGGGCTCCATCTTTCCGCCTCTAATCAGTACTTATTGGCAAGACATACTGGAAAAATAATATATTGAGCTAACTTTTATACATATACTTTTTGCCAAAAAAATCCATTTTCTCTTCGTGGAAGAGTATTCTGGACTATTTGTTGCAAATCTTATTTCATCAATATCCTCTACATCCACAAACAATTTGAGCAACTTCCGGTAAGTCATTTCCGAAATATTGACGTTTCAAAAAATATTTTTTTTTACCTATGGTGTGCAGTTCAGCAATTCTGCTGAATCATCGAAATCATGTGAGACATTTAGACTATAAAACAACCTGCAAGTTTGAAATCACAAGGTCTGTTTTTTTCAAAAAGTTATCGTGCTTGAGACCAGCCGTCAGACAGAGTTGAATTCGACCACGAATTCTTTATCTGTAGGTCCAACTCAGTCGTTTGAAGCCAGTCTCGGCTCAAAATTATAAAATAACAGATATTTGGACGAATTGATAACGTGTTATGTTCATAGAATTAGAGAGCTAAAAATATTGAAATCGATTCAAACAGAGAGAGTTTTGAATATGAGAATATGGAAAAACGTATTAAGAAATAGATAAGATTAAACTATATGATGACATTCTAAAAAAATACCAAATGTTCAGTAATATTCACGAGAAATTCAACTGATCAATCAATTCAATAATTCACAATAATGAACCAACAAAACTCGCTTACCGTTTGACTTATCCGAAGCAACAGAATAACAGCGAACCATGTAAAAATCCCCTCATGCTACTAGCAATCGTTCGGCGTAATATTTACCGCTTAAATATTACCATTCATTACACCAGACAAATACAGCAGTATGGCAACATTTCAGTGTGCCACCTTGACTGGTACCAAATTATACGGCAGCGAACTTATACCATTATAGATACAAAAGTATACGGATGCCAAATCAACCGCTATCTATACCGGAAGTCATCTTGTGCGGAAAAAAAACTCCGAATATACACGAAGTATACACGAGGATGCAGGCCATTTTTGTACGAATGCCAGCTAGTTCGCCAGATGGATAAATATATGTAACGGTTACTTCCGGGACCTTTTTTTCTTTTCGTTGTATATAGGTTCATTCAGTCATACATATGGTACTGTTTTCAATGGTAGTTGAATTTTGAAAAATAGGCCGGTTGTTTAGATTTTATTTCGATTTTTTGAATAACCATCAGTTCCAAGACATTTCAGAGTATATATTTAGTTCATTCGTTGTTTGTGTTTAATTTTTATTCGATGGGTCATATATTGAAATCTTGTGTCACTGTTTGAATCATTGACCTATTTTCGTTCAATATCGATCATTTCTTATGCAATATTGGGTCACTTCATGTTGCTGATCATTGGCATTTTTCCCGCTTGGATCGAATAATACTCAAAACTTGTGGGTACATTCAACTCTGTACATCCGACCTGATGGTTTAGGAGTTATTAACAATACAAATTAATCTAAAAAATTCAGTACATTAAAACAATTGTAGAAATTACTATGTTTTACTATCAAATGAATTGAAATTTTACACATTTTATTGTGACTCGAGTTTCGGGAATTACTATCTCATCTTCGAAGTAGTATATCCTCATATCTTTTTGTATGAGCTATGGAATGGAATCATTACTTCTGCATCAAATTGATAGTTTCTGTAAAACCTGAATTTTTTAGATACTGTACTGTTTCAGCCGTTACTATTTGATAGTTGATCATAATTAAAACAAGTTGTAGAAATTACTATGTTTTACTACAAATAAATTGATATTTTACACATTTTAATGTGATTCGAGTTTCGGGAATGAATTATCCCATCCTCAAACAACTGAAAACTTAACAAGCGGTACAGGGTATTTATGTATAGAAGGGGTGATAAAAAACAGGTTAAAAAAGCGAGGGCTCCTAACAAATTTCTGAACTGTTGGAATGTCGGCACGGCAAATAAGATTGGTGAGATGTTACTTATTTAAGTATTAAGATTGGTAAACAGATGTTACTTATTTAAATATCTCAAATATTTTGGATTTACATAGATCCGTAGTCATTCATTATTTTTATTGTGAACTTATTTGAAAATTTCAGCAGATTCTAAATAATTAAGTTTCTTTCCTTTTGTGTCTTCATGCAAAATTTTAAGATTTTCTATTGTCGGAAAAGGAACTTCCAGTTGTCCTATATATTTATTACTGCACGCGGCGAACAAGATAACTCATGTGTATGTTTGGACTTGGGTCCTTTGGGTTAAATGATACGGATGATAATTTGTTTTGCGTTTTGAAAGAAATATTAACATCTAATTACGAAAAACGATTTGGTTTATAGCTAGTTCAGATTGTTTCTGTCGAATTGAATTATCTATTATATTAGGCTTGAAACTTTTGTTCGCGGCTATTGATTTTATGGTTTTAACTTCAGCTTCGCGGTTATTTTTTGATAAGGATAAAGCGAAAGCTCTATGGATTATTGATTGATACGCTGAATCTGTAGTTTATGGGTTCTCTTGTTCAACGTGCAGTAATAAATATATAGGACAAACAGGACATTCCTTCAAGACGATATTCAACGAACATAAAATGAATTTCATGAAAAATAAACAAACAACTACATTTGGCACTCATTGTTTAGAAAACGGTCATCCATTTTGGACAATACATATTCTTGAAATTGTACATGTAGAATCGAAAGAAAAGAAACTTGATTACATAGAATCTGTTGAAATTTTCAAATTAGTTCACAACAAAAATAATGTAAAAATAATGAATTACTGTATGGATCTATGTAAATCTAAAATATTTGAAATATTTAAGTAAGTAATATCTGTTTACCAATCTTAATATTTAAATAAGTAACATCTGTAGACCAATCTTCTTTGGCGTGCCGATATTCAAATAGTTGTTAGGAGTCCTCTCTTTTTAATCTGCTTTTTATCACCTCTTTTATACATTAATACCCTGTACCGCTTGTTAAGTTTTCAGTTGTCTGAAGATGGGATAATTCATTCCCAAAACTCGAGTCACAATAAAATGTGTAAAATATCAATTTATTGGTAGTAAAACATACTAATTTCTACTACCTGTTTTAATAATTTTGATTGGTTATCTTTGATTACAACTTGATATGTTTATTAATTATTCCGCAAAAAACATCAAAGAAACTAAAAATATTCTCGCTCCGCACCTGAGATAGGTATCCGGTACGCACTGATTATTCAGCAGAGGCTGTAATTTCCACACTGCATGCGCGTATAGCAATATGGAAAAAAAATTGTTCTATAAATTCAATGGCGCCAAACGGCAATTTTCAGAGATTTGAATTATCCCTGTGTTCCCATATGTTAGATATCTGACATTTTTTGCTCTTATTACAGCTTTCTTTATTGACTGTTTGGGGGCTTGACATTTATTTTATTTTCGAATAAGATTCCCAGGTATTTCATAGAGATTGTTGGTGTTTTACTCATTCCGTTTATTGTTACTGTCGGTTAATTTTGTATGATCTCATGGATGTGAATAACGTATTGGCACTCATTTAGATTTGGTTTTAGGTGCCACTTTGAAAACCATGCGTTTGTTTTGTCCATGAGTCGTAATTCGTTAACTCTCAAAGGAAAACACCCAGAAACTTGAAAATTTCGGATATATTTAAGGCCTAAATATGTGGGCTATGTTCATTAATGGGCGAAACCGAGCGGGAAGCTTAGGATTTATTGACGTTGGAGATTTCATTTTCCCCATAATTTCTAAAATAATTATCCGATCGAATTAAAATTTGATATTTATTTGTGAAGGACAGTGCGAAGGCTAATGCATAATTATTTGTCACTTATGTTATTATACTTTTTCAAATTTGAAAATTACCGATTTACCGATTGATACCTATAAATATATCAAGCGGTCTTTCCATTACCCCAGTAAATCCCGTCTGGCTGAGTTGGTAGAGGGATTCAAATTTTTGCAGGTAGGGAGGAAGGTTGTTTTCCGTTCTCTTCTTGCGGAATAATTGAGCTACATATCAAGTTGTAACCAAAGATAATTGAGGTTAGTTATTTTCATAATTTTCTGTGCCGTGTTATAATTTGTTGTGCGAGTAGACTGACGAACATGCGCGCAACAGCTCCATACACAACGTTAGTGCTCTTCCCTAATTTTTTGACATGAATCCAATTATTTGCGATGGCTAGGATATCTGAATATTAAACATAATCACCACTTTTGTTATATTGAATTGAGTGGATCAATTATATTACTACCACATTCGGAATACCGATTCTAAATATAATAGAAATTATTATTTTCTAGAGTTATCTATTCATCCGTGGAAGGTGTGATTGTCCTGGAAGTATTGGTGAAACGAATATACATTCTGTCAAGAAAGTACCGGGAATTATCGATTTAAATCTGGCGGGGCAATGAGGCAGGTAAAAATTTTTTTCCTAGGTTGGTACCACTGTCCTTAATTACTATGCCAAGCTTGAGCGGGATCTGTCAACTAGTGTGTTTGCAACAGCTGATTAAGTCAGTCGATGTCAGAGTGCGTGCCGATTTTTTACTATGGGTGATTACGTTGAGCAAAGAATTTGTTTAAAGTTTTGTGTTGCAAATGAATTTTCGTGTGCCGATGCATTGAAAATGTTGCAAAAGGCCTTTGGTGATAATGCTCTATCGAAAACTCGTGCATATCAGTGGTACAGAGCCTTCAAGGACGGTCGTGAAGTGGTCGCCCATCGACGGCTTCGATCGAAGATAACGTCGATAAAATTAAGGAAAGGGTGCTGGAAAACCGTCGTACAAGCTTGAGAGAGATAGCACATGATTTTAAGATATCCCACGAGTCCGCACGTACGATTTTGATTGAGAAAGGTGGCCGCACGACTCGTACCGAAAGACCTGTATTTTCTTCAAAAACGTCATCGCGAACAGGTTGCTTCAGACATGCTGGATCGCTGTAATTCCGATTCTACATTCATGGAACGCATTATAACTGGTGATGAGACCTGGGTCTAAGAGTACGATATGCAAACAAGCCAGCAATCATCGGAATGGGTGGCAAAAAATGAGCCGAAACCGAAAAAACCACGCCAAAGCCGCTCGAAAATGAAGGTGATGCTCATTGTTTTCTTCGATATCCGTGGCGTGGTGCACTACGAATTCGTTCCAGAGGGTCAGACGGTAAACAAGGAGTATTACCTAGGCGTTATGAAACGTTTGCGTGAGCGTATCCGTAAGAAGCGGCCAAATTTGTGAGCAAACAACTCATGGATTTTGCATGACGATAACGCGCCTTCTCACCGAGCTACGATTGTGACTGACTTTCTCGTCAAAAACTCAACAAACGTACTTCAGCAACCACCGTATTCGCCGGATTTGGCTCCCTGCGACTTTTTCCTCTTCTCAAAACTAAAATTGCCCCTTCTTGGCACCCGTTTTGAGTCGATTGAAGCCATAAAACAAAATTCGGCGCGAGAGCTAAAGTCCATCCCGGAAAGCGCCTATAAAAAATGTTTCGATAATTGGAAGTGCCGTTGGCATAGATGTATTGGAGCAAATGGAGCCTATTTTGAAGGCGACCCAATAAATTTTGACGATTCATTGTAAAAATGTTGTTTTAATTGAAAATTCCTGGTACTTTCTTGACAGAGTAGTATTAATAACTCGGCTGTTATTTTCGGTAAATCGCGGTAATCCGTTACTGGTCAATTTATAAAAAGAGGATAATTGAATATTTCTCGAAATAAAATGCGAGTCTTCAATAATTTCAGATTATACTTCATTCGTGTGGTTGTGAAAATTTTGCTTTATCATATAATTACAAATGAATATTTGATGGATACGGTCTTTATTTGATGGTAATTCATTTGCAACTAGTAATAAATGAAATTCAATTTCCACAAACCTCTTATTGTTGAATGATAATGGTTTCGCCACACTGTGGCTTAATCATATTCTACATTTGAACTGATACTGTATGAAAATTTACATAGGTTCTTATATATGTATTGACAGGAATTACAGCAAATGGGACTAAAAGTAGAATGGCAATTATTTTGGTATTCCCAGTTAGGCGGCCAGATAACGTCAATGGCAATGAAAGTTATTGGGGTTGTCGTTGGTTTTTCCAAATTACATGAAGATATTCCATAGAGGTACCGTTTCGTGTCCATTTGTTCGTTTAGGAGAATCTTCTGAGGATTATATCGGTTTATTTCAAGCAGTTCTAAGAATGTTAATCTAGACCCTTTACTTTCGATATGTATAATTTCAAATTCGTTATTTAATTTATGTTCAAATTCTAGTAGATGGTGGGCTGAATTTTAGGTATAGCTCTTTTGATGTTCGTGGATTCTTTTCTTGAACGATCTCCCGTTCCAGAAATGATAGATCTTGTGTGAAGGCTGAACGTAGAATAGACAGACATATTGTCCTTTCACATTCATGAAAGAGCATATTTCGTTTTTCAATTTATAAAATCTATCACATGAAAGCCATCGCACCTCTGCGTAATAAGGTAAATCAGTGTACTCACTTTCATATCACGTAAAAACGCCGAAAATTGCCGCTGATTCAATCCTTGTGACCTTATGACGTTAATAACTTCTTGATGAATTATGCAATGAACATGAAGAATGTCTGGTTTTTCACAGCCGGTTTCTTTAATTATTGCATTAATTTACTCCAGTCATGGAAGGAGCTCTGTTGCGATGGAAAATAGTTTCGACAAATCTAAATTGTATTTTTGTAGAAGTTCATAGACGGCATTGAAAATATCCTCTCTGGTTATTGTATCATGCAAGCTTACTAATTCCAATAATTCTTCATGAACTTTGATATTTTCGTCAACAGCACGGAGAAAAACAGCGAGTTGCGCACATACATCCGTACTTTCGTCACAGGCAACAGAAAATGCAATGAAAGAATACAATTTTTTTTAATCTGAATACTTATATTGGCAGACATTTGAGTTACTCTCTTAGGTGCAGTATTCCGGAAAAAGAATATATTTTGAGAAAGCTTCACGCTCCCGGGATTTACAATTTCAGCGACATTATCTCGCTAGAATAGCAAATTCATTTTCTTGCTTTGGGGGAATAAATATTAGCTGTTGATTTTTTAACTGCACTTTTCACTGACTTAACTTTTCGTTTCTCCTCATGCCTCTAAACTGGTCTTACTTCTGTGGCAATCATAGTGACATTTAATATTATATAATTTTGGGAAACTAGTTGTACTGTTGCTAATTAAGCAAATAATTCAATCTTCTACTTCACAACATAAAAACTCCAATTCCCACTTTTGTTGAAAGATACGATGCTCATCTGCGAGTTTTCTCTTACTTCCACTTACTTGTTGAAAAAGACATGTTGAAAATTACTACGTCCCCTGTATTCGTGAGAGCGATTTTCATGAAGATCTTGGATATATGCTCATGTTAAGCCTACTTTAGAATAAAAGAAGGAGAAGCAAATACTGCGTTCATTCGATAAATAACCTCAGGGAGGCTCGAAGTGAGTTTCATTTACTGGTGAAGGAACTAGAGAGTGATGAACAGAAATTTCATCAATATTTCAGGATGTTTGGTTGATTCGGCCACTAGTGGAAACTCATTTTAATTAAAAAATATATAAGAGACAGTATTGCAATTTCCACAAAAATGTTTATGACACAACAATTGTTTCACCACGACGTCGCTTCTTCAGGTATCTACATTCTACTGGCTGATGGTGTCCAGTGTAACCGAGTGTTAAGTATATAACAAAATGATGGAAAAACAAATCATGAAAAATCAAGGTGTTCTTTGGATTTTGCCACTACAAAAAGCCATTAGGAAAAGATATTCATTAATGGAGACTTGTGGACAGCTGTTTTTACATATTAAGGATTTTACGGGCATTGTACCTGTTGATTTTAACAAATTCTAAAAGAGTTAATCTAGAGCTTTTGCTTTCGACGTGGATAATTTCATAGCTATTGTTGAAATTATGCCTGAATTCCTTAAGATGATTAGCAGTAGATACCTGAAGAAGCCACATCGTGGTGAAACAATTGTTGTATTACAAACATTTTTGTGGAAATTAAAATATTGTCTGGTATATATTTTTTAATATTTCAGGATGACGAAAATGCTGTTCGAGGAAATCCATTCTATGATCGAAAATGGCATGAAAAATGCATTTTAAATTTCGTCGACCTATCGGATGTATCTTGGATAACTTCGTTCTGCGTTTAATCGCATACAAATCGCACACACGCGAGTGTCACATGGGAGCACCTCCGATTTTCGAGTGTCTATCCGCGCCCCGTCATGACACGGGGTGTGTGAGTAGTATAATCGTCCGCATTAAAAATATATGTATTCGATAGGCTACTGACGCGAGTCGTCACGGCACGAACTACAAATATAATTCCGCCTTAAGTCATAATTATGATACTAAAAGAGTAGAACACAAGGTTTATTTCATCCATGTTCATAGGTTAGCATGGTGCAAAAAGGTCCTTCATTTATTAAAATATTAAACTACCTCATATTGTTAAAAGCCGTGATCCTAGTAAATAGTAAGAAAGTTAAGAAAATGTTAATTCATTTGGAACCTTACAACTCTTGGGATTATTTTGGTTCTGAAATTTTGTTAATTCATTCTGACGTCATTTCATTTTTATACCGCAGATGTCTATTGCTTGAAATAAAGAAATTTATCTATCTATCCCTGACCCAAGATGAAATAATGCCGCGTCTTTTCAAAGAACTCCGGCGCGTGGCTACCCATGTTCAGTTTCAGTAGTGGAGCCTCACAAGCGATAAAGTATAGCGTTTTTATTCATTATATCAAGTTCCTTGGGAAAATGATGTTTTTGTCTTTGTTTATGTCTTTGAGGATTTACTGCTGGCGTAGAAGGAATTGGCCGTGATGTGTCTGGGAACAACAGTGAATTAAAAATTCATGCAAACTACCGTATCACTTGAAGATGATTTTTTTTCCTGAAAACTTCAATCATTTAAGAAATATCCATCAAAATGAGCTGAAATTTTGTTTGTATAACAAAGGACAACATTATTGATTTACCCAGAAATTTGCTCTAGCATTATCAACTGAATGAAAAAAGGGAAATATTGAATCCTGGATTGCCTACTTTTATTGTAATTTTCTAGAGGAATTCCTCAAAGTTAGAGTTTGCGGCGTAGATAGGCGATGAACGAGAGTGCCATTTTTCTCTTCAATTTTTTCTCTCGATCTTTCATGTATTCACGAACAGACTGACGGACAGAATTTTTGGCGTAAATTTCGTAAATAACAGGTAGTGAGGCGAAATTATGAGAGTCTGTTTCCTAGAACAAGCGCTCAGAGCTAATAAAGCTAGCCTAAAAAAATTAAGAAAAGCACTAACGTGGTGTCAGGAGCTTTTGCGCGTTTCTTTATCCATCTCCTAACTCGTTAAAACTACATCACTAGAGAATTCAAACAATGAAATTTAATTTTGTACTCCTAAGCCGGTAGCTCCGGTGTTTGAAACCTCCTTATACCATCCTCACGAATTTTCGCAAGAACATGCGCGTCATTGTTTTAATTCTAATTACCGAATTTAAAATCGATACGATTAGAAATCGATACGATATAAGCACGAAATGGATAACCCGTTATTACCATTTCTTGGTTTTCTGCTACATATAACAGGTTTTCCAATGAGAATGAAACAATTTGAAATGATTATGAAAGTATATTATTTTTAACATTTTTCAAGTCATTTGTGTTCACTAGGCTATGCCATTCGATCATGGAATTACACACGCTTCAACAACGTTTGGAAATTGTTAAATTATTTCATCAAAATCATTGCTCATTTGTGAAAATTGTGGGAAATTTAAGAATTCCTGGGCGACATGGTCCAGTTAGGCAACTCACTATTCATCGTATTGAAATTGAATTTTCTTTGCATGATACAAAAGTACCAGTAGGACAAAAAAATGCGCGCGCACATGGGAATATTGAATTAGTTGCTGCAAGTGTAAGAGAAAATCCAATTTCATCGGTTCCACGTCGTTCTCAACAATCAATTTTTTCTCAAGCAACAACTTGAAGAACTTAAAGAAAGGATTTGGGTTTACATACTTACAAAATTTAACTGGTTCAACAACTGCCATATGACCACCATAAATGTCGCTCATTTTCTTATTTTTCTCTTGAACAATTTTAAAATTATGAAAAATTTTATTCGGTGATGAAGCTCACTTTTGATTGAATGATTATATAAACAAAAAATGGTCAAAAAATATCAATTAATAGATAACGAACAATGTTAGATGAATTTTTTTCCTGCTGCTGTTGTGAATAATCTGGAGGATATGTGGATTCAACAAAATGATGTTACCTGCCACACAGCCACCTCAACAATCGATTTATTGAAAACAAAATCCGATGATAAAATTATCTCAAGAAATGGTTAAGTTACTTATGCTCCCGGCTCGTGTGATATAACATCTTGGGGATATGCTAAGTAATGTGCTGATAATTCAACAACTAAATAATTGAAAATAAACATCGAACGTACCATTGATTATATACAGCCAATTAGCAATTTGAAAAATTATGGCTTATATTCGCACACGAAGTTATGCGTGAGTGTTCTCGCTCATTCTTCTTCCAAATACATTTGTTGTCGATTGGATTTGCTGATACAAAAATATTTGAAGAATAAAATTTCAAATTGACACAACTCACGAACCATTTGGCCGATTTTGATCATTTCACGACACAACGGATATATTCAGACTTCCAACATAATATAAAAATTTCAAGTCTCTAGGTCCTTCAGTTTGAAAGTTTGCAGTTTAACTTAGTCTTCGGACCGGCTAGCCGATCCTTATGAAATTTGACACAATCCTCCGCATCGTTATTATTCACTTAAGAACCAGATTTTATTCTGATCTGATAAGTAGTTTCGGAACTATTGATAAAATTAAAAAAAAGGTTCAATTGCGCTCCGGAATCCTTAAATAGATTGTGCCCATTAAAAAACTTAGGCGAGATATTCAGATCTCAAATCTAACCCAAAAATTTCAAATCTCTATCACTTTCAGTTCGAGACTCAATTCAGTTTTAATATGCGGGCTCCACAGTATTCGACAAGTACGAATAAAATATTTTTTTAAGTATCTTCTTATTATACGACCTTGTGGAAATTTGGCAAAACATGCATGTCACTATTCGATTCCTCAATACCAAATTTGATGTTGATCGGATTCGTACTTTCAAAAGTATTTGGAGAAACGAAGACAACATTTCAAATCTTAATGAAACTAACCTGAAAACTTAAATATTTCCATTTGATAGTTCAATTCAATTTCAAATTTTCGTACTGCGCCGTATACAAAATGTACGAAAAAAATTTTTTAAAAAGCTTTCTTATCCTACGATCCTCATGATATTTTGCACAATTTTGCGCGTCATTACCGTCTTTCTGACTGCCAAAGTTCAGTTCGATCGAAAATATACTTTGGAAATTATTGGAAAAAATATGAAAAAATTTGAATTGAAATAACTACGAAATCATTAGAGCGGTTTGACCCATTACGAACTAAGCCGAGATATTTGGAACACAAATCGCCTCAGAAAATTTCAAGTCTCTAGCTTTATCCGTTAGAAAGTTTGCGTGTTCACGGCCGGTCGGACAGAATTACTTTTGACCCTGGATTTTTCATCAGTGTTCAACCCTATTATTTGAGACCATTCTCTGCTCAGAATTAGAAAATTACAGACATTCGGGCGAAACGATAGCACGATATTCCTTAAAAGAAGTGCACAAAACAATGAAAAACATGCACTTGATTAAGTATTTCTTTTCAGTTGAGGATTATTTTTCTGACCCTTGAATGTTTAGAATTTAACCTATTTTGTATTTTTCTTGGAACTTGAATTATCCAGTACGCTGTGTAGTGTCTTGAGGGATTAAAAAATTATTATTTAAATAGCAAGACCAGTAAATACTTCGTTCGAATTCATTTTACCCAGGCGATGATATTGTTATATGCAATCAGTTGTATTCAGTTTCGTTAAGTTGAGTTCTATTCATTTCGACTCTTTGTTCTGTTAATCTCTGTTCAGTTCTATTTGGTTCTGTTCAGGCCTGTTCGGTTCTATTTAATTCTGTTCAGTTTCTACTGATTTTATTCAGTTCCGTACAATGCTGTTTCATTCTCTCTAGTTTCTTTTAATTCTGTTCAGTTAATGTTCTGATACAAATATTAGTAGCTTATGATCCGTATTTCAGTTTCTCTCAGATCTAATCAGTTTCTTTTAGTCTCCGTTCAGTAGTGTTCAGTTGTTCAATCATGTTCCGTTCAGTTCAATTTCTTTCAGTTCTGTTTACTTTCTTTAACGTTCTGTTACAAATATTTGTACATTGCGGTCATTTCTGTTCAGTTCCGTGCCATTCATTTCAATTAGGTTTCTTTCAGTTCTTTTCAATTCTATCCAGTATCTATCTGCTCCGTTCTGTTATATGTAAATATTCATACGTTATGTTCTATCCCGTTTGATTTCTTCCAGTTCTAATCAGTTTCTTCCAGTTTCTGTTGAGTTTTATACTGTTCTGTTGAACTTTGTTCAATTCTGAACATTTCAGTTGTGTTCAGTTCTGTTCTGTAAGTGTGGCTTCAGAAATTCCCTATTTATGTACCTACCTATTGAAAAAATAATGATAATACTAATAATGGTCTTAATTAGGAAAAAATTCACAATACAAATTGACTTACACTATTGGGGCGAGATTTAGCTCGCTTAAATTAGTCAGAGTATATTATTGTGTACTTGTTATTAATATGAATATTCCATGAAAAATTGGAATGAAGCAGAAAAATTTCACCTAACTGCTGAAATGATTTGAACATTTTTGTACTTTGAGATGAAGGTCTGCTAAAAATTCTTATGTTACCTCAAAATGCCCCTTTTGTTATATCACCAAAGGACGGCAGTATAGATGATAAGACGGAATGGTATTTGACTACGATTTAATATTTGAAATCATTAAATTGTTCGAAAATACTTTCAGCTGAAAATTCGATATTTTCATGTTGGCAGAACACGGTAGCATTTAATCCCCTGATACAAGCTGACATGAGGATTTCAAATGGTCGAGAAGTAATCGAATCACTGTTGAACAGAATTGGAACTCAACAATTGTCTCGGAAGTATACAATAGATAACTAAAAATGTCTTGGAAGCAACCTTTAGATATATATATATATATATATATATATATATATATATATATATATATATATATCGTTATGGAATTAAGAAATCAAAATTTGTAATTTGCTTTTACCAATATTTAGTAGAGTCAATTTGTTATGGTTTAAATACATATATAATTTCGGAATGAATACTAGTTAGATCACCCTTGTATCTAGTTGCTTGTATTCAATGTTGCCAGCTAGCTCTTAATATTATAATTTGGTTCTTGAATAATTGAAATTTGAATATTATTAAATTTGATTTTATCTTTAAGGGGGGGTTCCATTTGAATTTTCAATAGGTTGAATATTTTTGAAAAATATGTTATATGAAAGTATTTTCAAATACTATAATCAGTGATTAATAATCTAAATTCTAATTCTATGTTATAACCTAACCCTATCTAAATATCGTAACGTAATTCTAACATAAACAAAAACAAAATAATTTGTTTTGAATTTTAAATTGGAAAACATCACAAGAATAAACTAATTTCTACTTTTGGTAATTTTAATTGTCCATCAACAATGTTCCTTTGATGTTGGATTTCCTCTATTTCAGGATTTTTTTTTATTTCCTGTAGAATATTTCCGGCATGTTTGGATCTCCCAGCACACTTAGTTGATTGCTTATTATGGATATAAATTGATGTATTCTTGCTTGTTATTGGGGATGTTTCCATTCACAACACTCATGTTACGTATTTTCTGGATTCAATTTCAATTCACAATACCCAAATAATCTTCTTTTTTAGATGATGATACTCTTTGGAACTTTTTTTAATTATGGACCCACAAGGATTCTACTCTGAATATATGGAGACTAATTCAATTTTTTTGTGTCTGTCCTATTTAGAGTTTTCACAAAAAATTTAATTTCAAAGCTTACTAGCTTCTGTCAAAATGATTGAAAAATGATGCTTTCGATGATTTTACAAAATTTACAATATTTCTTGGTTTGAAATTACTGTTGAAAATCAGCTCATTTTTTAAACCACATTATGATTTGTGTTTCACGTTGTACAAAACATTGAAAGTCTTGCTTTTCATCCATACATTACTTCAAGTGTCAAATTTAACAAAGTTTAACTTCTAATGCTTATAACTTATAAATTATTTAAAATTTCTTATGAAATTGATTGATTTTCTTTAGCTTAGATAATATTACAATTCTATTGATGCCTAAACATCTTGAAGGATATCTCTTACATTAATCATTTCAGAATATCTGACGTAGATGCTGTCTGTTGAATTAAGTGAATTTTGATCAAATTTGTCCTCTTAACATTACTCTGGTGAGTTATATTTAATAAAGCTTGTTCTCTTTTATTAATTTCACTGAAGTTTATATATAATTCATTATAATAAAAAATCTTTTCAACAAATTCTTCATCAATTTGAAATTAGATATCTAAATTCAAATTACTTCTATTCATTTCAACTTTGGCTGTTTTTACATTGAATAATCGTAAATTGAAATCTCCCTGTGATTTTCATTTATGAATTGTCAACAAGATTACTGATTTTTGATTACCGTTCAACGAATTTTCATTCGACTAGTTGCTATTTACTGTGAATATGTTTTTTTTATATTATGAGCATGTGAGTACTTTTTTGAATTGAATTATCAATATTTCTATTAGAATGGATAATATTTAATTAATTTTGGTCTGGTTACACTCTAACGAGTCAACTTATATACAACGGTGAGTCATTTCGATTCTTCAAATCGTCATTGTCTAGTATTAATTCATCAATTGTAATGTCATTTTCATTACCTGTTTCATTTATGAACATCTCATCAATAGTCATTTGTATTTTATTTCCATTAAAATTATTATTAATTGGTTTATCATTTTCCATTTCATATTCCTCTGCAGCATTATTAATCCTCATTGGGATTTGATTTATATTCAAGTCATTATTATTCATCATCGGTATTTCATTTTCATATTCGTTTATATTTATAGCATTATTATCATCATCAGTGTTTCATTTTCTTTTATAATATTATTATTATTCATCATCGGTATTCCATTTTCATTGAAAATATTATTATTTATATGTATTTTATTTTGATATTTATTTATATTATTATTTACATTTATCATTTCTGTTTCATTTTTTTTTCAACTTCTGTGTGATTATAAATATCATTTTTATTCTGTTCGTTTATGTCATTTCCTGTTTTATGATTTAATATATTTATTTCTGTATTTTCTTTTTTATTTTTATCTCTTCATCTTTGTATCTGTATCTAATTTATTTATGATTCTTTCTGTATATGCGTTTGATTTATTTATTAATCTTTCTGTATACGTGTTTGATTTATTTATTAATCTTTCTGTATTTGCTTTCATTTCTTGTTTCATTTCTTTCATATTTTGTCTCATGGCTAATAATATTTCCACTATTTTTGAGTCTCCTTCTTTCCGATCCTTGTTAGTTCCTCGTGTGATTTCATCATCTCCTTTTTCGCCAATCAAAGTCTTGCTTGTGGTATGCATTTTGCAATTAATGGATATCACTTCATGCAATTTCAGTCAGGAATTTATGCTGAAAATTCAAATTTTCTAGCCCCGCGTTGGGCGACAATTTGTTATGGAATTCATAAATGAAAATTTGTAATTTGCTTTCACCAATATTTAGTAGAGTCAATTTGATATGGTTTAAATAAGTATAATTTCAGAATGAATACTAGTCGATCACCCTTGCATCCAGTTGCTTGTATTCAATGTTGCCAGCTAGCTCTTAATATTATAAGTTTCTTCTTGAATAATTGAAATTTCAATATTATTAAATTTGATTTTATCTTTTAGGGAGGGTTCAATTTGAATTTTCAATAGGTTGAATTTAAAAAAATATATATTATATGAAAGTAATTTGAAATATTATTATCAGTGATTATTAATCTAACTTCTAATTCTATGTTCTAACCTAACCCTATCTAAATATCGTAACGTAATTCTAACATAAAAAAGCAATAATTTGTTTTGAATTTTAAATTGGAAAACTTCACATAAATAAACTAATTTCTACTTTTGGTGAGTTTAATTGTCCATTAACAATGTTTCTCTGATGTTGGCTTTGCTCTATTTCAGGATTTTGTTTTATTTCCTGTAGAATATTTCCGGCATGTTTGGATCTCCCAACTCACTTAGTTGATTGCTTCTTATGGATATAAATTGATGTATTCATGCTTATTATTGGGGATGTTTCCATTCACAACACTTATGTAACTTATTTTCTGGATTCAATTTCAATTAACAGTAACCAAGTAATCTTCTTTTTTAGATGATGATACTTTTTGGAACTTTTTTTCAATTATGGACCGACAAGGCCTCTATTCTGAACATATGGAGACTGATTAAATTTTTCTGTGTCTGTCCTATTTACAGTTTTCACAAAAAATTGTATTTCAAAGCTTACGAGCTTCAATATTGAATTGTATCATTCCTTACTTGGTGAAAATGCATATTAAATAATATTTAAATAAGGTAATTTTTATTGTTATTTTCTTGCCTGATGATGCTACTGTGAAAGCAAAACAATTGTTGTGAACATAACAATAAAAATTTGTGAAAATCAGAATAACCTTATATAAATATTACTTATTAGCTTCTGTCAAAATTATTGAAAAATGATGCTTTCGATGATTTTACAAAATATACAATATTTCTTTGTTTGAAATTACTGTTGAAAATCAGCCTATTTTTTGAACTACATTTTGATGTATGTTCCATGTTGTACAAAATAGTGAAAGTCTTTCTTTTCATCCGTACAATATTTCAAGTGTCAAAATTTAATAAAGTTTAACTTCTTATGCTTATAACTTATAAATTATTTTAAATTACTTATGAAATTGATTAAATTTCTATTGCTCAGATGCTATTACAATTCTATTGATGCCTAAACATCTGAAGGACATCTCTTACATTAATCATTTCAGAATATCCGAAGTATATTCTATCTTTCATTGGATTAAGTGAATTTTGATCAAATTTGTCCTATTTACATTATTCTGGTGACTTATGTATAATTAAGCTTGTTCTTTGTTAATAATTGCACTAAAGTTTATATATAATTCATTATAATAACAAATCTTTTCAACAAATTCTTCTTCAATTTCAAATTAGATATCTAAATTCAAATTACTTCTATTAATTTCAACTTTGGCTGTTTTTACATTGAATAATCGTAAATTGAAATCTCCCTGTGATTTTCATTTATGAATTGTCAATAAGATTACTGATTTTTGATTACCGTTCAACGAATTTTCATTCGACTAGTTGTTATTTACTGTGAATATGTTTTTTCTTCATAATATGAGCTTGTGAGTACTCGTTTGAATTGAATTATCAATATTTCTATCAGAATGGATATTGGTTGATTAATTATGGTCTGGCTACACTCTAACGAGTCAACTTATATACAAAGGTGAGTCTTTTCCTCAATATATTTGTGTAATTATTTATTTTAACTCTAAATTCCATGACAAATATATATATATATATATATATATATATATATATATATATATATATATATATATATATATATATATATATATATATATATATATATATATATATATATCTATATATATTTATATTAATGTTGCCAGCTAGCTCTTAAGATAATAATTTTGTTGTTGAATAATTGAAATTTAAATATTATTAAATTTGATCTTTTTAGGGGGGGTTCAATTTGAATTTTTAATAGGTTGAATTTTGTTTTTAATATTATATTATAGTAATTTGAAATATAGTCATCGGTGATCAATAATTCAAATTTCAATTACTTTGAATATCAAAACATATTTAATCTGTTAGCCTTCTACAATTTTAATTTAAAAAAATTTTTCAAAAAAACTTTCAGAATTAAATTAATGTCTAAAATAAGCACTGCTTATATTTAATAGACGTATAAGAATCGAAATTCACCATATAATATCAGATGAAATAGAAAAGCCCAAAAAATAAAAATTAGGTTTTTTTATTCCATTTGATATTGTGTGTAGGTATTGTCATGGATTTTTTGAGTTTCACCTTGTAAAAGAGTTATAAATCATGATTATTAAAAAATTCAGATAATGAAAATCAATAACATGCAAGAAAGAGATTCACCCGTATATATAATATAAAACTACTCAACATATTATGTTGACTCGTTAGAGTGTAAACAAATCAAATTTAATCAAATTAGATCAATTCCGATAGAAACATCGATAATTCAGCTCATAAACATACTCACTGCAAAAACTTACGAAGAAAAAGCACATTTGGGTTCCATCATCAATAATCGAGTGAAATTTCTTTAAACGGTGGTCTAAAATCGGAAATCTTTTGAAAAGTTTCAAATACAAATCATAGGGAGTATTCAATTCATAAATATCAAATATTTAAGACAACCAAAGTTGCAGGAAATAGAAGTAATTGAAAATGGAATTTATGAAGAAAAACGTAAAAAATTTGTTATTTTCATAATTCCTTTAAAAACTGTATTGACAAAGAACAAGATCAAATAAATCTAACTCACCAGAATTATGTACACAGGACAAATTTGATAAAAATTCTATTAATTAGAGGAAATATAGTGTCTACGGCAAAACTTCTGAAATTATGAATGTAAGAGATATTCTAGAAGATGCTTATGCATGTATAAAATTTCAATAGTATATAAGCGGAAGTAATATTATTAAAACAAGTTGTAGAAATTACTATGTTTTACTACCAATAAATTGATATTTTACACATTTAATTGTGACTCTAGTTTCGGAAATTAACTATCCCATCTTCAGACAACTGTAGACTCAACAAGCAGAATAAGGTATTTATGGATATACAGAGGTAGAAGAGGTAATAGAAACAGGTTAAAAAAGACTTAAAATGGGAGGATTCTTAACAACTATTAGCACGTCGGCATGTCAAAGAAGATTGGTAAACAGATGGTACTTAGGTAAATATCTCAAACATTTTAGATTAACATAGATACTTACAGTCATTCATTATTTCTACATTATTTTTTGTGAACTAATTTGAAAATTTCAACAGATTCTAAATAATCAAGTTTTTTTTCTTTTGATTCTACATGTAAAATTTTCCTTTTGTCCTTTTCCGACAATAGATAAACTTAAAAATTTTCATGTAGAATCAAACAAGAACTTTGAAACTGAAGCAAAACTCACTAAAGGTAAAACTTATTGAATCGAGTAAACTTTCAAGTCGAATTTCTGAAATTATATTTTTGTTTACATTATTACTACGATATTTATAGATAAGGTTAATTTCTTCTTCCTTCTCAAATAGACCGATCCACAACCAGTGTTGCCCCTGATTGAAGTTGTCTGAATATGGGCCCAGCCAAGGAGAGTATGTACCCAATTTCAGTAGCACAGTAAATAGTCTCAGTCCTGGGTCCCGGGGCGTCAGGAGTCTTAGAGTTCCCATCCCAAGTCTAGTTCAGTAGAAATCAAACTTATTAAGCAAGGAAAGTATTGAATCTTTTGCAAGCAATCCAGCAAGAATTTTAACATGCAAAGAAGCTTATGCAACAGTAGTTCCATGCAAAGTAACCTACATTCGGGCGGAGTAAGGGAAATACGGCAAGTGCCAAGCAACGAAGGTCAAAAACACAGGGGGAACTCCAAGCTGATCAGATATAGCATGTACTATACCATCAAGTTACTGCCGCGAATGAACTCAACCAGCAAATCCAGCACATCCAGTTTTTTACTGAATAAATTTCATAAATGTTAAGGGGTTGAGTAAATTGATAGAGAGTGCGTAGAGTATAACTAAATGCTTCTCTTCAAGTTATTATCACAACCAAACCACACGTGCATATATATTTTCCGCAGTTACAAAGGGCCGATTCTCTTACACCTATTTTATGAAAATAAGATGGGGTCAAACAATGGCCAGATCTCAGCCGCAAAATACTCGTGAAAAAACGACGTGGTCGATTAATTTGAGAGAACCAGGGTGTAGTGGGGAAAGAGCCGTGTTTAGCGAATGTCGCTATCAAAAAAATCTGAAACCCAAGATTGCCTGAGTTCAGTACGAAATCTAGGCCACAATTCCCTAGGTTCAGCCGGAATGTCTGGAGGACTTTCCTGATATCTTCCCTCATTCGTCAGTCGGTCGGCAATATCATTACCATGGATATATGAGTGACACAGGACCCAGAAGTACCTGATTGAAATCCCAGAAGCCGAATCTCTATACAACATTTTCACAGTTCTCCGCATGATATATTCAGTACTAGAGTCAAAATTTCCCGATCTTAGCTCCTGTAATATACTGAGGGAATCAGATACGATAAGACCCTCTCAAATCGATGTTCTAGTGCAAGTTTTCCAGCACTACACCGATGCATCTGTAACAAGAAGTTGG
The DNA here is from genome assembly GCA_034642435.1 of Megalocaria dilatata. Taxonomy (NCBI): domain Eukaryota; kingdom Metazoa; phylum Arthropoda; class Insecta; order Coleoptera; family Coccinellidae; genus Megalocaria; species Megalocaria dilatata. Next base: position 65,418,104 of record CM067859.1, on the reverse strand, counting down.
TGATGGGGGAATTTTTCAGATATTAGGGCTGAGAACACCAGTGGAGTAGAATTTGAATGTTTGGAGAGGGCTGAGTTTAGAGACTTGATATTATTTAGTCTAACCTGGAGGAAAACACTATAAAACGATATATTAGACATGGTTATTAGATGTTTCCTGGGTGCCAAATCAGCAAAGGCTATTATCAGAGGAGGGATGGATTTACGTGACCACAAGTGGTCTAACTCTTCAAACCGTCTAATAATCTCGATGACTGTGTGATTCTCTAAGGATTTTGGAGACATACTTGAACGCAAGCCACCTGCGTCTGTATAAAAGAGGTTGCTGGGCCGACTCAGAGAGAATAGACCGCCTGAAAAGTTGCATCCAGATGTTTTAAATTCATTTTAAAACACCTACCATAGAGAATACCACCATAATTCAAACGAGGAAGAGCCAACACCTTATAAATTTGAAGGAGAGGGGCAGAATGAGAGCCCCATTTCGTACTTCCTACAGATTCATCACGTTTAGTGTTTCCAGTTCCTTTGCACAGGTCAACTCAATATGTTTATTCCAACGAAAGTTACTTTCTAGATGGACACCAAGATAACAGGTTGATAGCAGGAAATGTCATAGCAGGCAATGTCAGGAAGATTGGCTGGGATTCTAGACTTTGCAAAAATCATAGCTGACGACTTTTTGGGAGAGAGCGATAGATTCCTAGTTGACATCCAGGAATTGACTCTGTCCAGATTGCCTGACAGTTGTTCTGCCATCTGATGTAAATCAGTATCGCTAATCAGCAATACGAAATAGTAGGAAAATATTGGGGGAGAGGTGGTCAGGAGGAATTAGGGAATATAGGTTATAACAAGGAGGAAAAGTTACTGAACCCTGTACCAGTTTACAGGACGAAACCACTGGATCCAAAATAGACCCCGCCGTAGGGAAAGTTATATATAATTTACGATTGATATGTAATTGCATATTTATACAAATTATGGGAGCAGGAACAGAGGCCGCCTCAAGATCTGCCAGGAGCACGGAAGGCAGAACATGATCATAAGCACCCTTAATGTCAAGGAAGACTGCCATAACTTTTTCCTCTCGTGCAAATGCACCATAAACAAATCCTGCAAAAAATTCAAAACAATCAGTTACTGAAGGACCTCTACGAAAACCGAAAAGAGGGCGAGCAGGCCCGATACGATCTTCAATGAGTTTTTCAACTAGGTTTTCAGAAGTTTTTTCAGGATTTTAGTAATGCATGGTGAGACTGTAGTAGGCCTGTAGCTTGAAGGAAGATCAGTAGACTTTCCTTCAAAAAGGGAAGTATAAATGTCTCCTTGCATACTTCAAGGACCATTCCAGAGCTCAATATAAGATTGAATGTTCGCAGTAAGAACAGTTTAAATGATATAGGACTATGGTCAAACAGGCATATGATATACCATCCAATACTGGTGCAGAATCTTTCTTATTTGACAGGGCCAAAAGAAGTTCGGCCAATGAAAAAGGCTCACAGGACCCACCCAAGGTAAAATTAGGAATGATATCAGATCCAGTTCTTGCAAGGTTTCTTGAGATCTTTTATAAACAATCCCTGGAACGAAAGAGGAGGGGATGACGATCACCCACCTAAAAACTTTTTGATGATTTTCCACATTTTATGAGTTGTAATAAAATTAATACTTTCACAAAAAGTCCTGAAAGAGGTATTTTTCCTACATCTAATTATCCCTCTACATACAGCTCTTGCCTGTTTAACGGCAATAAAATTACTAAAGGAAGGATCCAAACGACATCTTCTAAAGACCACCCTCTTCTTTTTAACTACTGAGGCAATCTAATCATCCCAGCAATGAACCCTGAAACCACCATACGTGGAAGGCTTAAACTTGGGGATATACCTGTCAGCAGCCTGAGTGAGTAACCGAAGAAGTTTCTGCAGGTCACATTCCTCAAAATCAACTCTGGATGCCTGATCACTTAGGTAGGATTTAAATCCTGGTCAATCTGCTTTTTTTAAATTATATTTTCGGGTGGAAAATAATCTGGATGAGATCGCCCGCCCACTAGTATGCACAGCCCCAAGTTCAACCAAGATTGGGAAGTGACCACTCATACTGCCATCTGGAAGGACAGTTCATGATACCATCAATGTAGTCGTTGCTGAGCAGAATACAACATCAAGGGCACTAGGATTAGTACCTGGCAGGGTCAAAAACTCCAATATGCCACCACCATGATTGTACACTCCTGATCCCCAGATGGGATTTTGGGTATTTAAATCACCAATCAATATAAAAGGATCAGAGAAATGATGAGCTGAGGAATCAAAATGTGAGATGGTTAGTGTTACATTAGGTGGAGAATATATACAGAAAATAAGGAGAGACTTGATCTCAACTGCTAACACTTCAACTTCACTTGGAAGCTTCAGGCTTCTTAGAGGTACTGCGCTAATCACACCTTATGACAGCAGCAATTCCTCCATATCCATCATTTTCATCCTGTCTACGGAACAATTAGCCATGAAGTTGCACACTAGCACTAGGATTAAGAAATGTCTCATTAAGTAGCACAACGTCAGGGTTATGGTCCTTTATCAGTATTTTCAGATCGACCATATTATATAAAAAGAAGCGTATATTCCAATGTAATTTCCTTGTTGAGAACGTCAATATTTTGGAATATCTTATATAGGGATACACTATACAGAAAATTTAGGTTATAAATATTTAATTAAGTGTTATTATTATTAATTAAAGAAAATTTAAACAGCCTCAATTGGAACCACGAGGAGAAACCTTCATATTCCAATCAAGCATTGCAGACGACTGGGCATTATAAACATTAGGGTTTAGTGAATCATTAAGAACAGAATTTTCGTCAGAGGATATGGAAAGGAGAGTTTGAAGGATTGAGTCAGTAATTACGAACTTTTGGGGAAGAAGGGTGGGAGATGAGAATGAGTCAGTGATTAGACAGTTAGTATCAGTTGGAGTAAATGTAAAGAGAGCTTGGGCATGAGCCTCCTTATCATAACCAAATGATCTCTCTTTCCTCTTCAAAGGTACTGTTTCACTAATTGTGCGAGGAGAGGGAGCTCTACGGTTTTGAGTGAGAAGGAGGGAGACGAATAGTTTTGTGTAATTCGTGTAGGAGGTAATGGGATCTCTGATGGGAGAGACCTTGTTGTTTTCTGGTTGCTTGATTTACTTCATATAGTGATAAGTTATGAAGAGCCATCAATTCTCTAATCCTAACTTGTCTTAGATATTCGGAACAGGATTTATCATCCCATGCCATATTGAACAATATTTTCTTCGGTTACCTCTGAGCCAATATCACGAACGATTCCCATGAATGTAACCGTGCGACCTGGAATGTACACATCATACTCATTCGACGGATGATTGTGATTGTCGACAAACCAGTTTCCTATTTTGCTGTAGCACAATAAATTCCTGAGCGCTTAACGTCTTTCCTACAAATGTTCTCAATGTTTACATTATTAGATAAATATGGATTATAAAGGATCTTACCTACATTCATAGGATTAAGATTGCTAATATTGAAAGAGATGGATTCAATGATGACACAAAAAGGGCCCTTGTCCGAGAGAGTATATTCAAATGTTCTTTTAATATTAGTAACATTTTTCTGTTTATCTATAGTTTGTGTGAGAGAATCTATTTGTGGAATCAATTCATTATCAGATGTTTCACACGTTGTCTGTCTGAGGATAGAAATATTCCATGATTCTAAATTATCAATGGCATTTGCAGCTATTCACGAAAGGAGGAAAGAGACTCAGAGGTGCTCCCCCGAGATTCAAATAAGAATTTAGATTTCCACATGCAGCTGCTTCAATTTCTCAATCTTGATCATATTTAAGAGATTAGGTTAAGTTTGCATAGGAACATAGACATTATCCATTCATTCATTCTCTTTAGTGACTTCAACCTTACCATGCATTAATTTTTGTAATTTTTCAATCATTCTTTCTTTCATTCTCATTCATTCGTGGACTTAAGACAATTTTTGTTATTATACGATTCACTGATATCGGGTGTTTTTTTTTGGAGATAGGGATAACTGATTTGACAGCAGGTAGAAGCCATGTTGTTTTGACATTTCTGTTCAGTAAGCATTGACAAATTATCATGAGAAGACTCACGCCACAACAACGTTTACAAATTGTTGAAATTTATTTTCAAAATCAGTGTTTTGTTCGCCAAACTTATAAAGCATTTCATGAAATTTATGGTTCACATAATCGTCGCATCAGAGCAGCTCATTCGTCGAACCATCGATATAATTCGGAAAACATTTTCTCTACTCGATGCAACAATAACAAGACAAATAATTTTACGTACAGAAGAAAATTACGCTGCTATAAATCATAGTGTTAATGATGATCCAAATTTGTCCATTCATCGACGTTCACAACAAGTTGGACTCTGCATCAACCACATGGAAAATTTTGCGTAAAGATCTTGGTATACACCCAAACAAGATCCAACTGGTTCAAGAACTAAAGCCACTTGACTATAATAAGCATCGTCTGTTTGCTGATTGGGCCCTAGAACAGCTTGAAGTTGATCCACTTTTTTATCGTTAAATTGTGTTTAGTGATGAAGCTCATTTGTGGTTGAACGGCTATGTAAACAAGCAAAATTGCCGTATATGGAGTGAAAACAATCCTCAAGAAGTTCTGCAGGTACTACTGCATCCTGAAAAATGCACTGTATAGTGTGTTTAAGACGATGGAGGCATCATAGGTCCATATTTCTTCAAAAACTATGCTGAAGCTAATGTTACAGTGAATGGTGCTCATTACATATCGATGATCAATTATTATTTGTTTTAAAATTTGAATGGTATCGACCAGATGTGTTTTGGTTTCAGCGAGACGGTAGTACACCTCATGCTGCTACCGTAACAATTGATTTATTGAAAGAAAGACTTGGCGATAATATTATTTCGTGAAAAGGTCCAATTAATTGGCCTCCAAGATTATTCGACATAATTCCACCGGATTATTTTCTTCGGGGTTTTGTCAAGTCATTGGTTTATGCCGATAAACCAGAAACAATAGACGCTTTGGAAGCCAATATAACTCGTGTTATTGATGAAATAAGGCCTGAATTACTTGAAAAAGTGGTCCAAAATTGGTTTGGTCGAATGGCGCTCCTCAGAGCTAGTTGTGGTAGACATATGCGGGAAATATTTTTCAAAACATAAATGTCATAAAATTATCTTTCAAATAAAAAAAATTTGGCTTCAGTCTTAATTTAAATGTGTTTTATTTTAATTTAATGTTCTATCACTCTAAAAAACACCCGATATATCAAATATAACCTGACGCACACAAACACACCCACCCCACAGATTTATATTTCAGAATACTTATTTAATATATATTTTAAAAATTAACTTATTGAAAATTCAAAATGAACCCTCCCTATAGAAACAAATCAAAATTAATAATATTTAAAATTTCAATAATTAAGTATAAACTTGCAACACTCAATGCATGTAACTAGATACAAGGGTGATCTAACAAGTTTTCATACTCAAAACTTATAAAAGTGCATTCCATACAACCCATTAAAAGGTGTTCAAACAAATCTTTTCTCATTAAAGCTAATAAGCTGCTTATTAATAATAATTGAAAATTTTATTTATCCATTAATAACAGTACATGTGGAGCCACGACTAGTTGTACCAGAAATTCAGCAATGTTGCTTCTACTCAAAAATTGTAGATTCGTAAAAGGTTGATTTTATCAGAATGTGCATAAGAATTGTTCGAATATTTCTTCATATATGATTAATACCTAATATGTAATGATTAAGGATCCCTATCGAAAGGGAATGAATTGGTAGTTCCATAAATATATTAATCAAAAACATCATTTTGAAAAACCAAGAAATGTCAATCTGTTCATTGGTTGTTCGTTCTATAGAGAATACAATAAGTGTAATATATAATAATAGGTATGATTATTTTCTACTCGAGAGGTCAATATTTTCCTTTCTTTTAGTACCAGTGGAACAGAGAATTGTCGTTATTTCAGCCAAATTCAATTCAATTATGCAGAGAATAATAGGTTCAAAACAATATAGTCATAAGCTTTCACATGAGGTTCAATATGGCCAGTCTTATATTTTCAAAATTTAAGAGGGATAACCTTCCCCCAAAGGAGGTTGCTGTTTCTTGAATGCTTTGTCTCTCATTGATTGAAGGTCAACGTGTCCTGATGTTTTGGATGAATGTCTTCAGTTCGTCCGTAAATGGCTCTGTTTCCTTTTCAATGTGACTGCATCCTCTATAATCGTTCCAAAGTGATGAGTGAACTTCATTTCAATTCTCTTCTTAGAGTCTGCACTGTTCCATTTTTAATGTTCTTTCAGCGAATGGAACAATCTTTCATATTTGGTACAGGAATATATTATCGATTGAACGCGCATTTTGATCATATCGTCTCAAAACTTTGCACGTAACTACATGAAGCTTTTCATAATCAGCTTCCATATTTCGTTTCGATCGGAACCATTGTTTCGAGAATATAGAAAAATACAATTTGGAATGTTAGTATTTCCGGAATTACTCAACCTATTAAGCGCACTAATAAAATCAATCGAGATATCCAGGTATCAAACGAACCCTGAAAATTCTGAGTTCTAGGACCTTGGAAAATTAGACTATCCACGTTAGAACAGAATTTTATTTGACCGCGGATTCTTCATCAGATAATACTACTCGATCATTATTCGGCTCAAAATTCAATGTTGCAGACATTTGGGTGAAATAACAGAATAGAACACTGTCCCCTTGAATGTCACGTGCGCTGAGTAATATTTTATTGAGATAAGACAATATTATAAATAGTTGATTCATTGTATCTAACAGTGATTTTTGCATTAGAATTGAAGCTAATAGTTTACTATATGATTTTCCTTATAAATAGTTTTATTTTTGAAAAACAAGGTTGCCTAATCAAAATACATATTTGGCGACGAGCACGGGATTGTGCCGGTCTTGTTAGAAAAATTAATGTTTCATTGTGCCGAGCCCCAGAAGAGGTTCCACTGGCCAACATAGCAGCAAAATCTTCCCAGGCCGTTGGTTTCAACCATTAAGCACAACAGGACGATCAGAAAACCTACCCGAAGCCCGATCACCTAAGAAGCGCCCCGTGACGACTTCGTTGGAAAACTCTAGATTATAGTAAGTGAGCAAATTCCTTTCTTTTTGTGATATCCCCAGTAATCAACCTGGCCCAAAGTTGAAATCATTTTTTTCTCACAGTTATCAGTGTAAAACTTGTGTTCTAGGTTCGCTTTAAAACCGACTTAATAAGTTTTTCCTAGGTTTCTTTAATCAAAAACCGAATGATAATAATCTTTATTAATGAGTATCAATTAATTTAATAATAGTGATTGATTTTTTTTATTGTTCAATTTTTACCACATTCAAAAACTCATCATTACTTCAATTAAACAATTTGTTGGAAAGAAAGCCAAAAAACTTAATAAAATGAAAATGGCGAATGAGGGTATTAATTTAACTACTGCTGAAGAATTTTGATTACTGCTACCAAAATTTTCGGGAATTGAAAATCAGTTACATTCCTTTATTAATAGTGCTGAACAGTATCTTGGCATGTTCACAAATAAAATTGAATTGATTAAAACATATTGTTTCACTGTAGTAAAATCAAAATTGACAGATAGGGCACTAGCTGAAGTTTCAACGTCAGATTTACCTAACAATTGGGAAATATTGAAAAACTTTTTGTATTCAAAATTTGGTGATCGAATTAATTTGGATGTTTTAATAGATCAGTTGCAATTCTTATCTGAAAAACCAAATGAAGATTTGATAAATTTCATTGGTAGGACTATATCTATGAAAATTAGAATTATTTATAGAATTGATGCAGATAGAATGGATCCTGCAGAAAAACAATTGTATAAATCTAATATACTCAACATTTGTAAAACTGTTTTGATATCGAACTCTCCTATTGAATTAAGGACCTATCTGATAACCAACAATGGTTTCTCATTTGATGATACAAAAAACGCCGTGAAAGATTACCTTTCCAATATGGCTCAGTATGCATTATTAGACAGAAGTAGAAAGAATAGAAATCCCCAAGTAAATTCTAATTATAAAAATTATTCGCCCTTTAATCTTAGAAATAATTCTCAAAATCCGAGAATGAATAACTTTTCCCTTTTCAATCAGCGTCCTCATCAAGAAGGAATTTTCCCTCTCAACCCATAAATTTTCAACAAAGAAAAGTGTATACCCATTATCCAACAAATGAACAAGTGTTTGGTCCGAGTACATGGAGACACTGAAATGTATTCAAACCCAATCCGAATCAAAGGATTAGAACTCCTCCAGAAAGAATGTCTATTCAAACTAGGAATTATCCTCAAAAAAGAAACACATATTCAACCCAATATCAAAATAATCCCTAGAAAAAATATTATTTTGATAATCAACCCAATCAAAACTATAGATTTGAAGAATTGACCAACTTACAGTCAATTTCTTATTTCGAAATGAATCCAAATAATGATTCCCAACAAAATTTTCGGGAAACTGTCTCCAAAAGACTAATTGACTTGAATTCAACTCTAGATTATACCAATCAATTACCATATATTGAACTTGAACAAACTAAATGTAAATTACTAATTGACAGTGGATGTTCGATATGTTTAATAGATCCTCAATTTGCGTATAATAATTTTCCTAATAACATTTATAATGAATCAACAACATTGACTGCATGAAGCAAGAAACATCTAATGAAAAAATATGGTTACCATTATTTTCTGAATTAGCTATTGAGGATCTACATCCTTTTATTTTGTATAAATTCCACAACAATTATGATGGTCTGATAGGTGCAGATTTCTTAAACAAATATAGACTTATTATAGATTTTAAAAATAAGATTTTAGGAAATGAATTTTGTCAAATTCAATTAAAAAACTGTATATGAGACAGTAATTTATTTCCACAAAAATGTTTGTACTACTACAACAATTGTTTCACCACGATGTGACTTTTTCAGGTATTACATTGAACAGTACAATGTAATACCTGAAGAAGCCACATCGTGGTGGAACAATTGTTGTAGTAGTACAAACATTTTTGTGTAAATAAATTACTGTCTCATATACATTTTTCAATTAAAATGAGTTTCCACCAAGTAGAGACCGAATCTATTAAATATTGTCAAATTCCTTTTAAATGTCAACAAATCTGTCAAAATCCTACAAAGATACCAGTAGTTCTCAGTTATTTAGAACCAAAATTAAGTAGAATCATTATGGACCCAACTAATGAGTCAACATTTGAAAATTTTTCAACTATGTATAAAAATAATGCTATTGGAATTAATCCAAATATTAAAGAAAAAAATGGGGATCTATTTGAATCCACCAAAACTTGTGCGCCACCACATTGCGTGTCGCAAGATTTTAAAATGAGTGGAAGTATAGCATGAGAATTTGAAAATAAATATGGTAATATTGAGGAATTGAAAAAACAAAATAAATGAATTGGCGACGTCGCCTCAATCCGAAGAGATAGTAGGAATATCTATTATTCAATTACTAAAGAATTTTATTATGAAAAACCTGAATATAAAACGGTGTTTCGATCACTATTGAATCTTAGAAAAACATGCGATATTAAAAACGAGAAATATTTAGCTTTACCACGAATTGCATGTGGATTAGATCGATTAGAATGGTCAATTATACTGAATATGTTGAAATATATTTTCAGAGGATCAAATATCAACATAATTTTTTATTATTAGTCAACAAATAGTGACAATTTAATAGAGTTTAATGGTATTAAAGACGATCTTATTTCGATTGCAAATCAAATAACTGTTAAAGAATTAGATGAATGCTTAAATCTTTTGAATTCCCAGGATGAAAATAATTAACAAATAGAAAATCGTGTCGAGAATTCTCTAGAGAATCTTAATGAAATTTCAAAACATTTGGAGACTCGTAATCAGAAGAATGTAAATCGTTCAGAAAAAACTAATCAGAAAAGATCAGCAAAAAAGGACCATCCTCTGAATGATAACCCAACTTATATAAAAAGCCCATTAACTCGAAAATTAGATCCTGCTTTCGAAAGAATAAATACACGTGAAATCGATAAAATTCGTATACAAGATGATAAAAAAAAGCATATTTACCACAAAAAGATTTTGAAACAGAGAAAAAAGTAGTATTTTTCTTTTGTTATAGGTCCAAAATGAATTTGCCTATCATCATATTAATACTATTCAAGATGATGACACTAATTAGGAGTTTAGAAATCATACCCCTAGAAAGTAGTATTCCACCAATATCTTCAGGAAAAGCATACGTAACGAACAAATATGTACAATTTATTTATCACATAGATTTGAATTGGTTCAAAGATTTGATTCTGAATTATCAGAAAGAAATAGATAACTTTAAAAACTTAAAATTGGGTTTTGCCCAAACGGCAAACTATAGATATTTAAAGCAAACGAACGAAATAAATTACAATACTCTTGAGGAAATTCTGAATAAAAATATAAGAATAAAACGAGGTCTAGTTAACATTGGAGGACAAATTTCGAAATTTCTTTTCGGAACTCCTGATTCCGATGATGAAGAACTTTACAAGAACTATTTCAAAAGCATAGAGAATGAAAAAGTATTGATAGGAAATACGAAGCAAATTGCTATAATTGTAAATGATTTGAAAAACAAGTACATTGAATTTTTCCATAAATTGTCAGATAATCTCAAGTTATTTCAGATTGTACCACAATTGGAGGAAGTAGAACAAATGCATTTTTTAACTTTTCAACTTAAAGATGTAAAAAATCTACTAGATGAAATCCAAACAGCTGTAAGCTTTGCTAGACTACATTTATTACATGAGTCAATTCTACCCTATTCTAAGTTTTCAAAATTGATTGAAAATTCAAGTATTATTCCATTACATCACATAAAAGATTATTATCAACTATGCAACACGAAAATAATTTTCAGAAATAAAGTATTATTATATTATTCATAATATCAATTCCTTTAGTTCATAAAGATAATTTTGACTTGCATAAGTTTTACTGTTTACCTCAAAACAATTTAACCCTTCCATATACCGATCCCTATTTGCTCTCTGAAAGAGAAGTTCTGAAATGGTCGACAAGACAATGTTATCAAGTGGAAGAAGACTACCTGTGTGATCAAGATTCTTTAGTTGAACCTCCTACATGTATGCTAAATATTTTAGAAAACCATATTGAAAATTGTTCTAGAAAATATGTATTTCAACCCCCAGATCTCAAACTACTAGAAAATGGAAATATCCTTTTAATGGAAAATCAAAAACCTATGGAAATCTGTCCTCAACAAACAAAATATTATTTTGTTCCTTCGATGGCTATTCTTCGTACAAGATGTGCTGTTAGTAATGGCAGAAAAGACATCTTTCCAACCACTAGAGTAGATGAAGAAAAATACATCGTACTACCCAAGATGACATCCTCTTTCAGTAAACACAATGGTACTGAATTACCGAAGATGGAAAACATCACTGACAACACCCTTGAGGAATCAGATCAATGGAATCTCCAGCCCTCAAGATTCACCCTTGTATTCATTTTATTAATCATAATTTTTGTAACTTTTGTATTTTTCATAAAGCTACACCCCATGAAGTTGATACCTTTAACTTAGATGGGGAGGAATTACATAATCCAAACCCCATATTCTAGACATTGGCCCATAGTCTTATCCTCATATACCATGAACATAACTCTGTTACTTTTTGCTTACTTTGTAAATAATGCTACGCAGTTGCACTGCCACGTGCGCTGAGTAATATTTTATTGAAATAAGACAATATTATAAATAGTTGATTCATTGCATCTAAGAGTGATTTTTGCATTAGAATTGAAGCTAATAGTTTACTGTATGATTTTCCTAATAAATAGTTTTATTTTTTAAAAACAAGGTTTCTAATCAAAATACATATTTGGTGACGAGTACGGGATTGTGCCGGTCTTGTTAGAAAATTTAGTGCATCATTGTGTCCAGCAGCAACACAGCATCAAAATCTTTCCAGACCGTTGGTTTCAACCATTAAGCACAACAGGACGATCATAAAACCTACCCGAAGCCCGATCACCTGAGTAGCGTCCCGTGACGACTTCGTTGTAAAACTCTACATTCTAGTAAGTGAGCAAACTCCTTTCTTTTTGTGAAATCCCCAGTAACCAACCTGGCCCAAAGTTGAAATCGTTCTTGTTTCAAAGTTTTGAGTGTGAAACTTGTGTTAGTTTTTCTAGGTTCTCTGCAAAACCGACTTAATAAGATTTTCCTAAGTTTCATTAATCAAAAACCCAATAATAATAATCTTTATCAATAAGTATCAATTATTTATGATAGATTGGGCCGTTGCTTGGTAGAAATCAGTTGTAATTGTCATTATAAAATAAAACACTTGTTTACATTTTCTACTTTATTTTTGGTATTGACGTACGTTTCGTCTTTGCTAGAAAGACTTCATCAGAATCAGAAGACTTCATCAGAATAGGTATTCTGATGAAGTCTTTCTAGCAAAGACGAAACGTACGTCAATACCAAAAATAAAGTAGAAAATGTAAACAAGTGTTTTATTTTATAATGACAAGTATCAATTAATTTAATAATAGTGTTTGATTTTTTTTTATTGTTCAATTTTTACTACATATATATAAAAAGTCAATATTACTTCAATTAAACAATTTGTTGAAAAGAAAGCCAAAAAACTTAATGAAGTGAAAAAAACGAATGAAGGTATTAATTTAACTACTGCTGAAAAATTTGGATTACTTCTACCAAAATTTTCGGGAATTGAAAATGAGTTACGTTCCTTTATTAGTAGTGCTGAACAGTATCTTGGCATGTTCACAAATGAAACTGAATTGATTAAAACATATTGTTTCACTGTAGTAAAATCAAAATTGACAGATAGGGCACTAGCTGAAGTTTCAACGTCAGATTTACCTTACAATTGGAAAATATTGAAAAACTTTTTGTATTCAAAATTTGGTGATCAAATTAATTTGGATGTTTTTATACATCAGTTACAATTTTAATCTAAAAAACCAAATGAAGATTTGATAAATTTCATTGATAGGATTATATCTATGAAAATTAGAATTAATTATAGAATTGATGCAGATAGAATGAATGCTGCAGAGAAACAATTGTAGAAATCTAATATACTCAACATTTGTAAAACTGTTTTGATATCGAACTCTCCCATTGAATTAAGGACCTATCTGATAACCAACAATGCTTTCTCATTTGATGATACAGTGAATGCCGTGAAAGATTACCTTTCCAATGTGGCACAATACGAATTATTAGACAGAAGTAGAAAGAACAGAAATCCCCAAGTAAATTCTAATTATAAAAATTATTCGTACTTTAATCTTAGAAATAATTCTCAAAATCCGAAAATGAATAACTTTTCCCATTTCAATCAGCGTCCTCATCAAGAATCGAGGAATTTTCCCTCTCAACCAATAAATTTTCCACAAAGAAAAGTGTATACGCATTATCCAACAAATTAACAAGTGCTTGGTCCGAGTACATCGAAACAAACAAATGTATTCGAACTCCTCCAGAAACAATGTCTATTCAAACTAGGAATTATCCTCAAAAAAGAAACACATATTCGACCCAATATCAGAATAATCCCCAGAAAAAATATTATTTTAATAATCAACCCAATCAAAACCACACATTTGAAGAATTGACGAATTTACAGTCAACTTCTAATTTCGAAATGAATCCAAATAATGATCCCAACAAAACTTTCGGGAAACTGTCTCCAAAGACAAATTGACTTGAATTCAACTCTAGATCATACCAATCAAATACCATATATTGAACTTGAACAACCTAAATTACTATTTGATAGTGGATGTTCGGTATGTTTAATTAATCCCAAATTTGCGTATAATAATTTTCCTAATAACATTTTTAATGAATCAACAACATTGACTGCTTGCATGAAGCAAGAAACATCTAATGAAAAAATATTGTTACCATTTTTTTCTGAATTCGCTATTGAGGATCTACATCCTTTTATTTCGTATAAATTCCACAACAATTATGATGGTCTGATAGGTGCAGATTTCTTAAACAAATATAGACCTATGTTAGATTTTAAAAATAAGATTTTAAGCAATGAATATTGTCAAATTCCTTTTAAATTTCAACAAGTCTGTCAATATTCTACAAATATATCAGTAGATCTCAGTTATTTAGAACCAAAATTAAGTAACCAATCAATGAAAATTTTAGAGACCAACAAAGATGCTTTATAGTTACCTGGTCAACCTCTGAATTTTTCTAATCAAATTAAACATAAAATTCGAACGATAGATGAAGTTCCCATTCATTGTAAAATTTATCGATATCCCGAAGTACATAGGGCAGAAATTCAAAAGCAAATTAAGGAAATATTAGATGAAAAAATTATTAGACCAAGTATTTCACCATGGTCATTTCCCGTTGTAGTATTTCCAAAAAAACAGGATTTATCGGGAAAACAAAAATGGCGCATGGCAATTGATCATAGAAAATTATTATATATGAAAAAACTATTGATGATAAATATCCATTACCCCAAATTGATGCTATTTTGCATAAATAAGGAAATAAAAAATATTTCACAACACTCGATTTAGCGTCTGGCTTTCATCAAATCGAATTAGATGATGATTCTATCGAAAGGACTGCCTCTACTGTTGAAAATGGTCATTATGAATTTTAACGTATGCCATTTGGACTCAAAAATGCCTCTGCTTCATTTCCAAGATTAATGAATAAAGTAACTTAGGTGGGGAGGAATTACATAATCCGATCCCCATATTCTAAACATTGGCCCATAATCCTATCTCAGTATACCATGAATATAACTCTTTTACTTTTTGCTTACTTTGTGAATTCTGCTACGAAGGTGCACTGCCACGTGCGCTGAGTAATATTTTATTGAGATAAGACAATATTATAAATAGTTGATTCGTTGTATCTAACAGTGATTTTTGCATTAGAATTGAAACTGGTAGGTTAATGTATGATTTTCCTAATAAATAGTTTTATTTTTTAAAAACAAGGTTTCCTTATCAAACTACATATTTATATATATATATATATATATATATATATATATATATATATATATATATATATATATATAAATAAGGGTACACACGGTGGTCTTCGTCCTACCGGTAGTTGAGGATGTTGCTTCTGTGTAGATATCTGAAAAAGGATTGTGTTCAGTTTAAAGGTAGACCGCAGTAACTTCGAAATTAAATATAATACCCTAATACTTATATCATTATTTCGTTAAATATGAATTTTATACTAAGATCTAAATCAATTTTGTACATCAAAAATTAAAACAAGTTGTAGAAATTACTATGCTTCACAACCAATAAATTGATATTGTTTCATCTCATTAGAGGCAGCCCTGCCTAAGTTCGACATTTTGTTAATGGAATGAAATAAGGAATTACTTTGTTTTCTATCACTTCTTAAAAAAGTGATAGAAAACAAAGTAATTCCTTATTTCATTCCATTAAAATGAACTATCACAAAGTAACGGACTACTCCATTCAATATTATTTTGTTATTCGATACTTAGGCCTTTCATTTTAATATTTAGATCTAGCAGTTTTGAGAATTGTCGTTGGAACTGGTTACACTTCAGATAAATTGTTTTCTAATGATTATATATGGCCTTAGAAAACATGGAAAGTCATTAAGATTATGATATATTTGCGCCTGTTAATTTCAGATGACCCAGCATTCAGAGTTATAAACTGACTCTATACTTCTTTGCTTGCATTGATCCCATTATTTTTCTGTAACCAATAAGAAGTTTCATTTCGTTCATTCAGTTCACCTCCAAATGGACCTTCCAATCAATTAGTTATCATAACAGTTCTCCAAAAGCATTTCGACGATTAGCTTGATGAGATGTTGGAGCAGGGAATAGTTGAGAGTAGTAATAGTCCCTGGGCATCATCAATTATAATGGTGAAAAAGAAGGATAGTGGTCATAGGTTTTGAGTGAACTACCGTAAAGTTAACGCTGTCACTCAAAAAGACAGTTATTGTAATATCGTGGGTAAAATAATATAAGTATGTTTAACTCAGACTTTAATAATAAAATAACAATGTACACAACTCGGGTTACAACAGAAAAAGAGAGTTTTTAGGTTACCAAGCGTACCTAACTTATACCATAGAATGCAATTAACATAGAAAGTATTTTCTTCATTTATTTTACAATTACTACTTTTATTTATAGACATGCTATTACACTCCTCCGTCACTAAATCTTTTAGGAGGTCTTATATTTGTTCTTAAACGGTTTTTTATAATAGGGGATAAAAAAGCACTTTCACTTGTTTGTGCACTGTCTCCCTCCACTAAAACTGACTCTTCATTATTAGACGGCAATTCATTTTCAACAGATTCCGGAACCCTATTGTGATCCTGAAAATCTGGTGGTTTAACTTCCTGACTAGGAACAATTTCCTTTGGTTCAATGTTATTACTTCTAGACTCTTTTATAGAAACATATTCTTTCACATTAATATCACAAATGTCATCATAAGAACTTCCTACTATCCTCATTTGATCAATATGCCTCCTCAAAATTAATTTTTCCTTCAATGTTTTACAATTATAAATTTGAGTACCGAGAATCTGTACAATTACAGCCTTTTCCCAAGTGATTTTATTTGGTGTTCGATAGTCTTTAATATAAACAACCTCACCTTCTTCAAATTCTACCATTCTTTTACCATGGTATTTAATCTGTCTTTCTAAAGCTTTTGAACGCCGACTTTTTGTTGACAGGTCTAGTCGAGTTTTTACATGTTTTCCAAACATTAATTTCGATGGTGTTTTACCAGTGGTACAGTGTGGTGTATTACGATATGAAAATAAATATTTACTCATTAATATTTCCGTACTCTCTGATTTTGTCCTGATATATTTGAGGTATTTATTTAAGGAATTCTTAAATGATTCACACCGTTTTCTGCAAGACCGTTTGTTGAAGAATGATACGATGGGGATCTAATATGAACAATATCATTAAAATTACAAAATTTTTCAAATTCTTGGGAAACTAATTGTGGACCATTATCTGATACAACTGTATTCGGTAAGCCAAACCTAGCAAAACAATCACGTAATTTGTTTATAGTGGTAAAAGAATCTAATTTTTGCATTTCATAAATTTCAGGTCATCTCGAAAATGAATCTATAATGATCAAATATGTTTTATTATGGTAAGGCCCCAGAAAGTCGATATGAATCCTATCATATACATGTTTACCTTCTTGGAATTTAATTAGTTTGGATTTTTCTGGCGTTTTCATGAAAGTCGCGCAAGCATCACAATTTTTAACATAATTTTCAATATCTCTTTCCAAACTTGGCCAGCAGACATACTGTCTGGCTAAAACTTTCATTTTAGTCATGCCATTGTGAGCACCATGAATCTCATCCAACATCTGACTTCTTAATTTTGTTGGCATTATTACTCGATAACCCCACATTATCAAATTATTCTCAATACTTATTTCGAAGGATTTTCTTTTGAATATTTCAAATTGTTCGTTAATTTCATCTGGCCAGCCGTTCCTAATAAACAAATAAACTTAACTTAGTATTGGATCTTTCCTTGTTTCGTTCGCTATATTATTTGCACTGATCGGTATTTGATCTAATAAGATATTACAATATTCGATGTCTGGGTCTGCCTCCGTCACTGTTATTGGTATTCGCGATAACCTATCAGCCCCGCCATTTTCACTGCCTTTAATATGTTTGAATACATAATCGAATTCACTCAAGAAAACAGCCCATCGCTGCAAGCGTCCTGCCGCCATTTGAGGTAACCCTTTGTGTTCTCCAAATAATGCCTTCAACGGTAAATGATCTGCAAATAAAATTTATTTCCTATCAAATATTAAAAAAATTTGTGTACCCCCCAGTATATAGCGAGAGATTCCTTGTGAACAACTGAATGCTTTTATTTAATCTTCTTGAGACAAAACTAATAGGTTTTTCTATTCCATCTTCATATACTTGCAAATGAACCGCCCCTATTCCTACTTTAGAAGCATCACAAATCACTTTAAGTGGAAGCCTTGGGTTGAAATGTGCTAAAGATTGGTCTGATGAAATAATTCTTTTTGATTCAGTGAATGCGGTATCACAATTTTTGGACCACTTAAATTCAACATTATTTCTAAGTAATGCGTACAAAGGTTCTAATAACGTTGATATATTTTTTATAAATCTAAAATAATAGTTAATCATGCCCACATATGCCTTTACTTGACTTACATTTCTTGGCGTTCTGCAATAGCTTTAGTTTTTCTGGATCTTTGTGCAAACCATTTTTATCTATTATATGACCTAAATATGATATCTTTTTTTCAAAAAATTTGCATTTTTCTAAGTTCAGCGTGAAGCCAGCATTTAGTAATCTCTCAAAAACGTTTTTTAAATGTTCCAAATGATCTACCCTATTTTCCCCGGTAACCACAATATCATCTATGAATATTATTACACTTTTTAACCCCTGGAGATTTTTCTCCATGGTATTTTGAAAAATTGAAACCATATGGCAACCTATTTACTTTATATACATGGCCTAGTCTATTTACTTTATATACATGGCCTAGTATATTTACTTTATATACATGGCCTCGTATACCTCTGTGGGTACTCCACGATAAAAGAATTTTTGTTTCGTTTTCTAATTCTAATTGGTTATAAGCGCAAGGCAAATCCAGTTTAGTAAATAATATATTTTGTTAGTAGATAACACCTTGTTTTTCTATCTCGTCCAATTCTTTATCCATCAGTTCTTTGAATTTGAATGGAACCGGTCTTGGTTTACAGAAAATCGGTTTATCTTCAGGATCTACCGAGAATTTTACTTTTCCTAATTTATACAATCCTAACTTATTTGTGAATAACTGTTCAAATTGTTTAAGACTTTTGTCTAAATTGTCGTTATGATAGAGTTTGTTCACATTAGACACCATCGAACCCTGCAAGGCAATATTGAATAATTTAATTGAATCTCTACCTAATAATGGAACCATTCCATTTTTGACTATAATGAGTTTGCAATTCCTTTTAAGAACATTTTGATATTCAATGTCCACATAAATCGCTCCATCTGGAACAATTACATTACCCTCGTAAGTTTTCAATTTAATTTTCGTTGGAAATAATTTTCAATTTTTAAACATGTGTTCAAAAACATTACCAGGAATAACAGAAATTCCCGCTCCTGAGTCCAGTTCCATTGTCAAAGGTTTTTTATTAATATGCATTTGAACTTTAAATGGTTCAATACAACTGGTTCTACGTCTCGTTACAAAAAACATATCAATGAAATCTGTTGGACTACTCGGATCCTCTACTATAATTTCTTTCCTTACAAAGTGATTGCGGTTTGAATAACAAACCTTTGCCAAATGTCCAACCTTTTTACAAATTTTACATTTATAAGTTTTGAACTTACATTTACTGAAATTATGATTTTACTCACCACAACTTCTGCATTTGGCTTTCTTTTCTTCCTGAATCTTCGGCTTGTTTTCTCTCTTCTCTTCCCTTGGGTATTGTTTTCTTCCATCTGCTCTTTTCCTTGATTCTTGGGTAAAACTAACCTTGTTTATCGTTTGGGTGAAAGAACTGGTTACTGCTGCTTCTTTCCTCAATGCTACTTGCACAATTTTTTCCAAAGAAATGGTATGGTCCTCTTCACAAACTCTGTCTAGAATGGCACTCCTTTTCAAACCTGACACGAACCTATCCTTGAGTATTTCGTTATTTCCAAATTTACATTGGATCGCTTTGTTTTTTAAACGAACAAAGAATTCTTTAATACCTTCATTGTCGAATTGTCTCAGGTTGTAGAATTCTATTCTTTCCTTGACGACAGAAATCTTCTGTGAAAATTGTTCCTTCAATATCCTGCACAGTTCGTGATAACTTTTTTCTTTTGGAAGTTCCGGATCACACAATCCTCGTAGTATTTCATAGGCCTGTTCACCCACCATTGTTAGAAGAACTTCTACTTTCTTGTTGTCCTCGATATAATTAGCCTCGAAATATTGTTCCATCCTCTCCTGATATGTACACCAGTCTGTTCCCATTTGATATTAATTTAAAATACCTATCGTACCTCTTATGATATTTGGATACTGGCTAACAGCAGCTGAAGCGCCTTGATTCTTCTGGGAAGTTGATTTGTGTGCCATTTCGTAATATTGTAGATAATTTCACAAATACCAATTTTCCTCGTCGCCACTTGTAATATCGTGGGTAAAATATTATAAGAATGTTTAACTCAGACTTTAATAATAAAATAATAATGTACACAACTCGAGTTACAACAGAAAAAGAGAGAAAGTTTTTAGGTTACCAAGCGTACCTAACTTAAACCATAGAATGCAATTAACATAGAAAGTATTTTCTTCATTTATTTTACAATTACTACTTTTATTCATATACATGATATTACAGTTATCCCCTCCCTTATGCTTCCAACACTTTAGATGAGCTGAAGGATGCTGCGTTTATTAGTTCGTTGGATATAAAGTCAGAATTCTGGCAAGTTCCGACAAAAAAAAATAATCTAGGCAGTATACAGCTCTCACTGTAATAGAGGGCATTTCAAGTTTCGTAGAATAGCTTTTGGACTTCGTAATGGACCACCTACTTGGCAGAGGATTATGGATGATGTGATTGGTAGTGATTTGGAACCTTATGTGTTTTGTTATCTTGATGATGTCATAATCGTTATTCAGGATTTCGAGACATACCTTAAAGTACTGGAGGAGGTGTTTAAACGGCTTTCGGACGCGGGACTCACCGTATCTAAAGAAAAGTGTTGTTTCTGCAAGGAGAAGGTGCGGTATTTGGGTTATGTTGTGAGTACAAATGGTTTAAAGGTTAACCCCGAGAAGGTAAGGGCGATGGTCGAAATTTCTGTTCCACGAAACATAAAGGACGTTCATAGTATAATGGGTACTTTTTCTTGGTATCGTTGTTTTAGCCAAAATTTTTCTGATGTTATATCTCCTTTATCCAATCTTCTCAAGAAAAATGATAAATTTGTTTGGTCTACTGAATACGATGATTCATTGCGTTCTCTCAGGTAAAAACTTGTGACTGCCCTTATTATGAGCTGTCCAAATTATGATTTGCCATTTCAAGTGCAAGCAGATTCATCGGGTCACGGATTTGAAGCTGTCCTGAATCAACCAGATCCACAAGGAGGAGAGCGAGTTATAAATTATTCAAGTCGTTCCTTGACTCTCCAGAAACAAAATTACTCATCCACTGAGCGAGAATGCTTAGCAATCCTGTGGGCGCTTGAAAAGTTAAGCCTTACATCGAAGGTATTAGAGTTGAGATGGTAACTGACCACTATTGTTTAGTATGGCTTCAGAGTATCAATGCTGTATCGGGCGTCTAGCTAGATGGATTGTTCGGTTATAGCAATTTGATTTTTCTGTTGCGCATCGTTGAAGTTCAGAACATCATGTCCCGGATTTATTCTCGTGATCTGTAGTAAAGTTGGGTTTATTTTATATAGACGATTTAGCTAAAGTCTCAGATTACTGGTATAGTAAGATGTTGAAGAAAGTCATTTATTACTTCCAAAAGTTTCCTTTTTGGAGAGTCGAAAATGGAATTTTTTTAAATATTTGAACTCTTCAAAATACGCGTTGGAAGATAGTTCATGGAAGCTGGTAGTTCCTAAGCCATTAAGATCTAGGGTATTGCATGATATTTATGTTCCCCTTACATCTGGACATATGGGAGTTTTTGAGACTTATGCCAGGTTGTGTGAACGGTATTTTTGTCCTGAAGTTCATTCAGATGTTGCCTGTTACATTAGAAACTGTTCTGTTTGCGCAAAATACAAATCAGATTCCCAGAAACCTACAGAATTAATGGTTTCTCACCAATCACAAACAAAATATAAAATTCAATGCCAATTTTCACGCTCAGGCAAATCCGACTGAAAGGTATAATCGTACTTCAAAAATTTTTAAAATCTGCCTATGTTTCGGACAATCATCGTTGTTGGAATAAAAATTTAGTCAGTTAACATACGCTACGAAAACTTCTCGAAATAAAAATACAGGTTAAATTTTGTACGACGAATGATGCTCTATGGCGAGGATTACAATATTACTTTGGCGGAATAAAATTTAGAGGAAAAATCTATGGAACGAGATCTGAGGAATTTCTGAAGCTTTATAAAGAGTTGAAGGGGAGGTTGAAAAGTGCTGCGGAAAGAAATGCCCAGTCCTATAACTTGAGAAGGAGAAATTAAGAGTTTATTTTGCACCAACAGGTGAACAGACGAAATTTTGTGCTGTCAGATGCTAGCAAGAATTTCTCCAGGAAGTTGGCACTGAAGTGGCTTTGCCCTTTCATTCTTGCGAGACGACTCTTTCCATGGGTGTACCAATTAGAAAATGAGAAAGATTGTGACAAAGGTTTATGGCGTGCGAAAGACCTTAAGTTATGTCCTAATAAAGATGAGTTTTAGTTGTGATGAATTAGGGACGATTGAGCACGGACTTTGATTGGAATAGGTAAATAGTACAGGATTTTTCTATTTGATTGGTGTGTTGTTGTTCCATATGTCTATTATTGATGTTGAATAATTTCATTGTCTGTCTTTCAAATAAGCAAGGTCTGAAATTTTGAGATAATTTATTCACGAAGGGGGGCGGGGTTATAGCGTTTACTTTTCAGAATACTCCATTCTGATTTTTGGGTTGCCCATATTTCAATCTTTCATCTTTTATGAATAATATTTCCACTTATCGATATGAACATATGGTTCATAAGATATTTCATTTTTCATTCCATTCTGGTGAACGAAATCGAATTTTTCTGGTGAGAAATCCAATTTTTGGGATAAGAATAATTTCTATAATTGAAGTTATATTACTGATTTGGTTGTTATTTTAGAAGTAATATATATAGACCCACCTGGGAAGTAATAAGCATTTGATTAAGAATAAAGGCCGCCCATCATCAGAGTAAGTCGATGAATGTTATCTTCCTCCCTAAACTTATTTTTACTTCCTTTTTCTATGTTTTGGGGCCTTCTTTTTCCTGCTATCTTTTGCTGTATTTACTGCTGCAACTGCTTGGTAATTCAATTAATTTTCACTTTTTTTTGTGGCCAAAAATCTGCACCCTGATCAAAGCTGATACTGGTTTTTCACGATATTTGACCATCCAAAGTATCTGGCGTATTTATTTGAAGCTTAGGATAAAGATGATAGATTTGACCATTCAGTGGAAAATTCAAAATTTTGGTGGATATCTTGGAATTTTTAGTATGTAGAAGACCTTTTTTTTGTCTTGGGCATTGACGTCAAATTGTCATCTCTGGTTTCCATTTTGATTTAGTAGCTGTGTTCGGAGTTTTCTTAGTTCAACATACATACGTCACACAAATCATTTAATTTTCAAATTTAACTACTTAATTATATTTTAAAATTTACCTTACTTTTTTTGATAATAATTGTTAGAACGGGAGTTTCTCATTTTTCTAAATTTAAATTAAAAATGGTCTTGCATAAAAACTGTTGTAAGATTTCATTTTCTCAAGTAACTTAAACCTTTCTTTGAAAAAAAAATAAAAATAAATATCCATTATTCTCATTCTGAATAAATTCTAAATTGTCTTTCATCAAATAAAGAAAACAGGTAAAATTTTTATAGTTAAGGTTCATAACAATGTTTCTGTAGTTAACAGTGTGAAAACTTAACTTGATCAGGCATAGTGGGAAAGAAATTTGTATGTCTATGAGGTTGATTTTCAATTTTAATATAGCAGTATTCATTTGTGATAAAATTTCAATTTCACTGTATTCAATTGATGATAGAAGTTTTAAAATTGAATTTTTTCTCATTTTTTCTTTGTTTGTTTTTATTTTCTGCTGTTTTCGAAATTTACATATTTTGCTGGAGCAGTTTTCTCAGGTAAATTACCATTTTAATTTTTTAGTGTTTTTATTTTTTTTTTGTGGTTACTTCAACTCACCCCATCTCCACTGCAAGCAAACCGAGGATATCCTAGCGTTTTTTATTTTTTTCTGGTTCCGTTTATTTTTCGATTCAAGTTTATTATAAAATGGAGAATTTGATAATTGGCAGTATGAACTGAATAGTTTTCCGGAGAGAACATTACGGTCTGTGCATATTTTAATGCAGTTCCTCCAAGATGATTTATAAGAATAGTCAACTTTTCAATATCCGTAAACCTAATATTATGTACCAATGCATCAAAAATACTGATAAAAGCCCAGAAATTTTTAGCTTTCTCATCAAATTTCGGTAATATTATATCTCTTAATTGTAATTCACGTTTTAGAATATTTCCGCCGGTTTTAATTTCAACGGGATTTGACGGTGTTGAATATTCACCAGAATATGCTAAAACCTCATAATACAAGTCGTCGAGCCAACCCCAGATTCCATACTCAAAATATCTATCTGATATTCCTTTTATTTCCTTGATACTACCTGCAATAGATCTAAAACTTCGGAAAACTTATTTAGAATATCGTCAATCTGAGCAACCCTAACCTTAAATTGAGCCAATTTATCGGATCATATCGGATCATATTCTAACAATCTTGCATCTTTCTCCAGAATCGATCCTGACTTGCAATCAATCTATTAAAAGACGTACCTTCTTCTTCACTTAGATTAAACATAGTGAAAGAAATGATTTGACAAATACGCCAATAAGGTAGAAAAAGATGGTAAATATAGTTGACGATCAGAGATAGAACTTACGCTATAAACAAACAGTTGTTTGTTTATACTAACCATTACGGATATGAAAATCTTTAACCAAACGGTGAAAATTAATGATAATTAGACAATTATCAACGTTAACTACATCAAATTGAAACGTCACGTTTTGCCGATATGAAAGAAAATAATATGAAAATCGTTTCCCAACTTCTCACACTGAAATGAAAACAATATGAGAAATGTTAATTTCCGTTCGTTTAGACCACCGTCTGCTACAAATTTTATGTTGAAAATTTAACGGTAAAATAAATAAACAACCTTTCCGGATCGTTCCTGATGTGTCGGAGAGCTCTCCACTTCGGATCTGGGCCTGGTGCCGGTGGAATCTGCTCTGGTAGTTTTCACTTCTCACCATTAGTCCAACTGGCCAAAAACACATGCGTTCTTTATTCGGTCAATCAAGTCACTGGCGGTTATTAGACACGCCTCAATAAACGGTCTCAATCGGTAGGAAGAAGTGTTGAAATTCGAGATTAAACTGAAAAAACAAACCAAAATGTTAATAAAGAACCGAACAGGTAGTTTTGGATATATATTCATTTCTTTCGAATGCAATTACTGTGTTTCCTATATCCGCGCTTGTAAAAACTAAATTATTATCTGAAATTTTATTTTTTATTGTTCCGACGATATTTATATTATTGTAGGCAGGTAATGGTTTTTTTTTATCTGATTAATCAACATATATTTATCTACGTTAGAATTTTGATGATCTTTCAAAGCATTTTCTGAATTTGTAGCAAGATATTCTAGATATTTGGGATTATTACTAGGTAAATCAAACGAATATAACAGGTATTCAAAAACACACTAGTTTTATTATATGTAATACTCTGGCGATTGACTTCGGTTCAATTGAGAACCATCATCAGGCCAGCTGAAAGTACATACAATATTGAATGGAGTAGTCCGTTACTTTGTGATAGTTCATTTATTCCATTAGTACATACAAAAGATATACACGATTCAGGAAATTCAAAAATATATAATATGAGACAAAGTACATGTTAGAATTAATTCAAGGTTAGATTATACAATCGAGTGCCGTTATAAAGGCAATTTCCGTATAATCTTTTTATTCATATATTGTTTTAATTCTCAGACTTTTGCTTATATACAATCTTTTTCTCCAATGTGGAGAAATTTCTCCGAATTATCTTCGTGAAAAGCAGCGTATAATAACTAAAACAAACGTAAACAGAAGCGGGAGAAGGATGAAGTTGTCAGCTGTCGTATGTCATATTGGGTTCTTGTAGTTTTCAGGAGAAAGAGGTATAACATGAATAGAGGTTGATCTTGATAGAAGGTATAATAAATTATTTGAATATTTCAATATTAGCCTTCTACATATTTAATTTCAAAAAATTATATTTAATAATTATAACTTCAGGAATTAAATTAAATTAATATATAATATTAATGATATAAGTACCACTTATATCAAACGACATATAAAATAAACATTCATTATAAGACATCCAAATGATATAACAAAATCCAATAAATAAAAATTGTTAAGCAAAATTCTATAAATTAAATACTTTGAATAGACAAAATTTTGTTTCTGCTGATCAATCTGATGAAAAGAAATATCTTTAAAAAATGTTCAACATAATATTGAGAATTTCATCATAAAACTATCTTACTTAGAATATTCAATATTATTGGATATCTAACTAAGTTACTTTCAATAAAATCTCAAGATATATATATATATATATATATATATATATATATATATATATTTAGGGAAAACAACTTTGTAACTTCCATGTTCTATGATCTATGTTATATGTCTAAGATTTTAATCTACAAGTGTCACATATTATATTTATTTAGTTGTTGCAAATGTGAATTGAGAAACCCGAAGAAATATCATTGTTTTATATTTCTTCCAGGTTAGTAAGCTATTTTTTATTTATTTTTATTTCTTTGTATGTTATTATTTTAAACTGAAGAAAATAAATTCTTTCAGAATCACGACATCAAATCGGATATTTCTTCAATTATAAAAATTAGAATTGATTACATTCTTATAAATCAAAAACGTAAGCTATAATGACGACATCCATGAAGATTTGCATCGTACGTACATACAAATTCAAATGGATCTAAACTACGGGAACGGAAAATACATATTATGAAATATCAGAAAACAAACAGGATATATCTGACCATTATGAACTTTTGGCTCTACCGAAGGTGAAGAATATCTTGAAATCGATTAAAGTAAGAGGTTCATTTCGTACGTGTGTCATTTCATTAACTCCGGAATTGAAAGAAATATATTTTGATGCCGAAGAAGATGTGATGTTTAAGAATGAATATTTATAACTGATTTATTCACCCGCATACGTGAGAACAGTATTTGGACAAGAATCATCAAAAACCACAGGATATGGTAGAACTTTTAAGAAAGAGCAAGGTTTTCAAGAGGACAAAGGAGGATTTTGTGCTGAATAATTTCGATGGCAAGAGTGTTTCAGTGAATTTATGGTTATGAAAATTCGAGACGGAATGCACGCGTTGTGAAGTAGAAGAAAATACGGACAAAATTTTGATTTTACGGTTTTTTCTGGACAGAATAGCGAAATAGTGGTTTGATTCTAAATTAATAAGATTAGGTTTAGACAAAATTTCTCAAATATGGAAAGATACCTGCTAAGAGACTTTTTGCGAAACGAGTTGGCATAAATATAGAGAGGCCTATACATTTATGTACAAAGAAGGAAGTTAAAATGACTACACTTTTAGGAAAGAAAATTTGTTGTTAAATCTCCGAACTAATATTCCAACTGACATATTAATTGATTTAATTATGACAAGTTTGCCAAATATTTTACAAGATAGAATTGATCGATCAAATGTAACAACTTTCGAGAAATTATTCGGTGAGTTGCGAAAGCTAAAAGGTTCAAAAAAATATGACAACGATCGAAATACACAAAATCATAGAATGAATAAATCTGCCGAACAAATTCCTTTCTATTCACAAACAAATAGAAAACCAGTCAAGAAGGAACCATGCTCAATTTGTGAGAAGAATGGTTTTTCAGGTAGATTTCATCCGGAGACTTTATCTCGGCAAAGGAATAAATTCAATATTTTTGAACAAAAGAACGTACCCGGTTACATAAAAAATGTAAACAATGTTAGGGTACAGGATGAATTAAATCAGGCCATTTCAAAAAAAAAAAACTAAGACTGCTGCCAAAGATAAAATTGAAGGTGTTTATAAATAATAATAAATTATGTGGAATTTATGATTCTTCTGTTAGTCTTCTGAATTCCAAAGTAGCAGAAAAGTTTTGTCTACTCATTCAATATAATAGAAACACATTTAATATAGCCAGTGGCATGACGAAATTTTCAGGAAAAATAATTATAAAAATGAGTATCTATAATATCAAAGAAGTTGTAATTTTTGTAGTTAATGAGAAAAATTTTGGGTATGATATTCTACTCGGACTAGATTCTTTTTCCAATTTTCAATTAAAACAAGATTTTGATTTGAATATTTATAAAAGAATATATATGAATGAAGAGAGAAAGATCCCAATTAATGTACCCTATTTCAAGAGCAAATAATAAACCCCGCAATTAGAGAATAGAGAAAAAAAATTAAGAAAAAAAAATTCCACCATGTATTCGTATGAATACTTAGGGCGCTGGTTCTTACCAGCGCCTTGTTGCCTGGTCGTGTTGTTTTGCCGGTTTTCGTTTTTAAGCGCACCACTCTAACTACTCCGTCAGAGCCCTTTATGAGCTCAAGTACTCTACCTAGTGGCCAATGTGTCGGTGGCGCATTTGGTGAATACCACTAAACTATATCACCCTCAGATATCGGAGGAAGTGGCTTATGCCATTTTGGACGATATTGTAAAGAATGGTCATATTCGTTTGCCCATCTTTTCCAGAACGATTGCGTCAATTTTTGACACATCTGCTATTGGGTTAGGCGATTATTAGGGACACTCGTTATGTCCACTTCGCATCGCTATATTAAGTGGCCACCTATTAAAAAGTGACCTGGAGTCAGTGGGTCCAAGTCATCATTTGGAGATGAAGTTTGGTTACAAAACGGTCTAGAGTTCAGTATTGCTTCGATTCGAGTGATAACTGTTAAAAATGGTTGTAAGCGAAATCTTGTATTTCCCATAATACGCTTCAAGTGGTATTTGAACGACTTAACGCCTGCTTCCCACAGGCCTCCCGTATTTGGGGCATATGGTGGGTTGTGTCGCCAAGAAATATTGTGTTTAGCTAAATAATGTGCCAAAAAGGCGTTATTTTGATGAAAAATTTTGTTAATTCTGATATTTCTCTGAACGCACCTCGAAAATTTGAACCCTGATCATAATACATAACTGCAGGTAAACCACGACGAGCGATAAAGCGGTCTAAAATGGATAAACAAGCTTCCGTGGTTAAAGAACTAACGAATTCTAAGTGAATCGCTCTTGAAACCATGCAGATAAATAATGCAACATACCCTTTTTGATATCGGTGATTTCTGTTATTAGAAAATTTTATTTCGAAAGGTCCTGCGAAGTCAATCCCGGTGTGGGAAAAACATCGACTAGGTTGAACTCGATAATATGGAAGATCACCCATAGGGATTTGGATGGGTTTCGCGTGAAATCCATAGGGTCAGACAACGAAAAATTCGTTTCCTGAGTAAACGTCGTAAATTGAGAATCCAATATGTGCGGTGAATCAAAGATTGCACTAGACGAGGACCACCATGTCCAGAATACATATGGAAAAAATCGCAAATAAGGGTGGCTAAGCGACTTTCAGTCGGTTTAAAAAACGGATGTTTAGCATCAGCTTTCAACTGGGATTTTATTAAACGACCCCCCACCATGAGATGATCCGATTCAGAAATGAAAGGCGATAAACATATCAATCTTTTGGACGGTAACAGACCTTTTTCAATCAATTTTATATCAGTGGAAGAATACTGATGTTGTGTAATTTTAACTATAAAATCCATAAATTTTGAGCAATTTGTAATTCGGTAATAATCATTTTGATGACAGAAATGACACAATTTCTGTGATTCTGTAGATTTATTTCGTTCTGAATTTAAAATTGTACCTTGTGAGGTCATTGATACACGTTTTTTCGATAACTGCGAGTAAGAATAAGAGGTTGCGCTCATTGTGCGGTTTGATTTACTGATATCTGAACTTGAGTTTATTAATTGAGCCACTGCACATTTATCCCTCATAAATTCGGTAAAATTTCCGAAAGTGGGAAAATCGACCGAAAGATATTCATTTTCAAATTCTTCTTTCATTTTATAATTAACCAACTTTAACGCGAATTCCAATAAAATATAATCACTAAGATCTGGTAAATTCATATCTTTGAGGGCCGACACATTTGCCTGTAATGTTTCGCATAATTCTGATACCATTTGAAATGAATCCCCCGTCAAAGGACTCAATCCGAAAATCGTTCTTAAATAATGATTGGCTATCACACGTTTATTCGTGTATCGGTGAGTAAGGCGGTTATATATTATGAGATAATTTTCTGGAGAAAATCTGATCGTTTAAATTTTGAAGCTTCGAACATTCCAGTGTTCTAAGTCATCTAACACTATATCAGGAACGTCTTTTTCTTGATTTCTTTATCATTGGATTCACTTTGGATTGCCTAGTTCGGTTTGGGTAACGGCTTCTATTCTGGGGCAATTTTCTGTGTGATTCTTCAACACTTTTTCAAATATTCTGAAGGTTCCTTCAGAGATTCTTGATCACATAAGAAATCTGCTCCAATTGGATGGCATTGGTTTGTTGACTATTCCTAGTAATTCTTCTTGCGAGAGCATATAGGAATTGGTATGGGAAATGGTCAAATTATTTTGGGGTAGGAAGTAAAAATTGTATAAGTTACATCCTTTTTCATAAATAATGGGAATTGACATCAAAAATAATAATATTTTTTTAGGAGATAATCTTAGTATGACACAATTGATAATAATCTTTCAAATCATGAACCGGTATAATAGTGATATTTCTCATCAATTCAGCAAATTTAGCATAGGGTAAAATAGATTCATGTAAAAGCTGATAGCTGTTTGGATTTCATCGATCGTATTTTTAATATCTTTAAGTTCAAACGTCATGAGATGCACTTGTTGAACATCATGTAATTGTGGAACAATTTGTAATAATTTCAAATTTTCATTCAATTTTTGAAATGTGGTTATGTATTTATTTTTAAGGTCATTAACGACAGTAGTCGTTACTTTCTCATTTTCCTCTATACTATTAAAATAATTTCTATACAATTCCTCATTATCATAATCTAAGGTTCCGAATATTTTTTAAATTTTGCCACCTAGATTAACTAGTCCTCTTTTACTTCTAATATTTTTATTAAGAATCTCTTCAAGGGCTTTAAAATTTACTTCATTAGAATGTTGTAAATATCTATGATTTGCTCTTCGAGCGAAACCTAATTGTTGCTTTTTAAGGTCTTCAATTTTTTTCTGAAATTTGAAAATCTTATTCAGATCAATGTGATAGATCAATTGTAAATTTCTACTGCCTAGTTTGTTCAATTCGTTTAGAAATATCATTCAAATTTGTTAGGTAATTTGCAACGTAGTCTTGAACTTTTATTTTATATATAATATATAATTATATCTGGTTTGAAAATAAAGAAATTTATTATACAGTGTTGAATGTTTTTAACTAAGACCATTAAGTGCCTTATAAACTTTGTGTGGGTTTTTGTGAGCATAGAACATAGAGTACCATGGATATTAGATGTACCTATGTGAATGTTCCTGAAGATCACATATTTCTGAAGATTGCATTCGGTAAGTCTATTTATTGTTAATTGATTTTATTATTTTTTATATGTAAAGTTGAACTTGTCTTATCTGAATTTTAATTATTTTTTGAGGATGTGCTACATGTTTTGAGATTTTTTGAAATAATTTATTTGAATATATTAAATATTTCAAATAAATTAGTTTCTGTAATTATGTTTTATATTTTTGAGAAACAGTTATTTTTCATAAATAAAGGATCAGAAAACAATACATTTTGTAACAAACAGGGCTTCGTACGTTTGTCTGAAGAGTTCAGTACGCATGCCTGGAACGAAACAAAAAATGTTTGTTTATTTATTTATTAATTTTCATTGACAATTTATATTCGTTGGTTTTTCTTAATTCCATTTGATATTGTAAGATGAATTTCGATTTTATACGTCTATTAAATATGAGAAGTGCTTATAAAGACATTAATTTAATTCTTGAAGTTTCTTAAATAAATTTTTTGAAATTAAAATTGTAGAAGACTAACAGATTAAATTTGTTTTGATATTCAAATTTTGAACTTTTTCGTTGTGCGTTTGTTCAATAGGCAAGGAATAATTCAAATCACCTTTCATAATTTGTATTGGAGTCATAAATAAACTCGAATGGGTAAAATTATTATAACTAAGTAAAGCTTGAGAAAGTTTATTCTGAAAAGTGGAATTTTGATTTTGGAGTGTTCTCAATTGCTCTATTGATGTTGAGTGAAATCTTTCTACAAGTGCATTGGAATTGGGGTTATAATTTGTAATATAAGGAATCTCGATTTTATGGATTTTACATAAATCTTGAACAACATTATTTTTAAATTCTATTCCATTGTTGCACGTTCTTTTGTTTGGTGCTCCGTAATGACTGAAGTATAATATTAATTTATCAACGATTTCTATTCGTTTTTTGGAGTAACGGGTAACATTGTCCTATTCTTGAAAATGAACCAATTAAACTCAAACAATATGTTTGACGAAAACTTATATCACAGTAAATATGGGTAAACGGTTTGGAACCGATAGGGTTAGGTTTAAATTGCAATTGAATAGAAGTCCGTTCATATTTGTTTTTCTGGCATATTTCACATAAATCAATATAATTTTGAACGTCTCTGTTCATATTTGGCCAATAATATTTCTGTTTTAAAGAAGCTAGATTTTCTCGAAAACAACGATGTATCGTTTTGGTTTCGTGATATTGTTGGATTTTGAGTTGCCGTTCTTCTGCGACTTTCCATCGTTTGTGAAATTTTTAAATCAAAAGTTTTATAGTCAAATTAATTTTGTAAAGTTGCAATAAGAGGTTTCTTTAATTCAGGAGATTTAAAATATAGTGTATAGGAAAATTTAGGATGAATATATTCCTTAATAAATTTAAATAAATCTGTTTCAATTGAATTTATAGAAACGGTAAGTCTGAGTTTTTCTCCAAACAATTTAATTTTAGTTAGGTTGCAACTTGATGCTTTTTTAATGATTATTTGTAACTGTGCTCAGTTAAGATGTCTCTCAGTATATGGAAGTTTTACAATGGGATTTTCCATATTACTGTGAACAGTAAAACTTTCCGTTTCTAAATCAGTTATATTATCAGATTCTGAGTCATTATTTTTATTTTCATCATTAGTTTGATTCTCGCTATTTAAAAGATTTAAACATTCAGCAAGTTCATCTTCTGTGACTTGGTTTAATAATGAGACTAAATCGTCTTCAATTACGTTTATTTCAGCATCTTGATCAGGAATAAAATATATCACGATTTCTATAGGAGAATTAATAAAAATGTATTTTATCCTATCAAATACTTTTGGCCAGATTAAGCTAATTTAATCTATCTAAACCACAAGCAATCCGTGGTAACGCTAAATATTTTTCCTTATTTCGAATACTTAGTTTTTAAGATTAACGAGTTATCGGAAAACATCCTCGTATTCCGGTTTCTCTTAGTAAAAATCTTTTGTGATTAAATAGTACATATTTTGATTTTTCGCTTTCAAAATAGATACATCGCCTTTCAATTTATTTTGCGATATTAATTCATCTACGTGATTGAATTTTTGTTTGAAATCTAACGCAATTCCCTTATTCATATGAAAATCGTTAGACACACAATGTGCTAACGCGTACTTTTTAGGGGCTTTAAATAAATCACCAATTTTTTCATTAATTCTTGAGGGAGTTTCAAGGTTGTGAGGAACTTTTAAGAAATTTTCATAATTAATATTCTCGTTTGATTCTAAAATAATTCTGCTTAAAGCATCTGCATTATTAGTTGACCCTTTTTTGTATTTGATTTCATAATCATATTCTTCTAATTTTATTCTCCAGCGCATAAGTCGGGAATTAGGTTATTTCAATGAGAACAGCCATGTCAGTGGTTTATGATCGGTATGGATAGTAAATTTTCTTCCGTAAAGATAGGGTCTGAAATGCTCACAATACCAAACGATAGCTAACAATGGTGCTATATCTGCTTTCTGCAGAGTTCAACGTTCTGCAGGCATAAGCAATGGGAAGATCATTATTTTGAACACCTTGTGATAATACGGAACCGATTGTGTAACCTGATGCGTCGGTGTTGAACACAAATGGCTTATCAAAATCTGGACGTAAAGGGTGATTCATTAAATTTCTTTTGCATATTTCAAACGCTTTAATATATTTAGAATCATCAATATTAATTTTACTGTCATTTTTAAGGCAAGCTGTTAAGGGTTTCGTTATTTTCGCGAAGTTGGGAATTAATTTTCTATAATATCAAACTAAACCAAGGAAGGATTTAATCTTTTTCTGTGTGTTTGGGATCGGAAAATAAGATACCGCGTTCAATTTATTGGGATTAGATTTGATACCTTCCGAAGTAATAATATGTCCTAAGAATTCAATTTCTGTTTTAAAGAAATGGCATTTATCTAAATGTATTTTCAAATTTTCTGCTTGTAGAGCTTCTAAAATAGTATGAATATCCGCCAGATGTTGCTCCATAGTATCTGAATAAATAATTATATCGTACATGTAAATATCACAAATTCTACCAATAAAATGTATCAATACAAGATTCATGTATCGTTGAAATGAAGCTAGCACGTTTTTCCAACCAAAAAGCATTCTGAGAAATTCGAAATGTCCGCTTTCTACAGTAAAAGCAGTTTTTTAAATTGATTTTTCTTCTTATTCAATTTGATGAAAACCTGACGCTAAGTCAAGGGTAGTAAATATTTTTTATTGCCAAGTTTATCTAAGATATTTTCAATCTGAGGTAAAGGGTATTTATCATTAATCATTTTATCATTCAATTTTTTATAATCGATGGCCATACGTCATTTTAATTTTCCGGATAAATCTTGCTTTTTAGGTACAATAACCTCGGGAAATGTCCACGGGGAAATACTAGGTCGAATAATTTTCTTTTCTAATAATTCTTCAATTTGGGTCTGAACTTCTTTTTTATGAACTTCAGGATATCTATAAATTTTGGCGTGAACAGGAACTTCATCGCTTGTTCGAATTGTATGTTTAATTCTAGTTGAAGAGTAGTATGGTTGACCCGGTTTATGAATAACATTTTTATTTGTTTGAATAATTTTTCTTA
This sequence comes from Megalocaria dilatata, assembly GCA_034642435.1. NCBI lineage: Eukaryota > Metazoa > Arthropoda > Insecta > Coleoptera > Coccinellidae > Megalocaria > Megalocaria dilatata. Next base: position 65,382,710 of record CM067859.1, on the reverse strand, counting down.
ATCGACTTTTAATTTCCGGTTTCAAATGACTAAGATCGATTGGAATATCCGTTGGATTTTGATGTACTTGTTGATATTTGATAGGTATTTCACAAAAATCGTTTGTTAAAACTTGATTTTTGAAATCAAGTTCAATCTATACTTATTTAGAGAGTCGACTCCTATGAGTCCATCCTAATTTTAATGAAATTTATATAAGATGAAAGGATGAAAATCATTAATTAGAAATTCAGAAAATAACGGTAAACAAACTTTTTCATTCGATGTTTGTTGTCTCATATACGCTGTTAATGTAGTACTTTCACGATAAATATTTTCAGGGAAATTATTATACGTAAATTTTGGATCAATTAAGCAAACTGAACATCCGCTATCAATTAATAATTTGAATTAAGGATTCTCGAATTCAATAAAGGGTAATTAATTTTCAATATCTACCGTTTGATTCAAGTAAATGAATCTTCCAGGGCTAACTGTTCAAAATTTTTCAGTAATATTTTTTCTATCATTCGTGAAACGTTTTCTTTTGTTCATTTCGGGTTTAATATTAGTTTGAGAATTTGATTCAATATGTGTTAATTCTTCTTTTAACGATTCAGGGCTTCGATTATTATTCAAGAATTTTCTTTGGGGGTTGTTCTGATATTGCGTCGAATAATTTTGTCGTTTTTGAGGATAGTTACGTGTCCGCACTGACATTTTTTCTGGGGGAGTAGTAATCCTCTGATTAGGATTTGGTTCAAAGATATTGGGATTTCTAGATGTACTCGGATATTGAGTGTTCATCTGACGATTAAAAAATAGAATTGGTCATGGAGGAAATCTGGGTTGATTCTCGCGATAATTATTATTAGGGTAATTATTATTATGGTAATTATTATATTAGGAGTACAAATAAGTTCCCGACGTTTTTTAACACATATTAAATATTTATTGTAGAAGAACGGCGTGAGACTGCTTGCTGAGTGACTTCTAATGTTAGAGCAAGTTCATTTTGTGTTTGAGATGAATCTTCCTCCAATAATTCCTCCAATTCTGCATACTCCTAAATTTTTGGCCTTTCACTGCGATCTTTGTCTTCTACGTCGAAATCACCGTTTTTAAACTTTTGAAACCACTCTCGACACGTTCTCTCACTCAAAGCACCCTCACCATATGCTTCTACGAGCAATTGATGCGCCTCAGCAGCAGATTTCTTTAAATTAAAGAAGTAAACTAATATTTCCCACAAATGACGCTTACTTGGCTCAAATTTTGACATTTTCAACTTACAAAAATTATATTTCACCAATATAATATCAATGATATTAATATGTTATGTTGTTCTCGAATGTCCAAACTATTTTTTAAGCCGGTTATCATCTGCGAAAGCTAACCGAAACTCCGTGCCGCGCCATCTACAATAAAACGGCGGAAACTTATTTGTACTCCAATAAAAATATCGATTGAATTTATTCGAATTGTACCGTAAATTATCGGTATGATTAGGATAATTATTTCTCGTACTATTTTTAATTGTTACATTTTTGCGGCTTTAATCGAGTCATTCGTATTGGGCTGCAGTGCAAATGTAATCTTCTACAGCGTTTACGGTATTATTCAAACAAATGCATTATTAGTAATTAAATAAGTACCAAGTTCCATCGCTGAATTAGATATTAATACTGTTATACATATTTTCAGGATGATTGATTTATAAATGAGTTTTTCAGGATCAGGCATAGATTCAGCATCAACTCTTTAATTAATACGTATTTTAAGAGCTATAGTTCTATCAATAAAAACTAGCATATCCTCATTGGGCTTTTTCGCTAAAAACTGTAATTGATGTATCAAAACTCTGCGTTTATTTGATCGCCAAATTTAGTAAAAAGAAATATTTTGAGAATATCCCAATTATTGGGGATCTTCTGCGAGAGCGCTATCAATGAGCTTGGATTTCACAACTGCGAAGCAATAGTCTTTCACTATTTGCGAACATGAATAAAAATTGTTGTGCACTACGCACGGACGAATGCAGTTCATTCTCGATTTCAGCGAATTTAGGTAAAAGCATGCCAAATTTTTCAGGCAAATTTGAATCTATTCTTTCCTGTGCCATTTTCTTAATTTTATTTTTATCTCTATGAAGAGAAAAGTATTTCACTGAACTTATATTGACTAATGAATATTTAATAATATTGTGAAATAAATTGTAACCGGTTTTTTTGAATAAGAAACCTAGAAAAAACTCTAGTAGTCGATTTTTTGATAGAAATCTAGGAAAAACCTTTACACAAGTTTCACACGCAAAACTCGGAAAAAGGTTGACTAATTTTAGGCCAGATGAGGAAAACTGCGAAAAGAATGAAATAGAGTGGAAATCGCTCACCAATGTTGTATTCTAGAATGAAGTCGTCACAGGGCGCTACTCGGGTGATCAGGGCTTCTGAGTGGTTTTCTCTGTTGTTGTCCTGGTTGTGCTGAACAGTTGAAACTGACGGCCTGGGAAGATTTGCTGCTGTGTTGACCAGTGGAACCTCTCTGGGGCTGAAAACAATGATGCACTAATTTTTCTAACAAAACCGGCACAATCCCATCCTCGTCGCTAATTATGTATTTTGCACAGACAATCTTGTTTGTAAAAAAAACAATTTATTTGAATACAATAATGAATGCGTCTAAGCTCTAATAACAATCTCTTGAAGGATAAAGAGTTACAATGGAATGTATAGGTGTCCTTATCTGAATTAAGATATGATTTATGGGGAGAAATACTGAATTCAATAAAATACATGCTAATATACAGGTCTTATGGAGTATTGGAAAAGATCCATTTAATTAATAAGGGTTAAGATTATGTAATTATATATATATATATATATATATATATGTATATATATATATCAAGTAGACAATAATATTTAACTTATCATTATTTTATAATAATTAATCATATTTATCATAATCATGAAATTTACAGTTAAAATAAATGAATTAAGGGGAATTTCAGAATGTTCTAGAAGTGTTGTCTCCAACGAAACCAGTATTATTCCTGAAACGAAGAAGGGACAATTAAAAGCAAGAATCATAAATTGATGAACAAACTTACCAAAGGTAGTGAAAATTCAATCCTATTAATCTTTCCTGAAAGAAATTTAGAAATAACAATCATTGTTCACGTTAGAATTACGTTATGATATTCAGGTAGGGTTAGGTTAGAACATAGAATTAGAATTTAGATTATTAATCACTGATTATATTTCAAATTACTTCCATATAATATATGATTTGAAAATTCAGCTTTTTGAAAATTCAAATTGAACCCTCCCTAAAAGATCAAATCAAATTTGATAATATTTAAATTTCGAAAATTATACAATTATTCAAAATTATAATATTAAGAGCTAGCTGGCAGCATAGAGACAAGCAACTGGATACAAGGGCGATCTAAATAGTATTCAATATATTCAATATATATTCAATATATAAATAGTATTCATTTTAAAATGGTATATTTCAAACATATTAAAATTAGACCCACTAAAGTGGTAAAGCAAATTAAAAAATTTCATTTATTAATTCCATAACAAATTGTAGCCCAACGTGTGGCTAGAAAAATTGAATTTTCAGCATAAATTCCTAACTGAAATTGCATGAAGTGATATCCATTACAAAAGTAAAAAATATTTTGAATATTTCAATAGATTCTAGATAACATCTAATAGTGGTACAGAGGTTTACAAGCGGAACGTGATAAAAAACCGGGTTGAAAAATAGGGGCCTTCTAACAAATATCGGAATGTCGGCAATCGACAGAGAAGGTTGTTGAACAGATGGTACCCATTTAAATATCTCAAATAATTTTTGGGGTTACATAGCTCCTTACAGTCATTCATTATTTTTACATTTTTTTGTCTTATATCTCAAATATTTCAATTTACATAGCTCCATACAGTCATTCATTATTCATTAAATTATTTTTATTGTAAACGAATTTGAAAATTTCAATAATCAAGTTTCTTTTCTTTTGAATCTACATGTAAATTTTTCTTAAGATCTTCTTTCGTCGAAAGAAATTACTGTTTTCTAAAGAATGAGTGGAAAAAGTTGAATTTTTGTCTACTTTTCATGAAATTCATTTTATGTTCGTTGAAAAAAGGTTTTAAACAGATGTTACTTTTTAAATATCTCAAATATTTTCGATGTACATAGCTCCGTACAGTCATTCATTATTTTTACGTTATTGTTATCGTGAACTTATTTGAAAATTTCAACAGATTCTTAATAATCGAGTTTCTCTCCTTTCGATTCTACATGTAAAATTTTAAGATTATCTATTGAGGGAAAGGAATGACCGTTTCCTAAACAATGAGTGGCAAAAGTAGAATTTTGTTTATTTTTTATGAAACTCATGTAATGTTCGTTGAACCTCGTCCTCTTGAAGGAACGTCCTATTTGTCCTATATATTTATTACTGCACGTAGAACAAGATCACTCATAAACTCCTTATTTGTGTATGTTTGGAGTAGGGTCCTTTGCGTTAAATAATACCGATGATAATTTGTTTTGCGTTTTGAAGGTAATATTGACATCTGATTTTGGCCACTTTTTGACTTATGCTACCAAAGTACGATAGAGAAATTAATTTTTTATTTTCTTCAGTTTTTATGATGGGATAAATTTGGCTCATAGCTATTTTAGATAGTTTCTGTCGAATTAGATTATCTATTATATTGGGGTTGAAACCGTTGTTCGCGACTATTGATTTTATAGTTTGGACTTCAGCTTCGCGGTCATTTTTTGATAAGGGTAACGCGAAGTCTCTACGCATTTATACGCTGACCTTTTTTGTGAATATGGGTGATTGGAATCAATAGGAATACATATATTAGTGAATGTGGGTTTTCTGAACACGTTGAATTATATTTTTCTATTGGGGTGTGATATCGAGAGGTCTAAAAATGTAATACTGTTCTTATATTAATTTTCTAATTTGAATTTAATTTTTGGGTAAATATTATTCAAGAAATTCAAGAATTTACTCAGTTGTCTGGATGTTCCGGAGATACACGTAAGAATATCGTCTACTTATCTGTACCAGAAATGAATATTTACAGGTAGTTTCGAAATAAAGATTTTATTTTCTATTTCTGACATGAATATGTCTGCAAGGAGTGGACTCAGTGGTGAGCCCATAGCTAGGCCGTTTAATTGTTCGTATACGAGCAATTAAGCAAATTTATCCCATCATGAAAACAGAAGAAAATAAAAAATTCATTTTTCTATCGTACTTTGGTAGCATAAGTCAAAAAGTGGCCAATGGTTTTTCAAAATCAGATGTCAATATTGACTTCAAAACGCAAAACAAATTATCATCGATATTCTCACGTGTATCTCCGGAACATCCAGACAACTAAGTCAATTTTTGAATTTCTTGGATAATATCCACCCAAAAATTAAACTCAAATTAGAAAAAGAATCGAAGAACAGTATTACATTTTTAGACCTCTCGATATCACACTCAAATAGAAAAATAGAATTCAACTTGTTCAGAAAACCCACATCCACTGATATATGTATTCCTATTGATTCCAATCACCCATATTCACAAAAAATGTCAGCGTATCAACCGATGATCCATAAAGCCTTCAGATTACCCTTATCAAAAAATGACCGCGAAGCTGAAGTCCAAACTATAAAATCAATAGCCGCGAACAACGGTTTCAACCCCAATATAACAGATAATCTAATTCGACAGAAACTATCTAAAATAGCTATGAGCCAAATTTATCTCATCATAAAAACTGAAGAAAATAAAAAATTAGTTTCTCTATCGTACTTTGGTAGCATAAGTCAAAAAGTGGCCAATAGTTTTTCAAAATCAGATGTCAATATTGCCTTCAAAACGCAAAACCAATTATCATCGGTATTATTATACGCAAAGGACCATACTCCAAACATACACAAATCAGGAGTTTATGAGTTATCTTGTTCTACGCGCAGTAATAAATATATAGGATAAACAGGACGTTCCTTCAAGACGAGGTTCAACGAACATAAAATGAGTTTCATACAAAATAAACAAAATTTTACTTTTGTCACTCATTGTCTAGAAAACGGTTATTCTTTTCCCACGATAGATAATCTTAAAATTTTACATGTAGAATCAAAAGGGAAGAAACTTGATTATCTAAAATCTGATGAAATTTTCAAATTAGTTCACAATAACAAAAATGTAAAAATAATGAATGGCTGTACGGAGCTATGTAAATCGAAAATATTTGAGATATTCAAAAAGTAACATCTGTTTAAAACCTTTTTCAACGAACATAAAATGAATTTAAAGAAAAGTAAACAAAAATTCAACTTTTGCCACTCATTCTTTAGAAAACAGTAATTCCTTTCGACAAAAGGAAATCTTAAGAAAAATTTACATGTAGATTCAAAGGAAAAGTAACTTGATTATTGAAATTTTCAAATTTGTTCCCATTAAATAAAATTAGTAAATAATGAATGACTGTATGGAGCTATGTAAATTGAAATATTTGAGATATAAAACAAAATAATGTAAAAATAATGAATGACTGTGAGAAGCTATGTAGCGCCAAAAATTATTTGAGATATTTAAATGGGTACCATCTGTTTAACAACCTTTTTTGTCGATTGTCGACATTCCGATATTTGTTAGAAGGCCCCTATTTTTTAACCAGGTTTTTTATCACGTTCCGCTGGTAAACCTCTGTACCAATATTAGGTGTTATCTAGAATCTATTGAAATATTCAAAATATTTATCACTTTTGTTTGAATACCTCTGTACCACTGTTAGGTCTTCATTTGTCTGATGATGGGATAGTTCATTTCCCGACACTCAATTCACAAGAAAATGTGTAATATATATTTTTATTGGTAGTAAAACATAGTAATTTCTACAATTTGTTTTAATTATGATCAACTACCAAATAGTAATGGCTGAAACAATGCAGTATCATTGTTTTCTTTGTTCTAATGTTTGTGGTCATCGCTTATTTGTCGGTGGTCTTGAGAATTCAAAATATTTTCGAGTTCTTCAGCAGTTAATACCGGAACTTCGTTAACTTTAGGTAAAATTGAGGAAATTTCTGCGTCTAAGTCAGAAGATATGATGGAGATTTCATTATCTCTGTTATTAATTTCGATTCTAGAAAATCGTGAGCATCTTTATTTTCCTTTCCTTCCTTAGGAACGATATTAAAATCAAATTCGTCAAGTTTCAGTTTCTAACGTATTAGTCTAGAATTTGGTTCATTCATTTTATAAAGCCATACAAGCGGATTATGATCAGTTTCTGTAATGAAATTTTGACCACAGAGATATGGAAGAAAATGTTTTGTTGAATCTAAAACAGAAAGAAATTCTATTTCTGTAGTTGAGTAATTTTTCCCGGCGGAGTTTAGGGTTCTATAATAATAAGCTACTGGGCAATTGGCTTGTGACAATACACTTCCAATTGCAACATTTGAAGCATCGGTAGTTAATTTAAATGGTTTTTCAAAATCTGGATATACTAATATCGGAGCATTTGTCAATAGTTCTTTACATTGTTGAGAAGCATTTACATAGTCAGGATCATTATTTTTGATTTATGCGCCTTTCTTAAGATATTTGGTCATAGGGGAAAGGATATGGGCAAAATTTTGAATAAATCGTCTATAGTAACCTATCAATCCTGGGAATTATTTAATATCCTTTACAGTTCGTGGTATGGGATATTTAACAACTTATAATTAAGATGAATTTGGGGATATTCTTTCGTTAATTAAGTGTCCTAAAAATTCAACATTTTTACTAAAAAGTTACATTTATCGAGCATTGCGCCTTGGAATGTGCTAGGTCCATTTTTCAAAACAATAAGACATACGAAGATATTGGTAGTGACCGTTATTTACAGTAAATGCAGTTTTTTTTGTTGATTCCTCATCCATTTCGATTTGAAGAAAAGCTTTCGCAATATCGAGTGTTGAGAAATAGCAACTTTTTGCTAGATTATCTAAAATTTCTTCTATTTGTGGGCGGTTATTTATCTTCAATATCATTTTTTTCATTTGAGCGGCAATGGTCAATGACCATTCGATATTTCTTTTTACCTGAAGCGTCCTGTTTCTTGTCTACAATCCAAACTGGAGCACTGTAGGGTGAAATTGATGGTCGAATGATGCTATCGTCTAATAGTTTTTAAATTTGTTCCTGAATGATTATTTTCATGTTATGTGGGTGTCGAAATGTCTTAACGTGGACGGGTTTATCATATTTTGTCATAATTATGGTTTTTACAATATTACTGAATGAAAGATCACAATTTTTGTTGTAGAAAATATTTTTGAATTCACCGCAAAGTTTTAAAATTTTGCATTCATCTTCAGAATTCATGTGAGAGGTTCGACCATTTGTACTGAGCTTGAATTTGGGATTCTCGATCTGAGGGGCAGCTATTACTGTTTCAGATATTGATTTTACTGCTATTCTTTCCGAAAAGTTAATCTCTATATCGCTTTTTATTAGTTTCGAAATTGGTATTAGACAAATTCCATTTTTTGCGTGAGCAATACAAGCAGGAGTTGAAAAATATTTAAAATTTATTTCGGGTAGGATAACGTCACCGTTTTCCAAGGATACTGGAATTTTTACAAAATTCATTGCTATGGTTTTAGTTCATTTGAGTTTATTTGTAGTATATTTAAGAAAACAGGGTATCTTTAAATTTCTAATTTCCAAAGTATGATTTTGATAATCAATTTTTGCACCTAATTTTTGCAAATCGGCTGTTCCTAATAATGCATCAAAGTTGGTATGCCAATCGATAACGTGTAAATGAATATTGTCGAGGATTCCTAGTTCATATAAAAGTGGTGTTTTAAGATTATGATCAGCATATATCGTATTTCATAATCCTGAAACACTGAATTTCTCTTTGTATAAAAACTGAAAGAATTTCTCAAATGCAGGTTTTCTGTAAATTACTGAATTTATTGCACCTGAATCTAATAGAATTTTCAAATTTATTTTTGGAGGATAAATGTATGAAAGTTTTGATTTTATTTTGACGGAATTGAGGTCTAAGTTCCTGAGATTTCTGGTGGAACTTGGTAAAAATTTTTATCTATTTCATAACTGTCCTCACATTCTTCGGGAATATTGATGTTATTCTGTTCAGAACATTCGGTTCCGTAGTATTCGAATTCTTGATCATTTACCTCTTCAGGTTTGGTTTGAACAATGTATAATTGTTTTTGTGGAAATCTCGAATTTCTTGTATAAATTGAACAAAAGTGTTGGTTTTGTGTTTCTTGTTGAAATTGACATCGGTGTCGGTTCAGGATTTGATTTATCAAAACTTGAACCTGCTTCATTACCAAAATCTTGTCTATTTGTGAAAAATTTCTGATTTTCTCTTGAAGGTTGATTATGTGGGAAGACAATATTTTGTTTCTCAAAAGTTTGTCTTGGATGATTTGGGAATTAAGTGATTCTAAAATTTCGGTATGTTCTGCAATTACTTCCAATTGTTCAGATGAGTCTGTCATTGAAATAAAGAACACTAGTTCGTGATATAGCACTAAGAGTTGAAACTGAACGGGACTTCCTTGAACACGATCAGAAGTTCGTTTTCGAAGTGGGCACTAGTTTCAGTTATTTTTTTCGTTTAACTAAAACCGCGTTGCGATATTCTGTTCGCAGCGCCAATTATGATTTACGATTCACGAAGTCTGTTTTTAAAAAGAATATTATTCTTCGAACTACAATTCACAATCTTCACCAATAAATGATTTTATAACTTCAACAGAGTGGAACGAGGTCCGATTAATCTAACATACGTGTACGACTAAGTTCTAAACGGAACTTGAAAGCTAATATGTGTCTATTTCACTTGTCACCTCGGATTCTGAAATAATTCGTATCATCACTTTTCGTACATTGCACTTTCCACGAACTGAGATAGCTGTGTCAACTGCTCTGCACGAAGATGATCTCGTTACAATATGAATATGCTAATTTTTGAGCATTACAGCAAATTATGGCCTGATTTCAGAATGAGGAAAGTTTATTCAGCGTTGGAAACGTAAAAATATCGAGAATACATCTCTTTACTTTGGATTAACTCGCAAAGGTCTTGTAGGTCTTGTATGTATTTTGCATACTCTAGATGGCGTTTGTATATTATTAATATCTTAGAGTCTCTGTGTCTGTGTCTTAGTCTTATTGTTAATTAATTTTATTTTTTAATGTGAAATAGGCCCAATGACGACCTTATCTGAATTGTAATTGTTTTTTGAGGACGTGATATATGTTTTGAGAGATATTTGAAGTAATTGAGATATTTGAAGTAATTTATTCGAATATATTGAATATTCCAAATGAATTATTTTTTGAGAAGTTCTAAAAATTATGCTTTGTATTTTTAAAGAACAATTAGTTTTCATAATTGCAAGAAACAGAATTTTGTCCCCTATAAATATTTATTTATTAATTTCACTTGACAATTTATATTTGTTTGGTCAATTATTCCATTTTATACTATATTAGTTTTTATTTCATATGTCTATTAAATATAAGCTGTGCTTATAAGACATTAATTTAATTATAAAAGTTTTTGAATAAAATTTTTTTGAATTAAAATTATAGGACACTAACAGATGAAATCTATTTTGATATTCAAATTTCGTAATAATCTTTCTATCAAGTAAAAAACCTCTTCTTGTTATTTAACTTCAAATTGATAACTTCGTCACCCACTAACACAAAAATTAATATATATAATCCTCTCCAAAATATGCTAATGTAATTGATAATTTTTGGAAGTGGCAGTATAATATACACCACATGTTTCGAGCAAGGTTTGAAGAGTGATTCTTAAGATTCACTTGTTGAATGGTCAAATAATGAACACACGTTCTCGTTTATGAATAATCTTTACAGTCAATTTTTATGTATGGATTATTGATATGAATTCATCTCTACAACAACAATTTATGTTAACTTAATATGGCAAAAATATATAATATATATTTTAATATAATATATTATTGAAAAAATATATTGGAGCCTTTCAACTTGATTCAAGATGAACAAACTTTTATTCATGCTCCCTCATAAATGCTGGATCTAATCTGAAACCTCTTGTTGACTAGACGAGAACCAAATGTAACCTAGAGCTCAACACCAGTAAATAAAATAAAATTCTCAACTTTAGATTTATAAACCTTTATAGTCCTAGACTATACAACTTATTTTGAACTGAAATGATAAATTCTGCAAACATGAGACGTTTCAAATTTTTTAGGATGAAAGAAATTTCAGAACATTTTCAATTTGTGAGATTTTTCGCGTGTTGATGTTGTTCTGATTTTTCATATAATCAAGCTGAGAAATGAGAATTACTGAATTACACATCACAAACTGGTGTAAGGTATCTGGCTGCTTCAATGGCAGAATAATTATGTTAAATATTGTAAAATTTATGTCGTCACTTACAAAAAATTACCTGAATTAATTATGATGAATATGTCTCTGCCATAACTGAAGTTAGGGATAACTCAAAGTACCACCACCAACTTTTCTTCAACAAATATTGTGGAAAGTCAAACATATGTTACTCGTGCAGGGATTAATTATAATATATAATAAGATATATATATATATATATATAAGATATCAATTGGTACTTTGTGCTTCTGTTCAGAGGATACGTAGAGTTTTGATTGGAGGGATATTTGCTAATTGAGCTACCACATTAAAACTGATGACCGTATCTGATTCTTAGATTCTGAATTATTCCTAGAACTCTATATGATTATGTTCTTCCTGAACAATGTTGTTTAGTACCGGGTCAAATATTATCGTTGATTGAAAATAAAAATAAACCAAAACTTTCTTAAGCCGTTCAAATGAAGAAACTATTTCTTATTTTTGCTTTATCCTGGAGGAAGACATTTTTGAAAATGAATACTTTTGGTTTCAGATGGAACTGAGTGCCACAGACTGCAATGTGCTTATCATAAATAAACATTGATGATCTTCAATCTTTCGGTAAGTTTTTGAAAATAATATCTCAATCATTCCACTAACCTGACAACCTGCGAAAGACATTGTATTTGTTTGGTTTTGTAGTATAAAAGTTTAATTTGAGAATGGTTGACGTTAATAATAACTTCTTCCTCAGCAAAAACAAATATATTCAAAATATTAATTTTATACCTAGCGTCACCTACTAGGTGTCCGGCAAACCGTAATATCTGCAATTTCTCAATGCCGCCCGCCTAGATAGGCTATTAGGCTTCAATAAATATATAAAATATAAATAAATAAATAAATAAGAAAAGAAATTTGAGTATGAGCTATTATTATTTTCTTTCAGAGTATGGATGCACAGAAAATTGAAAGGTTTATCACTTCATAACAATCGACATGGGCACAAATTGATGATTTCTCCGATATTCCACCTAGCTCGAGGATAATTTCCATTTTTTATGCTGATCATGATGCCGACATTATTGGTATTAAAACTAGTGTCCCACTTCATTCTTTGTTGAAGGGAATTTAACTAGTCCCCTAACCACCAAAAAAATTTATGAAGTTGCCGAAGAAGCATTGGGATATTAAATCTGTCTTTAATTCGTCTAGAATTTATTGTATCGCTTCAACACTTCAGTATACAAATGAGCAAACATTAGTTGCCTTTGAGATTTTATGAACTCCTGTATTTCCGTCCTCTATATAAAATGGGGCCGGGAAGCCGAGACCACTCGACATAAGGAGATATAATCTAGTGACTCAATAATTTGAAAGATCTTGTATAATGACAGAAGATGGTTTTGGCGGAAATTTTAAACACCTAATAATAATTTATATTAAAATGATTTCAGTCGATAATTTTGACTAATACTATTTAGTAGAAGTGTGGTCCCGCACGTAGCAACTCTTTATACTCTGATTGAAATATCAACTTGGTTGAAGGATGTCGAGAATCCCATACAATAGAATGTTTTATATTGTAATTTAATTCGGATAACCGTATCCTTCCACTGTATTCAAATATACCACCGTTATCTATGAAAGCTCACAAATAAGTTCTTTCTTCTTATTCCTCATATTCATTGGGAAAATTTTGCTTTTGATAAAATTTTACCAGATAATTAATTGACTTTTAAATTTTCGCCGAATAAGTTATTGCTCACCTTAGAAGACTTGAATTAAAACTTACAACAAAAGACAACAGCATTTACTGAACTAGAATACCTCACGAAAAGGTCAAAAAGTGGATAAGATGAATGAAAAACGAGTTGATGAATGCAAGATTTCGAAATTTTTGAGCCACCGAAATTCATTCGCTAATAATTCGGATAGAAAAAATCTCTAGATGAAACATCTGCTGGTTTTTATTTTACTGGACATAATTCGAATAATAATTCTAAATTGAAAATAAATATTTGCCTCAATACTCTCCCTCATTCCCTCTCTCAATAGAAAGCTTTAACAAGGAAATTAAAGTTTTGAAGTCATTAGCGTCGAACAATGGTTACAATACGAACGTAATCGATAAATTATTTTCTTAAAAACAGCATAAAAATGCTCTAGCTTCTCTTTATCCTATTCTTCAGGACAAAGAAAAAGAAAAATTCCATAGGATATATTTCATACCACATATAAGTAATAAAATTTGCAATAGACTAAAACAGAATAATATAAATGTTATTTGTAGAAATAAGAAAAACCTAGGTTCACTTTAAGTCAATAGCAAATACTGTCATGAAACTGTGAAAAAAGCAGTATAATTATATTGTAATGAATGCCCTGCATTTTACATAGGTCAGACAGGACGATCTATAAACATAAGGCTAGGAGAACAAAAAAAAAATGTATTACATAATAAAATAACATCTGTTTTTTCGTAACATTGTATAAATAACAACCATTTCATAGATTTCATTAGAACTGAGATTTTACACTAAGGTAATAAAAGCAGAAGAATGGATCTTTCAGAAAGTTTGGTAATTTATTTAACACATGGTAAGAAGATACCAATTACAAATGAACAACTTCAATATAATCCAGTACCATTTCTCTTATTTGTAAAAGATTAGGACCCAACTAACACCATATTTTTACACTGTTCAAAATTGTACTTGTGATCTACCCTACCATTATAAATAGGATTTTAAGTTTTGTTCTCTTCAGTTTTTGAAATTAGTTTAAAACCCGAAATATATAAATGATTTGAAGTAAAACACTTAATTTCCGCTTATTTTTATTTTTCAACGACAATTGTTTCGTCAATTACATATTGACTTCGTCAGGTGAGTATGGTAACTGCCATACTCACCTGACGAAGTCAATATGTAATTGACGAAACAATTGTCGTTGAAAAATAAAAATAAGCGGAAATAAAGTGTTTTACTTCAAATCATTTACGATGAATTTCCGTCAAGTAGAGACCGAAATAATCAAGTACCGAAATATATATATATATGTCAACAGACATCAAATAAACAGTGAAACTTGAGCCAAGTTGTTTTCATTTATTTTATTAATTTCAAAATGTTTCACCAAGTGATATGCGAGAAATCAATATCATATTGGAAGGCTAAAGAGAAGAAACTTTTCTATTGGCACATAAAAGAGATACTTTAGTTTCGCCGTTTTTATTCATTGATCTCGAATAAATGACTGTGATGAAGGATATATTGCTGGAATCAGAGAATCCGAAATGTTGTATTTTAGAGAAATCTGACATTACTGCAAATCTAACAACTAACTCTTATTTTTTTTAAATATATCGAAAGTGCGGTATGTATATCTTGACAGTTAACGAGTTCTTTTCCAAATCAGGACAAGAAGGAAGGATCTGTATGTGAACCATTTGGAGGATATCATTATGGATCACAGAATTTCATTGAAAAAAGATTTATAAAAATAAAAATTGAGTTGAATTCCTGATAGTTCGGAAGGTGCTATATATTTTGGATCCAGTTTTTCATATAATAGGTGGAGCAGTGTCCGAAATTTTGAATTGAATCTAAGATAGAATTAAACTTATTTTCACAATTTCAATATCTATTACCATCTTTTAGGTGTTCGGCAAACTATGTAACTAATTTTCAATTATTCCAGACCTAAAAAGAGCAAATGAGGTTTATATGAGAAAATTTTAGGTAAAAAAATATAAATAAACTGAAAAACGCGGGTATAAGACCAACGTATTCTGAGATCACACGTCATCTCAACCTAAAAACCTCCTGCGAACGCGAGGTTTGATGCTTTGAGAAGTAGTCCATTATTGAAAAGCAGCTTAACATATGACAAATGAGGGAAAGGAAATGAATAAATTATTTCGATGAAAGAACAGAGTCTTACTAAGGGGTAGAATCTCTTTAAGCTAGCGCTTGAGGCTCACTTGAATTCCCAAATTTCATCCAATTCAATGATATCTTATTTACTACGATGTCGAGATAACTATTGGTGTCCTTTAAAAATATAACAAATTTGCTATCGGGACTTACACATACACACATATATATATATATATTTATAAATATATATATATATATATATATATATATATATATATATATATATATATATCTATATATATTGTTTGGATCATTCGACAACGATAAGAATTCACAAATTTCCTATTGAAGGAAAAACGAAAGTGAACATGATTCTTCACAAAATCAATAGAGACAAACTTTCAGAATATCATTGCTATCAAAAGCTTCAAAATTTATAGCGTTCAGTCCTATGCAAGTTTGCTGGAACAAAATTTCACATTTTATACAGATTAAATATATCGTTGCACAATCAATGCTCCGTCTCATTTGCTTTATTATTACCAGTCCTGAGGTCCATGATTGCGGATCAAACATATACAGGGTGTTTCACGAATGCTTGTACAGATTTTCAGGGCAGTAAATTTTGGTGAGTCTGTATCGTACTCGAAATATGTCCTAACTATATTAGTTTAAGAGATACAGGACGTTTTATGTATTTTATCCAAAACTTTCAATCGGCATAAATCTCGAACGCCTGCATGGATCTTCCTGAAAATTTGAGGGAATGAGTACAGGCCTATGCCTAATATTTGAGTCTAATCATTTGTCAATGTGCAGGTTCGGACTGAAAAAATTATATTCCTTATCCCACATCTTATAAAACCCCCTGTACAACGAATTTTCGAAAAGTGAAACTCTCCTCAAAATCTACAATGAATACTATTTTGAACAAGCTTATATAAAAAAATAGCATACTTCGCATCCATATTATTTAAATATTTTAATATTAGCCTTCTACATATTTAATTCGAAAAAATAATATTTAATAATTATAACTTCAGGAATTAAATTAAATTAATGTCATTTAAGTACCACTTATATTAAACGATATATAATATAAACATTTATTATAGGACATCCAAATGATATAACAAAATTCAATAAATTAAAATTGTTAACCAAAATCCTATAAATTAAATATCTTGAGTAGACAAAATTTTGTTTCTGCTGATCAATCTTATGAAAACAAATATCTTTCAAAAATGTTTAACATAATCTTGAGAATTTCATCATATAAATATCTTACTCAGAATATTCAATATTATTGGACATCTGACTAAGTTACTTTCTATAAAATCTCAAGATATGTAAAAACATTACTGAAAAACAAGTTTCAAGAGAGACTTGCTTCGTCAGTACTCAATTAATCCATATTCAATAAAATATAACATCAATCAACAACAAATATTCACTCACCTTTCAACAATTCTGAAAACTTCTGGTAAATGAATTCTGAAATATTTGAATGGAGTGTAATGTTAACTACAAATAAATAATTCTGTGATTTAGCTAGATCTAAAAGATTGAAAGGCAATTTAACGGCCTCTGTTATAGCACAAGGTCTATCTGAATAAAGAATGTTAAGGAAACCAAATAAGTATATATTATGAATAAAATAACATAAATAGGGGTTGATTCTTAATAGAGGGTATATAAAATTATTCAAATATTTTAATATTAGCCTTCTACATATTTAATTCCTAAAAATAATATTTAATAATTATAACTGCAGGAGTTAATTAATGTCATATGAGTACTACTTATATTAAACGACATATAAAATAAACATTCATTAAAAGACATCCAAATGATATAACAAAATCCAATAAATAAATATTGTCTTCTAATGAATGTTTATTTTATATGTCGTTTAATATGAGTGGTACTTACTTGAAATTAATATTTTATATTATGGTATTAAATATGTAGATTTTTTGGAATTAGATATATGGAGGCCTAATATAACTATTTAAATAATCTTATATACCTTCTATCAAGCATTGATTTCTATTTATGTTATTTTATTCATAATATATATTTATTTGGTTTCCTTAACATTCTTTATGCAGATACTCCTTGTGCTATAACAGAGGCCGTTAAATTGCCTTTCAATCTTTTAGATCAAGGGTAAACCACAGAATTATTTATTTGTAGTTAACATTACACTCCATTTATATTTTTCAGTATTCATTCACTAGAAGTTTTCTGAATTGTTCGAAGGTGAGTAAATATTTGTTGTTGATTGATGTTATATTTCATTGAATATGAGTTAATTGATTACTGACGAAGCAAAGTCTCTCTTAAAACTTGTTTTTCAGTGATGTTTTTACATATTTTGAGATTTTATAAAAAGTTACTTAGTTGGATATCCAATAATATTGAATATTCTAAGTAAGATAGTTTTATGATGAAATTCTTAAGATTATGTTAAACATTTGTGAAAGATATTTGTTTTCATAAGATTGATCAGCAGAAACAAAATTTTGTCTTCTCGAAATATTTAATTTATAGGATTTTGGTTAAAAATTTTTATTTATTGGATTTTGTTATATCATTTGGATGTCTCATAATGAATGTTTATTTTATATGTCGTTTCATATAAGTGGTACTTATATTACATTAATTTAATTTAATTCCTGAAGTTACAATTATTAAATATTATTTTTTGGAATTAAATATGTAGAAGGCTAATATTAAAATATATAAATAATTATATCAAGTACCAACCTCTATTTATATTATCGCATCAATATGTTTTGAGCAATTGAATATATGGAATTTTCGATTCATGGACACACGCATACAAAATACTTTACGACATCTCATTTACACTTTCGCTAATAAATTCTTTTATACCCCTTTATCGATCAATTTTCGTATGTGATTCATTCTCGAAAGTTTCCCTATTTCTTTTTGACACCTGCTATCTCTTGTATTGAATATTCTGCAGATTTCATTAGTCTTTCTTTCTGATCCACTATTTATCTTCTCACATGCTGCTTGAATCGATCTGAAGCTTAAGAAATCATTTATTTTCAATGCTTTGTGAAAGGTCACCGAAGAAATTCGTTCACTCTGAATTAAACCAATTTCAAAATCCAAGTGACTCATGCTAAGAATTTTGACATTTCAAACCATTGTCGGAAAATTATTGAAATAGAAAAATACTCAATTGGTAGATTGTTGTGTTTTCATAAAATTTTCATTAAGAGAATTATAGAAATGCCATCCTTTACGAATACTGAGTATACTGAAATGTTGTTAGTTTATGGACTTTGTAAGTGCAATGGTCGTGAAGCTGCTAGGAATATCGAAGGCTATATCCGGATCCTCGAAGCATCAAACATACGAACATGTTAATCGCTCATTTCGTGAAACTGGACAATTTCGGTCAGTAAGTAAACGAGAAAGAGCAAGTTTGATGGTGAACCATGAAGAGATAATAGAAGCTGTCCAAGAAAATCCCTCAACCAGCACTCGGCGTCTTGGTTCAGTTTTAGGTTTGTCACATCGTCACGTCTGTCCAGTTCTGCACCGTGAAAAGTGGCACCCGTTTCATTTACAATCCGTCCAAATCTTGGAGCCAGGCCATGAACTACCGAGGATGCGATTTTGCAGATGGGTTTTGCGGAACCAGCGAGCTATCTTCAGAACGCTCTTTACTGATGGAGCGACCTTCACAAAAGATGGCATTTTGAATGTTCGCAATGCAGATATGCATATGCAGAGTAAATCCGAAACTGACTAGGAAACGCAATTCACAATATCGTTTTTCAGTCAGTATTTGGTGTGGAATTTAGAATAATAGACAAATTGGACCATATATTCTTCCACACAAGCTAAGTGGAGTGACATATCTACAATTTTTAATCGAGCATTTGCCTGGGCTCTTGAATGATGGAAGCAATATTTCAGGAGGAATATACTTCCCACATGATGGAGCTCCGGCATATTTTACCCGTAAAATTGTAGCGCGTTTGAATAAAGTTTATCCAGATCATTGATTTGGTAGAGGGGAACCTCATGACTGGCCTGCAAGATCACCAGATCTTACATGCTTGGATTATTTTCTCTAGGGTCACTTAAAAAATAAAGTTTACTCTGAAGAAATCATAGACAGACAGCATCCGATCAATCGAATATTGGATGGATTATTCCGTTACTTTGTGATAGTTCATTTCAATGGAATGAAATAAGGAATTACTTTGTTTTCTATCATTTTTTATTATAACTGATATACAGTGACTCGAGTTTCGTAGTGTTTACTACATTTTCAAACTGAACGAACAAATTAGATCTCAACTATTATATATGGGGATTGTAGGCTTCGACAGAGCTTCGAAGAGAGGGGTTTTCCAAAGTTCCGTCTGTTCGTTAAGTAGTGTTATTATTGGTACGTGCTTTTTATATTTTTCAACTTCTATGGATTCCAGGATGTCAAGTTTTTTCCCTTTCGCTTCCACGTGCAAGACAAGGTTGTTCAATTCTGGGAAGGTGTGATCTGTAGTGAAGAAATGGTTCGCAAAATTGGAATTATTCTTCCGGTTCCTAAAAGCAGATTGATGCTCTTTGTACCTTTTATGGAAAGGTCGGCCCGTTTGTCCTATTTATACACTATTACATTCTTGACAACTTAATTTATAGACTCCAGAATTATTCAGTCGGTTCTCTTTATCTTTCGGATTAAAAAAGAGATTAGAAATTTTATAGGAGGGTGTGAAAGCTGTTACTATGTTAATTTTTGATAAAATTTGAGCTATTTTTTGTGAAATTGGTCCAAAATATGTTAGTTTTATGAATGTATTGTTATTATGATCTGATTTGGAGATTGGGTAAATTTGTTTACGAATTAGTTGCTTTTGTTTTTTGTTTATGATGGAATTTATAGTTTTGGTTTCGAACTGATTTTTTGTGGCTATTTGTCTGATTGTATTCAATTCCCTCTCTAACGCAATATTATCTAAAGGAATTGGAAATGCTCTATGTACCATTGATCTATAAGCAGCTAGTTTATAATTGATCGGATGGTTTGAAAAATTTGGTATTGTTGTATCAGTTGATGTGGGTTTTTTATATAATAATAATAATAATAATAATAATATTTATTGATCCCATAAGATTACATATAGGCACTGGACATACAATGTAAAAATGGAACAAGTCAGAAATAACACGTGGTACAAAAATACATAACTTTTTTTCTCTTAAAGCAGTCTTGTGAGCTGGTAAATGATATGGAAACATTCTCCTGGTAGCGTTAAGATTTTTGTAGGGCTCGAAATAATGTTTGTTTTTACTGAAAAAAACCAATAGCTTATATATAAACAATCCGTAGATGGTAAGAATATTATTGCCTCTGAAGAAACCCCTGCAAGATTCCCTATATCCCAAGTTTAACATGGTTCTCAATGCTCGCTTTTGAACGACAAGTTCTCAGGTTTCTAGAGAAACCTGAGCTGCAGAACATTCAATGACATGGGGTATACTAATGGAATTATATTCCAACCTTTCAGTACAAGCTAATTCTTCCCTACAGTATACAGCACAACCACCATGACTTCCTTTCGAACGGCTGTAGCTTGAAACCAGCCTATAACCGACCAGTTTATATACTTCAAGTTCTTCTTTGCATTTCCAGTGTTCAGTAATAGCTATTACATCCGTGCTTTCTTGATGAGCCATAAGTTGCAGTTGATTGAAAGCAGTACCCAAAGATTGAACATTCTGATGAATGAGGCTAAAATTCTCTTCCGATTTATGCTCAAGCTCGACAGAAGAAATCACGTCTTCTGTTGTTCTCTGCTTCTCTGAAAAAAATTTCTGTCAAATGAGAACTCTCTCAAAATAACTCCCTGGGGCCAGAAAGATTCGCAAAATACCGTTTTATAAGCATTTTCGCTGGGTAAGCCGATACTGAATGAAGAATTCAGTCCAACAGTATTTAGTTTTTTCACTATAATGTGTTCATTACCTTCGACGTCGTCCAAAAAAGATAATATATTCTGTTCTGTCACTTGTTTGCCAGCAATTTTTCCGACATAAATCCAACGTCTACGTATCGCACCTTTTATTGTATCATCTGCAGTATCCTGTTTCGTACCAAAACAAACTTTCTTCTTACTCCTCATGGCTTGCTTCCCCCTTTTCCTATCAACTGTGGTCCATTCCTCCCTATCATCGGATTCATGTAATCTATTAGAGGCCGATGTGCTTGGAATGTTCATCAAGTTAACATTGACTCGAGGTAGCGCACTTTCGTTTTTGTTTACATTTATTTCTTGACACTCGGCTGACAGTGACAGTGGAAGTTCAGAAACGTGCGCACTAGACGGGATATTCTCGACCATAGAACTGTACGATTTCCTAGATGATAGGCCAACTTCGGGTGTGACGGAGATAGATACCCTATCTTGAGGGATCGTGTTTTTAACAGGTTTTTTAGTTGTTGTTTTTATTTGATGTTCTAGGCTGGAGATCTTGAATTTCAAAAGGTTATTATTTTCCATCAAGATTGCATTTTTGCTTCTGGTTTCTTCCAATAGAGATTTCAAATATTGAATTTCAATACGAAGCGTATTATTTTCAGTCCTGACGGAAATTTCTTCATTTAACTTTAACTGACCTTCGTCTGATACATGATGGCAGGTGGTATTTTTCCTGTTTGCAGCTTTTGGCAGGCACGATTGATGGAAAATAGCATCGCACTTGATACACTTAATGAATTCGCCAACTTTTCGATTGCAATAGTTACAAATTTTATCAGTATTCTCTGTTGCAACATTCGGACTTGCCGGACGATCGATTGGCACATCCTCACGCAACGACATCTTGACAACATAAACGATATATCAAAGGAAATTTCATTATTACTGTTAATTAAAGTTATGTCCAGAAAATTTATTTTTTATCAAATTGTGTTTCCATGGTGAATTTCACCTTATTGTGCAAACTATTGAGATATTCTAATGTTTCATTTAATTCTGAATGTGTTCCGCAGAAGCAAGCTAATATATCGTCTACATACCTGTACCAAAAATGATATGCTTTGCGTGTGTGGATTTTAGAATTTTTCTTTCAAAACGGGACATAAAGATTTCAGAGAGTAATGGGCTGAGAGGTGAACCCATAGCAAGTCCATCTTTCTGTTTGTAAAATTTACTATTGTATTGAAAGTAATTTTCTTCCACGCAAAGTTCGAAAAAGAATCGCCCATACAACTAAAAAGAGATCCCACCGCAAAAATTCAACTAAAACTAAAAACAAAGCTCAAAGATGTTCAAATTATTTTATCAGTTTATGATGAATTCAAACTTATTAATATGAATCCTACACCTCCCAAACTATATGGCCTTATTAAAATTTATAAAGATAATTGTCCAATACTCCCTCTGGTATCATATATTAATAGCCCCCTTGCGAATCTAACCTCTAAATTAAACCAAATTTTTAAAGAAACAACACAATTCAACTCATCCAATTCAATAAAAAATTCAATCGAGCTCACAAAAAAACTAAAAAATGTTATCCTTCCAGTTAATAGTATTCTAGTGTCGTTTGATGTAGTTAATATGTTCCCGAATATACCAAATATAGAATGCATGAATATAATCGAAAATATCCTAACAAAAAATAACATCAATCCTGTGATAAAAAACGAAATTTTAACCCTTTTCGAACTTTGCGTGAAAGAAAATTACTTTCAATACAATAGTAAATTTTACAAACAGAAAGATGGACTTGCCATGGGTTCACCTCTCAGTCCATTACTCGCTGAAATCTTTATGTCCCGTTTTGAAAGAAAAATTCTAAAATCCACACAGGCAAAGCATATCACTTTTTGGTACAGGTATGCAGACGATGCTTGCTTCTGCGGAACACATTCAGAATTAAATGAAACATTAGAATATCTCAATAGTTTGCACAATAAGGTCAAATTCACCATGGAAACACAATTTGATAAAAAAATGAATTTTCTGGGCATAACTTTAATTAACAGTAATAATGAAATTTCCTTTGATATATATAAAAAACCCACATCAACTGATACAACAATACCAAATTTTTCAAACCATCCGATCAATTATAAACTAGCTGCTTATAGATCAATGGTACATAGAGCATTTCCTATTCCTTTAGATAATATTACGTTAGAGAGGGAATTGAATACAATCAGACAAATAGCCACAAAAAATCAGTTCGAAACCAAAACTATAAATTCCATCATAAACAAAAAACAAAAGCAACTAATTCGTAAACAAATTTACCCAATCTCCAAATCAGATCATAATAACAATACATTCATAAAACTAACATATTTTGGACCAATTTCACAAAAATAGCTCAAATTTTATCAAAAATTAACATAGTAACAGCTTTCACACCCTCCCATAAAATTTCTAATCTCTTTTTTAATCCGAAAGTCAAAGAGAACCGACTGAATAATTCTGGAGTCTATAAATTGAGTTGTCAAGAATGTAATAGTGTATATATAGGACAAACGGGCCGACCTTTCCATAAAAGGTACAAAGAGCATCAATCTGCTTTTAGGAACCGGAAGAATAATTCCAATTTTGCGAACCATTTCTTCACTACAGATCACACCTTCCCAGAATTGAACAACCTTGTTATCTTGCACGTGGAAGCGAAAGGGAAAAAACTTGACATCCTGGAATCCATAGGAATTGATGAATATAAAAAGCACGTACCAATAATAACACTACTTAACGAACAGACGGAACTTTGGAAAACCCCTCTCTTCGAAGCTCTGCCGAAGCCTTCAATCCCCATATATAATAGTTGAGATCTCATTTGTTCGTTTAGTTTGAAAATGTACTAAACACTACGAAACTCGAGTCACTGTATATCAGTTATAATAAAAAGTGATAGAAAAAAAAGTAATTCCTTATTTCATTCCATCTGATTAATCGTTTTCAAGCTGCATGTGAAGCAATAAGAAATCGACAAGAAATTTTGAAGAGCGCTGTAGCTGATTTGATCGCAAGAGCTAGGAAACGTTTAGAAGATAGATAGGGGGTATTTTCGAAAACAAGTTATAATTTTTTCTTTTATTATTGTCAATTTTTTTCAGTTCCACACATGTTTATAAGATAAATTTTATATTTTTATTATTAAGTTCATTTGATAATAGTCCAATTAAATGTTCAATGTTGATTCGAGTTTTCGGTTAAATTTAGTTTTGCAAAAAATATTTGAGGTTGCCCCAACATTCATGTATTGGATAGAATTAGATACAGCACAATACCTGAGTCATGTTACTGAGAATTTCAATAGATTCAATATGAATAGACGCATTAGTCGGAGATTCGCAGGTCCGTGTTTACTATAAATTAAAAATTCCTAATAATGAATAATCATAAAATGAGCATGCGAAGGGTGCCATTGATCCTATTAGGCTTATTTGAAAGAGTATTTATGGTAGATTCTGAAGAGAATTTCACTTTTTGAAAATTGAATGTACAGGTTGTTTTACAAGATGTGGTATTGGTATGTCCATTGAAAGTTTTTGATAAAATACATAAAACATCCTGTAACTCTTAAACGAATATAGTTAGGACATATTTCGAGCACTGATTCAGACTTACCAAAATGTCCTGCATCTGCCCTGAAAGCTCGTACAATCATTCGTGAAGCACCTGGTATCGGATGAGAGTTTAGGCTTTATAATTCAATGCTTCTCTTCGATTAAATTTCGTTTTAATTTTCATGTTCGTTGTTAGTTGGAACTCTGTGAAAGATATATTAGGCAGTCCTACTTCTAATTGTTGTTGAGAGTAGGCATCAATAGCGATGTCGTATGAATCAGTTCTACAGTTTCTTCTTCTGTGCAAGCTATTTTTGTCCAGTTGAGTCTTCATCTGAATATCCGTCATTACTCGTATACGACGAATAATCTAGAGATTATAGATTCTAGAGTTACTATATCTCGACTTTTCTTTTAATAAATCAGATCCCTCAGTTTGGTTAGTGAGAAGCATAGCACGTTCTGTAATTGCCTCCGGATTGAATAGATACCGCCTGTTACTCTAAATCAACTGATTGTATTTGCTAGGTGTCATGCTTTTAAACCACACTATGTTGAAAACTTTATTGAATTTTAATTTAGTTAGCAGTTTGTCGGGTTGCTGATCCCGAAATCGAAGTAGCTCTTGGTACTCGTACAATTCAAACAAAAGGTACACACACACAGTACAATTCAAAGATTTTCAAAATGATTTGAAGTAAAATACTTTATTTCCGCTTATTTTCATTTTTCAACGACAATTGTTTCGTCAATTACATACTGACTTCGTCAGGTGAGTATGGTAACAGTTTCCATACTCACCTGACGAAGTCAATATGTAATTGGCGAAACAATTGTCGTTGAAAAATAAAAATAAGCGGAAATAAAGTATTTTACTTCAAATCAATTACGATGAATTTCCGTCAAGTAGAGACCGAAACAATCAAGAATCAAAGATTTTCTGTCTGTAATTCATGGGCTTTATTCGAAGGTAAGCAAACCATTTTAGGTTGTTTTTTCTTGCAACTTCGACAATATCATGTTCGAGAGTGGAGATTGGAAGAATTGGAAAAGATAAACCGTACTTTCAGTATGGAGGTCATCAGTTTCTTTGAATTATACTGGCCTTCCAGGAAGAACGGATAAGCATAGGTCTAAAGACAGAATATTCTTAGGGAGATCGCTATGTGTGTAATTCAATTTTGTGTATTATTTTGAGTTCTCCAACTACCTTATGAGATTTTTTGATTGGATATGCTTCAATTTTAATTTCAGACTGTAAATGATATTTTGGGTTTTGTCGTAGCTTAACCTTTA
The DNA here is from genome assembly GCA_034642435.1 of Megalocaria dilatata. Taxonomy (NCBI): domain Eukaryota; kingdom Metazoa; phylum Arthropoda; class Insecta; order Coleoptera; family Coccinellidae; genus Megalocaria; species Megalocaria dilatata. The sequence goes on along the minus strand of CM067859.1, from coordinate 65,356,525 downwards.
TGGACAGTATTTTTACGCATAAAACCGTCTTTGGAACATCAATCAAAATTTTGACCGAAAATGGGAAATTTACGTTTTAGTGAATCAAGACTCCATTTTTCAACTGTTCTTTACTTCGTGAAATAACTTCAAAACTGCACTAGACTATAAGCTCTCATAATAATGCAGAAAATGTTGTAACCACCAGGCATTTTCACTTGCTTAAATCAGTATTCAAAGATAGTGAAGAGAAGAATTCTCAGGATAGAATATTCATTGAATTAATATATATTCCAAAACACGAAAATAAATTAATTCGACTGATCCGTACCAAATATTATTAATAAGTAGTGTGAGCTATGGTGCTATACTGAAACAAACTCGACAAGATTTTGTTGATCACAGGGCCGAATTGCAGACATGCGCATTTTTCAAAACTTGTTGGTTTCTATCATTGCAGTGAATGCCAACGACTATAAATCTTATTTAAATATTTTAATATTAGCCTTCTACATATTCAATTTCAAAAAATTATATTTAATAATTATAACTTCAGGAATTAAATTAAATTAATGAATGTTTATTTTATATGTCGTTTAATATAAGTGGTACTTATATGACATTAATATAATTTAATTCCTGAAGTTATAATTATTGAATATAATTTTTTGAAATTAAATATGTAGAAGGCTAATATTAAGATATTTAAATAATTTTATATACCTTCTATCAAGTATTAACCTCTATTTATGTTAGACTACAAATCTGTTCAGTATAAATATTCACTATATGTATACAGAGACACTAAGGTACTAATCATACACTAGAGAAATCTACAGTATAAAAACATATGTATTTAATTGAATCAGTCTTTACTTGATGAAAATCCATATTAAATAAGGTTTGTAGCATCATCAGTAGCCTGATGATATTACTGTGATAGCGAAACAATTGTTATGTTAAATAACAATATAACTTGCGAAAATCAGAATAACCTCATCAAATATTACACAAACATACATACAAGACATACATTTGCGATCTAAGTAAAGGAATGTATTCTCGATATTTTCAGGTTACAAACGCAGCTAAACTTTCTTTATGCTCAAGTCAGAACATAATATGCCGTAATGGTTATAATTACCATATTGATATTCAAATGAATTAATTCGGATGATCTATACCAAATATCATTAAGGAGTATGAGCTATGGTAATAGAAAGTTCTACAAATCGAGACAGTGTAACATAAATCTGTATAATAATTCTATACTCAAACAAACTCGAACTGTTCATTACAGCGATAAATTGCAGACATTCGCACATTTCAAACTTGTTGGTTTTCGATTTGAAGTAAAACACTTTATTTCTGCTTATATTTATTGTTCACAACAATTGTTTCGTCAATTACATATTGACTTCATCAGGTGAGTATGGTATGACGAAACAATTGTTGTGAACAATAAATATAAGCGGAAATAAAGTTTTTTACTTGAATTCATATACGATGAATTTCCGTCAAGTAGAGACAGAAACAATCAAGAATTTGTTGGTTTTCATCAGTGCAATAAAGCCAGCGACAACAAATCTATCAAGTATCTATATTCGCTATACACAGAGATAATGAGTCATTAATCATACAATGATGCCATCTAGAATATGCAAACGTACATACAAGACACACCTTACTAGCTTAATCAACGAAAGAAATGTATTCCCGATATTTTCACGTCATAAACGCAGAAAAACTTTTCCTCAAGCTCAAGTCAGACCATAATATGCGGTAATGCTCATAATACGCATACTCATCTTCAAGTAAATTAATTCGGCTGATCTGTACCAAACATAATCAATAAGGACTTTGAGCTAAGGCGATAGAAAGTTCTACAAATCGAAACAGTTTAACAAATGTCTTAATTCAATTCTATACTCAAATAAACGCGATAAGGTTTTGTAGGTCACAGGGGCAGGGGTGCGGAAATGCGCAAGTTCCAAACTTGTTGGTTTTCATCAGTGCAATGACTGCTATCGACTATGATTAATACCTCAGTGTCTCTGTGTATAGCGAATATAGATACCTGACAGATTTGTAGTTCTTGGCATTTAGTGCACTAGTGAGAACCAACAAGTTTGAAACCTACTCATGTCTGCAATTTGCCCCTGTGATCAAGGAAACTTTATCGAGTTCGTTGGACTATAGACTTGTTATACAGATTCATGTTACACTGTCTCGATTTGTAGAACTTTCTATTCATAGCTCACATTCCTTATTAATGACATGATAATACTTGAATGATCTGATCAGAAAAACGGTTTTCTATCATTTTTGAATTTGTTTAATCAAACACATGATTGTGACAAAAACAAATCAATTTATTGAAGTTTCTTAAAGCAACGGCTTCTAATAGAAATGCACATCTTACACACACGGAAGCAATTTTCTCTTAATCGCCCTCTTACACTTTTCTAACACCTTTGCGATATTCCCCCTTAATTATTGTTCATTGTAAAATTCGAAGGCGTATATTATTTCTCTGAAAAAATCGCAACCAGCAAACAAGTCATGGCAGCGTGTATAACACCCTTGTTCCATTGCGTTCGAGTCATCTGTCAGGAGATGTTTCGTGCTGTACTTGCGAACTTACCTTGAACGCAGTCAATTTGAAACAACATTGTTGCTCTTCTTGTTTCTATATTTATATCTCCCAACAATATAGACATAAACTGAGGAGTAAAATTCAAGAAATTCAACGTGAAGTAAACGGCAACATCAGAAATTTTGAGGAAATGAGGGGGAAAATTGTTTCGTAGGTGTAGTATATGCATTTGTGTTGAATGCCGTTAATTTGAATAACTTTTTTTTATAATTTGATTGACTAATAAAGCGGAAATTTATTTTTCAATATGTCTCTAATTGGGACAGTGTTTCTTCCATCTGTGTAACAGTTCAAAACTAAAATACAGCCCAAAAGGTTCGGTTGATCAAAAGGAGACTTCTTCATTTTGCGTGCTGACTAGGACTATCACAATCCTTCGCCCATAGGCCAATGACCAATAGATGAGGGATAGTTCATTTATGCTACTTATCTATACTGAAAACAAAAGTGTAAGTTCTAAATTTGCGTGCCGATTTTGCGTATCCCAATCTCTCGCCCATGGGGGTAGTAACCATAGACCCTGCGGGTAGGAAATTCACTTAAAACTTCAACTATGGATACGCTCAAATCTATGATTGTTATTTCTAAACTTCTTTCGGGAAAGATTAACAGGATTGAATTTTTACTACCTTTGGTAAGTTTGTCCATCAATTTATGATTGTTCCTTTTAAATGTCCCTTCTTCGTTTCAAGAATAACTCTGGTTTCGTTGGAAACGACACTTCTAGAACATTCTGAATCCCACAAGCAACTTCGTTGATTTTCTTTTATATATCCAATTCGTTGGAAACTTGATTTCTATGTGGGATTTTTCCATTCATATTTAGGTTATGTATTTTCTGGATTCAATTTCCATTCACAATAACCAAATAATCTTCCTTTTTTAGATGATTATACTTTTTGGAACTTTTTAATTATGGACCGACAAGGACTCTGCTCTGCATATAATTGGAGACTGCCTGACTTTTTCTGTGTCTGTCCTATTTATAGTTTTCAAGAAAAATTGAATTTCAAATTTTACTAGCTTCTGTCAAAAATATTGAAAAATGATGCTTTCGATGGTTTTAAAAAATTTACAATATTTCTTGGTTTGAAATTACTGTTGAAAATCAGCCTATTTTTTAAACTACATTTGGATGTATGTTTTATGCTGAAAAAAATTTAACAAAGTGTAACTTCTAATGCTTATAACTTATAAATTATTTGAAATTACTCATGAAATTGATCAAATTTCTTTAGCTGAGATGCTATTACAATTCTATTAATGCCTAAACATCTTCAAGGATATCTCTTTCATTAATCATTTGCAAATATCTGACGTAGATGCTATCTTTCATTGAATTAAGTGAATTTTGATCAAATTTGTCCTATTTACATTATTCTGGTGAGTTATATTTAATTTAACTTGTTCTTTGTCAATAATTTCACTGAGGTTTATATGTGATTCATTATAATAACAAATCTTTTCAACAAATTCTTCATCAATTTCAAATTGGATATCTAAATTCAAATAACTTCTAATTATTGAAACTTTGGCAGTCTTACATTGAACAATTGTGAATTTAAATCTCCCTGTGAAGTTTATTTATAAATTGTCAACAAGATTACTGATTTTGGATTACCTTTCAAAGAATCTTTATTCGACTAGTCGTTATGTACTCTGAATATGTTTTTTCTTTATAATATGAGCTTGTGAGTATTTTCATGAATTGAATTATTAATATTTGTATTAAAATGGATATTATTTAATTAATTTTGTTCTGGGTACACTCTAACGAGTCAATTGATATACAACGGTGAGTCTTTTCCTTAATACATTTGTGTAATTATTTATTTTAACTGTAAATTCCATGACTATATATATATAAATTGCTTAAGAGATTATTGACTGCATTTAACTCTTTAGAAAAAGTTTTCAGGATATTCGGTCTGAAAGGAATATATATAGATGTAAGAATCGCTCTTCGATGGTAAATAAAAATCGAAGTGCACTAAGTTTCTAATATTTGTCATTATAAAATAAAACACTTGTTTACATTTTCTACTTTATTTTTGGTATTGACGTACGTTTCGTCTTTGCTAGAAAGACTTCATCAGAATACGAAGACTTCGTATTCTGATGAAGTCTTTCTAGCAAAGACGAAACGTACGTCAATACCAAAAATAAAGTAGAAAATGTAAACAAGTGTTTTATTTTATAATGACAATTACAACTGATTTCTACCAAGCAACGGCCCAATCTATCATAAATTTTCTAATATTTCTCGGATGGGAGTGCAAGATTACTAGTCCAAATGGATTACGACCTGTGCGAAAGAGTTTTGAGAGAAGGGGCGTTAAGCCCGCTTAAGAGTCGCAAAGGGGTGGAGTTTTTAAACTCTGGGGGAAGGGTAGTTCTTCGAATACCCGCAGTACGCAGACGAGAAAGGAGAGTTCTAAGATAGATCACAGCGGGGACAGTTTGAGAGTGGTATATTAAACGACCTTTCAGACGAAGACGAAAGACGGTACTCAAAGATTCGAGACGAAGTAAAAATTAGTAAAGTGCCGAAAGTACAGTAGTTGCACCGCTTATTGTAATTTGAAGTGAAGACGTTTGGCTAAGGAACATTGTTTCCTGTATTGTGTTCATTGTGAGACGATTTTTTAATTTGATAATATTCTTGTTTTTGAGAAGCATTAAAATTTTAACTTTAAAATTATATTATTCATAAAACTTTTGATCGAAATGTTTGTGTATATTTCAATTTAGAGACATATTGAAATTTTGATAGGAATTTTATGATAAGAGAATTGATACTTGTTCTATTCGTGTCAATTATTTGAAAGGGTTCAATTTGACGAAATTTTATTTTGAGCACATTTGTGTTTTTCGTCTTTTGATTTTTTTGTATGTTTTTTTATTTTATTGTGAGTAATTACTGCATTTTTGGAACTAAGCGGAATATCTGTACAGACGAACGATTTTTTCAATTTTCGTATAATTTTTTAACTGATCAAGATGGGTTCGTTGGAAAAAATTTGGTAAAATCACAAACGCGAAAATATCCACGATTCGGGCGCTGCATTTAATTTATTTCGGAGATGAGGGTAGTGCTTACATGAGGAGACCAGCGTTGCGGAAATTTTCTAGGTTTGAGTGGGAAAAAAATTCCGAGGAACACCTGGTTAAGATCGCAGATATGGCCGAAACTTTGTCGATGGCAGAATTGCGACCTATGAAATTTTGGATCTTGATTACGACGGAGACGAACAGGAACATATTGGAGAGTTCCTTTCACATCCGTATGTGAGAATGGAGGAAAATAACGAGGAAAATGAAGACGAAACTTCAGATGAAGTTGAAGATATTTCAGTTAAGTCTCAATCGAAAAAATTGTTTGAAGAAGGTAGAAGGCAGAGCACTTTTTCGCTAATATTTAGAGATGTCGAAGATTCGATTCGGAAATTTACTGGAGCTGACGATTATCCGGTCACTAGGTGGGTAAATGATTTCCAGGAAATAGCCCTACTCATGGGATGGTCTGATCTACAGAATCTGATTTTCGCGAAGAGGTATTTGTCAGGGTTGGCGAACTTATTTGTTCAGTCTCTCTCAGGAATAACGACATGGAATGCTTTTAAGAGGAGAGTGATAGACGAATTTGAGGTTAGAGTAAGCAAGGCGCAAATTTATAAACTTATGAATCGGCGCAAGAAACCTAGCGGGAGTATTATGGAATATATTAGGTTGACAGCAGTACTGAAGCAAAATTACTACAAGGATAAAATAATTGAAAATTCTAACAACAGCAAGAGAATATGGCAGACAATGAATGAGTATTGTAACAGAAATGTAAAAAAGACAGACAACGAAATATCGGAAATTTCAAATGATAATGATGAAATCGAAAATGAACTTGCTAATATCGTCGAAGTATTCAACAAACATTACGTGTCTGTGGGAGAGAAAATGGCAAACGATATTAAGCTCGCAAACACGCAGACAATACATCATAAGAGAACAACTTCTACTACATTGAATTCTATATTTCTCCAGCCTGTTTCTGAAACGGAAATAAAGAATATTATTCATTCCTTAAAAAATAACTCGACACCGGGTTATGATAGTATAACAACCTTAGCCCTAAAAGAAATAAGTGAATTTATTGCGAAACCGTTATGCCACTTGGTAAATCTCATGTTCAGTGAAGGAGAATGCCCAACTCAATTCAAAATCGCCGTAATCAAACCAGTTTACAAAAATGGAAGTCGAAACGAGGCTAAAAACTATCGCCCTATCAGCATCATATCTATTCTGGGTAAAATTTTTGAAAAAGCCCTAAAACAACGATTGGTAAGCTTTGTAGAAAATAATAATCTTCTATCCAGTTTCCAATTCGGATTTAGAGATGGTAAATCTACTTGTGATGCCATGGCTCTACTAGTGGAGAAAATTTACACAAGCTTGGACAGCGGTAGGCCGTGTGCGGGGATATTTATCGATCTGGCAAAAGCCTTCGACACCGTAAGTCACGACAGGCTGTTGTCGAAACTAGACGATATAGGTGTTCGTGGTCCGGCCCTCACACTACTCCAAAATTACCTAAATAGAAGAATACAAGTGGTCCAAATTGACAACATCATTAGTAACCAGAGAGTGATAAACTTCGGAATACCGCAAGGGACGGTATTGGGACCCATATTATTCCTTATTTATGTGAACGAGCTCTTAACGTTGAATACTCATGGAAGGATAATTTCATTTGCCGATGACACCGTACTTTTTTTGGAGGGACACTCATGGGAAGACGTAGAGGCCAAACTCAAGGAAGACCTGGAAGTGATTGTGGAGTGGTTCGATGAGAATCTTCTCACCATTAATTTGAATAAAACTGTATATTTACCCTTTTCAAATTATAAAAATGGACTACCAAATACCACACAATTGGACTTACATCTACCTTTTAGAAATCATACATACCAGATCCAGACTAGAACCAATACTAAATATCTGGGTATCATTATTGATAGTAACTTAAAGTGGGACCTTCAAATCCTAAACTTGAGTAAGAAATTAAGATCGTTATTGTATTTATTTAAACTGATGACCCACATACTAGATATAAGGAATTTAAAGATCATGTACTTTAGTTTGGTTCAATCACTCCTCAGCTATGGCATAGTAGCATGGGGTGGCGCATATTCAAATCATATAAGACCCTTAGAAATAATTCAAAAAAAAATTATTAAAATAATGTTCAATCTGCACCAGAGATTTCCATCGAACTTGCTTTTCAGGAATTCGAGGTTACTGAATGTCAGGGAACTCTTCTATAAGACTTCTTTACTGTATTTAGTAAAAAATAAATTAATAAACAGGAATGCAACGTATAGACATCAAACTAGATTTCGACAAAATGCAAATATGGTTCTTCCTAGGTTGTTAAGGTCAATTGGCCAGCGATGTTTCATGTACGTAGGACAGAATTTGTACAATCACTTGCCAATAAATTTAAAAGTGGAAATTTACGTAAAAAATTTCAAGGGCAGGTTAACAGATTGGCTCATCACTTCAGTTATCAATATACTAACTTAGATGTTGTGATGACAGTATATCCTGATTGAATGCGCTCATTAAAGCGTGTTTAGACTTATTTGATAAATATGTGATGGCGCGAATGCCATTGTACTTATCCTTGGATGTTCGATAATATATAATTTTTTTGTATTCCTAAATCATTGATGTATGTGACTCCTGCTGCTGTCTTTAGTCTATAGTGTTCTGGTTTTGAGGTGTTATTTAAACTTTACTGTCCATTTGGACAACATATGTAATATGTAACTTTATAAATACTGTTTTTTTAACCATTGTATTGTATAATAGTTGTCTATATGTGAATTATTGAAGTCTCGGGATGATCAAAGTTGTCACGTTTGGGAACACAGACTAGCCATTGGCTAAAGTGAACCTAAACGTAACACAATACTAGTACCAAAATAAGATATTTTTGACTGGTCATTTTGAGATACATTATATTTATTCGTGAAATGTGACAATTTTTGTATTGGATGTTGTAGGTGAAACGAATAAATTATTATTATATTATTATTATTATTATATTCTTACGATGCGATAAATCGCCAGTAAGGTGACGATTGATAATTAAGCGATGATGCAATACATATTTGACGGTTTTGAAGAACGACGAGCCGGTATATCAAAGAGCTAGGAGATTATCTGTGCCTGGACATGAAGAAGCGGATAAACAGATAACAGAGTGGCTGGAGAGAATGAATCGGACAATTATCCCAGTACTCGCTAAATTCAGTATAAACGATCCGACTAAATGGTACAAATACACTGATAGAGTGCAAAGGTCACTCAATTCCACATATCTGAGGAGTATAGACGCTACTCCTTTCGAGATGTTAACAGGTGTTATGAAGCGTAAAGCAGTGGACATTCCCGTAAAAGAAGCTATAGAGATCGAAGTCAGGAAACAATTCTCCGAAGAGCGGGACGAAATTCGAAAGAATTGTAGAAAACAGTTGATCAGGGGCAAGAAGAAAATATAAGGAGGTATTATTTGAGGCGTGAGGGAGCAACAAAATACAAAGAAGGGGACCTAGTCAAAATTAAACGAACACAGTTCGGCGCCGGTCTGAAAGTAAGTAGAAAGTTCTTGGGTCCATATGAGGTAATAAAATCCAAAGGTCAGGAAAGGTATGACGTAGTGAAAGTGGGTTACCATGAAGGTTCTATGCGAACGTCAAAATGTGTGGAGTTCATGAAACCATGGGTCGAATCTGGAAGTGACGACGAATCCGAAGCAGAATTCGATACGAATTCTAAGTCAGAATATTCGAGATGTAGGAATCGCCCTTCGATGGTAAATAAAAATCGAAGTGCACTAAGTGTCTAATATTTCTCGGATGGGAGTGCAAGATTACTAGTCCAAATGGCTTATGAACTGTGCGAAAGATCCTACAGGTGTCAGACAGTCGACTGTTATGAGTTAGCAGTCATGTTAGCCGCTCGTAAATCTTAATATCTGTACTTTGTATAAATCTGCATAGTTGGTACCCTCATAGGAAGAAACCATGTTCAACCGTCATACGAATCTGACACAAATGCTTATTGTCCAAGCCCGGTTGAAGAATGAGTACTCTCCATGACTGAAATAAAGATTGGAACTGGCCAATCCGTGGTAACTAGGGAAGTTGTAAGTTTTGAGAGAAGGGGCGTTACGCCTGCTTAAGAGTCGCGAAGGGGTGGAGTTTTCAAACCCTGGGGAAGGGCAGTTCTTCGAATACCGGCAGTATGCAGACGAGAAAGGAGAGTTCCAAGATTGACCCCAGCGGGGAAATTTCGAGAGTGGTATTTTGAAAGACGTTAAGGACGAAGACGAAAGACGGTATTCAGAGATTCGAGACGAAGTAAAAATTAGTAAAGCTCCGCTCATGACGGTGACTCCCTATACCGGGATGGTATAAGTTCTTAAAATTGTAGTTTTCATGTTTGTATATGGATCTACAGCGTTGCCAAATTTCGGCACTTAGAGCGTTGATTAACTATACAAATTATATACACCATGTTAATGTCAACAGAAGTGCCCTCGAGCTGGCCAAACCCTGAAAATTTCTGTATTTAAAATAGTCTATAACCGTCTTTTCACACCCCGCTAAAAATTCGTTTTTTGCAACTAATCTATGGTTAAACGTTACGTTATGAACCGTTCTTATTGAAATTGGAAAAGTTTGGCATTAGAGATGAACAACTTGATTTTATGAGGAGTTATCTGCAGAACAGAAAACAGATAGTAATAATATCATTACGTTGAGAAGAAGTTACATCAGAATATGGGGACATCAGAATATGGGGAATATGGGGACACAAAATGCTGTTGAAGAGGTCTTTTCCCTCTAAGTATGGGAGTGACATGTTTTTTGAAATTGGATCATTTGTTGACGTACTATTCGACTTTAAAAATGAAATATCACCCGATTCACCTAGAGCATGAAATAATAACCAATATATTTCAGCAATTATAGTGAACTACAAATTTGAAACAAGTCAAAAATTACAATATTCTCGATCATAAAAATTCACATACTCTTTAATATCATTAGGTTCACAATCTATCAAGCAATTATGGATTCTTTTTTAAAACTCTTATATTCTATCATATTTTGGATCTCTCTAAATGAAGCATTTACCATCTTACTTGCCATATACAGAGGTATGCTTTTCATAACTTGTAAGTGAGTGACTAGGAAAAAAGAATGGAAACATACGTCTAGAATTATTTACATTTTTATAATTCACAAAGGATTTATTATGTTTGTGGAAAAATGACAATAAGCGATATATGTAGAATTCATAAACTGTCAATATTTTATTTTTCTTGAATAAAGTTCGACAGGATTCTCTATATTTAAGGCCCAGCATTGTTCTAATGGTCCATTTTTGAGTAACGAAAATTCTATCAATACACGAGTAACCGCCCAAAAAATTATACCATAAGATGTAAGAGATTGAAAATATGCAAAGTAAATGGTCCTCAGTATATTTATATCAGCTTGTATTTTACTACATTCAAACTGTATACAACAGAATTGAAATTTTTTCTTAGTTGTTCGACTTGATTTTTCCACTTCAAATTTTCACCAATTAAAACTCCTAAAAATGCAACATCATTCTTCATCTTCATAGTTAATACTTTTGGGAAAATTTGCTTTTATCTAGCCATAGAGAGACAAATGTAGACAGTTTTTTGTCGATGCAGAACAAGTTTGTTATCACAGCACCAGTTGCATAGGTCTTTTAGCACTAATTTGAGGCACTCAATCGATGAAGGGACATTATCATATTCAGTAATAACATTTGCATCATCCGCAAAATTTAATGGTGTGAAATTTGCGGGAAATATAGAGTCGAGGTCGTTAATATACACAAGAAATAGTAATGGTCCTAGTAAACTACCCTGTGCCCATGGTTATGTCCCCATATTCTGATGTAACTTCTTCTCAACGTAATGATATTATTACTATCTGTTTTCTGTCCTGCAGATAACTCCTCAGAAAATCAAGTTGTTTATCTCTAATGCCACATTTTTCCAATTTCAATAAGAGCTAGTCATAACGTAACGTTTAACTATAGACTAGTTTCAAAAAACGAATTTTTAGCGGGGTGTGAAAAGAGGGTTATACACGATATTAAATACAGAAATTTTCAGGCTTTGGCCAGCTCGAGGGCACTTCTGTCGATATCAACATGGTGTATATAATTTGTATAGTCCCGAAATTTGGCAACGCTGTAGATCCATATACAAACATGAAAACTACAATTTTAAGAACTTATACCATCCCGGTATAAGGAGTCACCGTCATGAGAAATGTTAATTGTGAATACCGGGACCCGAGGCGTATGTTGGATCAGTACATTTTCTATCAATCGTCTAGGGGTTGATTGATTCTCATACCTAGCATTTCGTCTTTTACTCAATTAAACACGTTACGTATTATGTAAAAGAATAATAATTAGAGTAATATACACAATTAGCCAAACGTTTTCACTGAAAATTACAATTAGCGGAACTTTACTAATGTTTACTTTTTCTCGAATCTTTGAATACCGTCTTTCGTCTTCGTCTTTAACGTCTTTTAAAATACCACTGTCGAACTTTCCCCGCTGGGATCAATCTTGGAACTCTCCTTTCTCGCCTGCGTACTGCCGGTATTCAAAGAACTACCCTTCCTCAGGGTTCGAAAACTCCACCCCTTCGCGACTCTTAAGCGGGCTTAACGCCCCTTCTCTCAAAACTTAGAACTTCCCTAGTTACCACGGATTGGCCAGTTCCAATATTTATTTCAGTCATGGAGAGTACTCATTCTTCAACCGGGCTTGGACAATAAGCATGTGTGTTGGATTTGTATGACGGTTGAACATGGTTTCTCCCTATGAGGGTTCCAACTATGCAAATTTATACAAAGTACAGATATTGAGATTTACGAGCGGCTAACATGACTGCAAACTCATAACAGTCGACTGTCTGACACCTGTAGGATCTTTCGCACAGTTCGTAAGCCATTTGGACTCCCATCTGAAAAATATAAGACACTTAGTGCACTTCGATTTCTATTTACCATTACCATCGAAGAGCGTATCCTACATCTCGAACATCCTGACTTAGTATCGACTTCTACTATATATATATATATATATATATATATATGCACATGCATGAAAAACTCGAGCACAGCACTAAATAATCATATAACAGACAACTACAATCAAGAGTTCAAAAACACGAATATTCTTGCATACGAAGCTAATAGCGACAAGAGAAACATAAAGGCTATGACCTATATAAAGAACTCAAAAATGCTATTAATGATAGAATCGCTATAATGACCCTGAGCCAGATTTATCACACCCTCATATAAAGATAAATGCTTGAAATTGATACAAACCTGACAACATTTTTCATCATCACTTATTGTATTCACGAACATCCTGTAACTGCTAATGATTTCTTTTGAAAGACGTACGGAGATATCTGACGGAAATATTGAGAACATCGATATTTCACGTCGGATGTTGCCATTCATGGAGAACAACTAACACATAGACGATACTGTGTACCAGTGAAAGATAAATCATTGTTTTAATATTTGACTTTGAGATAATAATAATTTTCTACTAAGGGTTATCACCTCTTAATTACATTTCAAATGTTTATAATTGTAAAATCTTTTTACAGACTTGTCAAGTGACTGGAAAATTTTTTGTTTGTTTTCTAATTAAATTGAAAATGTCCGAGGACAAAACGTCTTTTTAATATAAATAGTACTTTTCTGTTCTGTTTATGGAATCCATCTCATATCATATATCCTATAAGAAACTTCAACAGTACTATAGATAACAGAATTCAAGAAGATTTAAGTTTTTATATATATATATAATATTGTCATGGTATTTACAGTTAAAATAAATAATTACATAAATATATTAAGGAAAAGACTCACCTTTGTATATAAGTTGACTCGTTAGAGTATAACCAGAGCACATTTAATTAAATAATAACCATTCTGACAGAAATATTAATAATTCAATTCGTAAAAACACTCACAAGCTAAAATTATGAAGAAAAAGCATATTCAGGATACATAACGACTAGTCGATTGAAAATTCTTTGAACGGTAATCAAAAAACAGTACTCTTGTTGACAGTTTATAAATAGAATTCACAGGGAGATTTCAATTTACAATTATTCAATATAAAACCAGCCAAAGTTGCAATAAATAGAAGTAATTTGAATTTAGATATCCAATTTGAAATTGATGAAGACTTTGTTGAAAAGATTTGTTATTAAAATGAATCACATATAAACTTTAGTGAAATTATTGACAAAGAACAAGCTAAAATAAATATAACTTACCAGAATTATGTAAATAGGACAAATTTTATCAAAATTCACTTAATTCAATGAAAGATAGCATCTACGTCAGATATTTTCAAATGATTAATGTAAGAGATATCCTTGAAAATGTTTAGGCATCAATAGTATTGTAATAGCATCTAAGCTAAAGAAGATTTTGTAAAATCATCAAAAGCATCATTTTTATATAATTTTGACAGAAGCTAGTAAGCTTTGAAATTCAACTTTTCTTGAAAACTATAAATAGGGCAGACACAGAAAAAGTCGGCAGTCTCCAATTATATGCAGAGCAGAATCCTTGTCGGTCCGTAATTAAAAAAATGCCAAAAAAGTATCATCATCTGAAAAAAGAAGATTATTTGGTTATTGTGAATGAAAAGTGAATCCAGAAAATACATTACCTGAATGTGAATGGAAAAATATCACATAGAAATCAAGTTTCAAACGAATTGGATATATTGAAGAAAATCAACAAAGTAGCCTGTGAATTTCAGAACGTTCTAGAAGTGTTGATTCCAACGAAACCAATATTATTTCTGAAACGTAGAAGGGACACTAAAAAGGAACATTCATAAATTGAAGAACAAACTTACCAAAGGTATTAAAAAATTCAATCCTGTCAATCTTTCCACAAAGAAGTTTAGAAATAATAATCACTGTTTACATTAGAATTACGTTAGGATATTCAGATAAGGTTAGGTTAACATAGAATTAGATTTAGGTTATGAATTACTGATTAAAATATTTCAAATTACTTTAATAAAATATAATTTAAAAAATTCAATCTTTTAAAATTCAAATTGAACCCTCCCTCAAATATCAAATCAGATTTCATTATATTTTAATTTCAATTATTCAAAATTATAATCTTAAGAGCTAGCCGGAAACATAGAATACATCACTTATATACAAGGGTGATCTAATTAGTATTCATATACTAAAATTTCTTTTATATAATTCCATAACAAATTGTCGCCCAACGCGTGGCTGGAAAATTTGAATTTTCAGCATAAATTCTTAATTGAAATTGAATGAAGTGATATCCTTTAATTATAAAATGGAAACTAGAAGCAAGACTTTGATTGGTGAAAAAGGAGATGATGAAATCACACAAGGAGCGAACAAGGATCAGAAAGAAAGAGACTCAAAAATTATAGAATTATTATTAGCCATAAGACAAGAAATGAGAGAAAATACAGAAAGCTTTATAAATACATTAAGAGCAGAAAATAAAAAATGAAGAGAGACAAATGAGAAAAAGAAAAGTAAAGAAGAGATGAATAAAAGTAAAAAAGAAAATACAGAACTCAATATATCAAATCACAAATCAGAAAATGACATAAACGAACAGAATAAAAATGATATTGTTAATCACACAGAAGTTGAAGAAAATGAAACAGAAATAATGAATAATAATAATATAAATGAAAATAAATTACCGATCATGAATAATAATATTATAAATGAATATGACAATGAAATACCGATGATGAAAAATAATACAATAAATATAAATGAATATGAAAATAAAATACCGATGATGAAAAATAATGCTATAAATATAAATGAAATCCCAATGAGGAATAATAATTTTGCAGAGGAATATGAAATGGAAAATGATAAACCAATTTATAATAATGTTAATGGAAATAAAATACAAATGACTATTGATGAGATGATTATAAATGAAATAGGTAATGAAAATGACATTACAATTAATGAATTAATACTAGACAATGACGATTTGAAGAATCGAAATGACTTCAAATATTATCGAGACAAAAATAAGAGAATCACAATGGAAAACAATGACATGTATTTACAAAATGATTTAGGACAAGATTACAAGAAGAAAAAGTTGAAACTGAATGAAATAAATATGACAAAAATTAGAGAAAATCTAATTGACCAGAATGAACCTGAACTAATGAAATATCAAAAATAATTAAAAAAGGGAAAAATAAAAACTTAATGTTATGTATGGGGACAAAATTTATCGAAATTAAACTGAATAGAAGTAAAAAGAAATCTTTCATGCATCAGATGAAAAGAGAAAAATTAAACTGGCACTGCCATACAAAAGCAGAAACAAAAAATGAACACAATGCACAAAAAGTAAAGAGAAACTACAGGCAAAAATGTGAAAATAAAATCAAGAAAATGGGAAGAAAGATCGGAAGGAAATATGTGAGAATGAAAGAAGGAGACATGATCCCAACACAACTACATATAAAGTACCAAAAGGATAAAAGTCAATGCAAAAAAATAAAACCTCCATTAAATGCATTTTTTACAACAGAGAATGCAAAATATTTTAAAAATTTCAGGGTAAAAGTACAGAAAAGAAATGAATCACAAGTCATTAGTAGTTCCAATAACCCATATGCAGTTATTCCTACTTTTAATGAAAACAATGAAAGTTTTTAAAAATTGGTGGATACGCCAATTAATAAACTCAACATCAAGATTTCAAATCAATAAATAAGACAATAAATTTTAAAAATTATAGATTAAAATTTTATTAATATTATAATTCAAAATACATGATTATATTTCACAGATCAGTACTACATTTCAAAAATCAAAATTAATATTATCCTATGATGTTCACAAATGATTCACATCTATTTAAAAATTCAAAATATTTATTCTAATTCCCTTATCATCAGAATAAACATTTTGATTTTGGGGAATTTGTCATGGTATTTACAGTTAAAATAAATAATTACATAAATATATTAAGGAAAAGACTCACCTTTGTATATAAGTTGACTCGTTAGAGTATAACCAGAGCACATTTAATTGAATAATAAGCATTCTGACAGAAATATTAATAATTCAATGCGTAAAATCACTCACAAGCTAAAATTATGAAGAAAAAGCATATTCAGGATACATAACGACTAGTCGATTGAAAATTCTTTGAACGGTAATCAAAAAACAGTACTCTTGTTGACAGTTTATAAATAGAATTCACAGGGAGATTTCAATTTACAATTATTCAATATAAAACCAGCCAAAAATGCAATAAATAGAAGTAATTTGAATTAAGATATCCAATTTGAAATTGATGAAGAATTTGTTGAAAAGATTTGTTATTAAAATGAATCACATATAAACTTCAGTGAAATTATTGACAAAGAACAAGCTAAAATAAACATAACTTACCAGAATTATGTAAATAGGACACATTTGATCAAAATTCACTTAATTCAATGAAAGATAGCATCTACGTCAGATATTTTCAAATGATTAATGTAAGAGATATCCTTGAAAATGTTTAGGCATCAATAGTATTGTAATAGCATTTAAGCTAAAGAAATTTAATCAATTTCATAAGTAATATTAAGTATTTTATAAGTTATAAGCATTAGAAGTTAAAATTTGTTAAATTTTGACACTTGAAATACTTTACGATGGAAAAGCAAGACTTTCACTGTTCTGTTTAACATGAAACATACATCAAAATGTAGTTTAAAAAATAAGCTAATTTTCAAAAGTAATTTTAAACCAGGAAATATTGTAAATTTTGTAAAATCATCAAAAGCAGCATTTTTATATAATTTTGACAGAAGCTAGTAAGCTTTGAAATTCAACTTTTCTTGAAAACTATAAATAGGGCAGACACAGAAAAAGTCGGCAGTCTCCAATTATATGCAGAGCAGAATCCTTGTCGGTCCGTAATTAAAAAAATGCCAAAAAAGTATCATCATCTGAAAAAAGAAGATTATTTGGTTATTGTGAATGAAAAGTGAATCCAGAAAATACATTACCTGAATGTGAATGGAAAAATATCACATAGAAATCAAGTTTCAAACGAATTGGATATATTGAAGAAAATCAACAAAGTAGCCTGTGAATTTCAGAACGTTCTAGAAGTGTTGTTTACAACGAAACCAGTTTTATTCCTGAAACTTAGAAGTGACAGTAAAAAGGAACAATCATAAATTGAAGGACAAACTTACCAAAGGTATTCAAATTCAATTCTGTTAATCTTTCCACAAAGAAGTTTAGAAATAGGGTTTTTCTAAAGAAAACAGAAAAAAAAGTTTCCTCCTTTTAAAAAGAACACCATGTAAGTCACCAGAAAATTAAATTTAAATAATAGAAAAGAAAAATAATAACAAATATAGAAATACATTATTTTTATAAAGGAAAATAATTTGAAAATCAATTTCTCGGAAGTGGACAAAGCTTCACAACGGGTCTACGGAAAATACCATTAGCTGTTTTCACCGCAGCTACCCTATTGTGTCCATCCTCTCCCGGAAATAATTCCACAATGCGACCAACCGGCCATTTAAAAGGCGAAACGACATCGCTTTTGATCAAAACAAGGTCGTCGAGCTCAATTTCTTTGGCCGGCTCAGCCCACTTGAAACGCTGCTGAAGTGTATTAACATATTCCGCGAAGTACCTCTTCCAAAAATCTCGCTGCATTTTCTGTATAAGCTGCCATCTAGACAGTCTGTTTAATTTCAAATGAGAAACATCAACATCAGGAATTGTTGAATTCAAGGGTTCTAAAGTGAGAAAATGCCCTGGTGTGAGCGGAATTAAATCATTAGGATCTGAGCTCTGAGAACATAATGGCCTCGAATTCAGAACAGCTTCGATTTGACAAATCAAAGTTGTAAATTCTTCATAGGATAGTCGCTGATCTCCTACCACTCGTAGTAAATGAGATTTAACCATTTTTACACCCGCTTCGGCAAGGCCATTAAAATGTGCACCCGTAGGGGGATTGAAATGCCACTGGAAACTTAGAGTTCCAGAAGTTTCTTGAGCTAACTTCAAAAATTCATTTTGAGCTCCAATGAAATTCCGACCGTTATCGGAGTAGCACGCATGAATCATGCCACGTCGAGAAATGAATCGACGGAATGCCGCGATAAAACTACACGTAGAAAGCTCCTGCGTTAATTCTAAGTGAATAGCTTTGGTTGTAGTGCACACAAAAACGCATATATAAGATTTTAAATATTTTGCACCCTTTATGCGATGCATAGTTACGAAGAAAGGTCCGCAGAAATCAATAGCAACGTGAGAAAATGGCTTTAATTTAGAAATTCTGAAACTTGGAAGATCAGCCATTTCAGGTGGTTTGTAAGTATTTGGACGGGCACGAAAACATTGAAAACAATTAGAAATAACTTTTCTTATTGTTCGACGAGCTGATAGTATCCAATATTTTTGAAGAAGTAAATTATGTAACGTTTTTGAACCGGGATGTAAATATTGCTTGTGAACCGACTCTACAATCAAAATCGTTAATTTATGTGAGCTAGGCATCAAAAGAGGGTGTTTTGCGGCATATTCAATATAACTGGATTTCTTTAAGCGGCCGCCCACCCTGAGAAAACCTAGAGAATCTAGAAAGAGTGAAAGTTTCCGAAAGGGTTTAGGTAAAATTTTGTTTTTGTTAATAATTTCTATGATATCAGAAAATACCGAATATTGCGTATGTTTTATTAAACACATCAACGATTCATTCAACTCATGAATTGTTAAAATGCCTGTTTGTTTAAGGGAACCGGGTTTTGAAATTTTCGAAAATCGTAAACAGTAACTTAAAATTCTTTTTATTTTTTCAAGAGAGGAAAATTTATTTAAAAGGTTATCTAAATCGTCCATTGGAATATCTACATATAAAGATATACTTTTTTCTTCGGCAGAGACTACATCATTATTAAGTTCTGAAGTTTGAGCAGAAAAATTTGGCCACTCGGTTTTTGGGCTGGATAGGAATTCCGGTCCATTCCACCACATTTCGAAACGAATCAATTGCAATGGGTTCATTCCTCTAGATGCACAATCGGCAGCATTTAGAGATGAAGGAATATACATCCATGAATCGGGAGATACCAGTTCCTGAATATGGTGTACTCGATTGGCAACAAAAGTTTTCCAACGGCTCGGTGAAGCATTGAGCCAAGAAAGAACTACCTGTGAATCAGTCCAGCAAGTGATTTGATCGAATAAGAGTCGACTAGAAAATGTGTCAGTCACAAATTTGACCAAATCAGCCAAAAGCTTTGCAGCAGTCAGCTCAAGTTTAGGAAGAGTAATTGTTTTTAAGGGGGCAACTCTCCCTTTAGAACAGATTAGAAATACGTGAATAGAATCGCCTCTCTGTAATCTGAGGTAAATTACCGCTGCGTAACCTATGCTTGAAGCGTCACAAAATCCATGTAACTCACATCTCTCATATTGATCAAAGGTGATTCGCCTAGGGAGACGTAATCCAGAGAGTTCTGAAAGTTCACACTTCAATTGTGTCCATGAATTTTTAATGGACTCGGGAAGTTCTTCGTCCCAATCCTTTTTCAAGGACCAAATACATTGCATAATGTATTTTGCCTTTAAAAGAATGGGACACAGAAAACCTAATGGATCGAAAATCCGACCTATATCGGACAAGATGCCTCGTTTTGTGAGGTCTTTTGATATATTTTGGCACTTGTAAGAAAATATATCGAGAGAAGGGTACCACTGAAGACCTAGAACCTTCAGAAATGGTGGTTCATCCTTATCAAAAGACAAAGGAATCTGACAGTCAGAATGGCCTAAGGAAGAAAGCAATGCTGGAGAATTACTAGCCCACTTCCTCAACATAAAACCTCCGCGACTAAGCAGATCGATTAAATCCTTTTGAAGAGACAAAGCTTCAGAATCAGATGATGCACTACCCAGCACATCATCAATATAAGTTTGATCCTCTAGTATCTTACTAGCCATTGGAAAGTTTTCTCTCTCTAGGAGAGCTAGCTCACGAACGGTACGCATTGCCAAATACGGGCTACAATTGAGTCCGAAAGTAACTGTATTTAAGGTATACTCTGAAAGTGAATCGTTTGGATTAAAACGCCATAGAATTCTTTGGAAATTTCTATCAGAAGGAGATATTAAAATTTGTCTGAACATTTGCTTTATATCAGCTATGAATACCACTGCGTCTAAACGGAAAAGTAAAAGTAAAGAAACTATATCCTTTTGTAATTTTGGACCAGGAAGTAAAGTGTCATTTAAGCTCACACCTCTCGAGCCTTTTGCCGATCCATCCCAAACTACACGAAGTTTTGTGCTTACGCTCTCAGGCTTCAGAACACAATGATGGGGTAAGTAACAAAAATTATCATTGGGTATAGCTTCCGATGTGGCTAAAGACATATGTCCACTGTCAAGATATTCTTTCATGAAATCGGAATAAGAAGAATACAAAGATGGATTTTTTAATAAACGTTTTTCAAGTAAGAAAAATCTACGATAAGCTTGAGTATAAGTATCTCCTAGAAATGGTTTCGAATTTCTGAAAGGAAGCGAAACTATGAATCGACCGGTGGAATCACGAGTGGTCGTTTCTTTGAAAAAGGTCTCACACTTTTCATCTTCGACGGAGTAAAAATGCTTATCAGGAATTTGCTCTAATTCCCAGAACTTAGGAATACAGATGTCGACACGAACATCGGATTGAAGAAGAAAAGTTTTTGTTTCTGAACTTGTAGACGGATTGTTAACTTTACCCAAAAGAACCCAACCGAAAATAGTTTCAAGGGCGGTAGGCTGGCCTAATTTTCCAACGATACGTCCATTGAGTAAAATATGAGTGAAAAGCTCAGCACCAATCAGAATGTCTATTGGACTTGAGAGAAAATAATTTTCATCTGCGAGAGGTAAACCCTGTAAATGGTCCCATTGTCCCTTTTTAATAGAAAAAGCAGGTATATTAGAACATAATTTTGGAACAACAATAGCATCGAAAGAAAGTACAGGGCTGTCGGAATTTGTAGGTTTGATATCGCATGCAGTAATACCTTTTGAAGAAAATGAAGTCATTTCGTTCAAACCAAAAATAGTTGTAGAAAATTGATGTCTCTGTAACCCAAGATTACGAAAACATTTTTCGCTTATGAAATTTGATTGACTTCCTGAATCAATAAGAATGCGAACACGTTGAAATGTGCCATATCTATCACGGATATCTACCGCCGCAGTAGCCAATAATACTGTATTTTGTTCGGAAAAGGTGTTACCTGATACAGTTGAAGAATGTGGAATATTTTCTATGATAGTTGAACTATTAATATGGATCAGAGAGTGATGACGGTTATTACAAGTGCGACATTTGTACGACGAAAGACAATTATTTAGATTATGCGAATGATGTAAGCAATTCAAACACAGTTTATTTTGTTTGACGAAAGAAAAACGATCATTCGGAGATTTTGACAAGAAATCAGAGCATTTCGATAATCCATGTGAACCTTTGCAAAGGTAACACTTAACATTGGAATTATAATGAGTATTTTTTGTTTGTAATGAAAAACTATTGCTGGTCTTGGAATTATATTTATTATTACACTTCTCTTTGCTTACTGCAAATACTTTATTTTTAGAAGTAGTCAAATGTTGAACGGATTCTAGGGCCTTGCATTTAATTTCAACAAAATTATAAAGTTCCTTATATTCTGGAATTTTGCTAGAATCAGTTTGAATTTCAAAATTAGTTCGAGTCTCAATATCTAGTTTCCCTAGAAGTATATAGAAAAGTAAAAAATCCCACTGATCTGTATTGAAATTTAAAGCATTAAGAACTGCCAATGATTCGGAAAAGGTATTGAGTAGAATACGAAAATCTTTTGCAGTATTGCCTTTTAGTGAAATGAAAAAAATTGAATCTAATGCATTCGAAGCTATAAGTCTTTTATTTTGATATCTGTCAATAAGTTTTTTGAAAGCGGTGTTATAATTGTCGTTATTTATGGCGATACCATTTAGTAATTTCAAAGGCTCGTCTTTTAGGAAGGAAAATAAATATCTGAACTTTTCAACATTTGAAAGATTGGAATTATCATGAATTAATTTCTCGAACAGATCATGAAAAGTTGACCAAACTTTTGGATCACCGTCAAAAGTGGGTATATTAAGAGGTGGGAGTTTTGCAGAAGCTTCAACACTAACCGACGACGAATTAGAAGTATCATTTTTACTCATGTTATGATAAATAGACAAACCTTCATAATAAAAGTTTTCAGTCTCCCTTCTTATTTTCTCATGTGTATCAAATTCCGCCTCATCCTCAATCAGCATTATAATCTCATTATGACATTCTGAAAACCGCTCAAATAATTTTTTAATATCATCATACCTAGCCTTTAATTGCCCTCTTTTCGACGTATCAGTTAAGCTTTGCTTTGCAATAATGTAAAATTCCGAAATTCGACTAACGTATATTTTACGTTTGCTTTCAAATCTTTTGATGTTACTCATTTTTTGTGAAATATTTTATTGAATGAATGTAAATATAAAGTGATATATGTAAAGAACCAAATTATGCGAAGAAAAGATAATATAAAGAAAGTTTATTAGAACAGAAAGGGTGTCAACGAAAACTTTGGAAGTTGTAATCGTATTTGAGTTTTAATTATTTTCCAATATGAATTGAAAGAAGAAATATGCGGAATGAAAGAATATGTTTATATCGATTGAAGTGAACCTAAGTTGAACATATGGTTTTTTTTTGTATGAAGCGATAAGCGTATACTGCTTGTACGGATTTATCGATTTCCTACAATCGATATGAATGAAAATTAATAATAATTTGATGGTGACCCACGTGGAAATCTCGAAATGAAAAGAAAGAAAATAAGAAATCACTAGTCATCCGGCCCGAAGGACCAAAATGTTAGCACTTCGGTAGAAAATTAGCAGACTGTATGTGTAAATTTGATAATGATTAGAAATACACCACAAATCTCAGATGGACACTCACCCTCATCCACTGAATTCCTGGTTAGTTGGGGATCCCCTTGTCTGGAACTCTGACACCAACACCTTGTTGAACTATCGTTCTTGTAATAAGAAATTCTGAACACTTTTTGCTTTGAAAGAATTAAAAAACTCATAAGCCGGAAAAATATCGAACGTAATGTCGATCCGTGATCATTAAGAATCTGGTCGAAGAAAAAGTCTCTCGCATGCGCACAGTGTCATCTGAAAGATGAGTGGTGCATATATGCGCAATTTCAGAAATAAATTAGGGAAACTTGAATGCTGCACTAACAGTTTACATTAGAATTACGTTAGGATATTTAGATGAGGTTAGGTTAACATAGAATTAGATTTAGGTTATTGATCACTGATTATAATATTTCAAATTACTTTCATAAAATATAATTTAAAAATTCAACTTTTTAAGAAAATTCAAATTGAACCCTCCCTCAAATATCAAATCAGATTCGATAATATTATAATTTAAAAATTCAAAATTATAATCTTAAGAGTTAGCCGGAAACATAGAATACATCACTTACATACAAGGGTGATCTAATTAGTATTCATCACTAAAATTTCCTTAATATATTTCATAACAATATATATATATACCGGGAATTTTCAATTAAAACAACATTTTTACATTTAATCGTCAAAATTTATTGGGTCGCCTTCAAAATAGGCTCCATTTGTTCCAATACATCTATGCCAACGGCACTTCCAATTATCGAAACATTTTTTATAGGCGCTTTCCGGGATGGACTTTAGCTCTCGCGCCGAATTTTGTTTTATGGCTTCAATCGACTCAAAACGGGTGCCACGAAGGGGCAATTTTAGTTTTGGGAAGAGAAAAAAGTCGCAGGGAGCCAAATCCGGCGAATACGGTGGTTGCTGAAGCACGTTTGTTGCGTTTTTGGCGAGAAAGTCAGTCACAATCGTAGCTCGGTTAGAAGGCGCGTTATCGTCATGCAAAATCTAGGAGTTGTTCGCCCACAAATTTGGCCGCTTCTTACGGATACGCTCACACAAACGTTTCATAACGCCTAAGTAATACTCCTTGTTTACCGTCTGACCCTCTGGAACGAATTCGTAGTGCACCACGCCACGGATATCGAAGAAAACAATGAGCATCACCTTCATTTTCGAGCGGCTTTGGCGTGGTTTTTTCGGTTTCGGCTCATTTTTTGCCACCCATTCCGATGATTGCTGGCTTGTTTGCATATCGTACTCGTAGACCCAGGTCTCATCACCAGTTATAATGCGTTCCATGAATGTAGAATCGGAATTACAGCGATCCAGCATGTCTGAAGCAACCTGTTCGCGATGACGTTTTTGAAGAAAATTCAGGTCTTTCGGTACGAGTCGTGCGGCCACCTTTCTCATGCCCAAAATATCAATCAAAATCGTACGTGCGGACTCGTGGGATATCTTAAGATCATGTGCTATCTCTCTCAAGCTGGTACGACGGTTTTCCAGCACCCTTTCCTTAATTTTATCGACGTTATCTTCGATCGAAGCCGTCGATGGGCGACCACTTCACGACCGTCCTTGAAGGCTCTGTACCACTGATATGCACGAGTTTTCGATAGAGCATTATCACCAAAGGCCTTTTGCAACATTTTCAATGCATCGGCACACGAAAATTCATTTGCAACACAAAACTTTAAACAAATTCTTTGCTCAACGTAATCACCCATAGTAAAAATCGGCACGCACTCTGACATCGACTGACTTAATCAGCTGTTGCAAACACACTAGTTGACAGATCCCGCTCAAGCTTGGCATAGTAATTAAGGACAGTGGTACCAACCTAGGAAAAAAAATTTTTACCTGCCTCATTGCCCCGCCAGATTTAAATCGATAATTCCCGGTACTTTCTTGACAGACAACTAGTTGTCTGATGATAGGATAGTTCATTACCCGAAACTCGAGTCACAAGAAAATGTTTGAAATATATTATTATTGGTAGTAAAACATAGTAATTTCTACATTTTTTTTTAGTCATTTTACTTCTTAAAATCAATCATTACACTTCAATAAATAGATTTTTAATTGACAAATTTATTGTTTATTATAATCAAAATAACATATATCGTTACACTAAAAGATTTTTACTACAATTGGGCAAGTTTTTTCTGTATTCATTTATAAATAGCAATAATGATTGTAATTGGTCCTCATTTTTCGTGAAACACTTATTGTATTGTTCAATCAGCGCTACACCACGCTCCGCCACATCATCAACATATACGATTTTTCTTACGAATTCTGCAATGAATTCACGAGATTAAATCAAGTTATAGTATGAAATCAAACTTTTATTTTCAGAAATATCATTCAAGAAGTATGACTACAAAGAATTTTTGGAGCTCTCATTAAGTTTTTTGGGAGTTACCCCAACAGAAAAGTTGTCTTTCAAGTGCCCAGGAGCTATGAGTCACGCTCGTTGGATGGTTAAGGCAATTTATTGTCTCTAAAAATATTTATTTTTAAAGACGAGTTCAAACTCAGTGCTCGTGAAAAAAATTGTCTTCGGGACGTTTGCTTATTTATTACTACTAATTATATAAAAGCATGGTTTTCTTAACCTTCTGCTATTCTTGCTCCAAATCATGATCTTACTTTTTTGCAAAAATTAATCCGATACGAAGTCGTTAATTCAAAAATTTCCAAAGCTGCTACTGAAAAATGATTAATCATCTGTGGTACTCACCTGAAAAGCTAGCCATAATTTCCTTTTTCGATGATGGAGTAGAAGTTGAAGTGAAAAAAAAAATGATTGTAAATGTCAAGTGTCGGAAAGGAAAGAAAGTTAAGACATGGAAATTTGAAGTTGAGAAAGACAATTTCAATGCACTCTTAGATAAAGATATGAGTGACTTTGTGTCGATAGATTCTGTATCTATTTTCGAAAATAACATTTTTATTTTTATATCCCATGTTCACATGGGAGCAACTTAGTTACATGAAAATAGTTATTGTCCTTTCTTTTATTTTCAATATCTATCTCATATATAGTGTTAGAAATTTTTTTTTCTATTGGAAGACCTCCTATTCTTATTTAATCAAGTTTCTTTCGATTCAATTTTGATTTATTTTCAATGTAAACATAGTCTTCAATTTTAAAATCATAATGTTTCCTATTCTTGTCGATCAAACTTTTATTGTATTCATGATAGTGTAAAGAATTTTTATATGCTATTTTCTTATCTTTTGGTAAATTTCTCTCTTTAATAGTTTCCTCTGGAGCAGTGGGATCAGTACTGCCACAAAGTAAATATTCTGGGCTAGATCCAGTTGTAGAATGGTCTGTTCTATTGTATACTTCAATACATTCATCGGCTATTTTCGTCCATGCCCTAGTTTTCTTTTCGTTTTTATTTCATTTAGTTCCAGCAAATCAACTGTTCTTATACATTCATCCATATTCTCCGTTTATTCCAGAACTGAGTTTCTAATAAGGCAATCTACCTCTACATTTCCTTTTCCTGGTTCATATCTAATCTCAAAATCGAATTGTGATAGAAAATTCATCATGTCACCCAGCTTTTCATCTGGTCTTGTACGAAATTCTTTCCCTTCTAATGGCTTATGGTCAGTAACAAGAATAAATTTATGTCCTATTAGCCAATGTTTCCAAAATTTAATTTCCCCTCTAATTGCCAGACATTCTAGGAATGTTGCTTTCTTGTTCTTTTGATATTTATTTAGTTTTTCAGAAAAATACCCTACGGGTTTCATTTTTCCATTAATCTATTTTTTTTTCAGAACAGCTCCCACTCCTTGAATACTGGCATCAGTATATATAGAAGTACAGGCACTTGGGTCGAAAATTATAAGAAGTGGCTCAGAACAAAGGATGCCCTTAACCTTATTAAAAGCTTCCTGACAAGCTAATGACTAATTGAATTTTACGTCTTTTCTCAGTAAATTATGCAGCGGTTCTAATAATCTAGCTGAATCTTTCATATATTTTTCATAAAAATTAACTTTACCCAAAAATTGCCTCATCTTCTTCTGAGTATCTGGTGAAGAAAAATTCCTAATGGAAATTAAATTGTCATTTATAGGTCGTACTATTTTGTTTCCTACAATATGTCCTAAATATTTGACTTCTTCTTCTGCAAAATTACACTTGATAAATTTAAGTGTGAATCCTTCATTACATATTGCTTTCAAGATACTCTCCAAATGTTCCATATGTTTGTCAAATGTGTTGAGGAAAATATTAGAATATCATCTATATAATTTAGGCAGAATAAATTCATGTTATATTTTCCGATAATGTTATTCAATATACGTTGAAATATAGTCGCGGATGTTTTAAGTCCAAAAGGTAAACATTTCCATTGCCACTGACCATTCTGTATCACAAAAGCAGTCTTATATCTATCTTTGATACGAATAGCAATCGACCAAAAGGCAGAATTTACATCTAATGTAGTGAAGAATTTTGCACTTCGGGTCTTGGCTAAGATTTCATTAATTAATGGGAAAGGTTGTGGTTCGGGAACAATTAATTTATTGAGTTCACGAAAATCGACAGATAATCTGGTTTTAGACCCTTCATCTCTCTTATATGCTAATGTGACTGGTGATGCAAAAGGTGAGGAGGAGTCCTCAATCAGATTCGCTTTCAACAATCTTCCTATTTGTAATTCTATCTCTTTTTGATCCTCCATTGAGCATCTGTATGGTGTTATTGCTATAAATTTGTGTTCTAAATATTTTATATGTGCCTCATTATTTTGCACCTGACCAATATCAAAATTGTATTATGCAAAAATATGGTCATATTTATTCATTAAAACTTCAATTTGATTTCTCTCATTCGTTTTCAAATGGTCTAATTTTGCTTCGTAAAGTTCTGTTGGTATACCTTCATTGAAATTAATGGTATAATCATTGTTATCATTATTATTATGTACACAACCGATCTTTCTCTCTTCATTCATATCTAATCTTTGATAAATATTCAGATCAAAATCTTGTTTTAATTGAAAATTGGAAATAGAATCTAGTACGAGTAGAATATCATACACGAAATTTTTCTCAATAACTACAAAAAGTATAACTTCTTTTTTGATTCTCATTTTTGTTTTTATTTTTTCTGAAAATTTTGCCCTGCCACTGACTGTTTTGAATGTGTTTCTATTATCTTGAATGCGTAGACATAAATTTTCTGGAATTAAGAAGACTAACATTTGAGCCCGAATCATAAATTCCACATAATTCATTATTATTTATAAACACCTTCAATTTTATTAATGGCAGGAGTCTTGGTTTTTTTTTTTAAATGGCCTGAATTTGTCTGTGAATAGAAAGGAATTTGTTCGGCATATTTATTCATTCTATGGTTTTCTTTATTTCGATCGTTGTCATATTTTTTTGAACTTTCTAGCTTTCGCAACTCGCCCAATAATCTCTCGAAAGTTGTTACATTTGATCGATCAATTCTATCCTGTAAAATATTTGGCAAACTTGTCACAATTAAATCAACTAATATGTCAGTTGGAAAATTATTTCGGAGATTCAACAACAAATTTTCTTTCCTGAAAGCGTAGTCAACTAAACTTTCTCCTATGTCCCTAGATGAATAGGCCTCTCTATATTTATGGTTCGAATTTTTCGAACCATAAATTCACTGAAACAATCTCACCATCAAAATTATTGAGCAAAAAATCCTCCTTTATCCTCCTGAAATCCTTGCTTTTTCTTGAAAATTCTACCGTATCCTGTGGTTCTGGTGATTCTTGTCCAAATACTTTTCTCACGTATGCATGTGAATAAATCAATTGTAAATATTCATTCTTAAACATCACATCTTTGGCATCCTAATATATTTCTTTTAATTCCGGAGTTAACGAAATGACACACGTACGAATGAACTTCTTACCTTAATCGATTTCAAGATATTCTTCACCTTGGGTAGAGCCAAAAGTTCATGATGGTCAGATATATCCTGTTTGTCCTCTGGTATTTCATAATATGTATTTTCCATTCCCGTAGTTTGGATCCATTTGAATTTGTATTTATTTTTCTTCTTATCAGTCTTGGATGCTTCCAAAGAGATGCAAATCTTCATAGATGTCGTCATTATATCTTACGTTTTTCATTTATAAGAATGTAATCAATTCTTATTTTTTTAATTGAAGAAATAGACGATTTGATGTCAGGATTCTGGAAGATTTTATCTTCTTTAGTTTAAAGTATAACAGAAGATCATACACAAAATAAAATAATAACATACAAAGAAATAGAAAGAAGTAAAAAGAAATTAATACAAAAAATAGCTTACTAACCTAGAAGAAATCAAAAACAATGCTATTTCTTCGGGTTTCTCAATTCTCATTTCTAACAACTAACTAAATAGACATGTGACACTTTTAGGTTGAAATCTTAGACATATAACATAGATCACAGAACACAGAACTAGAAGTTCCAAAGTTGGTTTTCCTAAAAATAACATTTTTATTTTCACATATATATCTTCCGGGCGTCCTTCCATGAAACATATTCTGAGCGTCCGTTGGTGAGTAAAAATGTTTTCTTGCTCGCTAGATTTCCATGTTGTATTATTCTTCACCAGTTTTCTCTCAAAGCTAATTTATATGCCATAAAAACTGTATTGTTTTCGTTCTCATAATAACTCAGCTTCATTCCATAATCTCACCTACTAACGTCCAGAATATACGAAATCCATTCAATTCGACAGATTTTTGGGCATCTACTACGTACTCCACAACGTTGTGATGCATACACAAGATCCTTTCAATAAAATGAAGAAAAGGCGCCATTCTATAGGTTTTCTTGTAGTCATAAAAAGCAGGTGCATTTGAATATTGAAAGAATATCCGATTTCATGAAATATATTCGTAAATTACCAAATGGAGCAAAATACATCCCCTATCAATGGTGTAGTTCTCTTATTATACTTTGTATTCTGCATGGAGAAACTTACGTCAGATTACATAAGAAGAACCATTGAAAATATAATTTTCTCAATATTTCAGAAAATATACATCCAATAAAATAAGGAGGAACGGTTTTTTACTTGATAGAAGGATTATTACAAAATTTGAAAATCAAAACAGATTTAATCTGTTGTCTTCTACAATTTTAATTTCAAAAAATTCTTTGAAGAAACTTTAAGAATTAAATTAATGTCTTTATAAGCACTGCTTATATTTAATAGACGTCAAAATTCATCATACAATATCAAACGAATTAAGAAAAACCAACGAACATAAACTGTCAATTAAAATTAAAATATAAATAAGCAAACGTTTTTTGTTTCGTTCCAGGCATGCGTAATGAACTCTTCAGACAAACTTACGAAGCCCTGTTTGTTACAAAATAATACAAAATGTATTGTTTTCCGATCCCATTTGAATGAAAAATAACTCTTTCTCAAGAATATAAAACATAATTTCAAGAACTTCTCAAAAACTAATTTATTTGAAATATTCAATATATTTAAATAAATTACCTCAAAAAATCTCAAAACATGTAGCACACTCTCAAGAAATAATTAAAGTTACGATAAGATCAGCTCAACTTTACATATAAAAAATAATAAAATCAATTAAACAATGTATAGACTTACTCTGTGAATCTTAGGAATACACGGTCCTCAATAGAAAATAAAAGTGAACACTTTTATATATCCAAGGTACTTATGTTCCCAGTTCATAGAAAATCATACAAAGCTCATAAGGCACTCGGCCTCAGTTAAAACCGTTCAACACTGTATAATGAATTTCTTTATTTAAAAAACCTAATATAATTATATATTATATATAAAATAAAATAAGGAGGAACGGTTTTTTACTTGATAGAAGGATTATTACAAAATTTGAAAATCAAAACAGATTTAATCTGTTGTCTTCTACAATTTTAATTTCAAAAAATTCTTTGAAGAAACTTTAAGAATTAAATTAATGTCTTTATAAGCACTGCTCATATTTAATAGACGTCAAAATTCATCATACAATATCAAACGGAATTTAGAAAAACCAACGTACATAAACTGTCAATTAAAATTAAAATATAAATAAGCAAACGTTTTTTGTTTCGTTCCAGGCATGCGTAATGAACTCTTCAGACAAACTTACGAAGCCCTGTTTGTTACAAAATAATACAAAATGTATTGTTTTCCGAATACAATACATTTTATATTATTTTGTAACAAACAGGGCTTCGTAAGTTTGTCTGAAGAGTTCATTACGCATGCCTGGAACGAAACAAAAAACGTTTGCTTATTTATATTTTAATTTTAATTGACAGTTTATGTTCGTTGGTTTTTCTTAATTCCGTTTGATATTGTATGATGAATTTTGACGTCTATTAAATATGAGCAGTGCTTATAAAGACATTAATTTAATTCTTAAAGTTTCTTCAAAGAATTTTTTGAAATTAAAATTGTAGAAGACAACAGATTAAATCTGTTTTGATTTTCAAATTTTCAAAAAAATATACATCCGATTATGTTGGAAGAAAAAGGAAAATTCGTACGCATATATCGACGGACCGATTAAATTTCGCAGAGGATTGTCCCCATATTTTTCATCCATTTACATACAAAATTATTTATAAAAATTCGATAAAAGCACTGACTTGACGTGAGGAGCTTTCGCGCACTGGCTCTCTAATTTGAATGCTATTATTACGCCTATCACCAACTAATCTAAAACAAATTTTTTTTTCGCCGATTGTGATCGATCAGTTGGGATAAGACTAGCTATATGTTGTTTTTTTATTAACACTGGGATAAGAATTCCAAGTCTACCGTACACATGTAAATAATGTTTCGAGGTATTAGAAACACAAAAACACAAAGAAATAACATAACCGCTTTGTATAATACATATCTGGAGAACATAAAATAAACATTGTCATCATTATTTTCTGATGAGGTTATTTTGTTTTGATAGAATATAAACATAATAAGACTTAATAATGAAAGCTATCCCTGAAGGATTATTTTGCTATGTGTCATATTAAGTAAGATGTAATCATTTCAGGCCTTTCTTGGCTGAAAATTTACAAAATGCATAATGACGAAATTAAAAAAACACGACATGCGCCAACAATCGAACTCGACGTCTAACGAGTACCGGTATAAATACCCCTTGTTTAGACGATTCAGACAATAAATGCATGGAGAAGTTGATCTTAATTTCACGTATAGTGATATCATGAATTTAATGAATAACTAATAATATGTGTATTTTCTGAAAAGCGGAGAAAATAAAATTTTCAATGGTTCTGTTAGTTTACTTGCCAAGAGAGAGAGAGAGAGATAGTTTTAATGAAATTAATTAATATTGTATTTGAGTTTATGTTCAAATGATTTTAGTTAATATAATTAATATTATATTTGCCTCTACATTACTCCCCTCCCAGGAGCTGCAATTGGTCAAAACAAAACATATTAAAAAAAGGGAGGAAACACTATAAAAATAAAAAAAAAAATTTACAGAATTTTTATAGACACCATATCACTATAACGGGCAGGAAAATGAGCATGTCGTCCACTACGAGTAGTTTTTGGTAATGGAATCATAGGAAGATCGTTTGAAACATTTGGAAGTAGTTGACTTTCTGTTTCAGTAGTGAGGTCAGGGGATACTTTTTCCTCCTGAACATCTTTCAATAAATATGCTGGTTTTAATCTATCGATAGAAATAGTGCATGCTTTGTTATGTATTTGGACTGTGAAATATTTGTCATATCGTTCGAAAACCAAAAATGGACCGTCATAAGCAGGTTCGAGGGGTTTTCTAACTCTATCGATTCGTACAAAAACATGTGAGCTTATCGACAAATCTTAATTAACAAAAAAATGTGCTTTAGTCTTATGCTGGATACTACATGGTCTTACTGTATGCATTTTAATTTGCAAGTCCGTCACGAACGATTCTGAGTCTATTTGGGTCACAGAGTTTTCAAAGAATTCACCTGGTAGTCTTATTGAGGTTCCATAAACCATATGTGCTGTGGTAAAGTTGGAGTCTGCCTTCAGAGAAGCTCGAATACCGAACAGTACTGTTGGCAGAGTGTCTGTCCACTTTACAGAATTATGCGCTCGTATGGCTGCTTTATTTGTGCGGTGCTGCCGCTCTATTTTTCCGTTACATTGCGGATGATACGCCGTGGTGTGATAAAGTTTTACTCCACAAAGGAACGTAAGGTGATGAAAAAGGGAGGAAGTAAATTGGCTTCCCCTATCTGTTATAACACATGATGGTGCTCCAAACCTCGTTATCCAATTTTGGTAAAACGCACGAGCAACTGTTTCTACAGATATGTCCTGTAAGTGAATTGCCTCAATCCAATTCGTGTATCGATCTATACATGTCAAAATATATGTTTTTCCATCTGAAATAGGTAAGGGTCCAACAAGATCTATATGAATTGTTGAAAATCGTTCATCTGGTTGAGAGAACTTGGCTACCTCGGATTTCGTATGTTTGTAAATTTTATTTTTTTGGCAATTCATGCAGGATCGAGTCCAATTTATGACATCCACTTTCATTCCAGGCCAAACAAATCTGGCAGATATGTTTTTCACCGTTGCTTTCACTCCTTGATGTGCACAAATATGAATGTGTTCAAAAACTGATTTACGGAATTTTTTTGGTATGTAAGGCCTAATACGTTCTGTTGAAGTGTCACACCATAGAACTATTCCAGAATGAAGTTGGTATTGTTTGAACTGCAAAGCAGTATCACTCCTTTTTAATTCCGAAAATTTGGTGTCACTATTTTGTGCATCTGCGATTTTTTGAAATCAGTTGCTTCAATACTATCAATTCGAGAGAACGCATCTGCAACGATGTTATCGTTGCCACTGATGTGTTGTATATTAGTAGTAAACTCTGAAATATATTGGAGCTGTCGCAGTTGCCTAGAATTAGCTTTTTCATTCTTCTGACGAAAAGCAAAAGTTAGAGGTTTATGATCAGTAGATACACTAAAATCTCTACCTTGAAGTAAGTCTTTGAACTGCTTGACTGCCAAATACACACCTAAAAGTTCACGGTCATACGTACTGTAAACCTTTTGAGCTGAATTTAATTTTTTTGAAAAGAATGCAAGAGGTTTCCACTCTGATCCGTCAAACTGCTGCAAAGCTGCGCCAACTGCGCAATCTGATGCATCAGTAAATAGTGATATTGGCAGGTTTGGATCAGTTAATAGTTAATAATGCCGCATTGGCAAGATCCGATTTGCCAATCCGATTTTTCAAAATCTTCTTCTAATTTTGAAGTCCAATTAATTAGTCTGGTATCTTTTTTACGCACATTTTTCAATAACTCATTTGAGTCAGCTTGAGTGTGTGCTGCATTTTTAATATAAGGCCTGTAAAAATTTATTATGCCTAAAAATTGTCTCAGTTCATGAATTTTTTTTTGACGCTTTAGATCAAGAATTGTTTGTACTTTACCAGGGAGCGGTTTTGATCCTTCCGGAGTTATAAAATATCCTAAAAATTCAATTTCTCGAACGCCAAACTGTGATTTTGAAACATTAATTCTGAGACCGAATTTCAGAAGCCTGTCAAACACTAATTTAAGATGTTCGATATGCTCTTCTTCAGAGGAAGATGCTATAAGGAGATCGTCAATATATGAAAATACGAATTCTAAACCTCTTTAAACTTCATGAATAAACCGCTGAAAACTAGAAGGGGCGTTTCGAAGTCCGAATGGCATAACAGTAAATTCGAATAACCCGAATGGAGTTGTAATAGCCGTTTTAAGACGATCTTCTTCGGCTATCGGTATATGGAAATATGCTTTATGAAGGTCAATTTTTGAAAAATATTGTTTTTTACCTAATATGTGATTGAAATCTTCGATCCGAGGGATGGTGTATCGGTCAGGAAGAGTTCTTTCATTCAATCGCCTATAGTCTCCACATGGACGCCAGGAGCCGTCTTTCTTCTGAACCAAATGCAATAGCCCATTGCGACTCTGATGGCTGAATAATACCATTATCTAGCATAAATTGAAATTCTTTTTTAGCTATAGTTAATTTTTGGTTATCAAGACGCCTAGGTTTACAATAAACTGGTTGTCCTGTTCTAATGATATGGTGTTTTACATTTTGCTTAATGTTGTTAAGAATAAAATGTGGTCGAGTTAGCTCAGAATAATTGTTCAACAGTAAACTGAATTTATTAAGATTTTCACTGAATAAGGTACTCACTATGTCTGTTGATGAGATAGAAATCAATTCACCTGTTTTCCTCAGTTTCGTGTCGCCATCAACCAACTGTTGCCTCTTCAGATCAATGAGTAGGTTGAATTTTCTTAGGAAGTCAGCACCTAGAACACCTCTTGATGTTTTGGCGATGATGAAAGGCTATTTGAATGAACGCCTGAGACCTAGGTCAATTTCCATTAATTTGGTACCATAGGTGGGTATCCTAGTACCATTA
Organism: Megalocaria dilatata; assembly: GCA_034642435.1. Lineage (NCBI taxonomy): Eukaryota > Metazoa > Arthropoda > Insecta > Coleoptera > Coccinellidae > Megalocaria > Megalocaria dilatata. The sequence goes on along the minus strand of CM067859.1, from coordinate 65,320,249 downwards.
GCAGCATAAAGATAAAAATCATCGTCCTGATTTACTCGTGCTATAGGTTTCTGCTTATATGGCACAATTGATACATCTGCACCGCTGTCGACCAAAAATTGCAATCCCGTGTTCCTGTCTACCATGAATAAACGAGAGTTGCAGCAGGGGACCGAGTCAGCAGCAGAATATGCTGCACTCTCTACTACTGATTTGAGTTTTTCCGGATTCTTCCAAGCACAGGGGGCAGTACATTTTTCTGGGTGGCACCTTTTCCATATCGGAAGTGGAAATAACAATATTTACCATCAGAATTGTTTTTATGCCTGGATTTTGACCTCTCTTGATTTCTGCTAGGGGTTTGACTACGCCTAGTAGGTCTTTCTCCATAATTTACCCTCATCTGCTTGATTTCTTTACTTAAAGCAGCAACACTGGGGGCACTTTTTGTTGAATTGGAACGGTTTACACCATATAATTCATTTGGAGGGTTCATTTCAAAAATTTTATCGGACATAATTGCCAGCCGATCAACATTTTCTTCATTAGTGATGACTACACTTTTAATATTTTTGGAAGATTTTCTAACCACAAAGTTTTAATGACCCACTCTGATATGTCTGTACCTGCTAGAGCTTTTAATTTCCTTAAAAGTTGGCTTGGTTTTAAGTCTCCCAGGTTATGTCTTGTTAATAAACTCTTTATCCTTTTTTCTTCACTTTCTGTGAATAAACTTGTAAGCCTCTCTTTAGCAAGTTGATATTTGTCATCATCTGTACCTGTTGCTATATCCCAAATATTATTAATTAAAGAAGGTTCTAGCTGGGATATCAAGTAATCGAATTTTGTTGAATCCTTCTTGATACCATAATACGAAATTGGGCGTCTATTTGATAAAACCAACGTTCAGGTTTTTCTGGTCAAAATGGTGGGATTTTCACAGATATTTTATTAATTTCTGGAACATCTTGATTACTCGTACCTTGATGGATATCCATTTCTTCTTGCATAGTTGGAGATGTACCCTGAGCCATGTTAGTGCACTTGTTTATATTTTTATAATCACGATTAAATTGAACACGTGTCGGGGTCACCAATTGTTAGTTTACTTGCCAATTCTTTAGTTATATTTAACAAAAACACTGTTTAAATGCACTCACAGGTTATATTTTTATTTATCAACTACATCATCTTGAAGGTAAGGAACACAGAGAGAGAGAGAGAGAGAGAGAGAGAGAGAGAGAGAGAGAGAGAGAGAGAGAGAGAGAGAGAGAGAGAGAGAGAGAGAGAGAGAGAGAGAGAGAGAGAGAGAGAGAGAGAGAGTTGTTGTATCTCTTCTATCCGTTAACCAATAAAAACATACATTCTGTGTTCTGATAACAGAACTCGTATTCTTCATCATTTCCACATATATCAAATGATTTTAGTTAACATAATTGATATTATATTTGCCTCTACAGTTCTTCATCCGACGTAAATTTTTCCATGCAGAATACGAATTATAAAAAGAGAATTACACAATTGATAGAGGAAGTATTTTGCTCCTTTTGGTAAATTACGAATATATTTCATGAAGATAATTTTATTGAAATATACAAATTGGTCATGTGACAACTCAGATTCTAATGAGTTTCTTCATTATATAACAAGTAAATTCTAACTCAAAATCTAAATGTTTCTGTATTATTGTTATGAAAATAAAAATAATAATATATGATTAATAAGTCATTAATGAGGAGTATGAGCTATGGTAACAGAAAGTTCTAGAAATCGAGACAGTGTAACATACATCTGTATGACAATTCTATACTCGAACAAACAAGGTTTTTCATATCACAGGTAGTTTTTATCCAGATAAAAATCAATGGCTGTTTTCTGTATCCAATCTCACATACATTTCAGTTTTATGTGGCGACGAACCAATCAAACAAGAAATGTATTCATTTATATTTTTCGAAATAATATTCATCTAATTGTCATTATAAAATAAAACACTTGTTTACATTTTCTACTTTATTGTTAATAAAGTAGAAAATGTAAACAAGTGTTTTATTTTATAATGACAATTACAACTGATTTCTACCAAGCAACGGCCCAATCTATCATAAATATTCATCTATTTACTTAGTTATTTAATATTTGGGATGCAAACAGGTCTGACTCATAATACTAGCTGCATATTTTACATATAAACTACAAATATTATGTAAACAATATCAGAGATACAAGATAAGAATCATCAAAACATAGCATTACACAAATACAACAGTATAATCAGATTGAAGGTGACAACTTTAACGAGACAGCAGCACGCATCAAACTCCTTGGGCACGAAAATAACCGAACAGAATGGTTCGAAACCTCACATAGGTATCAGAAAAGACATCTCAACTTAAAACTTGAGATTAGCTAATATATATCCTCATGGATCTATATAGAGAGGTGAATACCGATAGTAATAGGTAGTAGCCTGTTCGTGTGTCGAGTATTATAAGGCTAAATGACCAATCTTATACGACGAGAAATATCCATATAATAAATATTATTATTGACCAGTTTGAAGGCGTATGTAAAATTAGCAATCTTTCTGCGCTGATCGAGAGATATTAATTTCAATATTCCGTGCAACTCGGACACATTCACTTCAGAGGGAAAGAATCGTGGTAAGCAGTGTCTGATGAATCTCCTTTAGTTTACCGATCTCGCAAGGTTTAGAGAGGGGCCTATTGTTCACTACAATAATTTTATCATCGGCAGACTGGAAAACTTTTGGAGAAAACAACCTTCTGCTGGTGGTTTGTTAAATAAAATAAGAATGGTTCGATCATGTTATCTTTTTTGAAAAAGTTGGCGAGGTTTCATCGGGACCAGCATCATCTTTTGAGATAACGATCTTGTCTCTAATTAAAATAGAAAGGCTTTTACTTGATAGAAGAAATATAACAAAATTTGAACAATTTGTTTTAATATTCAAATTTTCTCTAATTTTATCTCGACGAATACTATAACATCCGATATTCAAATGCGTATCATTATGTTCGACGGTTTTTTTTCCCTATAAAAGGCTCGAATACTGAACCAAATTATTGAAAAATCAGATTATATATCATTTGCTGATCAGTGATAATCCCGATTGGTGATTTGATGGAGTCCGGGATACAGGAATTTTTTACTGTGAACACAACGCCAAATAAAATCGAGTCTTGTTTAATGCTACTCTCTACGCTATCGATAAATCTTTTGTAGTCTCGTGATATCAGGTACTTGGCCCTACCCGTAAGAAGCTTGTGAGTAGAATAGTCCACCAAATTTCTATATACTACTCTGTCAAGAAAGTACCGGGTGAATATAAGTCAAAATCCATTCATGATTCATTTGAAATTTTTCACACAGTCTGTCATACTATACAGATATATAATTTTCTTTAATTCGTCAAATATCAAATAATAGGAACGTAGAAACCATGGATAACTAAAGGTATTAAAGGATCATCTGTAATGTTAAAATTTATTCTAACTTAAGCCACACAACATACTAATGAAATAAGTTTTCATAAAAAGTTCCAAAAATCTATAGAATATTCATTCTAGCAGCTGAAAGACATTATTTATTTTATTTATTTAAAGGAATACAAGACGGGTCGAACCCAAAATTATGTATTCACTAATAATCCAATCACAATGTTACTTAAAAACCAATAACAACGAAAACAGTAAATTCATTTGAACCATAAATTAAAAAAAATACAAATATGAAACAAAATTCAGTAATTTCCGAGAAATCGTTTCAAAGTGCAAGAGAAGGCCAATAAAGAATCAGAAAAAACGTCAACGGCAGCGAGATTAGATAATGTATTATAAGTTTTGCAGCATCTCATCAATGGTGAATTCAGGTGATAATTGGAAGAACTTTGATCTATATGGAACAAAAACTTATTTCTTGTGCAATATTTAGGTACATTGAAACTGAGCATATTCACAATTTCAGTGGAACCGAGAGAATTAATAATCTTGTAAATAAATTTTACGTCCCTCAACATTCTCTGGTCAGTCAAAGTAGTTAACCCTAACTCCCTCATAACTCGATCCCGATCATCAGTAATATGTTTATAACATTTTTTGTTGACTATTGATTGTTTTTTGTCGACTATTGAATCAGTAAGCCACGTCTCTGCAAGGCACACAATATCACAACTGCAAGCCAAAGAACTATTGTAAATGTTGGACAATTTTGATCTCAATCCCCGTACATTCTGATACAGAAAAGACAGTATCATCATAAAACACTGCAATTAAACTTTTAAGTGGAGCAAGAAGTAAATTAATTTAGTCTTTCCAAGTCAGATTCAGTGACTATTCTTAAGACTTTGGCTTTATCATCTTTCCTTGCATAAATAGTGCCCTCTCTGACCCATATATATTTGTAGTTATTTTTTCGTGCATACTCCTTCGCCTTATTCAATAAAATTTTATTGTATCTTGTGAGATGTTCGCTTATGAACAGCTGATCAGAAATGTTATCAATCTTGAGTCCGGGAGACGACGTTCTATTTGATTTGCGCTTCATTCTGGCAGCGGACAAGAATTCATCTCTAGCGACTTTTCGATTGAACTTGACGATGATTGGCCTAGACTTACCAATGATGCTAGTGTTTGATCTGAACAAGGCATCAACATCACCTGAAGATATGAGAAACTCAATATTTTCGGAGATCTTCTGCAAAATAACCGGTAATTTCTCATTCGACTTCTCTGGCACACCCAGAATTTCCAAGTTTTTTGACTTCAACTGTTGTTCCAATGATTCAACTCTATTAGTTAAATTAATTACCTCCTTCTTCAGACTAATATTTTCCTGTGTTAATCTTTCGATTATATCCAATTTATCATTGACCTTATTGATAATCATCTGAAAAGATGATATTTGATCACTGCAAAAGGAGAATGAATAATTTTCCGCTGTTTCTTATTCAAATTTGATATATCATCTTGGGTTTTCTGAACAATTTTCAAGGTGAGCGCCGATGTAGGTGGATCCATATCCTCCTTCACACCAGGAGAAACCACAACGGACGACGAACCTTTGTTTTCGACCAATCTGCATTCAGGACACAGCCATGACGCACCAGGAAGCTGGAGATCCACCACAGACTGCTTACTCATGCCAACACATTTTCCATGGTAAAATAATGAGCAATAACCTGCACATTTCAACCCTGGAGTCTTGCTTGTCAAGCCTGCGGTGCAAACGTTACATATCACCAAGATGCTCCCGTACAGTCCACCTCACTAAACACCAGGGCGCTCCAGATGTGAACAACTCCAAACTTGATCAAAAATGGAAATACTATGTTCATAACATAGGTTACGGAAACAGAGCTCTTAATTTGATTCATAGTTCTCGAAACTCCAATTCACATGGTAATGATAACATAACATCTAATATACTCAAGAACATGGCTATGACAATAACTCCCATATTGACTTACTTAATAAATAAGTCACTGCTCGATGGAATATTTCCTGATATCCCCAAACTATCACGTGTCATAATAATACATAAGAAGCGTGATACTAAACTTATTCAAAATTATCACCCAATTTTATTTTTCTTGTTTTTGGAAAAATTCTTGAGCGAGTAATATGTGAAAATATTAATAAATTTTCATTTTGAAATCTTATTATCTTGTCAACATTGTTCCAGAAAAGGTCGGTCAACACAAACAACGATATTCAATTTCATCCATAAACTTTAGGATAATATAAATGAAGGTATATGGAACATAGCATTATACATGGATTTGAGCAAAGCATTTGATGTTGTTTGACATGATTTGCTTCTCGAAAAAGTGGACAGATTATGTCTTCGCGGTAAAATAAACTAACATTTGAAATCTTACCTAAGTAATAGAATGCATTTAGTGGGAGTCAATGCGTCTTCCCTTCTGGGCATTTCATCGGGTGCTCCTCAAGGCTCCGTGCTTGAACCCTTGCTTTTTTTATTATATATCAACGATCTGCCAGATACTGTTGAGAATGCTAAGGATCTAACATTGTTCGCAGATGACATTACTTACTTATGCTCGGGAACCTCTCTCACTAACGTTTTATGTGAAGTACAGAGGCACATCAATTTATTTTGTGATTGGATTGAATCGATCAAGTTGTTTCTCAATTCTTCTGAAACGCTTTCTATTTGTTTTAGGCTGAAGAACTACGTAGAACAAAAAAATGAAAGTTTTCTGTCAAGGGTGAAACTTAGGTCAATTGAGTATGCTACCATCACAAAATTTTTAGGTATAATCATTGACGACAGCCTCAACTGACATCAGTGTATCGAAAGTTCATGTAGAAGGTTGTCTTCTGTTTTTTATGCCCTTTACAGGTTAAACTATATAACCAATATAGAAATCAGAATGGCTTATTACAATGCTCAATTCAAGTCAATGATAATTTTAGGCCTTGTATTCTGGGGAATTTCTCTCTCACTGAATCCAGTCTTTTTTTCTGCAAAATAGAGCGTTACGACACATGGCTAAAGTTTCTATGAGAACATCGTGTAGAGAGATTTTCAAAAAAATTCGGTGTTTCACCTGTAGTATCTCAATTTATCTTGGAAATTGTAACATATGTAAAAACTAATGACAGTTCATTCCTCCGTATCAATTATAATCATACTTACTCAACAACACACTCTTCGCTACTAATTATACTACGCCATACTGTGGGATATGGGATATGAGAGGTCTCCTAGATATATGAGAGTTAATTTGTTCAATTGCCTTCCAAAGAACTATGGGGATATTGAAGGTGGACAGAGGTTCAGGAGGGCAGTTAATGATTTCTGAATAACTCATTGTTTTTATACCCTAACTGAATATTGTGATGGTTGTAAGCATATCAGTTTAGGAATTTAATATAATATGTTTTGAATAATGGCTAGTGTGTGAAATTTTCCATTCTATTTTTGTTGACTTGTCCAAAACGTATTTCTAATATGTCGCTATGGATGAATAAATTATTATTATTCTTATTTTTATCGCATCGTTGCTGTGACTTGCTTCGGGAATTCATTCCCTTGCAAATTAGGCCCATGGAAACAGAGGCCTTGCTGAAGCCAGCTAGGGTAATGCGGGATTGCCACACCTGTCGATACTGTAGGATCAAGGACGCGCCAGGAAGCCAGGGTAGAACTCGGATAACACGACCACCAAAGTCCTGAACATAAACATTTCAATCCACAGTGACCATGCGACCACCACCACCACCACTCATCAACACCAACACTAATCTGGTTCAAAAGTAATGAAAAACACTGCCTTCAGCCTCAGATTGCTCCGAAAGAGACACCTCAATGAGTCTATACCTTCTCCTCGAGAAGACTGCCCTAGAAAAGCTTTCAATTCTTTCAAATTTTTCAAAGGTCTCTATCATCCAGCTTGCATCATATACACTTCCAATTGCTCCTCTCATCATTCGCTGTAATAACACCATTCGTTCTTCCAAGAACTCTGTAAATTCATACAGGACACGGCTCCAACTCTCAATATCTCCACATACACATATGTCATTCTCAGGGAGGTCCCTTCTATACCAAAATTCATTCAGGCTCCCGTGGCCCATAATCAGGTATCCTAGACACAGGCCAGGGGAGAACTATTTGGTCTCGCTGGAAAAATTCACTCTCAGGATGAACCTTTGAGTTACTCGCTCAACTTCACTCTCATCCTCTTTTCTGTCATTCCTCCTTCATTCTTTCTTTTAGCTCAATAATACCCCTCTCAGGGTCTTGATTCCTTTTATAAACTTTCATTTGATCAAATTCATTCAGTACCAAATCTTTCGTCAGTTTGTACTCCACTCCAATTTCTTTCGCTATAATATCCCACGGAGGGACCTGTCGAACCATTCTTGGCATCCGTAGATACCGTCCGACATAATCTTAGGTATGCATACATGACCACCCTCTGAAATCTATTCAAAGCCTTTTTTTGCATAACCATACTTCCATTCGCACCAAATATTTACTCCATATATGGCGCACGCTTTAAACATGCTAACATTTATTAAATTATCCACAATCATGCCGCAAGACTCTTTCCAAGTAGCTCAGCAATCTCACCCACTTCTTTCGTACATCAGAGAAGTGACCACAAAATCTGAATCCCTCCTCCACTCTCACTCCTAGGTGCACAACGCTTGTAGCGATTTGTATAGCAGAGCCATTCAAACGCACATTTGGAGGCCTACTGGAGGTCACCCTTTTACCAACATGAAGGCTGACTTGCTTTCTGACACACTTACGTCCCCGTCTCCTCGAGAGTCAGGCGACTGTTCCCTTTCACCAGGAGGAGCACATCATCAGCATCAGCGACCACCTCGCATCCTTCTCTTTCAAGCTCTTCCAACAGACCATTCGTGCACAGATGCCACACCTTAAGACCTAATATGACTACTAGATTCATACTATTCAATCATTCTTGCTTCTCTTTCATTAAATTTACCCTGCCAAAGCGCCATATCCTTGCAACTTATATCATTTTAAACACTTCAAGGCGTGCCCTCACTGGAGATTGTTGAAGGCACCCTTGAAGTCAACAAACAAACCCAGCATATAGTTCTCTGCGCTCTCTCACGACTGTATCAAAAATGAGCTAAGCGTCTACAGTAGAGCTCCCTTTAACTATGCCATTCTGCCTACTGGACAAGCGTCTACAGTAGAGCTCTCTTTAACTATGCCATTCTGCCAACTGGACATGCTCTCAGTCTTTCACTCCAGCCTATTTACCATCAATATCTTCATAATCTTCCCATAGATCAGCAACAGACATATCGGTCTGTATGAACCCACCTCTGTCTTCGGTTTCTCCGTTGACTTCAACAGGATCACAACTGAGGCAATCTTCTGGATTCCAGGAAAACTACCCTCTCTCGCAACCGCGTTGTACACAGAAAACACATACTATGCTCCGCTATGCAGTGTCAGTGCTCAGGTGGGTTGGGACGCAACTCACACGCCGAAGAGACTTCTTGACTCCACCATACATTCGACCGCTCGAGGCCCAGACTCGCCATGGACACCCCAGCCTATAGCGTGTTCGAGACCCCTGAACATCCAGGCCAGTCCCAGCTATCCAGATACAAGAACTACGAGCCTACACGGCAGAGTATGCTTCTAGCCTACCATGCAGGCTTTCATCCACTGCCTCCGCGAGTCCAACACCAAATTGGCTGGCCAGAGTACGAATATCGCTGCGGGACAAATCACCGACCGTGGTAGCCTTGTATCCAAAAGGACCCATTGAAGGCTAACGGTCGCCAAGAAGAGTTCAACTCGATACCAAAATCTACGAATTCGAGGAAACTAACACGTCATGGTATCCCTCTCCTCATGGACAGAAAACCCGCAATTGGGTAGAATCACGTCAGTTCTATAGGGGAGTGCCTTGTGTTGCAACACCCACCCAGAAGCTAGGTATCGGAAAACCGTATCATCCTCTATGGAATACGCCGGTAAGCTGTAGCAGAGCACAGCGGAATTCTGGGCATCAATGGGACACGTCGCCACACAATACCTTCCCAACGAGCGTTAGTATGTTCACGATATAGGGTGTTGGGATTTGGCGTGAAACAATCCGCCGCTGAGCTAGATGCGGTGCCATCTCATACAAGGGATACTGTAGGACGACAATGAAAGTCACCTCGGAAATCTTAATTAAATAGTAGGAGCAACCATTCACAGGATTGTAGGTCTTCGGATCACGTAGGGGTCACTAATGAAGCTCTTGGAGAATGCAGTGTTATGAGGGAGCTCCTTACCACTTCTTTTCGGGAGGTAGGCGTTTAGTTCCAATTACAACACCTGAACTCTTTAAATTGATGTGAAGTGCAAGCCTGCGACTTTGTTCTACGTCGAAACGCTGGCAATCTGCCCAACTTGAAGCCGGCGAGGTAGGTATTATCGGAAAGCGGTAGCGTCTTCTATGGGATACGCCGGGAAGCTGTAGCTGAGCACAGCGGAATTCTGGGCAAGGATGGGGCACGTCGCCACACAATCCCCCCCGAGCGTAAGTATGTTCACGATACAGGGCGTTGAGATTTGGCTTGAAACAATCCGCTGAACTGTATGCGGTGCCATCTCATGCAAGGGATACTGTGGGATGATAAAGAAAGTCACCTCGGAAATTTATGCGATATTCGGGGTCACAATGATGGGTCGGTCGGGTCGCCGGATCACGTCGGTGTCACTAATGAAGCTCTTGAGAAATGCGGTGTAATGAGGGAGCTTCTTACATCTTAATTTCGGAAGGTAGGCGTTTAGTTCCAACCTCAGCGCCTGAACTCTTCAGATTGGCGTGGGATGCGAGTCTACCCATAATATGACATTGTTCTACTTCGGAATGTCGGTTGTAGATACGCTCGCACTCTGCAATACTTGAAGCCGGCGAGGACGGTGAGCTAGATATTATCGGAAAGCGGTAGCGTCCTCTATGAGATACGCCGGTAAGCCATATCAGATCAAAGCGGAATTCTGAGCAAGAACAGGGCACGTTGCCACAGGGCTAATTTTTTTAATGAATCTATAAAAATAACCTAACGACCTGACGTTTGATTCAAATGGTGCAGTGGTTTTAGTGAAAAATTTTTCACGATTTTCAAAACAATAAAAAAAAAGATTTCGTGTATTGATGAAACATAGTGTTCTGATGAAAAAAACACCGTTGAAGCGGAAGCTTTGCTCGTATCGGGGCTATGTAACAAAAAAAACAACCATTATCAATTGGTATTTGATAGATTCGGTTTTCACTTGGTGGAAACTCATTTTAATTAAAAAAATGTATATATGACAGTAATTTATTTCCACAAAAATGTTTGTACTAATACAACAATTGTTTCACCACGATGTGGCTTCTTCAGGTATTACATTGTACTGTCTGATGATATTGAGTGTAACCAAGTTTATATACATTTTTAGGTACGTGACCAAATAATAGTAGCACAAGTCATAAAAATTCTAGGTGTTTATTGGAGTTTGCCGCTAAAAATGCCATTAAGAAAAAATATTCAGTAATGGGGAATGATCGACATCTGCTTGTTCGTTCAAAAGGATTTTACGGGCATTATACCTGTTGATTTCAAGAAATTCTAAAAGTGTTATTCTAAAACTTTTGCTTTCAACGTGGATAATTTCATAATTATTGTTGAAATCATGCCTAAATTCCTTAAGATGATTAGCATATGTCGAATGTACAGAATTGTATATATAACTCCTTTGGTGTTCTTGGATACGTTTCTTGAATGGTCTGCCAGTCTGGCCAATGTATACTAAAGGGCAATCTTTGCAGTTAACTTGTAGACTCCGGATTTATTTTCTTTATTTGTACGATCTTTATTGTTTTTTATGTAGGTACTAAGTCTTAAAAGCCGCGTTATAATTGAAACAACTTTTGAAATATTTAGCAATATTTTCAGATAATCCATTGACATAAGACAACGAAAAATATTTCTGTGTATCGTCCTCTTTTATGATTGGGTACACGAGATTTAATGCCATTTTCTTTTGTTTATTGGATACCATTTTATCTATAAGAAATGGATTGTAACCGTTGTTTGATGCTATTTGTTTAATAATATTTAATTCTTTCATAAAGTTTTCTGAATTTAAAGGGACATTCAATAATCTATGAATAAAACTATTATATGCTGACATCTTTTGGTTAGTGGGGTGGTTTGAAGTTTTATGTATTGTGATGTCTGTATGTGTTGGTTTGTGAAAAATACTAAAATCATGTAAATTATTTAATCCTGTTATAGTGAGGTCAAGAAAATTAATACTTTGATTCTTTTCTTCTTCGATTGTGAATTTGATTTTTGGGTGGAGTTTATTAATGAAATTCGTGAAGATATGTTGTTGTCGGTCGGTGCCTTTGAAACAACAAGAAATGTCATCTACATATCTGTACCAATAAAGAAAATATTTGCTTATAGGATTCAGGTGTATTTTTGATTCCAGATTATCCATGAATATTTCAGCTAAAATTGAATTGAGTGGATTTCCCATTATTAAACCATTGTCAGAAATATAGACGGTTCCGTTAAATTGAACTCAAGATTCAATTGAATTCAAGAAACGTATCCAAGAACACCAAAGGAGTTATATATACAGTTCTGTACATTCGACATATGCTAATCATCTTAAGGAATTTAGGCATAATTTCAACAATAATTATGAAATTATCCACGTTGAAAGCAGAAGTTCTAGATTAACACTTTTAGAATTTCTTGAAATTAACAGGTATAATGCCCGTAAAATCCTTTTGAACGAACAAGCAGATGTCGATCATTCCCCATTACTGAATATTTTTCCTTAATGGCATTTTTAGCGGCAAACTCCAATAAACACCTAGAGTTTTGATGACTTGTGCTACTATTATTTGGCCACGTACCTAAAAATGTATATAAACTCGGTTACACTCAATACCATCAGACAGTACAATGTAATACCTGAAGAAGCCACATCGTGGTGAAACAATTGTTGTATTAGTACAAACATTTTTGTGGAAATAAGTTACTGTCATATATACATTTTTTTTAATTATCAATTGGTTTGATGAATTCAAACGTAGTCGTATGAACACCGCTAATGCACTACGCTCTAGGCATTCAAAAGAAGAACTTATTCCATAAAACATAAAGAAAGCCCACAAGTATTTCATAGTAAACTATAAAATGAAGATGCAGGAGATAAATGACACTATAGATATCAAATCTTTAGCCCTTATTTGCTGGACAATTTGTCTACAAGAGAGCTGATTTCGGAGTGAGTGCCCTGTTTGCTGATAGTGGGCCAAAAATAGTAACATACTGATGATTCTTATAGCTGCTCGGAAAAAAAACGAAAAACGAAAACAAAAATTTTTGCGTCGATATGCAGCTAAACATGAAAGACGGATTTATTTATTACGTTATATCCGAATCAAAAAGGTCACCTGAGTAGACAGTAACCGATTAACCTCGCTCAAAGTAGCCAAAAATGCAACAGACTACTAACAAGGTTATTTTATTATATTTGGGGATGTGTACTCTAATTTAGTTATCGACTTCCTTCAAGAGGGAAGATCATTACATCGCGAACGAGAGAGTGTATCCATAAAAAGTTATTTTTGACAAAGACAATGCCCGTGTCACGAATCGTTCGCTGCTATGATGAAATTGCAAAGATTGCATTCAAAATTAACCTAATGCCCAGATTTGGACCCAAGTGACTTTTACCTGTTCGGAGTCCTAAAAAATGTTGAATTTTATCTAAAACATTGTATTTTCCTTATTAAATAGGAACTAATCAGCCACTGTGTTATTTGTCAGTTAAATGAAAACTGTGATTTTCAGGCTTATGCTCATTAGTAATTTTTATTTCAGAATTATGAACCTCTTGAACATGGACGCGGAAAACCGCGTTGTTCTCAATGTAGGTGGGATTCGACATGAAACTTATAAAGCAACGCTAAAGAAAATTCCAGCAACCAGACTTTCAAGACTGACGGAGGCGTTGGCAAACTATGATCCTATTTTGAATGAGTATTTTTTCGATAGACATCCTGGAGTCTTCGCACAAGTACTCAATTACTACAGGTGAGAGATAAATTCATTATTTATTTATTTTAATTTTGTTCTTAACTAGATCGTTTTTTACATAATGAAAATTAATTTCAAATTAATAAAATAATGGAGAATATTTCCAAATTTCATTACTTGACAACATTTTTTCAACAACACTGCAACTTCTTCAGATTCACTGTTTCAAAATGTGAACCTGACGTTACTGCAGAGTTGACGAAACAATTTCAGTCAATTAATAAATTGTTGGACTATACTTATTCTTATTATATTATTTAATTGTAGTTTGGTGTTCATTCACCTATTTGGTAAAAAATCAGCTGTTGCGTACCTGTCATGTTTCTGTGATATTCCCCTTCTGGACCTCGTAAAATATGTATGAGATTTAGCGGAAAAGAATAGTTAAGATAGATAAGAATTTACTAATGTTTTCGATTCACTTATCAGTCGACGTAAGTATAATAATTTGTTTATACAGTAGAGTCGGTACTACGACACATTCTAAGCAAGCGCCAATTCAGAGTAAGGAGTAATCCGGAATATCGCGTTTTGTCTTTTTATACAGATAAACACATTATCAAAGTCTAGAAACTAAGTATGTACACAAGAATTCATAACTTCAACACTCAAACAAAACAATTCTAAAATGCCCTTCATGAATAGAGTTGTGGGACAAAAAGTTAGAGTTACCTTAGCCTCAAATTGTAGAATGATTTACCAAATTGAATGAAAGGTTCAAAAAATCACAATGAGTTCAGGCGATGATTGATAAATTCCACCACTGACTTTCCATGTATGGAGTTACATAAATTGGTGTGTTCGTAATTTTTCTTAGTTGAAGTTCTGAAAAAATATAAATATAAATAAATATAATGCCTCTATTAAAACTATCACTATATAAATCAATGAGATATTAAGAAAAAGTCTTACCTACGTATATAGGTTGAATCGGAGTTTGAATGAGATAGATTCTGATCGAAATATTCACAACTCAACTCATTCAAATACTTCCAAGCTAAAATTTTGAAGAAAGAGCATGTTCGGTATACACAAGGACCATCCGAATAAAAATTATTTTAAACGTCAAAAAAAAGGAAATTATTTCAAAATTTTTATATAGAACAGATAAGCAGTATAAATTTCACAAGAATTGAATGTAAGACAGCCAGTTATTAGAAATTGAATAATTTGAATTTGGATATCTGTTATGAAATTAGAAAAGAAAATGATGGAAACATTTTATACTATCATGAAACCTATGTTAATTCTAGTGGAAATATTGACATAAGATAACTGAATCACATCTAACTTATCACAGCTATGAAAATTATCCAAAAAACTACAAGAACGTGGATAAAAAGTAGAGTGTCCTCGTCAGAAATATGAAGAATTTGTATATAAAAAATTTTGTCTAAATTTTTTTAAGCATGGTAAAGTTATAACAGCATGTAATCTGAACAAATGTGATCAACTTTATTAGTTATTGATAGTAAATATTAAGTAAAAAGCATTAGAAGTTAAGAAAATTTGTGAACTTTTGGACATGGAAAATTTTTTGAGGAATTCTCTTCTAAAACAAAACCGATTGGAGTGAAACTGGTATCAAAATTTAGATCACAATGCACACTAACTTTCTGGAGTAGTTTAATACCAGGAACTAGTGTGTAATTTGGGGAAGCATCATTTTTCAATAATTTTGACAAACTCCGGTAGGTAAAACATCATTGAGCATGAAATTATCCAGAATCGTGACCAAGTCGATCTGTTTAGGAAAAACCAAAATATTCGTTCCCGTAAACTGAAAGAAATATCAAGAGAGAAGAAATTGATATTAATAAATACATTATCTGAAAAGTAAATGCAAAAATTCAATAACCGAATTAATTATGAAGGAGGACACTTACTGAAGAGAATTGAAATAGTTGGCTGGATAGTCTGTGAAGAATTCTAGAAGAAAATAGTGGAAATATTGAAACTTGAAGAATCAAGAATAATTGTTCAAACAGAATAAGGACACAACTAGAAGGACTATCAATTAAGTGGACGACAATATAATAGCTGGAATTAATTCATCAGAACCTCTACTGATTTTAATCTAAATAAATCTCTTGAAAACATTTAGACTCAAAATTAAAATAAAACATGTCCTAAATACACAGTTTCAGTTTATAGACGTATATATTATCATCACATGTGCTGGAAATTAACTAATAAAGATTCAAAAGAAATATAAAAAAATGATAAAATTATTTAGACATCACCTTTTATATATATATATATATATATATATATATATATATATATATATATATATATATATATATATAAGGTGATGTCTAAATAATTTTATCATTTTTTTATATTTCTTTTGAATCTTTATTAGTTATATATATATATATATATATATATATATATATATATATATATATATATATATATATATATATGTTTCGAATGGATATTAAGGAATAACGAGTACCATCACCAACATATAAATAAAAAAATGCACTTTTTTATTTTCCTTTTTTGAAGAATATATAGCACATTCTGCAGAGAAAGAACCTGATACATTCCGACGCAAATCTCATCATGGCCGAAAGGAAAATGAGGTTATATCACAGAAATATACAATGAAAGAAGATACGACTTAGACTCTACATTAAATAACCGCCACGCTCATGTGATGTAATACAAATAGTCCGGTCTATTTACACATTCAAGTTTACATAAATTCCCATAAAGCTGAATATTGGCATAGTTGTTCAAAACATCATTATAAAGAAAATCTCAAAAGTCTTCATCGTTCTGAGGTGTGCTAAAAATTTGGCACGGGGTCAAAGGTCAAAAAATGAGTTTTTTGCGATTTTTAGCGAAACGGTGAGTTTTTTCGCAAAATTACCCCAGTACAAAATTGTAGATCACAAAATTCTCTACAAAAAATATATCAATAATTTTTTTCCTAAAAGCCACCATTTTGGAGATATAACGTTCCGAAAAGTTGGATCAGTCGTAATCCCTCTATTTTGCACACGTTTCCACGCCACCTATGAGGTAGTGTACAAAGCGCGTTTTTTTTAACGTGGTTTCCCCAGTAGGCCTATTCCACGGGTCTGCTGAGATTTTATATGTTTTAAAACTATTGCAAAATAATATTATATATTATAGTGGGCAAAAACAACGGCGGTGTAATTAAATAAAATACTTAAAATAAAAAGTTAGTCGTCTGATTCATAACTGTCCAAGATTTCTGTTTCTTCTTCTTCTTGATCTTCTTCTCCTTCTTCTTCCTGTTCATCCTCTTGTTCTTCTTCTTCTTCTTGTTCTATTTCACACGTAAACTGCCCCAATAGCGATTCCTGATCGGTATCAAACGAATCTTCAAGAGTTGGTGACTCAACATTCGAGCATGATCGGCCTTGACAGTGTGTGCATGCCAGGGAACAAAACAGTCCAACTTTTCTGCAACCACATTTTGCACTACAACGTTTCTTGCAGTTGCAAAATATTGTGTTGAGAAGTTTCTCAGGTGCTGGTGGAAGTAAAGTTTGAACTGGCTCTAGTGTATTGTCGATCAACTTCCAACCCCAGTCTTTAGGGTCCAGCTGATTACCAAGCCACACTTGAACTTGGTAATATACCCGAAACAGATGTTGATGAGCAGCTACTGAGGTTGGAGGAAGAGAAGCTAAGTTGACTTGTTTTTTATTACGCGTATTTTTCACGAAAGATGTGTATCGCAACTTATCTAAGCAAGTGGTTTTTTTGGGGGCTCCGTACATAGCAAGAAGAAATTGAACTCCGTTGGTGATAACATGTTGTTGAGTTGAATTACTATTTTTAAAAACTTCAGCACATTGTAGTAAATCTTTTTTTTCAAACATTTTGAAAACTGTTGTTTTTCCTCTCCTGTAAAAAGCAGATGTCGTATCGCAGCCAGTTATTGCGTGTAGAAACAATACATGATTTTGACATTTAGGAAAATTGGATAAACTGTTTGATGAATATATTTCCGATTGATTTTGGGCTTTTCCGGGTTTAAAAAAATAAATAATTTTTTCAGTTGGAGTTCGAGCAGTAAGCAAGACGAGTAAATCAACATCCTCACCAACAACAACAGTTGTATTTGTCACACTGAATTTCTTTATCGCTGTTTCAATAATCAATACATCAGCATCATCATTAGCTTGTTCAACGGATATATTCTCAGCAGTAAATTTTGCTTTCAACATCGAAATAAACCTAGATTTATTGTGATTATTTGCAAAGAATTTCTGTTGACTGGTAGGAACTGTCATTGATTCATCGAATATAATATCAGAAGAAGTTGATGAAGCAGCATTTCGACGGCGTTGCTCTGCTGCTTTAATATTTCTCGTATAATCATCATATCCGTCAAATACGACAGTAACTCTGGAACCAAAATGTCGACGTACATATTGAACGTATTTATCTAAGATAACGTTAAATGTTTCCTCGCTATCCCACACCACTCGATGTAATAAGAATCCTCCGTCAATTATGTACGTTGAATTAGTGTTATTAATATCAACATTTATAGTCTGAAAACAATCGTAAATAGCCGACTTCTGGGTCTTGCGCATTCCAATGTCATCAAATAATGTTAACGGATAAGGAGCTAATTCATACTCGAAATATTTCTCAATTTCATCTTGAAAAGTGATCTACAATTTTGTACTGGGGTAATTTTGCGAAAAAACTCACCGTTTCGCTAAAAATCGCAAAAAACTCATTTTTTTGACCTTTGACCCCGTGCCAAATTTTTAGCACACCTCCGAACGATGAGGACTTTTGAGATTTTCTTTATAATGATGTTTTGAACAACTATGCCAATATTCAGCTTTATGGGAATTTATGTAACCTTCCTCCTGATTTTAGGCTTAAATAGACCGGACTAAAAGAAATTTCTCAAATATTAAAGTAAATAAATTGAAAATTACTACGGAGAAGTATTTGAATATTACAGAAAAATAACTGAAACTAATTCACCAGAACTTTTACAGATTTTAATCAAAACAAATATCTTGAAAACATTTAGAATTAAATTTGAAAAAAATTGATTCTAAATGTTTTCATGAGATTTATTTAGATTAAAATCTTTAAAAGTTCTGGTGAATTATCAGTTATTTGAGTAAACAAAATAATCATTTAAAAATGTATAACAATACATCATACACCAATTTTAGGGTAGGAATGGCCTAAACGAAAATTAGGTTATGTCACAAAAATATACAGTGAAAGAAGAAACGACTTTGATTCTACATTAAATAACCATGTGATGTAATACAAAAAAATTTCTCAATTATTAAAGTATCTGAATTGAAAATTGCTACGAAGAAGTATATGAGTATTACAGAAAAATAGCTGGAATGAATTCACCAGAACCATCACAGATTTCAATCTGAATAAATCTTTTGAAAACATTTAGAATTAAAATTTAAAAAAAAATCAATTCTGGATGTTTTCAAGAGATTTATTTATATTAAAATCTGTAAAAGTTCTGGTGAATTAATTCCAGCTATTTTTCGATAATCTTCAAAAATTTCTTCGTAGTAATGTTCAATTTATATATTTTAATAATTGAGAAAATTCTCTGTATTACACCACATGCTCGTGGCATTTATTTAATGTAGAGTCTAAGTCGTATCTTTCGTTTAGGCCATTCCTACCCTAAAATTGGTTAGTGGTTGCAGAAATGTGTTGTGTTAAAGATGTATTGTTATATATTTTTAAATGATTATTTTGTTTATTCAAATAACTACTTAATGACGAGATTTTGGGTCTGAATGTATCAGGCTCTTTATCTGATTCTAATAAAGAATCAAAAGAAATATAAAATAATGATGAAATTATTTAGACATCACCTTATATATATATATATATATATATATATATATATATATATATGTAAGGTGATGTCTAAATAATTTCATCATTATTTAGACATCATCCACATGTGATGATAATATATATGTCTATAAAGTGATAAAGTGTATTTAGGATATTTTTTCATTTAATTCTAAATGTTTTCAAGGGATTAATTCAAATTTAAACTTGTAAAATTTCTGGTGAATTAATTCCAGCTATTATTCTGTAATATTCGAATACTTCTTCGTCGTAATTTTTCATTTATAAGTGGAAGACAGACTTACAAAAAGTACAAATCAGTTCAATACTGTGAAATTATAATTTTAAATATATTTCAGGTTTATAAGAATGTCGGTTAGATTTAAGGCTAGATTAGAATATAGAAATAGTTTTGTTTCATGGGGTTTTGGTATTTTAATTTACCCAACTTTCAATGAGATTTTATGAAATAAATGATCATTTCAACTTTGAACCCTCTCTATAATTCAAAAATTGATTCAATTTTGAAAGTTTTCCAATATATATATATAATAGTTATAAAATTTCAAATACACTCGAAGTTAACCGGCAGCTCTCGAAATATCCCTACTATATACAAGTGTATGTGAAAGTTTATTATTTGATGGATTCGGTCTTTACGTAATGGAAAATCATTTTCAACTAGAAATAAATTAAATTCAATTTCTATAAAATTCTCATTGTTGAATTTCAATTGTTTCGCCATACTGTGGCTCAATCATATTCTACCTTTGAACTGATACTGTGTGAAAACATACATAGGTTCTTATATATTTATTGACAGGTATGACAGGAAGTGGGACTTAAGTTAGAATGAACTAGGATATTCTCAATTAGGTGGAGAGATAACGTCGATTGCAATAAAGTTTATTGATTTGAACGAATAACTATAACATCCAGAGAAAATTTTTATTATTTGTTACTTTTCTCTCGATACCAGTTCTCCCTTCAGGATATAATTCTGCCTGATTCTCATGTAGTTATTTATGATAGAGTAGAGTTTTGGTGGAATCATTAAAATAAAAGCAATGATACCCATAACTTCTACAATTTGACAACTGGGATGATCTAGACTGATACCAATATTTTGAATACGATCAAAGAAGAATTCATAAAAGTATTCCAGTTGTCGTGTGAATCAATAAAGTAGCGGAAGTTTACATTTGTTTTCCACATATTGAAAATGAATTTCCGTCAAGTAAAGACCGAGAAAATCAAAAATATTAAACGAACAGACGGACCTGTGGTATTTCACACATTTCAGAGTTTCACAAAAACCAAAGTCTTCCACAAATATATATAGTTAAGTTTTTAGGGTAGAAAACCAAGAGTTTAAAAAAAACTATTTATTTTCGAAAAACAATAATACAATGGTACGTCTGAACAAGTCTAACTCTAGTCTATCGCTGTTGAAACAAACAGATTCAATTCCCTTTATGGGTTTCCTTATCGGAATAAATGCTGACAGTAATATAATTCAAGAATGGGAATAACAAATATGATGCAATAGAATAATGCAGAATTGGCAAAATAATACATTGCAATATACAGGTCTTACGGCGTATAGGAAAAGATACATTTAATTAGTAAGGGTTGAGATTATGTAATTCCTCCCCTCCTTGGAGGAAGGTATCACCTGAAGGTGTAGCTTTATTAAATACATTTTTCTTGAAATGTCTATAAGCAAAAACAATAATTATCAATAAAATGAGTAAAATCAAAATGAATAAGAAGGTAATTTCTAAGGGTTGAGTATTCCATTGGTCTAAGTCTTCTAACACAATATCTGGAACATCTTCTTTTTTGGTTTCTTCAGTTGATTCATTCTTGAATAAATGGGTTTCCTTGGGTAAAATGATATATTTTTCTTCATTGATGGTGGTTATAGGAAAAATTTCCTTTTGTAAATTGCTAACTATGCATTTTGAATGGAGGAGTGCCATTGAAGGAGTAAAATAGTATTTGATTTGTTCTGGACATTTCTCTTGAATTTTCGTATTTTCCATAGACAGGATACATCTTCAAGTAATTTAATATCTGAATTGGGAATCGCTTTCTTTCTAGGACAGCTTTCTGTATGGTTTTTCAATATATTTTTCAGGCATTCTGGTGGTTTATTTAACGATTCTTGATCACATAAAAAGTCATCTTCAATAGGATGGCATTGATTTGTTGACCATTCCAGTATTTCTTCTTGTGAGAGCATATAGGGATCGGTATAGGAAATGGTTACATTATTTTGATTTAGGAAGTAAAACTTGTATAGGTCATAGCCTTTTTGATAAATAGTAGGAATTGATATCAAAAATAATAATATCTTATTTCGAAAAATAATCTTTGTATGACATAATTGATAATAATCTTTAATATGATGAACGGGTATTATACTGACATTTTTGATCAATTCAGTAAATTTAACATAGGGCAGAATAGATTCATGTAAAAGATGTAATCTAGCAAAACTTATTGCTGTTTGAATTTCGTCAATTATATTCTTAATATCTTTAATTTCAAAAAGCATGAGATGCATCTGTTGGACATCTCGTAATTCTGGAACAATTTGTAGTAATTTCAAGTTTTCATTCATTTTCTGAAATTTAGTAATATACTTGTTTTTAAGATCATTTACAACAGTTGCTATCTGTTTCTGATTTCTCATGAGCGTATTCTCATTTTTCTCAATACTATTAAAATAATTCCTATACAATTCTTCATCATCTGAATCTAACGTTCCGAATAATATTTTTGAAATCTTACCACCAAGATTAACTAATCCTCTTTTAGTTCTAATATTTTCATTAAGAATTTCTTCAAGGGCTTTAAAATTTATGTCATTTGAATGCTGTAGATATCTATAATTCGCTGTCTGAGCAAAACCTAATTTTTGGTTTTTAAGATTTTCGATTTCTCTTTGATATTTGAGAATTATTTCCTCTATTTTATTCAGATCAATATGATAAATTAATTGCAAATATCTATTGGTTATATAGGCTTTTCCTAATAGGACAGGTAATACATTATTTTCTAATGGAATAACTTCCAGCGAAATTGTGATTATAACTAGCTTCAATAATGCTAGGAAAATAACGAAGGGCTTCATTTTTAAAAGCTAAAACAAAATTCTAAATTAGTGTTTACGTTGCTTTAATATTTTTTTATGATAGATATGTTTATTTTTATTATCGCGAATGCGATGTGAATCAATTTCACGAGCATCTATTTGTTTGTACACTGGATCTAATTTACGCGTGATAGGTTTTTTGATATAAGTAGGATTTTTATTTAAGGGGTGTGTATCTTTAGCTTGTCTTTTACTATGAACAGTGAAATTTTCTGTTTCTGAGTCATCATTTTCATTATCATTATTATCATCATTTTTATTATTTTGATTTAATAGATTTAAGCATTCATCAAGTTCATCTTCTGTGACTTGATTAATTAACGAGACTAAATCGTCTTCGATTCCATTTATTTCTACATTATTATAAGGAATGGAGTAAATAACTATTTTAATGGAAGAATTCATGAAAATATATTTTATCATATCAAATATTTTAGACCAATTTAATTTATCTAGACCACAAGCAATACGTGGTAATGCTAAATATTTTTCTTTATTTTGTATGCATAATTCTTTAAGATTAAGGAGTGACTGGAAAACATCTTCGTACTCCGGTTTTTCATAATAAGAATCTTTTGTAATTAAATAGTAAATATTTCTATCTTTTGTTTTTAATACCGCAACATCGCCTTTCAGTTTGTTTTGGGATTTCAATTCATCTACACGATTGAATTTTCGTTTAAATTCTAATGCAATACCTTTATTCATATGAAAATCTTTTGAGACACAATGTGCTAATGCATACTTTTTAGGGGCTTTAAATAAATTACCAATTTTTTCATCAATATTTGAGGGAGTTTCAAGGTTTTGAGGAAATTTTAAGAAATTTTCATAATTAATATTCTCGTTTTCAATAAAGGGTAATTGATTTTTAATATCTAGCGTTTGATTCAAGTCCATGAATCTTCTAGGGCTAGCTGTTGAAAATTTTCAGTAATATTTTTTCTATCATTTTTTATTTTATCATTCGTATGATTAGGAGAATTTGATTCAATATGGGTTAATTCCTCTACAATAAAATCTGAGTTTCCTCTATTATTAAAATATTTTCGCTGAGGATTATATTCCGTCGAATAATTATTTCTTTTCTGGGGATAATTACGTGTTTGTATTGACATTCTTTCGGGGGGTATCGTAATTCTTTGATTAGGATTCGGTTTAAATACATTTGTATTTCTGGATATACTCGGTTCTCCAAACACTTCACGATGTGTGGGATAATAAGTATTCACGGGACGTTGATTAAATGGAATTGATTGTGATGGAAATCTCTGTTGAGTTTCATGGTTTGAAAAATTATTAAAATGATTATTTCGTGGAGTTTCACGATTTGAAAAATTATTAAAATGATTATTTCGTGGAGTTTCACGATTTGAAAAATTATTAAAATTATTTCGTGGAGTTTCACGATTTGAAAAATTATTAAAATTATTTCGTGGAGTTTCACGATTTGAAAAATTATTAAAATTATTTCGATAATTATTTTGATTATAATAATCGGGATAGTTATTTCTAGGATAATTTTTAAATGATGCGTTTTTACGACTTTTGTCTAACATTTCATATTGTGCTAAATTCATAATATAGTCTTTAACAGCATTTACAGTATCATCAAAGTTGAAAGCGTTATTTGTGATTAAATACGTTCTAAGTTCAATTGGTGAATTTGAAATTAACACAGTTTTACAAATTTTTAAAATATTAGATTTATAAATAAGTTTTTCGGGATCAGGCATAGGATCTGCATCTATCCTATAATTAATTCTAATTTTCAAAGCAATAATTTTATCAATAAAAAATAACATGTCTTCATTTGGTTTTTTGGCTAAAAATTGTAATTGATGTATCAAAACATCTAAATTGATTTGATCGCCAAATTTAGTGTATAAGAAACGCTTAAGAACATCCCAATTGTTCGGAATATCAGAAGTAGATACTTCTGCAAGAGCTCTGTCGGTAAGTTTTGATTTAACTACCGCAAAACAATAATCTTTAACAAGCTGTGGTTCATTATTAAACATAAATAAAAATTGTTCCGCACTACGTATGAACGAATGCATTTCATTTTCAATTCCTGAAAATGTAGGTAAAAGTGAACCGAATTTTTCGGGTATTGTCAAATCTATTCTTTCGAATGCCATTTTATTATTTTTATTTTTATTTCTGCGACCAGAAAAATGCTTTACTGAAGTAATATTGAATAATTATTTACTACTGCGATATTATAAAATTAAATCGGTTTTTTATAATAAGAAACCTAGAAAAAACTCTAATGTCGTTTTTTTAATAGAAACCTAGGAAAAACTGTAATGTCGGTTTTTTGATAGAAACCTAGGAAAAACTGTAATGTCGGTTTTTTGATAGAAACCTAGGAAAAACTATGATACAAGTTTTACGCACAAAACTTGGGAAAAAGGTTGACTAATTTTGGGCCAGATTAGGGAAACTGGGAGGATAGAAAGAGTAGAAATGCTCACCAAATGTTGTATGTTTTCGATGTGAAGTCGTTACAGGGCGCTACTCGGGTGATCAGGCTTCTGGTTTTCTGTAGTTTCGGTTGTGCTGAACAGTTGAAACTGAAGGTCTGGGAAGATTTTTCTGCTGTCGAGGTTGCACTAATTCTTCTCAATAAGACCGGCACAATCCCGTACTCGTCGATAGTTAAGTTTTTAGGGTAGAAAACCAAGTTTTTAAAAAAAACTATTTATTTTCGAAAAACAATAATACAATGGTACGTCTGAACAAGTCTAACTCTAGTCTATCGCTGTTGAAACAAACAGATTCAATTCCCTTTATGGGTTTCCTTATCGGAATAAATGCTGACAGTAATATAATTCAAGAATGGGAATAACAAATATGATGCAATAGAAAAATGCAGAATTGGCAAAATAATACATTGCAATATACAGGTCTTACGGCGTATAGGAAAAGATACATTTAATTAGTAAGGGTTGAGATTATGTAATTATATATAAACCTTTGAAGTGGAACTTGTTTTACATGTGGTTCAAAATGTAGTAAAGCTATAAATTTCAGACCATTGTATTCTTCAGAATAAAAGGGTGGTTAAAGCCAAGTTATCTCATATTGATTCATCATATGTTATTTCGAATTATTGTCAACCTAAATGCTTTCAGTGTGAATAATTTGAGTCAATCGTATTAATGCGCAAATAATCTCTGCACACATTTTTTTTCTGTAAATATATCTACAAATAATAATTTGAGTCCTTTCGAACCCGAAATGTCTCAGGCTAGCGGTACTTCATCAACAATCAATTCGGATGTAGAAGAATGTGCATTGCAAATGGGTAAACGTAAAAAAAGGTGGCAAGAACAATCCAGCACCCAAGAAAAAACATAAATGCAAAACACCGGATATCGTATTCAAAGAGCCACAAATAAAAACAAGTAAAAATCAAAACGATGCCGAACAAATGGAGGTCGCAAAATCCAATGAACCACAAAAAAACAGGTAATATGAATCATCAACAAACACCCGCAACATACAAATTCCACAGCAAAAATCGCAAACAAAAACTATTCTGCTAAAATGAATGAAATTAAAAATATGGATTTCACAAATTTATTCTATATAAATACGGAAAAAGAAATGGACAGAATCGAAATGGCGTCCCTATGGGGTTCTGAATTCCCTAATTCAAAAGATATAATCCTTTAAACTGAATTGGGTTTTGTCTTGAAATCTAACAATGAGAAATGTATACTAGAGAAAGGACTCGAAGAACTCAAAAAGGAAAACAAAATTTTAAAATATAAAGCAACATCTAACCAAAAACAAACAAATGAGCAAAGGAGCCACTGCAAACCTACTCGGTGGTGATTGCATCGGTCGAAATTAATATTAAAGAGGAAATTATAAGTCAACATCTAACATCCATTGATATAAAGCCTAGATACTGCAAAAGAATAATTTCAAGAAACAATAACAATCCTACCAAATTCATAACAATTATCACTGGTGAAATCGAATCACTTAAATACCTCCTGAACAATGATCTTTTCTACTTGAATCGACACTACTTAGTTCACCCCAGTCACCCGCCTGAACCAACCCCAGTACTGTGTGGAAAATGTCTGCAATACAACTGAAAATTTGCCAAAGTACACCAAAATGTTCGAAATGCCAAGGTCCCTACAAAATGTCGACGTGTAAAACTATCAACGCACCAAAATGTCTGAGTTGTGGTGCAGAGGACCATATGGCCTGCTCCTTAAAGTGTGCGCAACACCCGAAAAAATCTATTGAAGGAATACCTAATACAAATATCAAACCACTAAAGATAAGAACAAGAGAAATCGAAGATCTATCCAAGAAAACTAACAGGATCCATGCATTTATCACAGTACGTGATGACATCATAAATACATACTGCCGTAAAATAAATAATCCCAAGAACATCAATGGAAACGAACTCATACTTAAACTGAAAAAACATTTCATTAGCCAATATAACATTGACACTACAGTCGTTTTCTCTGGGATTTTATCTTGACTTGGAAGATCCAGACGAACCCTCGCCCACAGAACCAACAAACAACAAGGTAAATATGCAAATTCATATCTAAAATTAAAATACTATACAACAACATCAACATTTATATCTCAAAGAAACATCTAATCAACTATTTTATAGAACAAAATGATATAACGTAACATATGTAGTTTCCGTTCCTGAAAGCTGTGAAGTGAAAGTGAACAGAGAAACTCTCAAAAACTGGAAACCAAGTTCATCCAGAGTAAAGATAATTCAACTGCCGAACATTAAAGTTCATGAAATGAATTATCCATTTGAAAAAATTGATCAAGTTCCTATAGAATTAGACAATATCGAATTTTATGACATAATGTATATTGGACTGCAAATAGAACATTCTAAGAAACAAATACTTTCAATGAAGAGTCCAATTTTTCACTATGACAACTTTAGTCTTTATGCTACTCTGTCAAGAAAGTACCGGGAATTTTCAATTAAAACAACATTTTTACATTTAATCGTTAAAAGTTATTGGGTCGCCTTCAAAATAGGCTCCATTTGCTGCAATACATTTATGCCAACGGCACTTCCAATTATCGAGACATTTTTTATAGGCGCTTTCCGGGATGGACTTTAGCTCTCGCGCCGAATTTTGTTTTATGGCTTCAATCGACTCAAAACGGGTGCCACGAAGGGGCAATTTTAGTTTTGGGAAGAGGAAAAAGTCGCAGGGAGCCAAATCCGGCGAATACGGTGGTTGCTGAAGCACGTTTGTTGAGTTTTTGGCGAGAAAGTCAGTCACAATCGTAGCTCGGTGAGAAGGCGCATTATCGTCATGCAAAATCCATGAGTTGTTCGCCCACAAATTTGGCCGCTTCTTACGGATACGCTCACGCAAACGTTTCATAACGCCTAGGTAATACTTTTTTTTTAGCGTCTGACCCTCTGGAAAGAATTCGTAGTGCACCACGCCACGGATATCGAAGAAAACAATGAGTATCAATTTCATTTTCTAGCGGCTTTGGCGTGGTTTTTTCGGGTTTCGGCTCATTTTTTGCCTCCCATTCCGATGATTGCTGGCTTCTTTGCATATCGTACTCGTAGACCCAGGTCTCATCACCAGTTATAATGCGTTCCATGAATGTAGAATCGGAATTACAGCGATGCAGCATGTCTGAAGCAACCTGTTCGCGATGACGTTTTTGAAGAAAATTCAGGTCTTTCGGTACGAGTCGTGCGGCCACCTTTCTCATGCCCAAAATATCAATCAAAATCGTACGTGCGGACTCGTGGGATATCTTAAGATCATGTGCTATCTCTCTCAAGCTGGTACGACGGTTTTCCAGCACCCTTTCCTTAATTTTATCGACGTTATCTTCGATCGAAGCCGTCGATGGGCGACCACTTCACGATCGTCCTTGAAGGCTCTGTACCACTGATATGCACGAGTTTTCGATAGAGCATTATCACCAAAGGCCTTTTGCAACATTTTCAATGCATCGGCACAGGAAAATTCATTTGCAACACAAAACTTCAAACAAATTCTTTGCTCAACGTAATCACCCCACAGTAAAAATCGGCACGCACTCTGACATCGACTGACTTAATCAGCTGTTGCACCCAAGTTGACAGATCCCGCTCAAGCTTGGCATAGTAATTAAGGACAGTGGTACCAACCTAGGAAAAAAAAATTTTACCTGACTCATTGCCCCGCCAGATGTAAATCGATAATTCCCGGTACTTTCTTGACAGAATGTACTCTAATAATATATATAGTACTAGTTCTCATAATCTTGTTGTTCTTAATCTATAAGTTTAACTTGATAAAATTAGAAACACTTCACACTTAAAAACGTAAAGATTATCCCTTGGAGGATAGTGAGCTAAAATATTAGTTACAAAAAAAACCCAATTTTTTTCCTTATGCGCGGCAGTGTTACATGTTGGAATCCCCCTGTACTTCTATAAATCATCGTTTGCTGACTGAGTTATACTTATTCCAAGAATTATCCCATAAGCAGTGTATATATATATATATATATATATATATATATATATATATATATATATATATATATTGTTATGGAATTACTAATTAAATTTTAATTTGCTTTTACCACAATTTTAGTTTATTTAATTTCATCTTATTCAAAAATATAATTTCTGAATGAATGCTAGTTAGATCACCCTTGTATGTAGTTGCTAGTATTCTAAGTTACCAGCTAGCTCTTAAGATTATAATTTTATTATTGGATTATTGAAATTTAAATATTATTAAATTTGATTTTATCTTTGAGGAAGGGTTCAATTTGAATAATAATCAATGATTGATAATGTAAATTCTAATTCTATGTTCTAATCAAACCCTATCTAAATATCATAACGTAATTCTAACGTAAACAAGCAATGATTTATTCTGGAATTTTAAATTGGAAAATTTTACATAAATGAACTTATTTCTACCTTTGGTGAGTTTGATTGTCCATTAATTAATGTTCCTTTGATGTTGGCTTTGCTCTATTTCAGGATTTCGTTTTATTTCCTGCAGAATATTTCTGGCATGTTTGGATATAAATTAATGTATTCTTGATTGTTATTGCGGATGTTTCCATTCACAACACTCATGTAACGTATTTTCTGGATTCAATTTCAATTCACAATAACCAAATAATCTTTGTTTTTTGAGGTGATGATACTTTTTAGAACTTTTTTAATTATGGACCGACAAGGACTCAAGTCTGAATATATAGAGACTGATTCAATTTAACTGTGTTTTTCCTATTTATAGTTCTCAAGAGAAATTGAATTTCAAAGCTTACAAGCTTCTGTCAAAATTGTTATTTGTTTTCTGTCAAAAATGTTATTTAATTAGTGGAAGCACAATTTTATAGTAACTCTGTGAATAAATTAATACGTGGTTGAACTAAATACTATATTTCAAAGTGAATGTACATCGGGCGAACTTACTATCTATATGAAAAGGGCAAGAGTACCTTAACTCAAGCGTAGAACTTAAATCTCGGTCACAGAAAATGTGCAGAACGTAGAGTGGGCAGTTCTTCTTCAAACCTTTGGTATACATTCACAACACACCGACTCAACAAAAGTTAACAATAACAATAATCAATTAGTTGTCACACAAACCTAAATATTTCAAAAACTTCGAGTTTTCAACATTTTTCAGCTGCTTGATCAATATGTCAGCAACCATCGCATCAGTTGGTATATGCGTTAAATTAATTTTATTTTCAGTCACCGCATCTCTCAAAAATAATACTTAATATTATATGCTTGGCTCTATCATAAAAGACTGGATTTTTCGCCAACTGATTATCGATATATATATATATATATATATATATATATATATATATATATATTGTTATGGTATTATATTAATGAAAATTTTAGTATGAATGAAAACTAATTAGATCACCCTTGTATATAAGTGATGTATTCTTTGTTTCCGGCTAGCTCTTAAGATTATAATTTTGAATAATTGAAATTAAAATATTATTAAATCTGATTTGATATTTGAGGGAGGGTTCAATTTGAATTTTAAAAGATTGAATTTCTAAATTATATTATATGAAAGTAATTTGAAATATTATAATCAGTGATCGATAACCTAAATTCTAATTCTATGTTAACCTAACCTTATCTAAATAACCTAACGTAATTCTAATGTAAACAGTGTTTGCTATTTCTGAATTTCTTTCTGGAAATATTAACAGGCTTGAATTTGAATACCTTCGGTAAGTTTGTTCATCAATTTATGATTGTTCCTTTTAATTGTCCCTTTTTCTTCGTTTCAGGAATAACATTGGTTTCGTTGGAAACAACACTTCTAGAACGTTCTGAAATTCACAGGCTACTTCGTTGATTTTCTTCAATATATCCAATTCGTTTGAAACTTGATTTCTATGTGATATTTTTCCATTCACATTCAGGTAATGTATTTACTGGATTCAATTTCCATTCACAATAACCAAATAATCTTCTTTTTTCAGATGATGATACTTTTTTGGCACTTTTTTAATTATGGACCGACAAGGATTCTACTCTGCATATAATTGGAGACTGCCGACTTTTTCTGTGTCTGCCCTATTTATAGTTTTCAAGAAAAGTTGAATTTCTAAGCTTACTAGCTTCTGTCAAAATTATATAAAAATGATGCTTTTGATGATTTTACAAAATTCACAATATTTCCTGGTTTGAAATTACTTTTGAAAATTAGCTTATTTTTTTAACTACATTTTGATGTATGTTTCATGTTAAACAGAACAGTAAAAGTCTTGCTTTTCGTTCGTAAAGTATTTCATTTGTCAAAATTTAACAAATTTCAACTTGTAATGCTTATATAACTTATAAAATACTTAATATTACTTATGAAATTGATTAAATTTCTTTAGCTTAGATGCTATTACAATACTATTGATGCCTAAACATCTTGAAGGATCTCTCTTACATTAATCATTTGAAAATATCTGACGTAGATGCTATCTTTCATTGAAATAAGTGAATTTTGATCAAATTTGTCCTATTTACATAATTCTGGTGAGTTATATTCAATTTAGCTTGTTCTTTGTCAACAATTTCTCTAAAGTTTATATGTGATTCATTATAATAACAAATCTTTTCAACAAATTCTTCATCAATTTCAAATTGGATATCTAAATTCAAATTACTTCTATTTATTGCAACTTTGGCTGGTTTTATATTGAATAATTGTGAATTAAAATCTCCCTGTGAATTCTATTTATAAAATGTCAACAAAATTTCTGTTTTTTAATTACCGTTCAAAGAATTTTCATTTGACTAGTCGTTATGTATCCTGAATATGCTTTTTCTTCATAATTTCAGCTTGTGAGTGTTTTTACGAATTGAATTATTAATATTTCTGTCAGAATGGATATTATTTAATTAAATGTGCTCTGGTTATACTCTAACGAGTCAACTTATATACAAAGGTGAGTCTTTTCCTTAATATATTTATGTAATGATTTATTTTAACTGTAAATACCATGACAATATATATATATATATATATATATATATATATATTGTCATATATATATATATATACTACTCTGTCAAGAAAGTACCGGGAATTATTTCCCTTCTAATGGCTTATGGTCAGTAACAACAATAAATTTATGTCCTATTAGCCAATATTTTCAAAATTTAATTGCTTCTTTAACTGCCAGACTTTCTAGGAATACTGATTTCTTGTTCTTTTGGTATTTATTAAGTTTTTTAGAAAAATACGCTACGGGTTTCATTTCACCATTATTCTTTTTTTTTAAGAACAGCTCCTACTCCTTGAATACTGGCATCGGTATATACTACTCTGTCAAGAAAGTACCGGGAATTTTCAATTAAAACAACATTTTTACATTTAATCGTCAAAATTTATTGGGTCGCCTTCAAAATAGGCTCCATTTGGTCCAATACATCTATGCCAACGGCACTTCCAATTATCGAAACATTTTTTATAGGCGCTTTCCGGGATGGACTTTAGCTCTCGCGCCAAATTTTGTTTTATGGCTTCAATCGACTCAAAACGGGTGCCACGAAGGCGCAATTTTAGTTTTGGGAAGAGGAAAAAGTCGCAGGGAGCCAAATCCGGCGAATATGGTGGTTGCTGAAGCACGTTTGTTGAGTTTTTGGCGAGAAAGTCAGTCACAATCGTAGCTCGGTGAGAAGGCGCGTTATCGCCATGCAAAATCCATGAGTTGTTCGCCCACAAATTTGGCCGCTTCTTACGGATACGCTCACGCAAACGTTTCATAACGCCTAGGTAATACTCATTGTTTACCATCTGACCCTCTGGAACGAATTCGTAGTGCACCACGCCACGGATATCGAAGAAAACAATGAGCATCTCCTTCATTTTCGAGCGGCTTTGGCGTGGTTTTTTCGGTATCGGCTTATTTTTTGCCACCCATTCCGATGATTGCTGGCTTGTTTGCATATCGTACTCGTAGACCCAGGTCTCATCACCAGTTATAATGCGTTCCATGAATGTAGAGTCGGAATTACAGCGATCCAGCATGTCTGAAGCAACCTGTTCGCGATGACGTTTTTGAAGAAAATTCAGGTCTTTCGGTACGAGTCGTGCGGCCACCTTTCTCATGCCCAAAATATCAATCAAAACGTACGTGCGGACTCGTGGGATATCCTAAGATCATGTGCTATCTCTCTCAAGCTGGTACGACGGTTTTCCAGTACCCTTTCCTTAATTCTATCGACGTTATCTTCGATCGAAGCCGTCGATGAGCGACCACTTCACGACCGTCCTTGAAGGCTCTGTACCACTGATATGCACGAGTTTTCGATAGAGCATTATCACCAAAGGCCTTTTGCAACATTTCCAATGCATCGGCACACGAAAATTCATTTGCAACACAAAACTTTAAACAAATTCTTTGCTCAACGTAATCACCCATAGTAAAATTCGGCACGCACTCTGACATCGACTGACTTAATCAGCTGTTGTAAACACACTAGTTGACAGATCCCGCTCAAGCTTGGCATAGTAATTAAGGACAGTGGAGCCAACCCAGGAAAAAAAATTTTTACCTGCCTCATTGCCCCGCCAGATTTAAATCGATAATTCCCGGTAGTTTCTTGACAGAATGTATATATACATATGCATTCCAATCTTCCCGTCCGTTCACATAGAACATTGTTCGAATAGATGGCTTCTTCCGCTGCCTCACATGTACTCCGCTTCAGTTATAGATAAGGCTACCGTCTTATGCTTTCAGCTTTTCCAACAAATAGATGCTCCTGAAAACTTGAAGACGTATCCGGAGAATGACTTGAAATCTCCTTTGTCGGAACCTCAGTCAGCCTCTGCAAAACCTTCTAAGTCACATTTGTCTCTCTGAAATTTTATAAAGAGGTGTTTCGTTCCTTTTATATATCTCAGCACACGCTTAGCACTTTGCCAATGGAGTTTTCTGTAACTTGAATCATACTGACTTAAAGACTAACGGAATGAACGATATCTGGTCGTGTCATAACTCTAAATACATTAAGCTTCTTATCAGTTCCTGATATGCAGTTTTTTGGTCGGATATCTCACCCTCCGAATCATTCAAGGACACATTATTGTCAAGAGGTGTACAAAAAATCTTACAATCTGACATTTTCAGAAGAAATCGTCTACATACAGAGCAATAACTGACGATTTATCCCTATTTTGCCTTATATACAAACATGGTTCAAATTTGGATTTTTGGTAACCGATTTCTAATGAAACATTTTCACTCTTTTATTTCATGCCCGACCATGCTTCAAACCATATAGGGCTTTCTTCAGCTTGTAAATCATATTGGGGTTTTCCTTTGAAATAAAACCCTCAGGCTGTTCCATGAAAATGTTTTTTTCCAAAAAACCGTTAGAAATGCGGTATTCACATCTAAGTGTATAATTTTTAGATTTAATCTAATGGCTAATCCTAATAAGAGCCTAAACGTTGAGTGTCTCACCACTGGAGCAAATGTTTCACTATAGTAAATGCCTTCTTTCTGTATATAACCTTTGGCTATAAACCTTGCCCTGAACTTCTTTTTATTCTAACGATCACTTTCCACTTTAAAAACCCACTTAAACTTTACCACCGTACTGCTGTCTGGTGCTTTCACGAGCTCCCATGGGTCATTCTCAATGAAAGACTGGATCTCTCCCGTAATAGTTTGCATCCACTGGTCTGCACTCGGTCCTGCAAGCGCATCGCGCACTGTCTGTGGAATTTCTATTGATTCTGGAATTACGTCAGAATCGGATGAAACATTGAAATAGGTGAAAAAATCTTCAAACCTTTTCTTCTTTGGTTCTCTCTGAGATATACGTGCATCCGTTTCTACTTGATTGTCTAGAAGATGATCAGATTGTCGATATCAGATAAATCAAGATCATGTGGTGTGCTTCCACATAACTTCAAGTGGCCAAGATTCGGATTTCTTCTCTTCCACAGTTAATAACGCGTTTTTGGTAGCAGAACGATTAATTAAGTAACAAGCCGTATTGCAAGCTTCGGCCTAAAGAGATTAACTTAAATCATTATCAAACAAAAGACATCTTGCTTATTCAACAAGCGTTCTGTTGAATCTTTCAACCGATCCGTTTTGTTCAGGAGTGTGGCTATTTGTTGTTCGATGAATGATGCTGGAATGTTTCAAGTATCTATCAAAATCTTTATTGCAATACTCGGTCCTATTATCGCATCTCAGCACCTCAATTCTGGTGTTCTGCTGAGTTTCCACCAAGCTTTTGAAGGTGTTGAATATTTTGATTAATTCGTCCTTAGTCTTCAAAAATTATATGAAGCACATCCTTGAATAATGATCAGTGAAGGTGAGGAAATATTTTGCTCTTCCTTATTGGCCCACATGTTTGTACTACTACTAGTAGTAGTACAAACATTTTTGTGGAAATAAATTACTGTTTCATATACATTTTTTTAATCAATTAATAAACATTATTTTTCAGGTTGGCTCTTGCAACAAGTATTCTTTGACGGTTATAAATCTTACAACCATTCTCGTCAAACAGTACTTTATTTTCATTTTTGATTAATTGCGACACCGATAAGAGATTTGTAGTTAAACCTGGTATGTACTGTACTCCTTTTAACAGTATATCATTCTTATCCGTCAACTTTTGAATTTTCACATCTCCAGCATATTCAACTTCAATTTTGGTCCTGTCTGCTACAGTAATTTTTTTCAAATCGGGATTCCTGGAGTTAACTATCCATTGTTTATTTATTGTCAAATGAGCACTTGCTCCTCTGTCAATATACCAATCTGCGACATCAAAATCACCTAACGTGAACATAGAACTGTAGCCACTATCGAATTTACTTGGACATTTTGACATATAGTGCCCATTCTTCTCACACTTTTAGCAAATAATATTGTTGAGATCCTTTTTGTTTGAATTCGACCGGTGTGTCATTTCTCCAATAAAAGTATCATATCCTTTAGCATCAGATGATTTGTCTTTACGATTTTTACCCACGCTCTCTTTCGACTGTTAACGGTAATTAAACTTTCTATATACAAAAATGCACCATCATTACCGTTAGTATCACCATCCGTCTGCATATCTACGAGATTTGTTTTGATGGAATATGGAAATTGAATGGAATGTTCTAATAATCATACCTGAATGCTCAACGGCCATTATCTTATCAGGGATACCAGCTAACAATAGAGATCCTACCCACGTTTCATTAATGTCAAATCCCGTTCTTTTTAACTTCCGGGAAGTTTCGACTATTTGCTTGATATATGACTCCATACTTCCATGATTTTGTAATCTGGCGGATATCAGCGTGCGTAAAAGACCTATATTTTGTATGAATCCGCTGTCATCATAAAGTTTCTACAGGCGAGTCCATACCTGCTCGGTTGTCTTGGAATCCTTCACATGTGGAAACAATGATGGGTCAAAGTGTTCGTCTCACTACCGTCGATCCATTTGTCCAAGCCTTTGTTATGGTATTATATTAAAGAAATTTTAGTATGAATACTTATTAGATCACCCTTGTATGTAAGTGATGTATTCTATGTTTCCGGCTAGCTCTTAAGATTATAATTTTTGAATAATTGAAATTAAAATATTATTAAATTTGATTAATATTTGAGGGAGGGTTCAATTTGAATTTTAAAAAGATTGAATTTTTTAAATTATATTTTATGAAAGTAATTTGAAATATTATAATCAGTGATCAATAACCTAAATCTAATTCTATGTTAACCTAACCTTATCTAAATATCCTAACATAATTCTAATGTAAACAATGATTGCTATTTCTAAACTTCTTTGTGGAAAGATTAACAGGATTGAATTTTTAATACCTTTGGTAAGTTTGTTCTTCAATTTATGATTTTTCTTTTTTACTGTCCTTTCTTCGTTTCAGGAATAAAACTGGTTTCGTTGGAAACAACACTTCTAGAACGTTCTGAAATTCACAGGCTACTTTGTTGATTTTCTTCAATATATCCAATTCGTTTGAAACTTGATTTCTATGTGATATTTTTCCATTCACATTCAGGTAATGTATTTTCTGGATTCAATTTCCATTCACAATAACCAGATAATCTTCTTTTTTCAGATGATGATACTTTTTTGGCACTTTTTTAATCATGGACCGACAAGGATTCTACTCTGCATATAATTGGAGACTGCCGACTTTTTCTGTGTCTGCCCTATTTAGAGTTTTCAAGAAAAGTTGAATTTCAAAGCTTACTAGCTTCTGTCAAAATTATATAAAAATGATGCTTTTGATGATTTTACAAAGTTCACAATATTTCCTGGTTTGAAATTACTTTTGAAAATTAGCTTATTTTTCAAACTACATTTTGATGTATGTTTCATGTTAAACAGAACAGTGAAAGTCTTGCTTTTTGTTCGTAAAGTATTTCAATTGTCAAAATTTAACAAATTTTAACT
Organism: Megalocaria dilatata; assembly: GCA_034642435.1. Classification (NCBI taxonomy): domain Eukaryota; kingdom Metazoa; phylum Arthropoda; class Insecta; order Coleoptera; family Coccinellidae; genus Megalocaria; species Megalocaria dilatata. Next base: position 65,282,664 of record CM067859.1, on the reverse strand, counting down.
TCTATTGCTTATAACTTATAAAATACTTAATATTACTTATGGAATTGATTAAATTTCTTTAGCTTAGATGCTATTACAATATTATTGATGCCTAAACATTTTCAAGGATCTCTCTTACATTAATCATTTGAAAATATCTGACGTAGATGCTATCTTTCATTGAATTAAGTGATTTTTGATCAAGTGTGTCCTATTTACATCATTCTGGTGAGTTATATTTAATTTAACTTGTTCTTTGTCAACAATTTCACTAAAGTTTATATGTGATTCATTTTAATAACAAATCTTTTCAACAAATTCTTCATCAATTTCAAATTGGATATCTAAATTCAAATTACTTTTATTTATTGCAACTTTGGCTGGTTTTATATTGAATAATTGTGAATTGAAATCTCCCTGTGAATTCTATTTATAAACTGTCAACAAGATTACTGTTTTTTGATTACCGTTCAAAGAATTTTCAATCGACTAGTCGTTATGTATCCTGAATATGCTTTTTCTTCATATTTTTAGCTTGTGAGTATTTTAATGAGTTGAATTATTAATATTTGTATTAGAATGGTTATTATTTAATGAATTTTGCTCTAGTTATACTCTAACGAGTCAACTTATATACAAAGGTGAGTCTTTTCCTTAATATATTTATGTAATTATTTACTTTAACTGTAAATACCATGACAATTTATATATATATATATATATATATATATATATATATATATGTATATATATATATATATATATATATATTTAGTGTGGATAGCTCATAGGGAGAACAACGGGTTCGTGACTGGGAGGTACAGGTTCGAATCCTGTTCAGGTAGAAAAGAAATTTTTTACTTGGACGGGTGTCTGCCACTATTTCACTGTTGGGTCGAAAGTTAACAGTGCTGTGATCAAAGTGGCGCAAGATCGCAGTAACAAAGCCTACGCAGAACACAACTGAACTCCTAACGCGCACAAGATGAAAAACTTCTGCGGCATCTTCACAGAAGATCTAGGAGTATCAGGATAATAACAATTATCTCAGTTCATGGGGCTGCGTTCGGGTGCTTGGATAAGAAGCCCTTCCGGCGGGTGAGTTGCGTTGCAAGCCAACTCGGGTACTGAGCTGCAGAGCCAGTAGAGGTTGGAAAGTGCTTCGTTGCTACCAGTCAGACGGCTTCGGCTTTCGAGTCGAGGCTCAAACTGGAAGCTGGTGGATTCATCTCTTCGAAGGGGTTTTCGCCTCACGCGATGATATGGCGTAATTCTTATTTTCACAGTTTCATACGTTCTACCTGTAGGGAAGGACTGTGGAGACTGCTGAGTAGTCACTTGGTAAAAGAGCCATGCTCACATGCCGATATGAAAACCTGGTAGAATTCACTTGTACCAAAAGTTCTGGTCCCATAACCTGTTGTTTATTAAGTTAGTGATAGCACAATTTTAGAATCACTCTGTTTGTGAATGAATGAACGCGTGATTTAACTAAAGACATTATTTCAAAGTGTATATACATCAGGCGAACTTACTATGTATATCAAAATGGAAAAGAGTAACTGAACTCAAGCGTAGACCTTGAATCTCGGTCAGAGAAAATGTACAGAATGTAGAGTGGAGAGTTCTTCTTCGAACATTTGGTATACGTTCACAACATTATTTAGCAATAAATTCAGAGCCATTCAATTACTTAAAAATCAATGAAATTCAAATTGCAATAAATATATTATTGCTGGCATAATTGAATACAAAATAAAACTGAAACTCACTCTTCTGCGATAAAAGAGAATTTGGTTAAATCAATCAAAAGAAGAAATAGCAATGATTTTATATTCACTCAAGCCTATAAAGGAAACAGTATCGTTGCTATTCCAAAACATGAATACATTAACAAAACTACTGCTTCTTTAACCCCAAATAAATATAAAACTGTTACTAAAGACCCCACTGAACGCTTTAAAAATCAAATAAAAGATATAAATGGCCTATCTGTTAACCTTTTCAATAACTTCCCAAAAAAATATTCACTCACCATAATGAACCCACAAATCCCAAAATTATATTCATCAATGAAACTTCTTGAAGAAAATAATAAAATTAGACCAGTAGTTTCATGTATCGCATCACCAAGTATAAAATTATCCAGAGTTTTAATTTCTTTTATTCAAACTGAAACATGCTTTTTATCTGAATACGCTATTGAAAATTGCATCTAACTTATAGACAATATCCAATTCGTCCAATTGCCCAAAAATTGTAGAGTAATTTTTTTTAATGTACAAAATTCATTCCCTAGTATACCTCCATTTGAAATAATACAAATCGTGAATAAACTATTGATTGAAAATAATACCAACCCCATCAAATTAATGTTATTCTTAATAGCCTCGAAATATGTCTTAAACAAAACTACTTTCAATTTAATGTACCAATCTATATTTCTTACAATGATTTAATAACGGGAAATCCACTCAGCTCAATTTTAGCTGAAATTTCTATGGATATTCTAGAATCAAAAATACGCCTAAAGCCGATAAGCGAATATTTCCTTTATTAATATAGATATGTATATTACATTATTTGTTGTTTTGAAGGCACCGACCGACAACTACACTTCTGTATGAAGTTCATTAATAAACTCCACCCAAAAATCAATTTCACAATCGAAGAAGAAAAAAACCAAAGTATTCATTTTCTTGACCTCACAGTAACTAGATATTTTACGTGATTTTAGTATTTTTCACAATCACACACATACAGACATCACAATATATAAAACTTCAAATCGCCCCACTAACCAAAAGATGTCAGCATATAATAGTTTTTTTCATAGACTATTGAATGTCCCTTTGAATTCAGAAAACTTTTTGAAAGATTTAAATACTTTTAAACAAATAGCGTCAAACAACGATTATAACACCTTTTTTATAAACAAAATGGTAATCAATAGACAAAAGTAAATGGCATTAAATCTCGTGTACCCAAACACAACAGGACACAGAAATATTTTTGGTTTTCTTATGTAAATGGATTATCTGAAGATAATGCTAAATATTTCAAAAATATTTTAAATTACAACTCAGCTCTTAATACCAACCTTAGTACCCACATAAAAAACAACGAGGATTGAAGAAATAACGGAAATAAATCTGGAGTCTACAGGTTGACTTGCCACTGTTTTCGTCAAGTGTACATTGGCCAGACAGGTAGATCAATCAAGAAGAAAATCCAAGAACACCAAAGAAGTTACATATCTGATTCCGTACATTCGACATATGCTTATCATCTTAAGGAATTCAGACATAATTTCAACAAAAACTATGAAATTATCCATGTCGAAAGCAAAATTTCTACATTAACACTTTTAGAATTTCTTGATATCAACAGGTACCCGTAAAATCCTTTTGAACGCACAGACAAATATTAGCAAGTCTCCATTACTAAATAGCTTTATCTAATGGCATTTTTTAGAGGCAAACTCCAATAAACACTTTGAGATTTCATGACTTGTTCTTCCTTTGTCACGTACCTAACAATGTATTTAAACTCGGTTGCACTGAACACCATCAGCCACTAGAATCTGGAGAAGCCACATTGAGGTAAAACAATCGTTATATTAGAAACATTTTTGTGGAAATAAAATACTGTCGCCTATATATGTTTTAAATTTTTTCCATTTTTGATTTATTCTTGAAAATAGGGTCATCTGCATCACATTTACATCTGCTTCATTATTTTGAATTTCTCCGACCTACTTCTTGAAAACTTCATGAGCTCTGCATTATTTTACAGAACTGTCTAATATAATGTTTTCTTTTTATAATAGTTTTTTTAACCTAGTTGGTCTGCAATTTTTTTCATTTTGGTCGCCAAATTCACAAGTTGAATTTATGATAGATTGGGCCGTTGCTTGGTAGAAATCAGTTGTAATTGTCATTATAAAATAAAACACTTATTTACATTTTCTACTTAATTTTTGGTATTGACGTACGTTTCGTCTTTGCTAGAAAGACTTCATCAGAATACGAAGTAACAGTTGTTGTACAATGAATTTATAAGATTTTTTACAGAAGGTGTACATGTGTTTTTAATTGTTCGTCGGGTTGGTTTTCTCAAAGAATATTTCCTTCAGAATCGTGTTCACTCGATCCCTTGTAAATATTGAATAGAGGGGTGTAATAAAAATCTATTTGTTCATTTACTAGGTTATTGCTGTTTTTATGTTTATTTATTTCGTAAATTTCCCATAAGTTCAATTTTAGACCTCTATTTTCAACATGTAGAATTTCTATTTCTTTTGTGAAAGAATGGTTATTTTCAAGAAGGTGTTTAGCATAATGTGAATCTTTTTTATTTTTATCGAAACTTCTTTTATGTTCTGTTAGGCGTGTACCGAAATTTCTACCTGTTCTACCAATATAAATCTTTGGGCAATCTGGGCAAGTGAGTTTGTATACACTGATAGAAGAACTTTTAAATTATAACAAAGTTAACCCCGTCATAAAATCAGAAATAATACACTTATTAAATATTTGTATAAACCAAAATTTCTTCAAATTTAACAATACTTTATATACTAGCGAAGAAGGTTTAATCATGGGAAATCCACTAAGCTCTTTACTCGCGGAAATCTTCATGGATTTCCTAGAAAACAAAATTCATAAACATCCGTTCAAAAAATACATCCTTTATTGGTATAGGTATGTGGATGATATAATTGCATGTTTCGTAGGTACTAACAGACAAATATCAACATTTGAGAATTTTATAAATAATCTCCACCCAAAAATAGTTTTCACTTCAGAAATAGAACATAATGAATCCATCAACTTTCTTGACCTCACGATAACTAGAGAAAACAATAAACATAACTTCGCAATTTATCATAAACCATCACAAACAGATACCATTATACACCGTAATTCTTTTCATCCATTCCAACACAAACTAGCAGCTCTCCATAGTATGATATACCGTTTATTGAACATTCCACTAAACCAAGTCAATTTCCAAAAAGAAAAATGTATAATTAAACAAATAGCTTACAACAATGGATATAATACATCTCTAATAGATAATTTAATTAACCAACGTATACACAAAAACACAATAAAAGAAATTTATCCAGTAACATCTGATCTATCTGAACACAAATACGTTAGCCTCACATATCTCGGAAACATTAGTATTCAACTAAAAAACCTACTTAAAAAAGAAAATATTAAAGTCTCTTTCAAGACAAACAATCCTATTAGCAAATACATCAAAAACAATAAAAACAGTATGGATAAACTTCAATTATCAGGTGTATACAAACTCACTTGCCCAGATTGCCCAAAGATTTATATTGGTAGAACAGGTAGAAATTTCGGTACACGCCTAACAGAACATAAAAGAAGTTTCGATAAAAATAAAAAAGATTCACATTATGCTAAACACCTTCTTGAAAATAACCATTCTTTCACAAAAGAAATAGAAATTCTACATGTTGAAAATAGAGGTCTAAAATTGAAGTTATGGGAAATTTACGAAATAAATAAACATAAAAACAGCAATAACCTAGTAAATGAACAAGTAGATTTTTATTACACCCCTCTATTCAATATTTACAAGGGATCGAGTGAACACGATTCTGAAGGGAATATTCTTTGAGAAAACCAACCCGACGAACAATTAAAAACACATGTACACCTTCTGTAAAAAATCTTATAAATTCATTGTTCAACAACTGTTACTTCGTATTCTGATGAAGTCTTTCTAGCAAAGACGAAACGTACGTCAATACCAAAAATAAAGTAGAAAATGTAAACAAGTGTTTTATTTTATAATGACAATCACAAGTTGAAGCTTACGTGAGGAAATCATTATTGGTTGAGTGTTTCATTTTCTTACGAATTCCTCTTGAGAAATGAAAATAGGCTGAATAGACCGAATTACATTTTGGATTCATGTATCCTTGGGATGAGGATAACACTTTGTCTTGTGTTTTCCTTCTGCGTTCGAAATTATTGAACAGTTCGACACCTGCATCACCCATTATATTTAATGAAAGCAAAAATTTTTGTCCGCCCAATCTTAAACTCAATCAAATATATTCCAAAATTTTGTTGGAACTTTTTAGAATTTTCTGCAACTTCTAACGCTTTAATTCGTATTGTAAATGTATATTTGAATAAACTTCACCGGTTTTTTATAATACTCATATTTATTTTACTAGGAGCTGCCTCAAAGTTACAAATTACATTTCTTGACCGTTAATGCCATTTCTATTCTGTCAGCATCATTCTATCGAAAGTGCCAATAGTACAACCAACTCAACTTCACTAGCATAAAAATATCTAAAGAACAATACTGTTATACTATAATATGAATATTTCGATAAGGTTTGAGTATTCCAAAGAAATCATGAAAATATGAAGTTTAAACACAAATACATAGCAACAGATACTGATATAGAAAATAGCATATTATAATTCTAAACTTCACAGGACTGGTAAACTTCACTATCCATCCGATGTTTGCGGCCCACTATTTGAGGAAGAGTTAGAATTCTGGGGTCTCGACGCCAACCAAGTGGAGCCATGTTGTTGGATGACTTACACACAGGTAATACTAGTAATATATAATCTTAATGATAAAAACAAAGATTTTTCAATATACACCGATTTCAATAATGAAAGTGCTGACTTTATGTCGGGGCCTCAACCTGCATACGCAGTTACTCCTGGGGTGATACTCGCATTGATAAAACCAGGAAAGTAGGCAGGTTAATAAATTCAACTACCTGATCTTGAAAATGGCTACAAAATCTAAACCGAAGCCACGAACAGAACCAAATTTATATGCGCTTCGATATGTACCAATGTTTATTAAAAAATTCGTACCCGTGGAAACACATCAGTTTTCGAAAATGAGTCTTATATTTTGACATGTGGCATAACTCCTCAAAATAAATGTTATAACCAACATCTAAGTATATCAAACTTCAAGAGGGGTAAAGTTGAAAAACCATCAATAAAATAGATTCTCCTACGGTCTCACATTTCATCTTGTGACAGTTAAAACCGCCAAATGGTTCCGTTCAAAATGTAAATTCAAATATCCATTACTTTTGTATCTACTAACTTTTATTAGGTAGTTTTTTTTTGAAATATTTCATTCTGATGATTTATACAATCTGATAAAATGAGAACAATATTTGAAAACATCAGCATAAGAAAATTCAAAATAATGAAGTTCAAAAACTCACCAGTAAAATGAATCAAGGCATCAATACAATTTATTTGCAGGTGTTAATATATAAGAAAATTATTGGGATAAGTTTTGTTATAGGAATTACAGAAAAAAATCGAATAATTATTGTCTGTTTCATAAAGTTTTGGCTAATGAGATATACCTGACTGTTTTTAAGTGAATGCTTTAATCAATTGAAAACTAAAAAAGAAATCTATACCGGGTTTTTCACGAATGATTGTATAGGCTTTCAGGGCAGACGCAGGACATTTTGGTGAGTCTGAATCAGTGCTCGAAATTTGTCCTAACTATATTAGTTTAAGAGTTACAGGATGTTTTATATATTTTATCAAAACTTTCCAATCGGCATACCTCTTGAACGCCTGCATCGATCTACATGAAAATTTGAGGAGAACGAGTATAGGTCAATGCCTAATATCTGCACCTAATCACTTGTCGATAGCGCAGGTCCAGACTCAGAAAATTATATTTTTTATCCCACATCTTGTTCATCGAATTTTCGAAAAGTGAAATTCTCCTCAGAATCTACAATGAAAACTTTTCAAACAGGCCTATTAGAATCAATGGCACACTTTGCATCATCATTTTATGAACCATTGAATATTAGGAATTTTCAATTTATAGTAAACACGGACCTGTGAATCTCCGAATAATGCGTCTATTCATATTGAATCGATTGAAATTCTCAGTAATATGACTTAGGTATTGTGCTTCATCTTATTTCATCCAATACATTAAAGTAGGGACAACATCAAATATCTTTCGCAAAACTAAATTTAACCGAAAACTCGAATTAACATTGAATATTTAATTGGACTATTATAAAATGGACGTATTAATAAAAATATAAAATGTATCTCATAAACATGTATGGAACTGAAAAATAATTGACGATAAATAAGAGAAAAAAGTATAACTTATTTTCGAAAATACCCCTCCATCTCTTCTAAATATTTCCTAGCTCTTATGATCAAATGAGCTACAGCTTTCTTTAAAATTTCCGGTCGATTACTTATTGCTTCACATGCACTTTGAACACGATTAATCAGATGCTTCCTGTCTATGATTTCTTCAGAGTAAACTTCATTTTTGAGTACCCCCAGAGAAAATAATTCAAGCATGTAAGATCTGGGGATCTTGCAGGCCAGTCATGAGGTCCCCCTCTACCAAACCAATAATCTAGATAAACTTCATTCAAATGCTCTACAATTTCACGGGCAAAATGTGCAGGAGCTCCATCATGTTGGAAGTACATTCCTCTTGGAATATTGCTTCCATCATTCAAGAGTAAATGCTCGATTAAAAATTGTAGACATGTCACTCCATTCAGCCTGTGTAGGAGATTATATGGTCCAATTAGGCGATTATGTAAATTCCACACCAAATATTGACTGAAAAACGATGTGGTAAATTGTGTTTCTTAGTCACTTTCGGGTTTACTCTGAATCAAACATGTGGATTCCAAAAATTCAAAATGCTGTCTTTTTTGAAGGTCGCTTCATCAGTAAAAAGCGTTCTGAAGATAGCATCCTCTGTATATCATCGCCTGGCTCCAAGGTTTGGACGGATTGTGAATGAAATGGATGCCACTTTTCACGGTGCAGAACTCGTCAGACCTGACAATGTGGCAAACCTAAAACTGAACCAAGACGTCGAGTGCTGGTTGAGGAATTTTCTTGGACAGCTTCTATTATCTCTTCATGTTTATTATCGAACTTGCTCTTTCTCGTTTACTTGCCGACGGAAAGTGTCCAATTTCACGAAGTGAGCGATCAACGTTTTCGAATATTTGGTGGTTAGGAATATCATAATGTGAAACCTAATGACGCAGTTTTTATTTTTTATAAAAATAACATCTTGGAGAAGGTAGAAGAGCTATTTGAGTTGAGGTTAGTTGATCCTGATGAGGGTAACAGAATAGTGGAAAACATTCGGTCGAATACTACTGATGTCGGCTACATTAATATAAGAATGATCAGACTGTTTTGCCCATTCATCATTCCCTCCATAAAACACATTATTAATGAATGCATTCTAACGTCGTATTTCCCCAATTTGTGGAAAACTGCACCTGCGTTCCCTTTACCAAAAATCGATTACCCTACCGATTTCAATCAACTTCGGTTTATAAGCATACTGCCAACGGTTTCGAAGATTCTTGAAAAAATTTTGGGGGGCTAGATCAGAACTTTTTATCTTACCTACGAATCAATCGGGCTTTAGAAAACATCACATTTGCGAGACAGCACTAGCTAATGTAGTTGATGATTTGCTGAAAGCGACAGTTGCTGATATGGTTACGGCCTTAGTAACATTGGACCTCAGCAAAGCGTTTGGTTCTCTTTCACACACGTTAATGTACGTGTCACTACGTTGGCTTTGGTGAGAGCGCTAGAAATGTGGTCCGGCCTTTCCTATCTTGGAGATCACAACGGGTGGCATCTCAAGGGCGTTATTCGACTTATTCGAGCTTAGAGTTGGGGTCCATCAGAAAAGTATTCTGGGTCCTTTTCTGTATATTGTATACACTGCACGATTCATTGTTATGCTGACGATGCGCAATTGTATTTTTCTTTTCTTCTGAGCCAGATCTTCTTAGCCGAAGAATTAATTCATTCGGATTCAAACAAATTTCTCAAACTAAATCCTGAGAAGTGCTCTGTTGTGTTATTTGCTAGCAAACAGAAAACAGAAGTAGCTAAAGAAGCACTGAAGATCAGAATAAATGGTATACCTCTGGCTTTCTCTAAGACATGTAAAAACCTTGGACTACTCATGGACTCACAGCTACGATTCAATGAACATGTCAACAGTAAACTTCGTTTAGCCTACAACCGCCTAAGATGTATCTTTCCTCTACGTTGCCTATCTCAAGATGCCAGAAGGCTACTCTGTGACTCACTTGTTTTATTCCAATTCAATCATTGCCTCAGCCTTTACCCGTGTTTGGATCTCGTGGATAGATATCGCATCCAAAAAATGCAGAACAGCTGCTTAAGACTAATTTATTGAGTGAGAAGAAGAGATCATATTATTCGTTTTTTGGAGCGCTCTGGTTGGCTGAATATGTCCTCCCGGTGTAGGCTCCATGTAACTTGCTTAGGTTTCAATATTTTGATTTTGAGGACGCCTCGATACCTATATGATAGGATTCAATACAGACACGAAGTGCACGGTCTCAGCCTGCGTCATAGATATCTGGTCACGGTTCCGCAGCACCGGAAAGAAATTTCGATTTCTGACGCTGTGAATTCACTGGGGGCAATATAGATCTTCGACAGACGGAATCTTCTTTGAGGAGTCGCTGCAAAAACCAACTAATTCACTTGTAATATAGACTTCCACTCTTTCAGCAGGATCTTGATTTTGAAATGATGAAGAATAAAGCCTTTTCTGATATCCTTGTCCTTCCCAAAATTATTTCTTTCTTACTAGTATTTAAGTAAATGTTTATTTGCATTTTTGCGCTGCTTTCATTTTTTGATGTACTTATTTTGAATGTAAGGCCTAACAGATTCCTTCGGGTAAATCTGAACCCTGTATGCCTTTTGTAACCAATGGCTGTTGTAACAATAAACGTATTATTATTATATTTCCGACGGAAAAAACACTTTGGTAGATTATATGGAACAATAAATGTTGAATAAAAGGTTTTAGTTCTATTATTAGGAGAATTTACAGGGGTGGACCTTTTAGAATTCACATTTTTTTGAAAGCATGGGCATATTAGAAAGGGGCAGCCTTGAAATTTCTGATTAAAAATCAATATAATTCAAATGAACGCCACTACTGGCTGCAGTACCGTATTCGATCAATCCAATTTTTCAGTACATTGTCATTTGGAGCTCAATCTCATGAATGACAACTTCGATTCAGTATTGAAAAACATCAATCGTTTCTGGAAGGTAAGCGTAACACTTATTCATAACGAATCTTCACAAATCCGAGGTGGAAATGAGCTTCATCGCTAAGGATGATTTTTCTGGGAAAATTCTAATCTTCCATCATGCGTGAAAATGCATCGGATGGTCACGAGAATTCAATTTGTGCGCCAGTTGAACTGTATAGGCCTTCATACCGAGGTTCTTATTTAAATGATTCTAGTCCCTTCATTCCATACAAATTTCATAAGCAATCAGATGGACTAAAAATAGCAGACTATTTCAGTATATATGGACTGAAGAGAGACTTTAAAATTCAAATATCAGTTAATGAATGTTGTCAAATTTTCCGATAACAAAATGAAAGCGTTAACACCCTGAATCTTCTAGTATGATAACAAATGAAATTTGAATATATGACGAAGGTCCTGTCCATACCACAGTTTATATATAGCTATAAACAAATTGTTCTAAACCAAATTGAAGACATAGCAGAAGCAAAAACAATAAAACCCATAATTCCTGCATGGTCATTTTCTGCCGTTTAAGTTTCCTAGAAACATGATGCATCTAAAGTCGAAGTGGCCTATGGCAATCGACTGAAAAACTTCATTATTATTATTAATTACGTAACTGAGAATTTCTAATGCCGAATAACATTATACTGGATAAAATAAATAATAAGATAGATTTTACCACACCTGGATACCATATAGATCCCACCAAATTTAACCAAATTAGTTTATAGAATAGAAGGCTTGTAGGTACCTTCATAGAAAAATAAGGATCGAAAAAATAAAGAGAATAAATCTGAAGTCTACAAGTAGACTTGCATCGATTGTTCTTTATTATATATCTGCCAGAAAAGTAGATCATTCAAGAAAAGAATCCAAAAACACCAAAGGAGTTATATACATTCGACACATGCTTATTATCTTAAGGAATTCAGGCATACTTTCAACAATAATTGTGGAGTTGTCTCCTAATTTTTGATTATAAACACTTGAGTTTAACATCAATTTATTTGCTTATATGATACAAATGCAGGTTATGAAAATTTGAGGTTATAACTGCACAAAATTAATGCCGATTGTCGACATGGTCAAGTATCGACCGAACAGGACCAGAGTTGAAGCGAGAGACAATGAGAACTGGACGTATCACTAGCGATATCAACTTGTCATAGAATATTAAACATATATTCTCCTGTCACTATGAGATTTCTAATGTGGCCTCTGTTCAAAATTCACTTTTTGTATGAGACGATAACATTCCGCCCACCTTGAAACCTCGTGGTTTCAAAGAATGAGACTGCAATATTCGTCATACATAAAACATTAATAGAAAATAAATGACATGGAAATGGAACAAATAAACAACTTGAAAATGAAACAAATTAACAACATGAAAATGAAACAAATTATCAACATGAAAATGAAACACTTAAAACGACATAAACAGGACGAAAAATAATTCACTCAATCAGTTATCGATTGAAAGCACACACATTTTTTGCAAAGCACGTAGCACTTCACCATTTTGAGTTCTCGCTGACACTACTCAAGTGAGTGCGTCGGAACCAGGGAACAGCTTCAGTATACTACCCATCTTCCATTTCAAAGGAGGAAGGTGATCTTCCTTTAGAAGTACTAGTGCTCCTGGTTTCAGTTCTTCTTGTCTTCTGGTCTTCCACTTGGAACGTTGTTGAAGTGATGATATGTATTCAAGAGACCATCTAGACCAGAATCACTATATCATTTGAGTAGCCTGTTGGTATTGAGTCAGGCTATTGGTTCTAGTTTCTTCTAGATTAGGCTCTGGTAGTGCTGTTATGGGGGCACCAATGTCGAAGTGTTCTGGTGTGAGTGCTCGGAAATCTTGTGGATCGGTTGTCAAAGGTCTTGAATCAAGACAAGTCTCAATTTGTACAAAAATGGTATGAAATACCTCTGAGATAGGAGTGAAGTTTACATTAATGTCCCTATACAAACGAAATTTGGCTGCCCTTACAGCCGATTCCCAGATACCACCTTGAAGAGGGGATCTACTTGGAATGAATCTCCACGTTATGGATTCTGTAGCTAATGCACTTCCTATTTTATCATTGTCCTTAGCTAGACTCCTTAAAAAATCTTTTAATGCAGTGTTTGCACCAATAAAGTTTGTGACATTATCTGAAAATACCTCAACAGGTTTGCCTCGTCTGCTAATGAACTTAAGAATGCATCAGAGCTCATCTCACTCACCAGTTCTAAATGAGTAAGTAGCCTTGGTAGTGAAGCAAACAAAGATGCATAAATACACCTTGATGATTTTGATGTTTCATGATTTATTTGCCTTAACATTAAATAGCCCAGCAAAAACTGTCCCACAGTACAAAAAAAAACGAGATGCAGTGATGCGCTTTTTGGGTAAATTCCCCATCGATTGCTGCATAGTGAGGGATTTCGAGCGAAAACTACACATTTCTTTAAAACAGACTTTATCGTATTTTTGCATGCGATCGGCCAATATTTTTGACGCATTATGGATAAAAGGGCTAATGGATAGCATGAAGGTTTTGATAATGCATTGTTCGAATTAGCATTTCCCTAAATTTATGCCCTTGAGGTTAGATTATTGGGAATTTTTAAAAATTTTTAAATTAACAACCTTTCCCTCCTGCTCAGGGATCTCGTCAATTGTTGTGAGGTTGTTTTCTGGCCAAAATTCCTTGTCCTGGGTCAACCACGGTGGAGCATGCCCCACAATGTTGAATTGCCCAATTTTTCAGTTTCGAGGCCTCCGGAAATTATGTCAGCTGTATTGTCTATTTTGCTCACAAGAGTTTCCTCTGAATCTTCCTCTAGTTCCCAAACTTTTTTGTAACTTGAAGTTCAAGTTTCTTGCCAAATTGCATATCTTGCTGCGTTGGTTTTTCATTCCATGATCATTATTTCCCGATATCATCCATCCCAATTTAGACTTCTGATTAATGGTTTCATTTAACTTTCCTTTGATCTGTCCAATGCACATAAGATCATAGAACAAAGAGACTCCTAACAAAAGATCAATTTTTCCTGGTTGATAAAACTGATGATCTGCTAATAATATATTTGATGGTACGCTGAAGTGCACCTTAGTTGTAGGCATATCCTCTGCAATTTTATTCATAATCAAAAATGTGGAATTGACTTGATATGAATTGAACCTGGACTTCAGTTTTGCTGTTGTCAATTCCTTGACATTAATGCACCCTTGGTTAATGCCAACTACAGGAATGTTGACCCTTTCCCTAGGCAATTTCAAACGATCTGCCAACTCGTTTGTGATTAAATTAGACTGTGATCCTGAATCAAGTAAGGCTCGAGCTTGAACACAATTTCCCCTCCAGTTTATCAAATCAACAGTTGCTGTAGCTAATATCACTTCGTTAGAGTGTGACGACGACATTATTAAAACAAAATTGCTTTTGTCTTCTTCGGACGATGTTTCATCATTACGTTTGCATTTTGAAGCCCTACTGCTCACTTCAGGTTTGTCGTTAATATGCAACAGGCTGTTGTGCCTCTGACCGCAACTCTTGCAACTTACTGAAGTGCACGAATCTACTCGATGATTAGGTTTGAGACAATTGAAGCATAATCTCAAACTTTTCACTTCATTTCGCCTAGCATTTAAAGATAATACCAAAAACTTACTACAATGAAACAATAAATGGTCTTCATTACATAATTGACAGTTTTGTTTGTTAAGTTTGTTTTTTGTGATCAATGTTCTGAACCCTTGTTTGAAATTGTGTGGCTTATCATTTTTTGATTTGACTTCGTTTATTGAATTACTACTACTCATTGCTTCTAATAAGAAATTTAAGAAATTCCGCCATGGTTGGCAGTCTTGATGTAACGTTAACCGATTCCCAAGCCTTTCTTGTTGGAAAATATAACTTTCCACACAGAAAGTGTATGAGTAATAAATCCCACTTATCAGCTGGCTGCTCAAAACTATCTAAAACCCTAAGTATGCGTTTGACATCACATAACGATTTCCGCAACAAATGGGAGGATTGTTTTGGAATTGATGCTAACTCGAACAATGAACGAACATGACTGTTAACAATTAATTTGTCATTTTGATATATTTCTCTGAGTAATTGCCATGCTATTGTATAATTTTCGTTTGAAACCTTCAATGAGTGAATCACTACCTCTACGTCCTTCTTCAAGCAAGACTTTAGGTAATAAAATTTCTGAACATTACTCAAAGTCTCATTGTTATCAATTAACAATGAGAAAGTATCACTGAATTCCGACCACTGATTAACATCTTCTGAAATAGCAGGAAGATCAATTCGAGGCAAGTTAATGGATTGGAAATTTTCATATTTGATTTGTGTTATTGATGTTTGCATTTGTCTGAACGTTTCTAACATATCAGCTGCATTAGAAGTTAAGTAGAAATATAGTTCTTTAAATTCTTCCAACTCTGCATTATATTTATCTATCTTACTTGGATCTAACGAAATACATTTTGTGTGGAGGATACTAAATTCATTCAACGTATCTTGAATTCTATCGAGTCTTCTTTGTAATTGATTGATTTGACTATTGCCTTGTGTTAACTTCCCCAAGAATGCCTGAAATCTCGTTATTTGAAAGACCAAAACATCCTTAGCTAAGAGGTAGTCCTTCAATTCACTCATGATTTTTTAAATTTAAAATTAAAGCTTGCTTAGATAAAACTGACCTAACCTTTGATATTATTGCTCTGACTTGGAATTTTCCACTCTAACCCACGTGTGTGTTGATTTTTGATGAAATATGCTTCTTCTTCAGTTCGAATCTTCTGTGGACTCTTGTACGTTGTTACTTGATAAATTCGTGTTACTATTCTTCTGGCTGATTGAATTGAATACCATATGTGTATTATTACACATTGGTATTCACACAAATGTGTGTGTATGTGAATGTCTGCTTGCTGGTTTCAATACGAGTTTTTAAGTACCTGCCTTTTTCTGGTTCCAAATCGGTGTTGAGTGGACTGTTATCTGTTTACTGGTTTCAATGTGGACTGTGAATATCTGCTTAGTGGTTTCAATTCGGTTCGAATGGACTAAATGTGGACTGTAAATATATCTGCTTACTGGTTTCAATCCAGTTCGAATGGACCAAATGTGGAGTTGTCTCCTAATTTTTTATTATAAACGCTTGAGTTTAACACCAATTTATTTGCTTATATGATACAAATGCAGGTTATGAAGATTTGATGGTATAACTGTACAAAATGAATGCCGATTGTCGACATGGTTGAGTATCGACCGAACAGGACCAGAGTTGAAGCGAGAGAGAATGAGAACTTTACGTCTCACCAGGGATGTCAACTTGGCATAGAATATTAAACATATATTCTCCTGTCACTATGAGATTTCTGATGTGGCCTATGTTAAAAATTATTTTTTTGTATGAGACAATAACAATAATTATGAAATTATCCACGTCCAAAGCAAAAGTTCTAGAATGATACTTTTAGAATTTCTTGAAATCAACAGGTACAACGTGATAAAATCCTTTTGAATGAACAAACAGATGTTGACAAGTCTCCATTACTGAATATCTTTCCCTTATGGCATTTTTTAGCGGAAAACTCCAATAAACACCTTGAGTTTTTATGACTTGTTCTTCCATTATGTTGTCATGTACTCAACATTGTATTTGAACTCGGTTACACTGGACACCATCAGCAAGTAGAATATAGATACCTAAAGAAGTCACATCGTAATGAAACAATATTTATATCAATCCAACATCAACTTGTTACCGTTCAAATTTCCTACCAAAATAATGGTTTGGGGAGCAATATCTCAACGTGATGCTATGCCTCTCTGCGCAGTTGATGGTACCATTTATAGTGAAAAGTATGGTGTCATTCGAAATTATTTTTTCCTTGAAACGGTGCATGGTTTATATCCAGAGAGGTGGCCTTTTCAGCAGGATAATGCAAGATTCCATTCTTCGACCTTCGAGATCATTGGAAACATATGGGGACTAATGATGCCTGAAGTAGAACGATCAGTACCATGAAATTAATATGATCTAATTCAGTGAGTTTTACAGTCCTGAACTACCATCACCGAAAGTTATGGAGGAGATCTAGTGTCGGGTGTACCTCGAAGAGTAGTCAGTCAAGTGTTCACAGTCAAATGGAGGTTGTGTAAGTAAATAAGATGAATATTTTGATATAATTTTCTAATTCAAGAATTAAAAATATATACTAAATAACTACAATTGAGTTTTGTTTTTTCCAGATACTTTCTTGACGAACTATAGTTTTTGTGCCCTTGCAGTAGGGAACAGCGTGCTATCGTCTTGCCGGTCTGACACTGTGAACTCTCTCACTTTAGAACGGCAAGAGCTAGAATATTGAAATTTTCAGAAAAGATTTGGAATCTACAGATCTTGTTTAAGAAGCGCAGGATCATTTCATTTTTGAATTGTTTCTCATTTTGTTTCGACAAAAAGGTACCTTAAGTTTCGAGTTAGCGCGCAAAATAAGTACGGTTTTGAAAATTATTCTCATTTAAGTAACCAACTTATTTTTTCGATAGTTTCAAAATTATTAATCCGATCAAATTCAATGTTTTGATGTATAAGGGTGTCCCATAAGCTTGTGCTCAATTTCGTGAAAACCGGTCATCCAAGCGGTCCACTGCAATTAAAAGTGCTAATTTTATAACGAAAAGACCTAAAGATTTCTAATTTTCAGGTAGGTTTGAAGTTTCACTTTATTAGTTATGTTGAAGAAAGAACGGCACAAGCGTCCAGATTCAAGAGTATTTATTCAAGAGATCCTCATCTGAACTCATATCTTTAAAATATTTTCGGAATTACAAATCCGATCGAGTTACAATTTATTGTTCAATATTGTGTATTGGAATATGGTGACATATGTCAATACAAGATTTGAATACCTGTAAATAGCCTAGCTATCTCTGTCTGTTTTATGTCTATTTACAAATTTTGAAAAAGAGGCAACTATCTACGCGAATGGTTAAATTATAGACAATATTGGATTAAAAGTAAGTAAGTTTGATTTGGTATTGCGAGATAGAGCGAATATATGTATTTCTTAAAAAAAGTTAATTCATGCGGAATTTCTACAAAAGAAAATTATCCGAAAAAACAGACTGTAAATCAATTGTTGAGGAGCATTTGAATTGTATATGTGTATGAAATCTTATATTTTTTCATAGCAGTCTTATATTTCCGAAACAGTGAAGGATGAAACGTATAGTGGCTGAACTCAACATAAAATTGACCGATCAAATACAGGTAGTCCCCTAAAGAGCATGTCAAACAGAAAGCGAATCTCGATCGAAGGTTGCTCAATAATTTTTTATGAGAAAGTCCTTCCGTTCTTACGCGCTTGAAGGAACAAGATTTTGAGCCGAAAATGGTTTTATACAATTAGTTTGGACTCACTGATGAAGCATCCGTGGTCAGATTCAATTCTGTTCGGTCGTCTGTCTGTGCGATAACTCTCGATGGAAAATACCTTGTTTATTGTAGTAATACACTATTTGTGGTGATTATACAAGTTTATCGAATTTTTATGATTCATGGCTACAGATGGGGAAAATAAACATAAAAACTAATAATCAATTTATTCACCGCAGTCGACTAACTGGATTTTTACGACAATTTGGATTTTTCTGAGGATTTCAAGAGAATAATAATAATTAAGTTCTTTATTCAATTAATTTCATAAAAAATAATTGCAAACTCTCACGGTAATAATTGACAGGGCGAGATCCAACACACTGCATTGAACGTACTGTTCAATCTAACCCATTGTTTAAGTAATATAAAACTCCATTATAAAAAGTGAGCTCAAATATACTTCCACTACCCAAAACATGACATAACTGAAAAAAATTATATTACAATTGTATGAAGAAAATATACAATTTTAAATATACACCCACATAAACATCAATCAGATAGAATAGCCATCTGCTCATTCATAAACCCGTTGAATGTCAAGGCTCGTAGACGTATTCTTTATGTAAAGTGTGACATATTATAGTATGAAAAAGATCTACGAAATAATTGTGTTGTAAATACAGGCGGTGTAAGGGTACCTTTAAAACGGAATGTTTAAATTATGGACATCGGAAGGGAATTTTATTTTGTTATAGAGATACGGAGTAGTTTGGTTGATTAACACTTTCATGAACGATAATGTAATCAAAATTTGAATACCAAAATAGATTTAATCTATAACTCTTCTACAATTTTAATTTGAAAAAATTTCTATTCAAGAAACTTTAAGAATTAAATTAATGTCTAATAAGCAATGCTTATATTCAATGGACGTATAAAATCGAAACTCATCACATAATGTCGAATGAAATTGAGAAAAAACTAACGAATATAAATTGTCAATTAAAATTAATGAATAAATAAATGTTTTTCGTCTCGCTCCAAGCATGCGCCTGCGTTCAGACAAGCGTAGGCAGCTCTGCTTGTCGCAAAATGTTTAGTTATCTGATCTTATATTTATGAAAACTAAATCTTTCTCAAAAATATACAACATAATTTTTAGAACTTCTCAAAAACTTATTTATTTGAAATATTTAATATATTTAAATAACTTACTTCAAAAACTCTCAAAGCATTTAGCAAATCCTCAAAAAATAATAAAAATTGAGATAAGACCATTTCAACTGAACATTTATACAAAATGGTTAGTTTTCTGATCTTATATTCATGAAAACTAAATCTTTCTCATAAATATACAACATAATTTAAGAACTTCTCAAAAACTTATTTATTTGAAATATTCAATATATTTGAATAAATTACTTCAAAAACTCTCAAAACATGTAGCAAATGCTCAAAAAATAATCAGAATTCAGATAAGACCATTTCAACTTCACATTTAGAAAAATAAAATCAAATTAACAATAAATGAACATTCTGTATACCATATTTATTGTTAATTTGATTTTATTTCTTTAAATGTGGAGTTAAATAATTTATGTGAAGTTCTCGAAATTATCGTTGTGCCAATCTAGCACCTCAAAAAGGAAGAATAATAGGAGGTGATGACTTACAAAAACTATCTCGGAATGTTGTCATTCGTTTCGCCATAGCTCTTCCTACCTTTTGAGATCTTTCAGGAAACATCGAATTTTGAACACCCTACACATTGCAGCTGAAAACTTTGTGTCTCATAATACTCAAAATTCATAGATTGTTTCGTTTTGGAAAAATTTTTTCTGTTTAAAGTGTTATTCAGAGAAGATATTAATTCAACCCTTAAAATTTTCTAGAACAGGTCAGAACCTGAGTGCCAATTGTGATTTAATTATATGACATAATATTTGTTTTTGATATCAATCGATGAAAGAGGAGAGACCATAGTCAGAATATTTCCCATGGAAAACATCACTAATCAGTTATGAAAATGAGTACACTGTTAGGGAGATTTAAACTCTAATAAGCTTTAAAATCATTCTACCACAAACTCCAATCACACTCAACATGAATTCATTTCATGATTCTGTTGCTTTGGATAAGAAACATTTTCACAGTCTTGACTATGTTTTTATCTTCTGTAAAAATGAAAGCAATCGCTCATAACTCGCACAAGCTGAAAAAAAGCTTCAGAGGGATCTTCACAGAAGATCTAGGGGTATCAGGATAATAATAAATAAATAAATAATCGGTTGAAAGTATTCAATCTAATGTGGAAATAATACTTTGAAACAAAAACCAAAAAAAGGGTGAAGATCAGGTGAAGTCAGGACCTCTTGAGCGTTTGTTCCTAATACCAACGATCCTTACGAAATTTAGACCAGCTTTCTACTGTTCTTTCTTCAAATGGTTTTGAAATGTTCAGAGTTAATCTTCTTCGGAACATCAAATTTCAGATAGTCGATTCTGTATTCTCGAAATCATAGGGAAAAGTATGAAAAAAAGTTCACAAATTTGAAGAACGACAAAACCACAAGCCATGACATATTTGGGTCATTAACACTCAAAATTTCAAGCCCCTTGCACTTCCCCTCTCTAAGTTGGCATTTTTTGGGTATTCTGGCTTGACAGAAAAACTTGTGACCTCAGATATTTCATCAGTACAACCTAGCTGGTTGAGACCATTTTTGGCTCGAAATTCAAAGATAACAGTCATTTTAGCGTAACATAGAACACTGTTCTCTAGAACAAGCGAGTAATAAAAAAAAACAGAATTCTGTGTTCGGTCATCCGACTGTCAAATGAACGTAATTTTTTGAAATTTGAAAATTTTTCTTCTGAAAAACGGAAAATCTCCTGAAAATGAAAAATGTAAAATTTGATATGTAAAAAAAGGTTGAAAATACTTAATACATTTTATGAATATCCGATGTATGATGGAGAATAACAAATATATGGAAATTCAACACACAGTAGCTGGGTTATGAAGATCAGATCCATGTTTACGGTACATTTTCAACCGGAAATTGAACATTCATATCGACTGCTCAAGTTATTCTACGAGGAAATTTAATCTGTTTTTCCTTGATGAAAAGTCGTTCAAAATATATGAACTCGAATAAGCCATAGTGTGCGAAACAATTGTCGTTGAGTTAACAAATTGTGGAAATAATCTTTATCATTTTATTTATTAATTATCATACGTGAAATTGGACCATCTTTATTTTTGAAGTTTCAATTGAGAAATATCGACTATTATTGATATTTTACAAAAAAGTTACTGTTATTTTTATCTCAAGACAAGAAAACAATTTACTGCGTTACTGTGTTCACGATTTGACTCTTCAAAAAACTTAGTGAATTTTAAATATATGTTTGGTACTAATTGTTCGAGAGTAATATCGTCAGCAATACTTTGGTGGCTTAGTATCCAAAAATTAAGCAACAGTGAACCTCTTCGTCAAGTGGACCATTTAATTCTTAAATCTGCCTTCTAGCAATTTAGGCGTTACCGTCCTCTGTATCTATCCTATCATCTTCACTTCAAGAATTTCCCAAATGGGGTTAAACTAACTTCAATTACGAATCTAATCTGTAGCCAACACAAAAGCTGTTCAAAGGGTCTTTATGCAAAACCAGTTCGAAGCCAGAAATAATCCAATGGCAGTTTGGTTACACCATTTCCCCGTTTAAAAACAGAGTTCCTTGGGGCACGCCCCAAGTAGTACATCATTGCATATTCATCGGTCGATTCTTCGTTCGTCCCTAGAATGAAATGACCTTTTTTAGAATTTGAATTATTTAATTACTGAGATGTTTGCAATTTTGGGTCAATCCAGTAACTTTTAATGAATTTCATTCAATTATAAATGAGAGTTTGAAATTAAACAACTGATTATATCTGCTTTTATTTAATTACATTATTTCCATTTCATGTGGTTTAACAGCATAAGCGATATATATTCGGAAATACTAGGTTTCTTCTCTGTATAAGGTTCGAAAAAATGATTAAAAATATTAATTAAAATATCTGTATATTGAATATATTCACAGGAAATCGATCAAAAATGATAAAAGATATATATTTATTCATTTTATCCTACAGGAATATCCCATTCACAGGATAATATGTCACGAAATATAGAATATTAATGTTATAATAAGTTAGTGGTCAACAAAACCATAGAATAATGAATAATTCACAAAATTAAGCAAATATATTTAGATACTGAATTGTTTCAGCCGTTACTATTTGGTAGTTGATCATAATTAAAACAAATTGTAGAAACTACTATGTTTTACTACCAATAAAAATATATATTACATATTTTCTTGTGACTCGAGTTTCGGCTAATGAACTATCTGATGTTGTCTTATGATGGGATAGTTCATTTTCCGAAACTCGAGTCACAGGAAAATGTGTAATATATATTTTTATTGGTAGTAAAACATAGTAATTTCTACAATTTGTTTGTTCAAATATATAGTATATTGTAGAAGTTTGATTATATAATTCTGAAATTAAATTCATTTGAATTTTATTTCTATCAAGTATTGACTCACATACAAATTGATTTTTAAATTATAAAATAAATTCATATAGAGTCTAAATATTCACAATATATTCCTCAACTATTTATTATTTTTGAAATTCTGGTTACTTTTCTCATCATCGGACATCACTTCGGGTGAATAAGTTTTGTTATGTTTTTCAATTTACAAATAGTTATAGGTTATACGTAATAACACGTTCATTATTTCTCATTTAGTGAGTTAAATTTTGATTTTTTTAAATATTTGAATCTGATTTCAATACATTTCTCAAGAGGTCTAGAGACCTGAATAGGAGCTATCAAATAATCGAATTCTTGTTCGATTATTTTTATTCGATCTTTTGTTTTGAGAAATTCAGATAATTTCAGAGTAGTGGATTTTCTTGTATTAGTATGTTAAAATACATACTCATATAATTTTTGTTAATACATTTGTATTAATACAAATTCCAACCCATGTCGGGAAGAAAAGAATTTTTCCGAGACATTGAAAAATATTTTATATTCATTAAATATATATATTTGATTTATTTCTGCACAATAATCAGAAATAATAATGCAAATACAAATTATTTCAAAGTGACACGTGAGCCAAGCTCGTGTGTGTCTTTCAGATAGGTTATAATTAAACGTAATAGTACTACCCTGAACGAAATATACCCAAAAAAACCAAATATACCATAAAAAATTATCAATAATATACAGTTGAAATTAGAAATGTAAATAAATAATATACTATGATGCGAGAGGGGAGGAAACACAAGTGCAACTTTTTCCTTTGATATTTCACCGGAATGCTTCATGTCAAGACAAGAAGTGAATCAGGGTTCTCTACAATAAATTTCTTTACGTTTTTTCTGCAACATAAATTGAACGTGTTCTTGATATGCACTGACAATTAATTAAAGAATTTTATTTCAATATATCTGATGTTTTTCTGACAAAAAGTTTTATTGTATTTTTCAGTGCCATAAAAAGATTGATGCTTCTTCTTGTTTGATACTTATGGCCCATCCCAGAAGAGAAGTGTTGTTTACGTACCCAAATGAAAGCTGCGTATAAATATAGACCCTTCACATTGAGAAGATTGTAGTTAACGAAGATTGGTCTTGTGTTTGTTCTACTGTGTTCTTCAAGATGGTTCTAAGGATATAGTTTTGAGTTAACTCTAGGGATTTTAAAACTCTATTGTATGCTGAGCCCCCAATTAAAAATATGGGGATATCAATTTAATACTTTTTGTATATAGATCCAATATATATTGTAGAAGCTACAATATATAATTTTGAATTTAAAGTCAAAAATAATGAAGCACAAAGAGATCTTCTTTCCATGTTGAGCCAATCCACAACGCGTAGGGTAAAACTTATTCTCTCAATTTTTTTGACCCCAAAGACTAAGCGCAGACAAGAGTTCTGTAGCGTTGATATCCGCTACTTATCAAAGAAGTTCAGACAGTGGCCATAAACACAATCGGCATAATTAAGGTGTGACAGAACTAAGGACTCACATAGTAGCGCTTTAACATTTTGACTTAATGCTGGCCATAAACACAATCGGCATAATTAAGGTGTGACAGAACTAAGGACTCACATAGTAGCGCTTTAACATTTTGACTTAATGCTGCCCTGTTTCTATAAAGAACCCTTCACGTGTCATGGGCCTTCTGTAAACAGGCAGATATATAGTCTGTGAAACGCATGGAAACGTCTATCTAAACTCCCAGATTTTCAACTTTGTCGCACAACCTAACAACATCTGACAAAACTTTAATACAATTATCTACCGTTTTCTAAAAATTCTATGCTCTCTACATTTTATTCCAAATAAAATGGCAACGGCCTTAATCTTACTTAGCTGCAAACAATGCTTAGTGGACATCAGATCGATAGTATTCAAGTCAAAATTTACTGCTGTTATAGACTGGGCAGATTCATTCAAAAAGGAGGAGATAAATAGTTGACTATCGTCCGCGTAATTGTGCACCGAACAAGAAAAAATAAACTACTCAAATTGTGAAATATATATAATAAAAAGAAGATGCCCCGAAAATTGACCCTTTTTATACTCCCCGGCATATTTTGAGAAAAGATGACATCTTGCTATCATAAAAAACCGCAAGATAAGAAACGAGATAATGACAAAATGCAAGAAGTATTATATAGTCATGAACAGCTTGTGATTTAGGCAGTCAAATGCCTTCGAGTAACCCAAAAGTGTGAGCAAAGTAAGTTTACCCTGATCTGTTGCCCCAATAACATAATGTAGGTAAAATATTTATAGGTTGCAAGTTGTTAATGTTCTCTGGATTCGTAACCTTTGGTACTGGTGAAACAATGGGTTTTTTCCACTGGTTCGGAAAACTCGAAAACTATAAAAAGTCGCATGACATACATGGGATGATTCGGGTACCCCAAGAGGTGCTGTATCTCTGGATTTCCGCATGATACTTAGTATGTGGAATGTTTGCGGAATGATTTGAATCTAATACTAAAAAGCGAATAACACTACACTCTTATCTACCTTTTGTTTTTTGTCGTTTGACATATGTTTCGAGAACAATATTTCCTTCTTCAAAAAACAAATAGTGCATAAGCATGTGATTTTATTCGCCACAGATAACTTGACATCTCAGATCTGCATCTGCTCGACAGAGTCATTTAGATCATAAGAGTTCAGGATTTTGGGTGTATCAGAATGACCCGGATGGTAATATTAAATTATCACGAAAAAATAGTCTATTGTAATTGCAATGAAACTTTGGTGGGAATCGAAGTTTGACCACTTTCGATCAGTAGAGCATCCTCCTTAACGTTGGAATCTAAATTGAAATTATTCTAATCATATATGAGTCGCTGAGATCCAAAGCGGTCTATTCAACATTGAAGTTTTTGTATATTTGTTCCAGAAAACAGTGTCCTAGCGCTTTACCTAAATGTCTGAAAATATATTTGATGCAACATTTGAATACCCCAGACATTGCAGATTACAAAATTCTCTTCAGAAAAACGATAGAACGCCGTTCTTTAAAACAAGCGCCCAAAAACTTCATTGGTCCAATTTCTTTTGTACGTGTAGGACAGTCCGCCTTGGTTCTCAAGTTCTCATGTATCCTGATAAAAATGATTTTGCGAACTTCTAATCTTAAAATTTTTGGCGAAATTTTGCATGAACTTTGAAGCTGTAATTTTTCAACAAGTACTAGATTTCAATTTCATCGGACCAGTATTTTCGACAATATTGGGAGAACTTGATTCGAATGGATAGGTATATTTTTTATGGAATAATTGGGTGGATTTAACTCATTCACGAATCATATCTTCCTAATCAATCTACAAACTTGTTCTACAAATATCGAGTATCTAAGGCGTTCCTTTCGAAAAGTATTATCAATAGTTTGATTTTTCAGAAGGTTTATGTTATTTTTACATACAGGACCGTTGTCAATGTTGTTTTTAAAGGGGACATTTTTTTAAATCAAAACCATCATCATACCATTTAAAACATCTGCGGGCAACCACAACACATTAAATTTTAATAAGAAGGATTGGTGCGATATACTGTCGAAAAGCTCTTTGTCTTCTGAGTATAACATTAATTTTCTTTTTGAGATCCAAGCATTCGTTCAAGTAAAATTCGACTTTGGAAATGAACTATCACTCAATTTACCTCGAACATAAAATGATTACCAATATCAATGGGATACAGCAAAAGGATAAAATTTGATGAAAAAAAGAGATAAGTGTTTTGATTAGTTCAATCTAACATATGCTCAAATTGATACGTACCATCTTTCCTGCAATAGTATAAAAATCGGTTCGATTTCCATCATTTGTTCCCGAATTTTCCGAAAGTTATTCTGCTATATGCATCAGTAATAACATTACAAATTTCACGAATTATGGTTGCTAATGTTTGTAGAAATAAATGCTATCATTCTGATTGAAATGCACCGAAAATTTAAAACCAAGCAGTTGTTTGGAGAAGGCATGTTACACTTTCTTTTCCAGTTCTCCAACCTTTTCGTGCATCTAAATCAGAATGGTATCTTATACATTACTACTGACATCAACAAGCATAATTCATGAAATTTATAATTCTATAATTGAAGCATACAGGAGAACTCGGCAGTAAGAGACGGAAATTGAAGTAAAATTTTTTCCATTAGTAGACATATAAGGTTCTAGGGAGGAAGTGAACTGTCAAAATCGCGTAAGCAGGTTCTGAGGCGGAAGTGAACTGTCAAAATCGCATCACGTCGCTGCGAGGTGACCTAATCAGAAGGGGCGTTGTCAGGAAAGGCCGTAATCGTGTCTGGACAGGATAAAAGCATGACATAATCACGCCGCTGCGAGGTGACTTAATCAGGAGGGCGGAAAGGCCGTACTCGCGCTGTGAGGTGACCTAATCAGGGCGTTGTCAGGAAAGAGAGGCATGACATCATCATGAAGCCGAGTATGGAGACAAGTCTGAACAGATTAAGCATGCCGCTCGAACGGCCCAGGGGGGTGAGACCCCTGGGGGTATGCTCCAACGACGGAGTAACGCCAGGGGTGAGGCGTCCGGAGCCAGGCTCCTCAGCTCGAAAAATAGCCGGACGCCTCACCCCTGACGTTACGGTGTAACGCCAGGGGTGAGACGTCCGGAGCCAGGCGCCTCATTTAGTTCATGAGAAAGCTTCTAGATGTCAGCTATAGAGAGGTTATCAGAGTTCTACATTGTAGTTCATGAGAAAGCTTCTAGATGTCGGTAAAATAGATCTTCAAAACAAAATCAGATATTCTGATTTTCTTGTGGTGGAAAATCAGACTATTCTGTGCTTTTAGATGGTAAAATAAAATAAATATTTTATGATTTTATTTACTCAGGAGGTAAATGTTCATTATAACATTGTAAGTCATTATATAATATATAGAAATAACTGGAATGGATAATCATTAACAATAGAGAAAGGTAATTGTTGTACAATTTTGGATAAAGCTGAATATTTTAGAGAAGGAAGATTGTATACAATTTTACCCATTTTCTGCATTTTCAATTTTCTATGATGAAACATAAATCTATCAGGACTAAAGTTTATATCTATAAGGGTATTTGAATGTACTATATATGAAGTGCCTTTTTAATAATATTACATTCCAAATTTAAATTTATAAAACAAAAATAATCAATAAGCATATTATTAGTTTTTATAGGATATAAATTAACGAGGATAACCCTTAATTTTGAGTTATTAAATTCAAAAACATCAAATGATTGATACTGAGCAGTCTTAAAAATCCAGTTTGGGTTATTGATAAAGTATTCCTTTACATAATCTAAATTATGAAGAATATGAATATAGATATATCTGAATGATTTAATAATTCCAAGTAGGTGAGAAACGAATTCTCCGGTGATCATCCATGATGTTATTGGTATCTTCATAGATTCCTCATATTCATTCGGATATTCGTCTCTAAATTTTTCCACAAGATCTGATCGATGTGAAAAATGATCTCTAATCGCTCCTTCTCCTATTACTGATATAAATGATAGGTTTAACTAAAAAAACATTATTTAATACTATAATGTCCCCATGGTAGTGTATAATGATTATCTGGAATTATGTAACGTTTATCATCTTTATAACATAATGCAATTTTCTCTTGTTCAACTGAGAAGATATTATGACATTCTGAAACAATATTCCGTTGCTTTATGATCTTAATATTATGATTTAGTAAACAGTCTAAAAAATCTTGAAATGATAGACTCTTCATAACATTTTTTTTAATTCCCTTAATCGTTTTAGTTTCTTTTGAATCAACCCTAAAAGAATACATCTTTGATCGTAAACCAACAAAATCAGTCCATTATTTTCATCTTTCATAAGTCCTAATACTTTTTTATTCACTCTAGGATTATTATATTGATTTTCAACTGGGTAGTCAGATGTATCAAAATGAGTATAATAGTCACGTCTGATGAGCTCATATGGATCTTGATAACATATTCCATATGTTTACTATCTGTATCTACATAATTTAACTTACAATCTTTAAATTTAGGTAGGAAATAATCGTAGTGAAACTAATATAAACATACCTTAGAGATATCAAGAATGGACATTCCTACATATATAGGTTTATCAAAAATCAACGATCGTTTTTCCATTTCAATTACAACTAACTCATCATCTAGTATCCTTCTATTTTTGAAATGTGGACTAGCAATTAAATTTTGAGCGCCCCATCTACCACCCCATTGCTTAAGTAGTCTAATAGTACGATGTTTTCTAATATTCTCAATTGTCTTACCAAATACTGCATTAATAATCAATTTAAAAAGGTTTTTATCAAATTCATTTCAAGCATTCTGTCTCAAACATGTATTTTTATCAATATAAACTTTCAACCAAGCAGATTGTTTGAATTTGAGTACTTAATGAACTTTTTTGAGTAAAAGAGCATGTTTTAGCGCTTGTTTCAAATTTCTATAGTGAATAACATAATTTTTTTTTTTGGAAATGAAGTAGTTAACAATTTTGTTTGTTTCGAGCCAGGAGGTATACGTGTTTCAGCACAAAATGGTAGATCTTTATGCACATCATGCAATTCTCTAGCATAATCCAAATCAACTTGTAAGATATAACCTTCAGCAGCATCATCAGGTATCTCAGTAATATCAATATTTACATCAACCCACTCCTCCATAGGGAAGAAATTGACTCATCGCCCAACCATACAAATTGTTTACATCTAAGTATAGTAGAAATTTGTCTACTTCATTTTTATCATAGTTTGATCCCATATATTTATTATTAGCATGACTCAACCTGTTCGAACAATGGTTTAACTCTCCTCTAATTCCATCTTCTATAAAAAGCAAAATATCAATATATTTAACTATTTCCAAATCTATATCTGTGATTTTTAACATACAATCCCATGTATACCCAGAAGAATAAGAAGACATCAAGCACACTACAAGTTCAACAGTCTCTTCTAATTATTATTGATGAATATTGAATTGAATCATTCTTTACTTGATGAAAATCCATATTATATAAGGTTATTCTGATTATCACAAGACAACTGGTACGCCTTGTGGTTATGTGCGCTACCCGTTTGCCTGGCATTCAGAATTCCCAGGTGCCAACCCCCGCAGAGCTTTTTATTAAAATATAACGAACTATGATACCCATTGACGTAAAGTGTGGTATTCCACACGCGACCAGCTCTAAATGGGACTATCTAGCTAACTATAGATGCCTTCGTCGAAAAGCGCGTTCCACTCACGTAACCTCCCAACTCTAGATGGCGCTACCACAGATCTATCAATGTCCGGCTCTGTAGACCACCTACACCAAAAGTGAGGTTATGCCACACTTTAGCCTAGATCCCGTTTTGCTCTACTACTGTTACATCCATAGGAAACCCGGAGTCCAATGCTTTGGTCAAACTAGCGATACATGACAGTAGATTTGTCATGATGGATCGTTGCGGAAGAAACCCATGTTTAGAACTCGAAATTAGTTCGTTATCTTAACAAAACTTCATCAGGTGGTCACAAATAATTCTGTCTAAAATTTTCTGAATCTGATGAAAGGATGTAAATAGGGCGATAATTAGAGGGGTCAAGTTTATCGCCTTTCTTGAAGGTGGGTGTAATTAACGCGGAAATTCAGTTAGCTGGTTTACGGGATTAACTGATCGAATTCGAAAATAAAATGTGGAGGGGAACAAAAAAGGTTCAGCACAATGTTTGAGTAGACGTGCCACATCCTCCTTCAGTTCTAAAAGATACCTAACAATGGTTTGTTGATTCATTTGGATGTCGGACATTTCCTGCGCTATGCGGTCTACACTAGGAGTAGGAACAGTACCAATAGGCTCTATGCAGAAGGATGCAGCAAAAATCTAAGAGAAGACATCATCGTTTTCATTAGAAGTGGAGCACCTACTACTGCGAAATCTATCTATTAACCGGTCAGTGAAAACGGATCTATCCCAGTAGAGGGAGTAGCGATTTAGAAGATCTAGCAGCACTGGTTTTGGTACGTTCTGACAATAAGGATGTATTGGCTCATTTATGAGGTATAGCTATTTTGCTATTTCCAAATGTATGATATTTCCCATTATATCATGCCTGTCTTTGTACTCAGTTTGGGACAACTGTACGCATACTCCTATTATGTGTTCTAGAGTTTCTTTTACCTGATTACATTTTCGGATATGATCTAATTCAATTGATTCCTCGAGGACAAATTTTCTGTGATTTCTTATGCGTGTTACTCCATCTGGGATCGATATGATGAATCCTTCTGTTTCTGGGAAAAGGGATTCGTTCTTATTGATTTTGTTGTTACTTAAGTCATTGGGATACTTTTCATGCATCGGTTTTGCTTGCCATGATCTTGTTCGATCTGGAGGTGTCGGTTTCTTTGGTTGTAGTTTCATATTGCATGGTGTATAATTTTCCAACTAAAAAATTCATTTTCCTTCAGAACAGGATTCGAACCCGGTTACGAGCCCAATGCTCTACCACTGAGCTGTCCGCACTCATGTTTTTGTTTATCATATAGGTCTTTTATAAGGATTATACCTCTTCCGCCCTGGTTTCGTGGGATGAATGACCTTTCGAGGGCAGCTTTTGGATGGTGTTTTTTGTTCTTGGTCATTATTGTTCTCACCTTTCTCTCTAGTGCTTCGATATCTGTATCTGACCAGTTAACCATTCCGACGAGTATATTAGTGCTGGAAACGAACGAGTATATTAGTGTTGGAATAGCATACGTGTTTATTTCTGTAGTGACATTTTTTTCTATTGAGATGTGTATTCGTGATAATATTGACTCTTCTACTGAATTTATTAGTCACTTGTTCCTTGATTATTGTATGTTCCATTCTTCTGATCTATAAATACCCCAGGTATTTGTGTAATTCCTCTGGTTCCAATTGTGTTATTTATTTGGGGTTGTCTGTAGTATATGGTGTAATTTCTATGACTTTTCCCTTCAGTTAATTTTGCAGTTTGCATTTATTTACTCCGTATTCCATATTGATATCATTACTGAATTGTTTGACTATCTTGAGTGATTGTTTCCACTTTTCGGGGCCACTTGCATATAATTTGAAGTCATCCATGTAGAGAATATGTGTTAACTTGTGGCTGATGTTTTGTCCTTTTATCAAAAAACCTAGGGATTTTTCAAGTTTCAGAATGCACGAAATGGGATTGAATGCTATGCAGAATATTAAGCCACTACTTGAATTTCCCTGGAAAATGTCTCTCAAGATTCATATGTGGTTGGTGTTGATTATGGGTTCGTTCGGACGATCAGGGTTAATCACTTGTTTCGTTTTCCATTTTGACATGATGATTTGGTATGAATTTATGATTATGGGATTAATCTTATACAATTTCAGGGTTAATAAATTATAATTGTGTAATACCATTTCGTTCCTTCGTATAATCTATTAATCCTGTTGCTAGATTTCGTTGTTTCGTTGGCTTGGTTTATAAAAACTTCATATATGAGCAGATTTTCTCTGCATTCCATTGAGTTCATTCTGTTTTCTATCTGTTATTCTGCTAATATTTTATTATCAGTACAATGATCTCAAATAAGTTTGCTCATTGCTGCTGTGGTCATCTTATACAGATTTTTTAGACATGTGATGGTTCTGTAATTCGCTGGGTTTTCTGTATCACTGTTTTTCGGCTTCAGGTATGTGGTTCCAGAACAGAGTTCATCTGGTAAATATTCTGGATTTTCATTTATGTTTTTAATTATTATTTATTATTATTATTTCCAGTTTTTCTTGGGTTAATCTTCCTGGTATTTTGACAAGATACCAAGCACTCTCGCCTATTCCTGGCTCAAGAATCTTCTGACGATCCGTCTTGTGTTTAGGATCACGGGCTTCTGCAGGAGTTGGAAATGGTTGTTGTGTAGCCCAAGGATCCAAGATTTGTGTTGAGGTCAATGGGTTTAATCCCTGTAGATGAAAATACAATTGGCAGGTCTGTCTACTTCATTTTCTCCTCTGCAATGGTGTTCAGTAGGTTATGGGTGTTCGGTATTGCCACGTCTACGATCAATGCCTCCTTCTCTCGTTTTTCTCGTACTTCGATGTCCGGTTAATTGTTGGGTATACTTCTGTCAGTTATTATTGATCGGTCGTAATAGATGGTGTACTGGAGCGTTTCAGTGACAGCTAGCGGGTCGTACTTGTAGTAGGGGAATCTGGCAGCTTGGTGTTATATCTTTAGGCTGAAGCACACTTCTTGATGTATTATAGCAGTTACCTGGTTGTGGCGGTACAGATAGTCGGTTTGGCTCAGTAGACTGCATGCTGCAGTTATATGTTGAATGGTTTCTGACTTCTCCCTGCACTTTCTACACCTGTCATCTGGTATCTGAGGGTCCTTAACTATGTGCTTCAGGTAGTTCTTAGTATTGACTACCTGGTCCTAGATAGCTATCATAAAACCCTCAGTTTCTGGAAAGAATTCCTCCCTACTCAACCATGCGTTCGATGCAGACTTGTCGGCATGGGGTTGGTCTAGGTCATGGGGACACCTTCGAAGGAGGGCCTTGCTTCGCCATTATCAGAATTTCTCCTACCTGCTGTAGATCAACTCGTTAGTTGACTTGCCCATTATGTACGTTTGCGGTTTCAATGAGGCCTCTGCCTCCCTCCCCTCTCGGTATTGCCAGCCTTGGAGTGATTGCGTTCGGGTGGTGTTTTTTGTATTTTGTCAGAATTTTTGTAGTCACTCTCATGATATTGTCAAGATCCGTATCTGTCCATATTATTACTCCAAATGAGTATGTTAATACCGGTATCGCCAGAGTGTTTATTGATTTGAATAGGCATTTGCTATTGAGCTCGGTGTTGCAGACTTTCTTTACTCTGGAAAGATATTATTTAGAGAGGTTTTCTCTAATATTCTTGGGATTGATCGTTCTCGCTTGTTGGTATCCTATTATATTTGTAAGTATCTTCTTTAATCATGGACTGTATTAAGCCTCCGTCAGCCAGTTGTACTTCTCTAGTCATGTACTTTCCTCTTTCTATATACCCTTCATTTGTTGAGGCCGAAAGTCATACTGATATCCTTGGAGAATTGTTCCACTAACATGGTAAGTTCTTTCAGCTTATCATGGGATGGTTATTTTTATTATTAATGAACACAATTTGTAATTCACAGTGTTGAAATCCAGTTATACTACGAATCTCGAGTCACTGTGAATTTATTCAATAAAAAGTGATAGAATATAGAGCATTTTTCATATTTCATTAGAGATTAATATTTTTCATATCTCATTGAATATTTTTAACTTTTATATAGTAATAATTCCATCCAATACATTTAGTTTGGTTTTTCAGAAAACTAATTTTTCTGGCTGATAAACGTTATAATGTAATAACTTATGCTGATAATTTTAACAATGTTACATAAGAATGCAACTGTTTTATATTATACATGAATGATAACAAAGTATTAATGGAAATCTTGAAAATATATTGCACGCATCAATAGTTTTTCCGTTTTTCTCTCCAGAAATTTTTATATAAATATAAAATGCTGACATGTACAAACATTGATAAAATTATCTTGAAATTGTTCCAATCTTGTGGAGGATTGCATTAAAATATAGCAGACAACAAATTGGTATCTAATGAATAATTCGATTTCTCGATTATTAAGTAGAATCCAATCTCTATGCTCATTGTGTAATATATTTATAACTCCTCGTAAACTTAACGTATATACTCAATAGGATGTAACAATTTTTGAACTATGACAACGAAAGAAAGAATTTTTAGAGATTTCAGCGTTTTCGGTTAATTTTAAAAAACAAGTTTCGTATTGACTTATTACCTGCCGAGAAGGACGATACGCATACGCATGAAAACTTCAGACTTTACTTGATGGATCACGACCCTCCGCGAACTCGGCCATCTTTCTACGGCTACAGGCAAAATCTCTAAAAAGACACCTTTTCCTCAGAAGTTGTTTGCGAAAATCACTCGGAAAGAGTTCAAGCTAGGCTATTGCTTTAATAATATTAGTAGTTATCTTTAGGAAAAGGATATTCATGCTACTACTGAAATTTAATGTTTCTTAATGACAATGTTGAGTAACAACAATATTTTATTTACATCTGCAAAATATTTTAGAATAACTGAACACAAAATAGGGGAAACTCACTCCAATATCTGAAAATGTTCATTGCTTTTGCAGCATAGGGATACACAGGAAACTCTTGCAGTCTTAGATCGACTAGACCTGGATACTGAGAAACCAAGCGATGAGGAAGTAGCCAGAAAATTTGGATTTGAGGAGGATTATTTCAAAGGCACACTCTCGTGGTGGCAGCATTTGAAGCCCAAATTATGGTCACTGTTCGACGAACCTTATTCTTCAACTGCCGCGAAGGTAAGAATAAAGGATATTTGAATATTTTCTTTGGTTTTACAGTCCTAATTTTCATGAAACTGACAGTCTACCCTACCTCATTCAAAGTTTTATTACTAAGAATTTTTTTTGTGAGTACCTATCAGAATGAAATAAAACAATTTCATATAGAGGAGTATGTATAATATCGATTATGCGTCAAAGTATATTCTGAAATAGTCAATAAGAACAAATCTGAAATGAAATTGATCGTTGCGCATAATCGAAAATTATTGACAAATATTTATTAGAAATAGACAGAAATACTTTTTAAATAATATGTTTTAATAAATTTCTATTGAATTCTCCTCACTTTCACTGTACAACTACATTCAGATCGAATGTTTTACTAGTTACAAGAATATCCACAAGGTTTTAAATTATTTCACACAATATTTCTTTCCACTTTTATTCCGCCGTTTTTATCACATCACTGAAATTCTAACTTTTTCTATCCGTTGGACTCTTTCACTACCTCTACTCCATAATGAGTAATTTCATCACCGACAGCTCAAGATAAAGTCCAATATTTTCTAGACACCTTCTCAACTTTTCCAGAAAAAGTCAGGGCCGTTCACATGTTCGATCTTTACACTATCGACTTGCGATATTTTAACATATCTAAAGTTTAAGATGTATGAAGAACTCATTCACCATCGCCATATTCAAATGAAATATTATATTTTTTTATGCAATTGGAAATTGATATCAGATATCTGAAAAACTTTCAATATATCACAATGTCATAAAAAACTATATTTTTTTGTATACAGGGATTAATTTGGTTTCCACGGCTGGCTGTATTAGGAATATAAAGATTCCTGGTTGGACCACGCTTAGAATTTGTAAGCCAATCACTACATACGTGTGTATCCTGGCGTTATCCTGGTGGAACACCACACCTCTCCTGTTGGTTAATTCTGGCCGTCCTTTGTCAATCGCTAGCTTCACACAGTCCAGTTGTTGACAGTGTAGATACGAATTTAGTATTCGGCCACAGTAGAACTTTCTTGGACGGTACTCTGGTTTAAGGCGGAATTATATTTGTAGTTCGTGCCGTGTCATGTCGCGCACATTCGTGGCTGGCACCGATTATACTTGTGTTTCGTGTCGGGAACATACAGACGTTATTTCAAATGAATACAGCGTGGCCGACAGATAGTATCTAATTACGAGTGTTTCTACCAAGTATTCGTCAGATTCAGATAGCGATTTTGATGAAGATCTTAGATATATGCTTGTGTTAAATATACTTGAAAATAAAAGAAGGAGAAGTAAATACTTCGATAAATAAACTCAGAGAGATCTGAAGTGAGTTTCGTTTACTGGTGAAGGAACTAGTAGTCGACCATTCCATGATCGAAAATACCTAAAAAAATTAATTTCAAATTTCGTTGAGCTGTCGGATCGAGAGAAAGG
The DNA here is from genome assembly GCA_034642435.1 of Megalocaria dilatata. Classification (NCBI taxonomy): domain Eukaryota; kingdom Metazoa; phylum Arthropoda; class Insecta; order Coleoptera; family Coccinellidae; genus Megalocaria; species Megalocaria dilatata. The sequence goes on along the minus strand of CM067859.1, from coordinate 65,245,671 downwards.
CCGGCCATATATTTTAGGTGAGATTTCATTTTCAAATATCGATTGATAGTTATTTTGAGAGGAAATAGCATTTTCTCGAAACTCTTTTGGAGGTTTTTAAAAATTTCAATTTGGTACAAAATCTTAGTAGTGAACGAAAATAATTCTGAAGATTTTCTTTTGATTATTTATTTGTGAAGTATAAGAAAAAATTGCGAGAGATTTCATGATTGAAAAGGGGACTTGAAAATATACCATCTTTGGAATTCCTGGGGCCTATATCTTCCAAATTCAGAAAAAGCCTTACATTTTATTTTCAGAGGTCCTATTACGTAATTTATTGAGTTAAATTTCACTATCTGGTGGGCTCGAAAATTTCAATATTTACCCATTTTCTCTTTAATTGCATTCTCATAAATATTAGAATAATTACATTAATTCTTATAAGGTGTGTTTCAGATATTGCAAAAAAACATAAAAAATGAAAAGAATTCATATTTTAATGAAAAAAAAATTAAACATCTTTGAATAAATTGTTGGTATAATAGTTTTCTTCCATTCCATAATCATAGGTCATCAATAATTGGGCAGACTGGTTGGATGTTGATGGACTTGTTAGAGTTGCTTTGGGGATGGTATGGTCACATTTTAATTTTGATCTTTGAATAGTTTTCGAATTTCTGCTTATGAAATGGCTGTCTGTAAATCCAGCTTTATTCTGGTTTCTTGGAGTTCCGGTAGCTGCTTCAGTGCTTTACTCATACTAAAAAAAAAATCTTTTTTATCCATTTGAGTTGGCTTTGAGTTATTGTACCTCTGCCTTCAGAAATCATTTGATGATTTTATCATATCCTTTCCTTTAAACCAGGTTGTTTTTTAGCTAGGAGTGAACGCTTCAAAATTCTTCCCTAGAGAACCACTACTCGAAGCTGAAGTATCGATTGAAATGAATGTGGTACTGCTCTGCGTCTCACTTCCATATTGGAAAGAAGAACTTGGAGTATTTGCATCTAGCGACGATTCGGAGGCATCAGATGCTGGAACCGTCAAATTTGTAGCCGTCTGCCTTGAATCCATGTGTAAACTTAATGAAAACATTTTCTCCTCGCCACATGAGATCCAGGTTTTCCACTTTTTTTCTGTTTTCGCCGTCTCATTGCATTTACGTACGAATTTCGTAATTTATCCTACTCATCTTTGCATTCCCCAACTGCAAAAAAAAGTGATTAATATTTGTTTACAGACTTTTGGCTACTGAGGATGCATTCCATTCCATTGCATTGAATTATCATATGGGATTCACAACAATTAGGAATATTGTATAAGAAGTATGCGATGCCATCTGGAAGAATCTTTCACAACAACCATTAGATGAAGGATGAAAAGATTTTGAAACTTATTGGCATTTTCCAAATTTTATTGAGAGAGTTTAGATGGCAAACATATAAACACCATTTTCCCATTAAATGCTGGCTCAACTTTTTATAATTATAAAAACGGTCATTCAATCATACTACTTGCTCTTGTTGATGCTAAGTATAGATTTATTGTGATAGACGTAGGTGCCCATGGTCGAAATAGTGACGGTGGTATATATGAGAAGTCGTTGATGGAAAAAATGTTCTAAGGGAAACAACTCAATGTTCCACAAGATAATCCGATTAACCAAAATTCCCAACCTATGCCATACATCATTGCTACAGATGCAGCATTTCCTTGAGAACTTATTTGCTGAAACCATACAGTAAATCAAAACTCGTGAATAATGATGCAAATAAAATATTTAATTACCGCTTATCACGTGCTCAACAAACTGTAGAAAATGCCTTTGGAATTTTGAGAGAACGATTTCAAGTTTTTCAAGTACCGATGCAAGTACAACCCTTTATAGCGGACAAGATTATACAAGCTGCTGCCTTCATCATTATTTACGTACAAAAAACACACAAGAATGTGTAGAAAGTTTGTTGAATCAAGATCCAAGAAACGATTACAATGAAGTTTTCTCTAATATTGGTTCTATTTCAAGAAATCCATGTCAATATGCTGTTCACGTCAAGGAAAAATTGAAAGAATATTTATGAGGGCTGAAGGACAAATAGAAATCATGGCAAATAGAATCCATGACGGGGAGTGATATAGTGAAAAACATCCAAATCTTTAAAATTTTCTCAAGTATAAAAAATCCAACTTCTTAAATGTCTGCCTGTTCGAGCAAAGTACAATTTCATTTATTGCTTAACAATATTTTAAAGGAATGAAAACTTACCTGGTTCATTCAAAGTCTGTTGCTATTTGTTGCCACACCAAATTTCTCATTGCTTGGTTTTTATAGCCTTACACCTAGAACTAAATAATTTTTTTTTACTCCCACTTTCTCAATCCACTCATCCCCATCGCGATGATGTCCGACCTTTATCTTGGATAACTTCGAACGGCGTTTATTCCTCTACAAACCATACCATAACTACAAATATAAAGGTGGAATTATATTTGTAGTTCGTGCCGTGACGACTTGAGTCAGAAGCCTACCGGCTACGTACATTTGCAGGCGATTATACTACTCACACACCTCGTGGCATGACCGGGACAGACACTTTAGGATCGGCGGCGCTCCGATGTGACACTCGCGTGTGGTACGATTTGTGGGAGATTAAGGCGGAATTATATTTGTAGAGCGTGTCGTGACGACTTGCGTCAGAAGCCTATCGGATACTTACTTTTCTAGTGCAGACGATTATACTATCCACACACCCCGTGTCATGACGGGGACAGACACTCGCATATCGGTGGCGGTCTGATGTGACACTCGCGTGTGGTACGCTTTGTAGGGGATTGAACGCAGAACGAAGTTATCCAAGATACAGGTCATCATCGCGATGAACCTGTCGATTCGATAGGTCGACGAAATTTGAAATAAATTTTTTAGTTTAAATTCAGAATTATATATTCTAACTTCTACAGTACATATTCAAACTATATACAAAAACTATCGAATTGATATCCTTATATATAATCAATATAAAATAGTTTTCAATGTCTCGGAAAAAACCTTTTTACATCCCGACATGAAACGTATTAATACATATGCATTAAAAAAAACTATATAAGTATGTATATTATCATACAAACACAATAAAATCCGCTATTCCAAAATTATCTAAAATTCTCAAAATAAAGGATCAACTAAGAATAATTGAACGAAAATTCCAACATTTGATAGCTATTCCGATCTCTAAACTCTCTCAAAAATGTATTGAATTTAGATTAAAATATATCACAAGATCAAAATTATTGCTATGAGTTTATTTATCAGATGAACACAACATTTTCTTCTCCTTCTTTTATTTTCAAGTAGACTTAACATGAGCATATATCCAAGATCTTCATCAGAATCGCTATCTGAATCTGAGGAATACATGGAACGTAGTAGTACTCGTAATTGAATACCATCTTTCGGTGAAGCTGTATTCTCTTGAAATAACGTCTGTATGTTCCCGACACGAAATACGAGTATAATCGTGTGATCTTGCCTGATGATGCTACTGTGATAGCGAAACAATTGTTGTGAATATAACAATAAAAATTTGTGAAAATCAGAATAACCTTATTTCAATATTATTACGAGTATAATCAGTGCCCGCCTCCAGTGTGCGCGACATGACACCCCACGAACTACAATATAATTGCGCCTTTGAACGCAGAACGAAGTTATCCAAGATACAGGTCGGACATCATTAGGATGGATGAGTTGATTGAGAAAGTGATAGTAGATGAATGTTTATTTAATCCTAAGTCTAAGGACTATGAAAACCAAGCAAAGAGAACTGCGTTTCCGTCATCCTGAGACATTAATGGACTTTCTGTTGATCACTCTCTAGTTCCTTCACCAGTAAATGAAACTCACTTCGAGCCTCCCTGAAATTATTTATCGGATGAACACAGTATTTTCTTCTCCTTATTTTATTCTCTAGTAGACTTCACATAAGAATATATCCAAGGTCGTCATCAAAATTGCTATCTGAATCTGACAAATACATGGTAGAAACACTCGTAAGTGGATATTATCTGTTGGTCATGTTGTATTCACTTGAAACTACGTCTGTAGGCCCTCAGAACTACAAACAAGTATGATCATTGCCTGCCTCGAGTATGCGCGACATGGCAGCACGAACTACAAGTATAATTCCGCCTTAAATGCGGATGCTTGGAAAGGGAGCTGTATTTTTCTAGAAGTACACCATTTTTTACCTCATGCAAATCTTTGAAGGATAGAGTGGCTTCATTTCAGGCAATTCAGTGACTGTGAACCTTTCCTGAGGCCAAGCGACGGCTGATTCTTGCATGAGCAACAGTGGAAAATTCTCACAAATATGTGCGTGTTGAAACTGCTGTGTTGTTTTACCCATGAGGCCGGGTTTTCTTCGGAAGATACGTGTCTCCGATGACAAGATTGAGTCAGTCGCCTTATTTCTGAAATACGATTACACACGAATGTTTTTAGCACATAAGGCTGGGTATCTATCCAAGTAAGCGCTATCATAGAATTGGACCACAAATAGATAGCATCTAGTGTATGGAGAGTGATTGATTAACCATACTTAACAAACGAGAAAGTAATAGGGAACTGCACAACTCGAGTCGCGGCAAACGTAATGACTTCACAGGTGCAACTCGCGATTTAGAACAAATAAGTTGTACTGTGACCTTTCCTAGGTCATCAACGCATGTAAATACAAGAACCATATGCCTTTCGCTAGCTTCCCAAAATCCATGCAATTGTATATTAGCGAGTAGAATAGTCAAGATAAAACGGTTAAATTGGAGATTTTCAATCAAAGGTAGTTGCTTCTGATACCGTATGCATTTCAAAGTGAATCGACTCGTTCCATGTAACATCGGACTTCCAAACAAATTGAATGATAATTTTGGCGTGTACAATTTGGACCTACAATCCAAGAGGATCAAACATTTTGGCAACCTGTGATAATATCGTGCGTTTTGTCACGGTATTAGAGCCACTAGAGTTTACACATTAAAATATAATAATGAATGACTGTATGAAGCTATGTAAATCCAAATATTTGAGATGTACAACAAAATAACGTGAAAATAATGAATGACTGTAAGGAGCTATGTAACCCCAAAAATTATTTGAGATATTTAAATGGGTACCATCTGTTTAATAACCTTCTTTGTCGATTGCCGACATTCCGATATCTGCTAGAAGGCCCCTCTTTTTTAAAGGGTTTTTATCACGTTCCGCTTGTAAACCTCTGTACTACTATTACGTGTTAGAATCTATTGAAATATTCAAAATATTTATCACTTTTGTTTAAATACTTCTGTACCACTGTTAGGTCTTCAGTTGTCTGATGATGGGATAGTTCAATTCCCGAAACTCGAGTCACAAGAAAATGTGTAAAATATATTTTTATTGGTAGTAAAACATAGTAATTTCTACAATTTGTTTTAATTAAAATCTCTTATCCTTTCGGATTAGTCCAAGGGTTTTAATGGTAGAATCAGGACCCAAAGAGAGGTGAGTGTCATTTTCATTATCGAAATGATCGGCTATTAAAGGGGGATTATTAGAGGCCCATTTTTGTAGATGGAATTTGCCTTTTATCAATAGAACGATAAGTTCATCGCGAAAAAATTCGGCTTCTGCTTTAGTATCCGCTCCTGTTAATAAATCGTACACATTAAAATCTCTTTTCAATATGACCGCTGCGATAGGGTGTTGATTACCCTTGTCCATTGCTAATTGCAGAAGAGACCTGATGGTGAGAAATGAGGCACACGATGTCCCGCATGTAACGGCGATCAATGTGTATTCTCCAATGGGTCCCCACGGGTTAAAGCGATATAAAATCTTTCAATTACACACATCATCCGGGTGCATAAGGATCTTTTCAATATCAGCTCTTATTGCAAATTGATGAGAACGAAAACGGCATAATATTGAAAATAAGTCGTCTTGAATATTTGGACCTATCAAGCCTGTCTCATTCAGAGAAATGCCAGTAGATGTCTTCGCAGAACCATCAAAAACAACTAGAATTTTGGTTGTTAGGCTTTCTTGTTTGACAACGGAGTGATGAAGTTAGTGAAAGCCGTTAACCGTATCATGTTTCTCAGACTTCGACATATGGTTTAAGGTTCGATTAACGGAAAGAAATTCTGCGTAGTCCTTTTGTAAATCAGGAGCACCTTTGAAACGTCATTCTAATGTTCTAAGACGCCTTAACGCGAAAGGGTAGGACGCGCAATGCTTTGGTTTATGGTCGTTAAATGGCAATGTACAATGTATCGACCTTCCGAATTTCTTTGTGTTTTCTCCGCAAAATGGTTTTTCGCTAGTATTTCCTCGGGCAAATGAGGTTTTTCACGGGGTGTTTCCTCGATTTTCCAAAATCTTGTATCCTCGGGATTAGAATTTAGCAATCATCATTTGCTAGACTGGAGTGTTTTATTTCACCTGCGATAACCCATACAAAATGCGTTTCCTGAAGAATAGCATCAGGTTGATTTCTTAATGAAATTTGTCTGCTACAGAGTAATTCATAAAATGATTGCAATCCGATTAAAGCATACAATAATAATCAATAATAATTTAATTACCCTCAAAATTTTACATGGAATGTCACGTACATATATATGATAATATACATATATGTATAAATGAAAGAAATATATATGAATAGAATAATAGTTAATTAATAACAATAGCTGATATTAGGTCAAATTTAAAATTTCTTAAAGTCAAAATTTAAAAATTATTAGACATTAATGTAAACACGATTATAAACAATCACAAAAATTAACTGATGACTAGAATTGGTACGTCATATATTCATCCATTGAAGAAAAACTACAATCAGCAAGAATCATCTTAACTTTACGTTTGAATGCTGTACAATGCAGCGACTTCAGGTGCTGAGGAAGTTTATTATACATTTTCATACCATTGAATATATGTGTGTTTTGTGTTCTCTTCAGTCTATGACGTGGAGCCATGAAATTATTCCCTGATCTTGTTTCATGATTGTGAACCGCTGAGTGTTTTTGGAAAGTGTTCTTATTCTTGTGAATATACATAAGCCATTCAAGGATATAGCAGCATGTAAAGGTAAGTATACCATATTGCTTGAAAAGAGGTCTACAGCTAGTGGTCTGGCCCACTTCTGCTATCAATCTTATGGCTTTTTTCTATTTCAGAAAAACTCCTCCAGCATCTGAAGATGCGCCCCATAGGATTATGCCGTAGGTCATTCTGCAGTGAAATGGTGCATAATAAGCAAGTACCGCCTGTTTTTCTGTGAGTATTGCGAATAACGCCGTAGAGAGCTTGTGGCTTACTTCATTTATATGTTTCTTCCAAGTTAAATTTGCGCTAATTGACACTCCGAGCATTGAAATGTTTTCCAGGTTTTGGTACTTTGTGCTCACCAGCAGTTGTTGTGTTTTCTCTGGATTTACTTTCATGTTATTTACATTGAATCACTCTACAGCGCCCTTCACAGTTTCCTCTGACTTATTCAGTAGCAAATTTCTATTCTTCGCTTTATTCAGGAATGATGTGTCATCAGCAAAAAGTATTACACACCAAATTATGAATACAGTCGGCCCCAGCAGCGATCTCTGGGACACTCCTGTATTAATTTTCATTCTTGAAGATCGCTTGCGTTCCAAATCTACTATCTGGTAGCGATCTTCAAGGTAGGACCTCATCAGATCCAAAGCTGTGCCTCTTATGCCCATACATTCCAACTTGCGCAGAAGCTTTTCATGATTGACACAATCGAATGCTCTAGTCAAATCCATGCACGTCAACATCACGTCATCTCCATCGTCCAATGCCTCCATGATGAAATCGATAATGTGGACCAAAGCAGTGATAGTTGACCTACCCTCTCTAAAGCCATGCTGGTAATTTCCTAGCAACGAATTGTTCTCCAGAAATTAGTTCAACCTTTTTATGAGGAGGGACTCGAAAATTTTCGAAATAACTGGCAGTATCGAGATTGGCCTATAGTTTTCATATACCTCTTGATCTCTCTTCTTGTATACAGGTATCACCCTTGCGACCTTCAATTCATCGGGAAAGTAGCCCTGCTGGAAGCAATCATTTATAAGGTCTGAAATAGTTTCTGCTAAATGACTGATGACGTTTTTCAGCATGTTTACCGTGAAACTATATATATCTTGTGAAGATTTATTTTTCATCTCTGCCACAACATTTATAATTTCCTCCGGTGTCGTTGGGGTAAAAAAAAGGAGCGTGAAATTTTAATCTTTTTGTTTTTCAACAGTATTTCACTCAACTCTGGATTAGTGTTAGGTGCAGTTAACTTTTCTTCGATTGTTGAAAAATACATGTTGAATGTTTCTTCTAATAATGACGAAGGATATAATGTCCCTTTTTTTTGTTTTCATTTTGGAATTTATGATCTGCCATATAGCCCGGCTCTTATTCTCCGCTTCGTTCATGAATTTTAAATTTTCATATCTGATGTTATCATTCACAAGTTTGAAGATTAAATTGTTGTTTTAATGTCATATATAGCTTCTTCGAGTTCTCATCTTTTTTTACCTAATGTATTGTGTAGGCTGTGTCTAGTTTCTTTTTAATTTCAATCATTTCTGCTTTCTCTCAGCATTTAGTTTTAGTATTGACTACTTCCACTTTTTTTTCAGGAAAGCACTAATTGAAAGAATGTACCAAAGTTTGGTGAAAGTTCCTGAAACAGTCTCGTATTGTGCTCATACGTATAGAACCCCAATCTACATTCTGCAAGTGTTCCTGAAACAGGCTAGTTTTTTCTTTATTCAATATAACAATCGTTTTATATTTTTGTTTTTCAGGAATGTTTACTATCTGCGAGTTGAGTCTCTGCGCCAGATGATCCCATAAATGATTATTTATTGTTTCCGAATTATAGGAGGAACGGTTCAAATTTGTGAAAATGTTATCAATGCAATTATTTGACTTATTCGTTACACGTGATGCCTGACTGAAAACCACATGCATACCGTATGAAATGAGTGTTTCTTTAATCTTTATATCCTAGTTATTAACTCCATTAATCTGCACATTGAAATCACCTGTAATCAGTACATTATGACTCGATTTGCTGGCAATGATATTCATGGCACCATCTAGCTGATCAATAAATAAATCGAAATCTCCATGGGGAGGTCTGTAGACACATATATAGAATGTTTTGGTGGGCTTATCGAATATTGCACTCATTTCTATATGTCTTTCAATTGATAAACAATCTATAGCTTCCACAGATTCAAACTGTGTGACCTCACTCACAAGGATCAAGCAACCACCGTTTTTGAATACATCACGAGCAAAGGCAGTAGCTACTTTATAATTATTAACTGTCATACCTTTCTGGTCTTTATTCAACCAATGTTTCTATATACATGCCACTTTGTAGTTTTTAGCATTCAATATCTTTTCTAGTCTCTCAAGTTCATTTCTGATACACTGTATATTTATATTTAATAATCCGTCATATTTTAAATTAGCATTTTCTTTGCCTACCTGCATAACGTCTTTATCAATCCTCTTCAATTTATCTCCGAAAAAATTGGAAGCGCTTAATCAACACGCCTATATCTCCGAAGGCTGTTTGAACTTAGGATCCGCTAAGGTTATATTTCTTGGTATGTCTAATTTAGAACTGCTACTTACCACGGTATGTTTATCGCAGTATTTCAATATTTTGAAATAACAAGCACATGCAACTTAATTAATCTCACTGATTAATTCCGATTGTTTTAGTGGACTGTATTTTGACGTAGTTCAGCGAAGAGTTCTACTTCTAGGGCATTTGTACATAGTCGATGATGAACTAGCTTTATTTATCCAATAAGATAAACTAATGAAAATTGTAAATAATTGAAGTAAAACACTCCTAATTCACTCTGGTAATAACGAATTATAATTCTTGGTTTACTGTATACAATCATCTCAAAAGGTATGATTATTAAACTTGAAACAAATGAAATGAATTTGCTAATACTTTGGAAATCGACTGGATTACCATATTCTCAATAATAACCGCGATAGCTTGGACCGAAATGTCACAAGCTACATACAACAAATTTGACTATCCGAATGAAAAGTGCATAACGTAGAAAATGCTACATGGGACAAGTTTGACTCTTACCAGAATAATAATTTTGCAGTCTTTTCAAAGACTGAACGTTAGAGGTGCTCGATGCATCCCCTTAACAAAAAAAGGAAATTAACGTAATTGATTGGAAGGTCCATTTGGATATGGAAAGAATGAACGAAATAAACCTTATTAGTTACAGAGAAATTATGAGATTAATGCAAATAAAGAAGGATAGGGTCAGTTTATAATTCCGAATGCTGTGTCATGTGAAATTAACAGGCATAAATGTATCAAAATCCCTAAATGACTTCACATATTTTCTAAGGCCATATAGATTCAATAGAAAACAAATAATCTGAAATGTAAACAGTTCGAACGACAATTGTCAAAACTACTAGATCGAAACAAATTTGACTATCCGAATGAAAAGTGCATAATATAGCAAAGGCTACATGCGACAAGTTTGACTATAACTGGAATAATAATTTTACAGTCTTTTCAAAGACTGAATGTTAAAGGTGCTCGATGCATCCCTTCTAACAAATAGGGTAAAATCAACGTAATTGATTGGAAGGCCCATTTGGAGGTGGACTGAATAACGAAATAAACCTTCTTATATGTTACAGAAAAATTATGAAATTAATGCAAGTAATGAAGGATAGAGTCAGATTATAATTCCGAATGCTGTGTCATGTGAAATTAACAGGCATAAATATATCAAAATCTCTAAATGACTCTTCATGTTTTCTAAGGCCATATATTATCATTAGAAAGCAAATAATCTGAAGAGTAAATAATTAAAACGATAATTCTCAAAACTGCAAAATCGAAATATAAACTGGAAAGACGTAATTATCGATAACGAAATAATTTCGAACGACAGGGCCGTCTCTAATGAGACGAAACATTCTCTCCCCCTGGAACGACCACGTTCAAAACCTAAATGGGTGACGATTAATCGAAAATAATAGCTAAATGAAACAATTGCAGAAAACGAAAAAATTAATACATGAAGTACATAAATGTACACATGTTACATAAAATTACATTGAATTACATAAATGGCAGTGAAAAAAAAACAATTACAAACTACAAAGAAAATGAATAGTTGAAATACATAACTGTCTGTACATTCATGATAAAAGTGCATAAATTTACATCAAATTACATAAATGACAGTGAGACAATGGTTGAATTACAAGGTAGAATGGTAGAGAACAAAATTTGTTCACACATTTTCTGTACCACCATCAATAAATAATGTTGGAATAGTTACAAAATCGACAAGTATTTGAGGATATCTATACAAGATCCTTTTGTGGAAAATGTGGCAATTTTTCACCGATAACAAAATTACATCTTGAATGGTGGAGGTCCTCACTTGATGGAAATCCATTTTCATTTAATTTAAAAGGGATTAAATAAAAACATATTTAATAAAATTTCCACATTTATTAAATAAATGTGGAAATTTTATTAAATATGTTTTTATTTAATCCCTTTTAAATTAAACAAAATTACAATAAATATAATGTTGCTCATTTGATTCAAAAAACATAGGTTATAAGAACGCAAATTTAACATTGGGTCTATTTCAATTGCAAGAATATTTGTATTGCAACACTAACAAATCTAACTAATTGATGTTGTGAATGATTCTAACGTATCTTCTTAAATTCCTCCAAAATGAGGAGATATAGAATACATAAACATGAGAAGAGAATTTCTTGTGATTCATATGATTACGAAAGAGTGAATAAAATATATAATTCATGACACGTTCAAAGTTTGGTAGAATTGCCAAAACCAAATAGGTAGTATTTTACCTTTCGAATGAATAGTCGATCGAAGAAAATGGGGAATATTTGGAAAAGTTCTTATTTATAAGAAGATCTAAATTATACAAGTATAAATTCATATTTACTCTTATCTTATGGTGGCGCCACAAATGCTTTGGATATTCAAATTGCCATTGCTCTATGCGAATGATAAAACGAACTATGGCCGATCGATATGTTGCTTCCGTTTCTTCTCAGAAATTTTGAAAGGAAGGAATAACCATGCCTCTCGTAAATCAGTACCTGCTCACGTTTTCGGATACCATTTTGCTATATTTTGCATTAGCCGTAGTAGGCTAGGATGCAAAATGTGTGTTTTTAAACATTTATGGGCGTTGGACCCCGTATAACAAGATCACCGTAATTTTCCTCAGACGATATGTGCCTTGTACATACATAATCCAAATTTCTACGGATTTGAAAGTGCATTTCTAGATCCGTAGGTAAGGCCAAAATATAATATTCAATCTTATTTGTTTCGATAACGAATCGTCCTGAATATTTTATAACAAGAGAGTTCGTAATTGCGCTGCAACATCTGGTCCTTTACGGTGGTTTGACAAATACCCTTATAGGCAAACGCACCCAGTTTTTACGATCTGTATACGTTCCGTCAAGTTAATTGTCGACTGATTTATTCTCAGTATTCTCAGATGCGCTCTTTGCCAATTTCAATTTTGTATTGGAAATGGAGTTTTGAAGGGATTTTATCACAGATATATGTGGTGTATTGGATACCGTGAAACCTGTTTTAACCTGAATGGGGATATAATTTTATTTCCTTCGTTTGCCGGGCCATGTTTGTCGAGTTGCTAATTTCGGGTCGATTATTCGCAGTACAGGGTAGTAAATCCTGCAGAGGCGACTGGAGTCCTGTTCGACCAGTGTCTTGCTTTGCGAAAGGCTACCAAATACCTCTCAGTATATTCATCATCCATTTTTTTGAATACTTCAAGTTTATGTACCAGTACTTCTAACTCGGATTGAAATTCCATTAAAGTATCGTACGCTCGGTCTACTTCGCCGAAAAATTGTTCCAAAAATGTAAATCAGATGTCTGCTGCTCCCAAATAATTCTCAAAAGAAGTGAGCCTAATCTCGAAGAGTCTGATTTCTGATGCCAACATTTTCTTAATGGATTGATAAATCAATATTGAAAAAGACTCAATCTTCGAAATGTTGGGAAGATATGAGCATATGATATGAATACAAATTAATTGGTGGTACAATTGCCTTACCGCTTTAAATCTTGGAATAATCCTGCATTCACGTGAAACGACACAATTTCAGCTCACTTAAACTTATTTCGATGAACTCTCCCGTTTGAACTAATAGACACTTGAAGTTGAGCTGGTTCTGCATTTGCTGCTTTCTCCAGGAACCAGTTTCCAATGTCCGTGACATATGAGGATTCGATATTGTAATATTACCACAGGTGACAGCTGAAAATCCGGATCGATTGGACCATAATGTATCGTACCACAGTTATTTTACCGCAGTATTTTACCTATTGATTTCAGTATTTGGAAATAACTAGCAAATGAAAATTGATTAATCTCGATGATTATTCACGAAAGGTTTAGTGGACTGTATTTTGATGTAGTTCAGCGAAGAGTTTTAATTAGTAGTTATCTTGATGATGAACTAGCTTTGTTTATCCAATAAGAAGATTGTAAGGAATTAAAGTAAAACACTCCTTATACACTCTGGTAACAACGAACAATTATTCTTGGTTTACTGTATATCAACCAAGTCCAAAGCTACGATTATAACACTAAAAACAAATGTAACTAATTTGCCAATACTTTGGCACTCGACTGGATTACTATATCATCAATAATAACCGCGATAGCTTGGACCGAAATGTCACAAGCTACATACAACAAATTTGACTATCCGGAAGATATTGCATAACGTAGAAAATGCTACATGCGACAAGTTTGACTATTACCAGATTAATAATTTCGCAGTCTTTTCAAAGACTGAACGTTAGAGGTGCCCGATGCATCCCTTTAACAAAAAGAATGAAATTAACGTAATTAGTTGGAAAGTCCATTTAGATATGGAAAGAATGAACAAAATAAATCTTCCTATTAGTTACAGAGAAATTATGAGATTAATGCAAGTAAAGAAGGATAGAGTCAGTTTATAATTCCGAATGCTGTGTCATGTGAAATTAACAAGCATAAATTTATCAAAATCCCTAAATGACTCTCCATATTTTCTAAGGAAATATATAATCATTAGAAAACAAATAATCTGAAATGTAAACAGTTCGAACGACAATTGTCAAAACTACTAGATCGAAATATTAAGACCTAAGTATCGATGACGAAATAATTTCGAACGACAGGGCCGTCTCTAATGAGACAAAACAAGAACGATTAATAGAAATTGATGGCATACTTTTCTTCATCCGCTGTTAACAACAAATTCAACTTATTTTTGAAATTTATTAAATTCAGACATTATTGTAGCGAAACATGAATGCTTTATGTGAGAGGGTATATTATCTACACCTGAGACTGAGATATTCACGGATTTTCTATCAAAATTTAAGAATTTTGCAGTAGCTTCGGTTATAAAATTAACTTGGGAAGCGGCATCTAGAAATACTCGACAAGTTTTGGATTTGCCCGTTTTATTTCTGATGATGATGATGGCTGTGGCTAATAAGATTTCTGATTCAAAAGCCGCATGCAAATTTAGCCTGGGTGGTTCTGCCGATTGCAAAGAAACTATTTCATCCTTTCCAATCTAAGTTTTATTATCCTTTTGCTTATATTCGAACTATTTCGAAGTGCATTATGTTTTTGCTCATATAAACGACGTTTTCCGGCAGAGCAATCTACATCTCGATGACCTTCACGCAAAAAAATAATACACAAATTAGCCTTTTTTGCGGCCTCCTAGCGAGCTGAGGGAGATAGTGCAGCGAATTTGTTGCAATATATTATAAAATGTTTGCCCTCCCAAAGAGTACCCGAAATAGAGGTAGTAGAAATAGCATATGTGTGCTAAATTCTAGAAATAGAACGCGAATTAGAGTTTCCTGTAACTCTCGAACTAATACTTTTCGTACTGACTTGACTAGATTTGGTATCCTCTATCTGAGCCGGAGGCTGTAGAAATACAATCATGTCATTTATCGTGGAATTAGAGAGATCGTTAATAAACTCTTCCCATTTTTCACGAAGAAAATAATTGAACTTTTTTAGCAAAATCACTAAAAGAATCGTATTCCATAATTCGACTGGTACGTCTTAAACCTTGAGGGCTCGAAAGTGTTCTTGAAATGTATCTAATAAAGCAGGTACTGTGAATTCTTTGGAAATACAGGGCATATTAACCAGCAATTTTCTATGATTCTGTCAAATTATCTTGGGGTTATCATAAAGATCCTTCAAAAGTCCCATGAAATTTGAAAGTTTTCTGCCGACATTTCGATAGGTGCGATTACATCGGCGGCTTCTTCGGTTAGGCACCCCTTTAAATGAAAGAGTTTTTGAACGGAGGGATACGCGAATCCCCGTTTACTAACGAATTAAACAAGTCAAGAAATCCTAACCATGAATCTAACAAACCGGAAAAGGTTGGGAGTGAAATCTTCGGTAGGCTAGAAGTATTACTTATTATGTTTGACGACAGGCTGCTTGAATAGGATTCTGATTCCCGAAAAGTCGATGTGCTATTCGATAAGAACTGATTGGATAATCTTTGTGTTTCAATATATAGCGCTTCGAATTCACAGGTATGCCATTCAATTTCCTCCGAATTATCTCTTATTCTACCTGAATTTCTCAAAGTTTTCATGGGTAGGAGCTATTTCATAAAGAGCCTTTCCAGAATTGCAATATCCTGTGATTCATCGAAATTCCTCGTAAAGTTTTCAAATCGTGTGAGCTTTCTCTTAATGTGGAATCGTTTAATTTTTAGAGGTTTCATTGTTGACATTTTCCTGTGTTATTTATATAATAATAATATACAAGCAATATTTGAAATATATAAAGAGCATATAAGGAATTCATTATGTAAGTATACGAAATGATTTGGTGGTACAATTGACTTACCACTTAAATATTGGTTTTCATGCTTTTCGGTCTCGCCGATGCACACGCGAACTACACTATTTCCGCGTACTTTCACTTGTTTGTTATTCCCTACACTTTACCCTATTTTCGTCAAACTCTCACGTCTATCTGCCACTTGATTTTGAGCCTCAAGGGTTGGTTTTGCAGCAGATGATTTCCAGTAGGTGGAGAATTAATGTCGGTCACAGGCGAAGATTCAATATTCCAATATTACCACAGGTGACAGTTCGAAAATCCGGATCGATTGGACCAAAATGTTTCAAATCACGGTTTGTTTATCGCAGTATTTGCCTATTAATTCAGTATTTTGAAATAACAGACAATTGCAAATTAATTAATCTCGATGAATAATTTCTATTGGTATTTTCGTTGAATAGCGGTGATTTTAATTTCAAAGAACGAAGATGAGGAATTGTAATAAAAACTTATAACAAAACAAACTAATTTATTTTGGTATCACTGTATACGATACCAAGCTACGGTAATGACAATTACACTACAAACAAGGGTAAGGTAGATTGTTATGTTTACAGCCATCGGGAAGAACTTGTACAATTACAAACGCCCAGTTTGACTATTACGAGAATAACGATTTTACAGTCTTTTCAAAGACTGAAAGTTAGAGGTCCTCGATGCATTCCTTCTGACGCAAAAAGGGAAGTTAACTAAATTGATTGGAAATGTTCATTTGGAGGTGAAATGAACGAACGAAATAAATCTTCTTATTGGTTACAGAAAATTATGAGATTAATGCAAGAAAGGAAGGATAAAATCAGTTCATAATTACGAATGCTGTGTCATGTGAAATTAACAGGCATAAATATATCAAATGTCTAGATAACTTTCCATGTGTTCTGAGGCCACGTATAATAATTAGAAAAAAACAAATAAGCAGAAGTGTCGAATAACACTTCAGTTCGTATGACGAGGCTGAAAAACAGCTAGATTGAAATATCAACATGAAGTGCCTAAATATCGATGACAAAATAATTTCGAACGACAGGGCCGTCTCTAATGAGACGGAACAGGTATCCTTTAACTAAACATATGATGCTTCGGATCACAGTTCTGTTTAACATAAGTCATTGAACAGGGCTGTAATATCCGGACCACGAAGGGGATAACCCTTTAGTTTTTTTTTTTGTCTTTTCTTGGATGTTTTCTTTCCAGATTACACTGCAGAGTTGTCCTTAACATGATTTTGTTTGTCCCAGTCTGCACTTTATTTAATAATAATAATAATAATAATACTCCTTTATTTCAAATAAGGCTTACAGATAAGATGCTCACCCGAAGTGAAATAGTGTCTAAATAAAATTAATAGGTTAGCTCTCTAATGTGACATTAAAAAAATCTCCTAGCTCATAAGCCTCAAGTTTTATAATCAAAGATTTCACTCTGTTTTTGAAGATTCTTAAATTATTTATCTTCTTAGTTTTATTTGGCAAATGGTTAAATATTCTTATACAACTATATGCGATATATATGCGAACTATATGCGATTATATTGAATGAATTTTTCTTTGTTCTTATGTAGGAATACAGCACATTCGTAAATGTATAACCCATAGACTGTGAAGATGTCATTTTGCTCAAACAATTCTCTACAAGTTTCATTATATTTCAGCTTAAAAATTACCCTTATTGTTCTTTTTTGTATTTTAAACATTTCTTTTAAATTTCTTTTAGTTCCCCAAAATATAATCCCATATCTGGTTCTAGATTCGAAATTTGCATAATATAAAATTTTCATTGATTTATCATTCAGGTATTTTCTGGATATTCTAATTGCAAAATTAATCTGAATCAATTTCTGACTTAAATTTTCCACATGTACTCTAAAATTCATGAACGAGTCTATGAATACAACCAAACATTTAGTACTGTCTACAATATTTATAACCTTATTTTCTGAAGTAATGCTGGTTGGTTTGCTTTTATTTCTTCTGTTAGTACTGAAAACTATAAGGTTGGTTTTTTCCACCTTAAGGGTCAATTCGTTCTTCTGTAGCCATTCATGTGTCCTATCGAAGAAGTTGGTACCTGCACAAATCAATGTATACTCATCTTTTGCTCCTACCAATAGGTTGGTGTCGTCCACATAATTGATTAGATTTTCATCTTCCTCTGCTATATCTTCCAAATCATTCAGGAATATTAGGAATAGAAGCGGTCCCAATACACCTCCCTGTACTATCCCTCTTTTATTTATAAGCTCAGTGGATTCAGCATTTTCTCCTTCCTTGATGATTTTCACTTTTTGTTTTCGTTTGCATATACTACTCTGTCAAGAAAGTACCGGGAATTTTCAATTAAAACAACATTTTTACATTCAATCGTCAAAATTTATTGGGTCGCCTTCAAAATAGGCTCCATTTGCTCCAAAACATCTACGCCAACGGCACTTCCAATTATCGAAACATTTTTTATAGGTGCTTTCCGGGATAGACTTTAGCTCTCGCGCCGAATTTTGTTTTATGGCTTCAATCGACTCAAAACGGGTGCCACGAAGGGGCAATTTTAGTTTTGGGAAGAGGAAAAAGTCGCAGGGAGCCAAATCCGGCGAATACGGTGGTTGCTGAAGCACGTTTGTTGAGTTTTTGGCGAGAAAGTCAGTCACAATCGTAGCTCGGTGAGAAGGCGCGTTATCGTCATGCAAATCCATGAGTTGTTTGCCCATAAATTTGGCCGCTTCTTACGGATACGCTCACACAAACGTTTCATAACGCCTAGGTAATACTCCTGGTTTACCGTCTGACCCTCTGGAATGAATTCGTAGTGCACCACGCCACGGATATCGAAGAAAACAATGAGCATCACCTTCATTTTCGAGCGGCTTTGGCGTGGTTTTTTCGGTTTCGGCTCATTTTTTGCCACCCATTCCGATGATTGCTGGCTTGTTTGCATATCGTACTCGTAGACCCAGGTCTCATCACCAGTTATAATGCGTTCCATGAATGTAGAATCGGAATTACAGCGATCCAGCATGTCTGAAGCAACCTGTTCGCGATGACGTTTTTGAAGAAAATTCAGGTCTTTCGGTACGAGTCGTGCGGCCACCTTTCTCATGCCCAAAATATCAATCAAAATCGTACGTGCGGACTCGTGGGATATCTTAAGATCATGTGCTACCTCTCTCAAGCTGGTACTACGGTTTTCCAGCACCCTTTCCTTAATTTTATCGACGTTATCTTCGATCGAAGCCGTCGATGGGCGACCACTTCACGACCGTCCTTGAAGGCTCTGTACCACTGATATGAACGAGTTTTCGATAGAGCATTATCACCAAAGGCCTTTTGCAACATTTTCAATGCATCGGCACACGAAAATTCATTTGCAACACAAAACTTTAAACAAATTCTTTGCTCAACGTAATCACCCATAGTAAAAATCGGCACGCACTCTGACATCGACTGACTTAATCAGCTGTTGCAAACACACTAGTTGACAGATCCCGCTCAAGCTTGGCATAGTAATTGAGGACAGTGGTACCAACCTAGGAAAAAAAAAATTTACCTGCCTCATTGCCCCGCCAGATTTAAATCGATAATTCCTGGTACTTTCTTGACAGAATGTATATGATTCAATCCACTTGTATGCATTTCCTCTTATTCCATAAGCCTGAAGTTTCTTGAGCAGGTGTTCCTGGTTTATTGAATCATATGCTTTGGACATATACAAAAATATGGTCAGTGCTAAGTTGTCTCCTTCCAACAGTTCCAATATGTTCTTTGTTAATTCAAATATGGCTGTTTGGGTAGATTTTCCTTTCATAAATCCGTGTTGTGTGTGACTGAAAAAATCACAACTATTCAGGAATTCTGTGATTCTGGAGCACATTATCAGTTCGAATATTTTTGAAAAACTTGGCAGAATACTGATAGGTCTGTAGTTTCCTAGCTCTTGAGGATTTCCTTTTTTTAATATGGGTCTGATAATCGCTGTTTTCAATTGTTCCGGGAACTTGTCTTCTTTGAACGACTGGTTTACAAGGTGTGCTAGGACGCCATTTATTTCAGGTAGGGCTTGTTTAATAAGACTTGTAGGTATTTCGTCTATTCCACTGGTGTGTTTATTCTTGAGTATTTTCCCTATTTCCAAAATCTCTGTAGGATTTGTTATTTTAAGATAGATAGATCTGTCGTTTGGTGTAAGGTTGCATTTTGGTTGATGATGTGTCTGTGAGCTGATGTTATTGAAATAATTATTGAATTTTTGTGCTATTTCCTTGGGATCACCTTCTACACCACATTCCTCTGTGTTCTTCTGCCTTCCCCTGATTTCATTACATATTGACCACATTGTCTTGTTCTTATTATCTGATTTCCTGATTCTTTCTTCAAATGTTTGGGTTTTGTATTTCCAAATTAATTGGTCATAGTCCTTTTTTGTTTTGTTATAAAGTTCTCTATATTTGACGTTACACCTGCTCATCAATAGTAAAATATCTAGCTGACTTTTGCATTAATTTATTTCTGTGTTTGATGGTATTTGCCTATTTCTTTTTGGTTTAAACTTCTTCAGTGGAAAACATTTATTTAGGATAGATTGAAAGCTTCTCATAAAAGCCTGCCACTTTAAATCAATGTTGCTATCTACCTCCTCCTTGAATATAAATGACCAGTTCTGCTTTCTCAATTTTGTTATGAATTCACTTTTGGCTTCGTTGTTGAAGGATCTACAGTATTTCACCTTGGGTATTGTGTGGCATGTATTAGTAATAATCAATTCCTGTGCTCTGTGATCCGATATATGTAAGTCCAATGTTCTTGCTTTCCAGTTTTCGATGTTAGTAAATATGTTGTCGATGCATGATTTGGATTTATCTGTGATTCTTGTATGTTCATTTATGGTCTAAGTTAGATTGAAAGAATTCATAAGGTTTATTAATCGGGTTTTGAATAGATTTTCATTAATCATTTCCACATTAAAATCATCTGCTATGATGATTTCCTCAAATTCTTCACTGACAATAGTCAATAGCTCCTCCATTTCTCCAGAGAAAACTTCTAGGTTGCCCTGTGATGGTATGTATATTGAACTGACTAGAATCTTTCTTGAACCCATTCGACAATCTACTACTGCGCATTCAAAGTTTTCTTCTATTCCGAGTTTCTTCATATTCGTTATTCTGAAAGTTTTCCAGGATTGATCAACATATATGGCTGCTCCTCCGTATCCATTTCTCCTACAGAATTTTGATGACAGTTTGAAATTATTTATTGCTAAAATCTTAAATTGTTCCTCAGTTTGCCAGTGTTCTGTAATACAAATTATTTTACAGTTTGGTGTTTGTTTCATACTTTTTTAAATTCTGTCTATTACATTTCGTATTGACTGAGTATTTTGATGGACTATGCTGATTAAATATGGCAGTTTATTTCCGAAACCCTTCTGTTTGCATGAAATCTTTATGTTTCAAGTAATCAAATCTTCTAATGCGTACTCCTGTCGGCCAGAATTCTGGTTTATACATTTCATCCTTCTTTTCAAATGGGGCAGTAATTAAAAACCTTTTCGACCTTTCTTCTACTGAAGGTATTTCCCTGACCATTATTTCCGCTTGTTCAAATCCTTCTTTTTTGGCTAGGTATTTCTTCTTCTGTTGTGGCATTTTTCTATATTATAAATCCCTGTTACTTGAACTTCTTTTTTTCCACGTTTTCTGCTATTTCTGAGCAATCCCTTCCTCCAAGTATTCCGTTTTCATCATATGAATCTCAAGGACCATCTTTTCGTATTTTCTCTTCAATTTTCTCATCATGGGAATAATATCTTTCTCATCCAGAGCCATCTCCACCAGGCCGTCTACAAATCACAACGTGGAAAGGTTCCTTATCAGCATTTCCGTACCACCACATTCTTTTTTCCAAGGTATTAGTGCATATTTTGAATAGAATTGGTGGTTCCCAATCTTGACATATTCTGTTACCATTATATTTTGTCTTGATAGCTTATGTAGAGTAAGCTGGCATTCTATCTTTGTCATTGCTTCTTCCCTTAGTACCGTGTCATAAGCATTCCTAAGGTCAATATACGCGATATTTGCTTTTCTATTTTCAGCATTTTTATTCTTCATTGTCTGTGGTTTGGTATATTTGTGATCTAGGTATCATTTTTTTGCTGTGAATCCTGCTGCTCCTCACCGATGTTACTTTTACTATATACTCAGTTTTGTTCCTTAGAATCCTGCCGTATGGCTTTTCCATTACACGTTTGATGATTATTCCCCAGCGATTCACGCATTCTTTTTTACATCCTTTGTTAAATATCGATGTCACATATGCTTGCTGCTATTGGTAATAGTTCATTTCCCGAAACTCGAGTCACAAGAAAATGTGTGATATACTATGTATATGTTTATTGGTAGTAAAACATGGTAATTTTTACAATTTGTTTTAATTCTTTTCCATTTATTGCCTTTTCCTTTATTTCCCATGCAATTATCAAAAAGAACCTTCTTAGAGATGTGTTATATTAACAACTTCCCTAATAATATAAATAAAAAAAAATTAATAAGAAAACCTAAGTATCATTTATGGTTATCTTTTATCGTTGAATAGATTGGTTGACAGTCCGGATACATAAGACCAATATTATATTTTAAGATTGTAACTGTAACTTTCAAATTCATTTTTAACTGTCATGTGTGTACATTGCTTGTTATGATTTTATTACTTAACCTAAATAAAAGTGACGATTCCAACGCATTATCATTGTGATTTCAATAATTTCTTGTACTGATTTGTCGATGTTAATTCCAACATAATTCTAACATAATTCCTCTTGCAGTTTTTGCCAGTTTATTGACTTTGTCAGATGTAAGTTATCGTCTTTATATTATGTATCATTGTGTAAGACCTCAATGTTCATTTTTCAGTATTCCTGATGAAGAACCACACCTATGTGTTCGAAATATAGAGTTACCTGACGATTCGTCGTTTTCACTAATCCTGCCCTCATTTTGGATTCCACAAATAAAATAAAAAAGTACTATGAATATTGAAAAGACGTTTCGTCCTCGGTTGAGGACATTCTCAATTTTATTATTATACAAATTAAAATGATGTGACCATTCTGAAAAAAGATATTACAATCATAGAAATATATAAAATAGGACTAAGAGGTGAGTACCCAAGTAGAAAATTAATATAATTTAGTAGCTCAACATTCAGAAACAATCTACCTTCCACTGGTATGCAGCATCGTCTACGTATTGGGTCACAATAATTCTCGGATGACGCGATCTGCCGTGAAATATCAGGTGTTTTTATAATAATATTTTCGCTGGATATCTCCGTATGTATTTCAAAGGAAAACATCTTTGGTTATAGAGGATGGTCGCGAACATAACGATTGGTGATGGAATATTTTTTCAAAACTGTTAGGTCTTGTATCTACATTTAGAATTTTTCTGTATAGGATGGTGTAATATATCTGGCTAAGGTTTCTTATATCTGTTCTGTCGTTCATGGCGTTTTTGTTTTTTTTAATAAGTCATTTCCTTTATGCTCCTCTTATCGTTATTAGTTTCAAAAGCAAGGATCTTCGTATTTTGGAAGTCTGGGTTGTGGTCATCTATTAAAATATGTTTGTTAAGTGCTGTACTTGAGTTTTTCAAGTATTTGTGTCCATTCAGTCTATTGTTCACCAATTGTGATGTCATGCCTATATATACTTTCTCACAATCTCTGCAGGGAATGCTGTATATCAAATTTGACCTTTTCATTGGTGGAATTTCACTTTTTAGCGAAGTAAACCATTTTTTTTTTTGAATTATTATGCGTTTTATGGCTCACCTTCAAATCATGTACTTGCAGAATGTTAGCTATATTTTCCGATAGGTTCCGTAAATACGGAATGGAGATGTATTTTTTATCTTGAATTTCTGTCCTGTTTCTTGTTCTGTTGTAAACCTGTGCGTTCTTTGTTTGATAGTCTTGTTCACTAAATCAATAGGGTAGTTGTTGGTAATTAAAAGTTTTCCAACTCTGTTCAATGTGTCTCCTCTCAAAGATGGGCTGATTAGGGCAATTGCACGGTCTGTTATGCCAATTATGACACTTTGTTTTTGACTGAAAGGATGTTGGGATGAAAAGTTAAAATATCTTCCCGACCAAGTTGTTTTTGTATACCATTGTGTGAGTATGATATTGTTATTTCTGATGAGGGTTAACTCTAGGAAGTTTATTCTTTTATTCTCTTCCTTTTCTATTGTAAATTGAATTTTATCATGAAAAACATTAAAAGCACTTCAGATTTCATCCGTCTTGCTTTGGGGTACAGCCATGATGCAATCGTATACATATCTCTTGTAAAAGTGTAATTCGATGTTTAATTTCTCGATTATAAGTTCCTCTACCATTTCCGTCACTAGTTGCGCAACAGGGCTTGAGAATGCGAGCCCATGGCACATCCATCTAGATGTTGGTAAAAATTACTTTCATATTGAAAATAATTTGTTGATAACGTTAGTTCGACCGCATGGACGAATTCTTCATAGGGTAAAGAGGTGTGTTCGCTTAGTTCAGTTCATTTCTTGCTTGACGCTTGCCCCACAAGTTGGTTGGGGATGCTGGTATATATCTATATTTTCTTAGATACTACATCTAAGGAAATTAACACATAATTATCAGGTATAGTAACTGTGATTATAAATTCTTTGAATGAAAAGCTGTTCTTAATGTAATGTTGATTTTGTTCTATTATTTTAGATATACTGTTGGCAAGATGCTTAGATAGATTGTAAAAAGGAGACTGAACACAAGAAACAATTGGTCTCAGTAGGGTATTCTCCTATGGAACTTAGGTAAACCTAACTGTTTACTGTTTAGTCCGCTAAAAAGTGAAATGCCACCAATGAAAAGGTCAAATTTGATATACAGCATTCCCTGCAAAGATTGTGAGAAAGTATATATAGGCATGACATCACAATTATTGAACAATATACTGAATGGGCACAAATACTTTAAAAAACTCAAGCACAGCACTCTACAAACATATTTTAACAGATCACCACAACCCAGACTTCCAAAATACGAAGATCCTTGCTTTTGAAACTAATAACGATAAGAGAAGCATAAAGGAAATGATTTATATAAAAAAAAACAAAAACGCCATGAACGACAGAACAGATATAAGAGACCTTAGCCAGATATATCACACCATCATATAGAGAACAATTCTAAATGTAGATACAAGACCTAACATTTTTTTAAAAATATTCCATCACCAATTGTTATGTTCGCGACCATCCTCCATAACCAATGATGTTTTCCTTTCGGAGATATCCAGCGAAAATATTTAAAATTTGATATTTCACGGCAGACCGCGTCATTCGAGAATTATTGTGACCCAATAAGTAGACGATGCTGCATACCAGTGGAAGGTAGATTGTTTCTGAATGTTGAGCTACTAAATAATATTAATTTTCTGCTTGGGTAAGTCCTATTGTATATATATATTTATGATTGTAATATCTTTTTTCAGAATGGTCACATGATTTCAATTTGTATACTAATAAAATTGAGAATGTCTTCAACTGAGGACGAAACGTCTATTTAATATTCATAGTACTTTTTTATTTTATTTGTGTAATCCAAAATCCTAAGAAAGACCAATTTTACTTTAAATAACTGGATTCAAGAAAATCTAAGTGAATATATGCATATATATATATATATATGTATATATATATATATATATATATATATATATATATATATATATATATATGTATATGTATATATATATATATGTATATTTATATATATTTTTCATATTATGATTTTATCAGTACGGCAATACTCCGTTTTGAGTGATTCAGTGATATGTATATATATATTTATATATATTTATATATATATATATATATATATATGTAGCTGTAGAGGCGTAGGAATTTTTTTATTTCGAAATAGTTTCATATCAGATAACATTTCTCAAGCCCGAATCATCTCGCAGACTTTCCGATCCCATATATACTCCGCAGTCATGTAGCTATTGGATAATTTATTTAGTTCTCAGTTATCATGCGAATTTCTGAGAACATACTACTCTGTCAAGAAAGTACCGGGAATTTTCAATTAAAACAACATTTTTACATTTAATTGTCAAAATTTATTGGGTCGCCTTCAAAATAGGCTCCATTTGCTCCAATACATCTATGCCAATGGCACTTCCAATTATCGAAACATTTTTTATAGGCGCTTTCCGGGATGGACTTTAGCTGTCGCGCCGATTTTTGTTTTATGGCTTCAATCGACTCAAAACGGGTGCCACGAAGGGGAAATTTTAGTTTTGGGAAGAGGAAAAAGTCGCAGGGAGCCAAATCCGGCGAATACGGTGGTTGCTGAAGCACGTTTGTTGAGTTTTTGGCGAGAAAGTCAGTAACAATCGTAGCTCGGTGAGAAGGAGCGTTATCGTCCCATAGTAATCACCCATAGTAAAAATCGGCACGCACTCTGACATCGACTGACTTAATCAGCTGTTGCAAACACACTAGCTGACAGATTCCGCTCAAGCTTGGCATAGTAATTAAGGACAGTGGTACCAACCTAGGAAAAAAAAATTACCTGCCTCATTGCCCCGCCAGATTTAAATCGATAATTCCCGGTACTCTCTTGACAGAATATATATCTGATTATTTGCTTACTGTACAGTTTTAATAGATTATCTGATTCGAAGTAAATAAATATCATCTTATATTATAGCCTACTCTGTGATAGTACCTTTTTCTAAAAGTGCACAATCATTCCCTATTCCTTTTTAATATCGATACAATTTGTAAATTGAATTATTTAAGAGAATCATTTTATTGGCTATATTTAACTCTCTAAATTATAAATCTCCCACACCCTGAGTTCAGTAAATTACCTTGATATTTTGCTTAAAGGAGGTGGCTCCCATTTATAATTAGCAAGCCGGTTATACTGAAACTTTGAAAATGTATGTGGGAAACTTGAAAGAAATAGGTAAAGTGGATTTATTTTCCTGTTTTTATGTTATCAGTATTCTATTTTTTTAATACAATCGATTTCGCAACAAAGACAATTATTGCGAGGATCCTTGAGCAAGTTACATATTTCAATTTTGAGCATCATGCAAGTATATTGAATACAATTGACTATTATTTGCAGGTCATCGGCATACTCTCGGTGTTCTTCATATGCGTATCCATCATATCTTTCTGCCTGAAGACTCACCCTGACATGAAAGTTCCAGTCATCAGTTTGAAGCGAGTGAGGACACCATCCAACGAAACCGATCAAGTTCCAGAGAAAGTGGACACAGACGCACATATCGTATTCTTTTACATTGAGTGCATCTGTAATGCGTGGTTCACCTTTGAGATAATCATCAGATTTATTGCTTCCCCTAGCAAATTCGAATTCATTACATCATCAGTGAACATAATCGATTATATCGCTACGTTTAGTTTTTACATAGACCTTTTGCTCAGAAAATTCGCCTCTCATTTGGAGAACGCTGATATAATGGAATTTTTCTCCATAATAAGGATAATGAGATTGTTTAAGTTAACGAGACACTCCTCTGGACTGAAAATTCTTATACAGACCTTCAGAGCCTCCGCGAAGGAATTGACTCTGCTGGTGTTTTTCCTTGTGTTGGGAATTGTGATATTTGCTAGTTTAGTATATTATGCAGAGCGCATACAGACCAATCCTAAAAACGATTTTAAAAGTATACCGCTTGGGCTGTGGTGGGCGCTAGTGACGATGACCACCGTAGGATACGGAGACATGGTACCTAAAACATATGTTGGGATGTTCGTTGGTGCTTTGTGTGCTCTGGCTGGAGTGTTGACGATTGCTCTTCCCGTGCCTGTTATTGTATCAAATTTTGCAATGTATTATAGCCACACTCAGGTGAGTTGTTCCAGCTACTTTTTAATTTATCAGTTTCAATCTAAGAATTTTTAAACGGAAGTTTTGAAGTTTAGATTAATCAAGAGTTCAATGAAATATGATATAATATTGTCCTTTAAATACCAGAGTGGCCGATATGAAAATATCCAGACAAATATTTCTAGGAGCATAGGTTTTTTCGAAAAATGGAAAGATAGGTCAATTTTGATATGGAGAGGGATATTTTCGGCCTGCAAGGCTGTACAATCATCCGTCCAATCAGTGTTACAATAACTTCAAGAATATTAAATGTCAATAGGAGTCGACTGATAAATCAATTTGAAGGTCTTTCGATTGTTTTAAAGAATATGCTAGAGAATTTTTGTTTGTCGTTCGTTTTAATGTGAGAAACTTGTAACAAATTATGGGTAAAGTTCATTCAGTGGTCGGGCTTATGAACGAACAAATACTGAGATGTTGAAATTGTGTATCATTTGCTATGGTCAGCAATTGAAATCTTATTCATATTTTATGAATATTGTGTATCACTTCAGAAAGATCTTAGGATTAACAATAACAACAAACAAATCAACTGCAAGAAACGTTTTTCGTAAGTGCATTCTTGATAAGGATCAATAGGTTCTTGAGAGTTTCCTGGTTTTCTTCATGTCAATCATGCCTTTACTGATTTTATATTGAAAGTTGGCACAATCATTCATTTATGATTTTCTGCATTTTTCGATATATTTTGTTATCATGATTAACATAACTGCAGATAGTCTGGAAGTAGTCACTACTTGAAAATAATAAAAATACTAGATAAATAGCGAAAATTTCAAGGAACTAAGTAGAGAGACTAGAATTCATTTCAGTTTACCAAACGTAAAGAGCATTTAATTTACTGACGAAACCGCAAAGGTTGCAGTTCTAGGACACATCGAATTGGGAATTTCGTAAAGTACTAGAAAGATAGCCGAAACTTGAAGTGTAAGAAGTTTTTTTCATAATTATATTCTTAATATGGTTCCATATAATATTGAGAAATCACAGGTTTTCTGCATTCTAATTATTCCTTACTCAATAGAAATTGAAAGTGGGTACAATAGTTTGTTTATATTGAATCTATCGAGTGCAATGCGGATGTTGGTAGGGAGCTTCCACCTGTTGATTCGGCAGACGGCGTTTTGTTTTCGAGTCTGCGCATCTGAAACTCGTCAGACAGGCGTGATGCGGAAGCTCTGCCTGTGACGCTGGCGACCATGTGTTTCGCTTGGAACGGTGATCGTCAAACGCTGTGCCTTGCTCTCTTTGAACTTCGCGGGAATGGTTAGTCACGAATCTTTAGACTGATCGGGTCCTCTATTGGTACGCCGGTCAAGCTGCGACAGAGCAAGGCAGGTTTCTGGACGAGGAGCGAAGAAGTTGTTCGCTACAATATTATTCTGCTCTTTTCGAGTGGATAAGTCAGCATGGTTCACAAGATAGAAGAGACGTTAAAAATAGTCGCTTTTTATCTCAAAATAATAGAAATGTTAGACAAATAACAAAAATTTTCAGAGAAACAACTGAAAAGAATAGTGATCATTATCATCAACTTATTTTAGTTTCCAAATATATGAGCACTGTGCTCAGTACTAACAAAAAAGTGGAGAGTATCATATTATTTTTGACTAAACCCCAGAAGTTGCAGTTCTGGGACTCATTGAATTAGAATCTTCATCACGTATAATAAAGATAGCAGAAACTTCATTTCACGAAAATGTTGTAACGGTTCGAAAACATATTGTTAAGGGTTCAAGTACAGCAATAAAACGAAAATATGTTTTACAAATATTTCTATGAATGTGGATAGAATACAGGTGGCGATCCAATTCGTACAAAGCAGTTCTGTCTAGTCTTTCAGGATCAAGGCCGGTATCAATCAAAATTTAACAAAATTATTAGTATTATTATCAATGAAAATGGTGTAAACATTTCAAAACTGTGTTGCGTTTAGAAGCAACTACAATCTCTTCAGTGTTACTGAACATTTTTATTGTAGGATTACAAACCATTTCGAGTATTACAATTTTTATCGGAAGATTAAATTTTCATTCATTTACCTGAATAATAACTAATATTATAACTGCTTGTTTCTTGATTTTCAAACAGTTGAAAGTATGTCAAATAAATTAAGTTGGGCACTACTAAATTCATATAATATAATTTTGGAAACAACAAACCAACGACCTGAATGCTTTCTGATGAAAAGCTGTCGTTGCAAAATTGTAATGCAGATAAAAAATACGTTACATAAAATTCTTGCACAACGAGAAGGCAATTTTATTTTTGAATTAATTATGATATCGTATAGTAAATTTCGAACTTGTCAATTGTAATTGTATATTTTAATTATTATTGTACATATATCGAATGACTTTTGATTCTTGATAGCAGTAATGCACCAAACTTTGCGATTTTCTTTTCTCAGATGTGCTGATTGATGTCTAACTAGTGTCAAGTTATGTGCTAATCATTGATTTGATTAGCCAATAACTAATTGAATTTTTTTTTAATTTTTTGTGTGCAATGTATAGTAAAATTAAACCAAACCAATCTAAAAATGAACTCAACTACGAACTGCTAATAACAGGTGTAGAGGACAGGATGAAGGGAGGAAAATTTTGTGTAGGTTATAAGAGAATCAACATGACGTAAAAAAT
Source organism: Megalocaria dilatata (assembly GCA_034642435.1). Lineage (NCBI taxonomy): Eukaryota > Metazoa > Arthropoda > Insecta > Coleoptera > Coccinellidae > Megalocaria > Megalocaria dilatata. Next base: position 65,215,058 of record CM067859.1, on the reverse strand, counting down.
GTTCAGTTAGTTGATCCCAGTTTCTCAATCGATAATCAGCAGACCGAAATCAATTCAATATTAGAATCTGTAAGACAACTTGTGATACAATTTGAGGATCATAAGGAAGATTCAATTTTTTATTGAGCAAAGTCTCGTCTAACTAACGTTTTGGGTAGAATTTTGCGTCTATCAGTTATTGAAAGGGCAGAAGATGAGGTAGAACGTTCGATCTTAAGAATGAAACATTTAGTGCTTGAATAAGGTTAGAGACAGACTTATACGAAAAGGTAACGGATAAGTCAACTACCATCAATAACGGTGCTAGTTTTCAATTCTTGTACATTCGGTGTATCTGAGTTTTAACAATATGCATCAAGTTCAACACAGTTTAAAGCTAAACCTGTTCATAAATGGGGTGGAATATTTTATGAGGATGAAAATACTTTGTGTTTATATTCAGAAAATGTCGAAAAATTGATGAAAGCTTGACGTGTTAGCAAAGTAGAGCTATATGAATCTGCTAGAGAGTTAATCATTGGCGATGCGAGATGTAAGTTCAGACAAATACTTGCAGTTGTTAAGTATTGGGATGTTTAAGTAGAAGCATTCAAACGCGATTTCAGATCACCTTGTCATGACGATACACTTCCAGATAATATTAAATGCGGACTCAGCGGAAAGACGTAGTGGTAGTTATTTACTCTGTCAGAATGAATGAATTATTCAATCAGCTGACCTGAATTCGTATAAAAACTTCTGAATTGACATATATCCGAAATGGTCTCGATCGAGAATGACGAAAGGCCGTAGCCATGCTTGAAATTTCATCTGTTTCCGAAGTTTATGAAATAGTCAAACGTTTAGAATATGAAAATTATTTAGAATACGATGATGCGCGTAAAGAACCTAATTATTTTTATTTAAAAAAAATGTATATGAGACAATAATTTATTTCCACAAAAATGTTTGTACAATTGTTTCACCACGATGTGGCTTCTTTAGGTATTACATTGTACTGTCTGATGGTATTCAGTGTAACCGAGTTCAAATACATTTTTAGGTACGTGACCAAATAATGGAAGCACAAGTCATAAAAACTCTAGGTGTTTGCCGCTAAAAATGCCATTAAGGAAAAATATTCAGTAATGGAGAATGATCAACATCTGTTTGTTCGTTCAAAAGGATTTTACGGGCATTATACCTGTTGATTTCAAGAAATTCTAAAAGTGTTAATCTAGAACTTTTGCTTTCAACGTGGATAATTTCATAACTATTGTTGAAATTATGCCTGAATTCCTTAAGATGATTAGCATATGTCGAATGTACAGAATTGGATATATAACCCCTTTGGTGTTCTTGGACACGTTTCTTGAATGATCTACCAGTCTGGCAATCACACATTCAAATGGATCCAAACTACGGGAACGGAAAATACCAGAGGACAAATATGTTATATATGACCATCATGAACTTTTGACTCTACTGAAGATGAACAATATCTTGAAATCGATTGAAGTAAGAGGTTCATTTCGTACGTGTGTCATTCAATTAACTCCGGAATTGAAAGAAATATATTTTCATGCCGAAGAAGATGTGATGTTTAAGAATGAATATTTACAACTGATTTATTGCCAAAATTTTTGCAGAAGTCGCTTTCGAAAATCCAATTATGCTTAAGACAGGGGACAACTGCATCTTCAACGATATGACACTCATTACACGACTCTACAAAAAAATTTTCGTTCTTTGTCCTAAAGTTTATACTATTATTTTCCAGTTAGTTATGCACAAAAACGAAAAGAAAATACCTTTTTTCGGTATAAAGTTTGCTTTTGTGATAGTTATAATAATAATACTCATTTTTCAATTTTTTCATAAATTTTAATTGATTTTAATATTTTTAAAAAAACCGCGCGGTGAGAGTGGGGTATTAACGTTAACACTGTGCCGCTAGATGGCACCCGAGTGATAAACAACCATCAGGTGTTGTTTACAAGCCCAGAATAACTTAAAATGTCGTCACGAAAGTGCAAATACGATGCTGATGCTTTTTGTTTTATATGTGGTCAATTTATTAAAGTTCGAGACGTGAAATATGAACTAAAGACATCTCACGTTCTCTGTGAAGCTTATGAAGCATATTTTGACTGTCCTGTACGGAATCAAGATAAGCCATGGGCTCCACATGTTGCTTGTAGTTATTGTAAAAGGTAAGCAATTTTTATTTAATCAAGCGATGAATCCAAAATAATAGACATATTAATTTTTATTTTTATATTTTTAGGTTGGTATCGAGGTGAGAAAAGGTCTATGAAATTTGCAATACCAAGGATTTGGCGAGAACCAAAAGACCATATTACTGACTGCTACTTTTGTATGGTGAATCCGAGTAAAAGACGTAGAGGTAAAAATGCAAAACCTATTGAATATCCTGACCTCGAATCTTCTTCTGCTCCAATTGCTCACGACCTGACACGACCAGTACCTGAGCCACCAAAAAAATTATCGCAGAAAAGTAGCTCATCTTTTAGTTCTTATAAAAGTAATTCCGATAAGGAGTTTTTGCCTACACCTGAACAACCAAAATACTATCTCATTACTTCAGAAGATTTTAACGATCTAATTAGAGATTTAAATTTGCCAAAAAATTAAGCAGAGCTTCTCGGCTCTCGGTTAAAACAGTGGAATTTGATTGATGATGTTAAGATCATGGATCAGCGGACTAGGCATGAAATGTTTGCAACGTTTTTCACGAAGGAGGATGGACTTTGTTTTTGTAATGACATTAAAGGTATGTTTGAAGCAATTGGCATATCCTGTGTCTCTAGCGAATGGCGTTTATTCATTGACAGCTCTACAAAAAGTTTAAAAGCAGTTCTATTGCACAACGGAAATAAATTTCCGTCTCTTCCAATTGCTCACTCAGTACATCTTAAAGAAAATTATGAAAGTGTCAAAATTTTGCTTGAATCTGTAAAGTATCGTGAGTATAACTGGGAGCTGATTGGAGATTTTAAAATGGTGGGATTTTTAATGGGGCTACAGGGTGGATATACAAAGTATCCGTGTTATTTGTGCTTGTGGGATAGCAGAGCGAATTCTAAACACTATATTCAACGGTCATGACCTGTAAGAACAGAATTGTGTGTCGGAAAACAGAACGTCAAATTTGAGCCGATTGTTGAAGCGGAAAAAGTGTTAATGCCGCCTTTGCACATTAAGTTAGGGTTGATGAAACAATTTGTTAAAAAACTGGATGAAACTTCAGAAGCTTTTGGATATTAAAAAAAAAAATTTTCCGAAGTTATCGGAAGCAAAGGATAAAGCTGGGGTTTTTGTTGGTCCGCAAATAAGACAGATTTTCGCCGATGAAAAATTTCCAACGTTGCTGAATCGTACTCAAAAAGCAAGTTGGAACAGTTTTAAAGCAGTAGTTTCTGGATTTTTAGGAAATAATAAAGCTGAAAACTACGAAAAGTTGGTTGAGGATATGCTTACAAATTTTAAGGCCATGGGCTGCGGGATGTCATTAAAAGTACATAAGCTGCATGCTCATTTGGATAAATTTAAAAACAATATGGGAGCCTATTCCGAAGAGCAAGGAGAACGTTTCCATCAGGACATCATGAATTTTGAACAACGCTATCAAGGCCATTACAATGAAAACATGATGGGCGACTATATTTGGGGTTTATTGAGAGAAAGTAGCTATGAACATAAAAGAAAAAGTAAAAGTGTGCACTTTTAAGTTATTTTCCACTTTTCTGTAAGCTAATTTGATAGTAAAACTTAATAAAAATAATAAACATTTTTATTTCAATAGTTTTATTTTCAATCAAAAATTAAAATCCGAGATTTTTAAAAATTTCGTTCAATTAGACTTCTAAGCACAAAAGCAAAGTTTTTCTTGCCATATATTTTTTTTCCGTCTTATTACGACCTAAACTACCGAAATTTAATGCTTTGCAATCAAAATCAAATTTCATGTTGACCCGTGTTATTAATAAAAATTGCCAAATGCACGAGGGCAGTTATCTGATGTCTTCTATCATGTGCGGCACTTGGCGCAGATGTGTACATATTACAAATATAGTTTATAGTGCGAAAATTTTTGAATTGAAAGTTTTTATTACTTTAAGGCCTTCTTTACCCAGAATTGTTACGTAAGAACCGGAATCAAATAAACTCAGTACAGGATGATCTTATATCTTAACTATTATAAAGGGTCTGTTGTCAAATGACGTGGTACCAGTATTTGTACGAATTTAACGAAAGTTTTGGTGTTCTTTTAAATAACCTACCCTGGGCTCAAATAATTGGGACGATTCTTGGGCCTCAAAATGCGTCCCATAAATTAGTGTTTTGATTATCGTGAGCAAGTATTGACTGTTACATTTGATGAATCAAAGAGGTAGCAAACTTAAGATCTCTTACATTTTTATTCAGTATAAAAATATCCCTTTTCATGATAATTCCAGCATTCAAGTCTAGTTCTATTATGCGAATTATTATAATTTTGTTCATCTAATATTGACACTGTAGATGAATTGGAATAATTTCTGGAATTCCCTTAACCGACCTCTGTTTTCTTGAACTTAAAAGTAATTTCTTGCAGTGGTTTATAAGCATAAAAATAATTATTTGATAGATTCGGTCTTTACTTGGTGGGAACTCATTTTAATTAAAAAAATTTATATGAGACAGTAATTTATTTCCACAAAAAAGTTTGTACTACTACAACAATTGTTTCGCCACGATGTGGCTTCTTCAGGTATTACATTGTACTGTCTGATGGTATTCAGCGTAACCGAGTTTAATTACATTTTTAGATACGTGACCAAATAATGGAAGCACAAATCATAAAAGCTCTAGGTGTTTATTGGAGTTTGCCGCTAAAAATGCCATTAAGGAAAATATTCAGTAATGGACAATGATTAACATCTGTTTGTTCGTTCAAGAGGATTTTACGGGCATTATACCTGTTGATTTCAAGAAATTCTAAAATTGTTAATCTAGAACTTTTGCTTTCAACGTGGAAAATTTTATAATTATTGTTGAAATTATGCCTGAATTCCTTAAGATGATTAGCATATGTCGAATGTACAGAATTGGATATATAACCCCTTTGGTATTCTTGAATGATCTACCAGTCTGGCCAATGTATACTAAAGGACAATCTTTGCAAGTCAACTTGTAGACTCCGGATTTATTTTCTTTATTTGTACGATCTTTATTGTTTTTTATGTAGATACTAAGGTTATTAATTGTTTTAAAAGCCGCGTTATAATTGAAACAACTTTTAATATTTAGCAATATTTTCAGATAATCCATTGACATAAGATAACGAAAAATATTTCTGTTTATTGTCCTCTTTTATGATTCGGTACACGAGATTTAATGCCATTTGCTTTTATTTATTGGATGCCATTTTGTCTATAAGAAAGGGTATGTAACCGTTGTTTGACGCTATTAGTTTAATAATATTTAATTCTCTCATAAAGTTTTCTGAATTTAAAGGGACATTTAATAATCTATGAACAAAACTATTATATGCTGGCATATAATGCTTTAATTAAGGCTTTAATTAAAATTAAATTAAAATGAGTTTCCACCAAGTAAAGACCGAATCTATCAAATATCTATTAAAAGCTGAAACCAGCTTTTTGGTCTTATGGTATTTCAAGCTTCTGTTGAGAGGTAAGGAGTATACCCGCAATATTTGGTTTTTTACCAAATGCATACATTTGAACGTGTTCCCGAAATACATCAACTTCAAAACGAAGAACAAGAGCCCCGCAGCCACTTATGGACGTATACATGGAATGAAGACATGGTTGAAGAATGAAATGAAAGTACAATACTACCAAAGAGATGTCACCAATGTATACTTAAAGCTAATTCATACAGAATTAACTAGCAGACTTCATTCTATTCAGTTCGATATTATTGACAGAAATACTAGAGAAAGTGGCAAAATTATTCACTCCAAATTCTCAACTCAAACTAAAAAACTAATAAATTTAACTCAAAAAAATTAAAAGAATATTCCGAAATTTAATAAATGTGAAAAAATCTTTTCTCTGAACATCAATTTTACCCTAGATTTGTCAACATATCTGATGTAAAATTCAACAGTAGAGAATCCAACCTTTTAGAGAAGGGATTTGAATTCAACCTAGAAAATAATAATTTACAGACTAGACTATTTAGCAATAGATTCAGAACTCGCCATTAAATCTTTTCAATCACTCGAAAATCAATCAAATTCAAATTACAATAAATATATTATTGCTGATATAATTAAAGACAAAAATAAAACTGAAATTCACTCTTCCTCAATGAAACAGAATTTAGTTGAATCAATCATCGAAAAAAGAAACACCAATAATTCAATATTCACTCGGGCCTATAAAGGAAACAGTATCGTTGCTATTCCAAAACATGAATATTTCAACAAAACTATTGCTTTTTTAACCCCAGATATATAAAACCGTTACTAAAGATCCCACTGAACATTTCCAAAATCAAATAAAAAATATAATAGACCAATCTGTTAGCCTTTTCAATAACTTCCCAAAAAAACATTTGCTCAATTTAATGAACCCACAAATCCCAAAATTATATTCATTAATAAAACTTCATAAAGAAAATAATCCAATTAAATCAGTAGTTTCGTTCGTCACATCACCAAGTATAAAATTATCTGGAGTTTTAATTTCTATTATTCAAACCGACACAAACCTTTTAGCTAAATACGCTATTAAAAATAGCACCCAACTTATAGACAATATTAAATCCATCCAATTGCCCAAAAATTGTAAATTAATTTCTTTTGATGTAAAAAATTTATTCCCTAGTATACCTCCAATTGAAACCGTACAAACTGTAAAAAAACTATTAATTAAAAATAATACCAATCCCATCAAAATGAATGATATACTTAATTGCCTGGAAATATGTCTTGAACAAAACTGCTTTCAATTTAACGGAACCGTCTACATTTCTGACAATGGTTTAATAATGGGAAATCCACTCAGTTCAATTTTAGCTGAATTATTCATGGACGATCTAGAATCAAAAATACACCTGAATCCTATAAGCAAATATTTTCTTTATTGGTACAGAAATGTAGATGACATTTTTTGTTGTTTCAAAGGCACCGACCGACAACTACATATCTACACGAATTTCATTAATAAACTCCACCCAAAAATCAAATTCTTAATCGAAGAAGAAATGAATCAAAGTATTAATTTTCTTGACCTCACTATAACTAGATTAAATAATTTACATGATTTTAGTATTTTTCACAAACCAACACGTACAGACATCACAATACATAAAACTTCAAACCACCCACCAACCAAAAGATGTCAGCATATAATAGTTTTATTCATAGATTATTGAATGTCCCTTTAAACTCAGAAAACTTCATGAAAGAATTAAATATTATGAAACAAATTGCGTAAAACAGCGGTTACAATCCCTTTCTTATAAACAAAATGGTATCCAATAAATAAAAGCAAATGGCATTAAATCTCGTGTACCCAATCATAAAAGAGGGCAATACACAGAAATATTTTTCGTTATCTTATGTCAATGGATTATCTGAAAATATTGCTAAATATTAAAAGTTGTTTCAATTATAACGCGGCTTTTAAAACAATTAATAACCTTAGTACCTACATAAAAAACAATAAAGATCGTACAAATAAAGAAAATAAATCCGGAGTCTACAAGTTGACTTGCAATGATTGCCCTTTAGTATACATTGGCCAGACTGGTAGATCATTCAAGAACACCAAAGGGGTTATATATCCAATTCTGTACATTCGACATATACTAATCATCTTAAGGAATTCAGGCATAATTTCAACAATGATTATGAAATTTTCCACGTTGAAAGCAAAAGTTCTAGATTAACACTATTAGAATTTCTTGAAATCAACAGGTATAATGCCCGTAAAATCCTTTTTAACGAACAAACAGATGTCGATCATTCTCCATTACTGAAAATTTTTCCTTAATGGCATTTTTAGCGGCAAACTCCAATAAACACCTAGAGTTTTTATGACTTGTGCTTCCATTATTTGGTCACGTACCTAAAAATGTATTTAAACTCGGTTACGCTGAATACCATCAGACAGTACAATGTAATACCTGAAGAAGCCACATCGTGGCGAAACAATTGTTGTAGTAGTACAAACATTTTTGTGGAAATAAATTACTTCTCATATACATTTTTTCAATTAAAATGAGTTCCCACCAAGTAAAGACCGAATCTATCGAATAATTATTTTTATGCTTATAAACCACTGCAAGAAATTACTTTTAAGTTCAAGAAAACAGAGGTCGGTTAAAGAAATTCCAGAAATTATTCCAATTCATCTACAGTGTCAATATTAGATGAACAAAATTATAATAATTCGCATAATAGAACTAGACTTGAATGCTGGAATTATCATGAAAAGGGATATTTTTATACTGAATAAAAATGTAAGAGATCTTAAGTTTGCTACCTCTTTGATTCATCAAATGTAACAGTCAATACTTGCTCACGATAATCAAAACACTAATTTATGGGACGCATTTTGAGGCCCAAGAATCGTCCCAATTAATTGAGCCCAGGTTAGGTTATTTAAAAGAACACCAAAACTTTCGTTAAATTCGTAGAAATATTGGTACCACGTCATTTGACAACAGACCCTTTATAATAGTTAAGATATAAGATCATCCTGTACTGAGTTTATTTGATTCCGGTTCTTACGTAACAATTCTGGGTAAAGAAGGCCTTAAAGTAATAAAAACTTTCAATTCAAAAATTTTTGCACCAGAAACTATATTTGTAATATGTACACATCTGCGCTAAGTGCCGCACATGATAGAAGACATCAGATAACTGCCCTCGTGCATTTGGCAATTTTTATTAATAATGAGTGTCATATCATTGAAGATGCAGTTGTCCCCTGTCTTAAGCATAATTGGATTTTCGAAAGCGACTTATGCAAAAATTTTTGCAATAAATCAGTTCTAAATATTCATTCTTAAACATCACATCTAATTCGGCATGACAATATATTTCTTTCAATTCCGGAGTTAATTAAATGACACACGTACGAAATGAACCTCTTTCTTCAATCGATTTCAAGATATTCTTCATCTTTAGTAGAGTCAAAAGTTCATGATGGTCATATATAACATATTTGTCCTCTGGTATTTCAAAATATGTATTTTCCGTTCCCGTAGTTTGAATCCATTTGAATGTGTATGTAGTTTTCTTCTTATCAGTATTTGATGCTTCCACAGCGATGCAAATTTTTATGAATGTCGTCATTATAGCTTACGTTTTTGATTTATAAGAATGTGATTCTTATAAATGGAAAGTTCTTCCAGTCTGACCTATGTAAACTGTTTACATAGGTCAGACTGGAAGAACTTTCCGTCATAGGATGTGTGAACATTTGAAGAGTTTCCTCAATGATAAAAGCAATTCTACATATTCCAACCATTTGTTAGAAACAGGACATACTTTCAACCATAACTTTGATATTCTACATATAGAAAGCAAAAGTTATGCCTTGAATCTGTTAGAATCCCTAGAGATAAATAAACATAATAAAATTGGAATATTACTTAACGAACAAATCGATTCAAATAGCTCACCTCTGTTAAATATATTCAGATAAGCTGGAATTTGCTGGGACCCTTTTTTGGGTTTTAGTGCTCAATAAAAATTTATTGTACCTACTGTAATATAAATAGCCACGGATTTCGGAAACAAGCTTAGTTATTCAAAATGTGATCTTGCCTGATGATGCTACTGTGATAGCGAAACAATTTTTGTGAGTTTAACAATAAAAATTTGTGAAAATCAGAATAACCTTATTTCAAATTATTCAATATGGATTTTCACCAAGTAAGGACTAATACAATGCAATATGAAAGAATTTAGGTTGACAATAATTCGAAACATATGATGAATAAAAATGAAATAAATAAAATTTTATTCTGAAGGACACAATGATCCTAGATTCATAATTTTACTACATTTTTAAACTCATGAAGATACAACAAACGCTATTTCATAAGTTTGTTTATTTTCATAAAAGATTTCGGTTTGTGTGAAACTTCAAAGTGGAAAATACCACAGGTCTGCACGTTAAATAGTTTCACTTCGCGATTTTTATAATATTTAAGAACCCCTATCAATCGCTAGTTTCTTGCCTTTTGGTTTCCATATCACCCGGTAATTGGTGGATTAATAAAAAATACATGTTCATTTTTGGGAGGGGTAAAAGGTAGCTTACGGCTAACATATTCTCTTCTTTTTGTATTAAATGTGTCAATTTTTTTATACACAATGAACGTCTTTATTATTTTTATTATTATCATTATCAAATTCTGTGAAAACATAATTTGTTTTGAAAAAATTATTTCCAGAATTGGAGTTATTTTTTAGATTTCAGTTTGTTCGACATTTACACAACGCCATTAATCCATTATTCGTGATCGGATTGATTTTAAAAAAATTCCACGCGGTCGTAAAAAATCAAATTTCAGTCCTCTTCGAACTTTAAATAAAGAGAAATTATTCTAGCCTTTCAACATACAGTATTCTAATATCATTCGATGTCGTTATATGTTCCCGAGTATACCAAATGCCGAATGTATGAAAATATGCTACCAAAAGATAAAATCAATCAGATCAGAAAAATGAAATTTTTACTTATTTAGAATTTTGAGTGCAAGGAAATTATTTTCAACATAATAACAATTTTTCTGAACAAAAGATGGATAAGCAATGTGCTCACCTCTTTGCTCACACCTCGTGAAATCTTTATGATGTTCTTCAGAAAATACAATTTGATAATAGAACAAATTTTTTTGAAACAGCTTCTATTAAGAATAATAATGACATTTTCCTTAATATATTGAGAAAACCAACAGCGACCGATAAAATTATACGCAACTTTTTAAACTATCCAAACTCTCATGAACTCGCTGATTTTAGATCAATACATAAGCATTTACCATTTTCGTAAATAATATTGCGTTAATAAGGCGATTGAATAAAATCAACCGAAAAATCATTACAAAACAAAAAATCATGAATTCTATAAATAAAAAAAACAACCCATCTGTTTTAAAAACTATACCCCGTTTCCAATACAGAAAATATTATTAAAACAAGTTGTAGAGATTACTATGTTTTAGTACCAATAAAATGAAATTTTACTCATTTAATTGCCACTCGAGTTACGGGAATCAAATTATTAAATATACAGAGGTAGAATAGGTAATAAAAACAAGTTAAAAAAGGTTCAAAATGAAAGGACGCTTAAAAACTATTAGAACGTCGGCACGTCAAAGAAGATTGGTAAACAGATGTTACTTATTCAAATATCTCAAAAGTTTTGGATTTACAGTCATTCATTATTTTTATTGTGAAATAATTTGAAAATTTCAACAGATTCTAAATAATTGAAACAAATTGTAGAAATTACTATGTTTTACTTCCAAAAAATATGTATTACACATTTACTGGTGACTCGAGTTTCGGGAAATGAACTATCCCATCATCAGACAACTGAAGATTTAACAGAAGTACAGTGGTATTTAAAGAAAAGTGTTAAATATTTTGAATATTTCAACAGATTCTCGGGACCACCTAATAGTGGTACAGAGGTTTACAAACGGAACGTGATAAAAAAAAGAGGGGCCTTCTAACAGATATCGGAATGACGGCACTCGACAAAGACGGTTGTTAAATAGATGGTATCCATTTAAATATCTGAAATAATTTTTGGGGTTCTATTGCTCCGTACAGAGATTCATTATTTTTACATTATTTTGTTGTATATTTCAAATATTTGGATTTACAAAGCTCCATACAATCATTCATTATTTTTTACATTATTTTTATTGTGAACGAATTTGAAAATTTCAATAATCAAGTTTCTTTTCTTTTGAATCTACATGTAAAATTTTTCTTGAGATTTTATTCTGTCGAAAAGAATTACTGTTTTCTAAAGAATGAGTCGCAAAAGTTGAATTTTTGTTTACTTTTCATTAAATTCATTTTATGTTCGTTAAAAAAGGTTTTAAACAGATGTTACTTTTTAAATATCTCAAATATTTCCGATTTACATAGCTCCGTACAGTAATTCATTATTTTTACATTATTGTTATTGTGAACTAGTTTGAAAATTTCAACAGATTCTAGATAATCGAGTTTCTTCCCTTTTGATTCTACATGTAAAATTTTAAGATTATCTATTGTGGGAAAGGAATGATCGTTTTCTAGACAACGAGTGGCAGAAGTAGAATTTTGTTTATTTTTCCTGAAACTCATTTAATGTTCGTTGAACCTCGTCTTGATGGAACGTCCTGTTTGTCCTAGATATTTATTACTGCACGTAGAACAAGATAACTCATAAACTCCTGATTTGTGTATGTTTGCAGTAGGGTCCTTTGCGTTAAATAATACCGATGATGATTTGTTTTGCGTTTTGAAGGCAATATTGACATCAGATTTTGAAAAACTATTGGTCACTTTTTGACTTATGCTACCAAAGTACGACAGAGAAATGAATTTTTTGTTTATTCGGTTTTTATGATGGGATAAATTTGGCTCAGCTATTTTAGATAGTTTCTGTCAAATTAGACTATCTATTATATTGGGGTTGAACCGTTGTTCGCGGCTATTGATTTTATGGTTTGGACTTCAGCTTCGAGGTCATTTTTTGATAAGGGTAATGCGAAGGCTCTATGGATCATCGATTGATACGCTGACATTTTTTGTGAATATGGGTGATTGGAATCAATAGGCATACATATATCAGTTGATGTGGGTTTTCTGAACACATTGAAGTCTATTTTTCTATTTGAGTGTGATATCGAGAGGTCTAAAAATGTAATACTGTTCTTCGATTCTTTTTCTTATTTGAATTTAATTTTTGGGTGAATATTATTCAAGAAATTCAAAAATTGATTCAGTTGTCTGGATGTTCCAGAGATACACGTAAGAATATCGTCTACGTATCTGTACCAGAAACGAACATTTACAGGTAGTTTCGAATTGAAGATTTTATTTTCTATTTCTGACATGAATATGTCTGCAAGGAGTGGACTCAGTCGTGAGCCCATAGCTAGGCCGTTTAATTGTTCGTATATTTTAATATTAAATTGATTTATTCTGAAGCTAAATGAATGCTATCAATTCTCGGTATATTTGGAAATATATTATTCACATCCAGGCATACTAGGTAGGAATTATTTGGTAACGAAAATTTTTTTAATTTTGTTGTTAATTGTATGGAATTTTTTATTATGTATTTCGGAGTGAAATTAGTAAGCCTTTTGAACATTTCATTCAATTTTTTCTCTGTTTTATAGGTAGGGCTGATAATAAAGAAAACGGCTAGGCGAATTGGTGCATCTTCTTTGTGAGTTTTTATCAGACCGTAGAGTTTTGATGGACTAGGATTCATATTTATGAGATGATAATTTGATTTAAATAAGGAGATGTCTGACAAAGTTTTTCTCAATAATTTTGGAATTTTAGTCGTCGGGTCAGCGGGAGATATCTACGATATCTTGATTTTAAATGAAATCATTAATTTTCTCTATGTACTTCTATCTAGAAAGGATAACTGTGGCATCTGATTTATCTGCTTTTGTAACGGTAAGATCATTGGATTGACTTTTTTCTTTTATGGATTTGATTGTATTCAAAATATTATTGTTAGTTATGTTTCTGTTGTTTCTGAGGGTTTTTGAAATTTAAGAGGTAATTTTATCCACCTCATCCGTATATTTAAGTGCAATTGTGGACTCAACAGTAAGAATTTCTTTCACTTTTTTATTTTCAATTGTTGGGGCAAATTTATGACCTTTTTCGAGTAAATTTAGTTCGTTATTTGAAAATTGGGATTCTGACATGTTAATGACGCGATCATTTCGTCTATATACTATATTTTCACTTCGTTTGAAAAATTTGGGTTTTTGAGTTTTTCTAATGAATTAAGTTTTTTTAACTGTTTAACATATTTTGAAAAAATGAATTCACTACTTTCTTGTCTAATTTTATCATCAAAAATAACGAATTTTATTGAAAGGAGTTAATGAGTCAGTTCTGCATGCAGTACCTTGACATAATGTTGTACAGTATCTCGCTTCTGGTAGAATGATTTAGTTTCTTCCTTGATCCAGATTCTTTCTGCGCATCTTATTGCCGTCTTCGCTGAGTGGGAACGGGAGCTTGTTTTTACTTGTACGTAATTAGGAATCACCTTTCTTCTTAGACACTCTTGGTTGAGCTAGATATTCTGACAGCATACCCTGTATTTTGTGCTAAGTCTTGTATATAAACCGGCTTGTTTGCCTACACTAGCACTTTTCAGATACTGAATTGTTTCAGCCGTTACTATTTGGTAGTTGATTATAATTAAAACAAATTGTAGAAATTACCATGTTTTACTACCGAAAAATAGTTTCTACAATTTCTTAAATTAAGTTAGTTGAAACAAATTGTAGAAATTAACATGTTTTACTACCAAAAAATAATTTCTACAATTTGTTTTAATTATAATCAACTACCAAATAGTTAAGGCTGAAACAATGCAGATTCTAAATAATAAAGTTTCTTTCCTTTTGATTCTACGAGTAAAATTTTAAGTTTATCTATTGTCGGAAAAGGACTGCCGTTATTAAACAATGCGGGGCAAAAGTAGAAGTTTGTTAATTTTTAATGAAATTCATTTTATGTTCGTTGAACCTCGTCTGGAAGGAACATCCCGTCGTCCTATATATTTCTTACTGCACGTCGAACAAGATAACTCATGGTCTCCCGATTCATGTATGTTTGGAGTTAGGTCCTTTGCACTAAATATTACGAAAGATAATTTATTTTGTGTTTTGGAAGCAATATTAAAATCTAATTCTCAAAGACCATTCTCCACTTTTTGACGTATGCTACCGAAGAGCGACAAAGAAATGATTTTTTTGTTTTCTTTGGTTTTTATTGTGCGATAAATTTCGTTTATAGCTATTTCAGATTGTTTCTATAGAATTATAGTATGTATTATATAGGGGTTGAAACCGTTCTTCGTGGCTATGGATTTAATAGTTTAGACTTCAGCTTCGCCGTTATATTTTAATAAGCGTAATACGAAAGCTCTATGGATCATCGAATGATATGCTGACATTTTCTGTGAATATGGGTCATCGGAGTGAATCGAAATACGATCAGTGGATGTGGGTTTTCTGAACACGTTAAATTCTAATTTACTATTCGAGTGTGATATCGAGAGGTCTACAAATGTAATTTTATTGTTTGACCCTTTTATAATTTGAATTAAATTTTCGGGTGAACGTTATTTAAGATATTCAAAAATTGACTCAGTTGGATGTTACGGAAATACACGTGAGTATGTCGTATACATATCTGTAGCAGAAATGATTATTCACATGTTATTTTGAATTGAAGATTTTATTTTTTATTTCGGATATAAATATATCTGCAAGGAGTGGTCTCAGTGGTGAGCCCATATCTAGGCCGTTTAATTGTTTGTATATTTTATTGTTAAATTGAAAATAATTTTTGAACAGGTATTGTTCTGAGAGGGTGGTGGAATCACTGTATATCACAGGATTTACGTGTGATTTTTGAAGAATTTCTGAAGCTAAATGAATATTATTTCTCAGAGACTTTGGAGACTTATTGTCTACATCCAGGCATACTAGGTAGGAATTAGTTGGTTAAGTAATTTTTTTTAATTTCTCTGTTAATTCTATGGAATTTTTTATTGTGTGTTTCGGAGTGAAA
The DNA here is from genome assembly GCA_034642435.1 of Megalocaria dilatata. Taxonomy (NCBI): domain Eukaryota; kingdom Metazoa; phylum Arthropoda; class Insecta; order Coleoptera; family Coccinellidae; genus Megalocaria; species Megalocaria dilatata. The sequence continues at coordinate 65,199,250 of CM067859.1, read as the reverse complement.
TTAGTAAGTTTTTTAAAAATTCTGTTTAATTATTTTTCTATTTTATAGATAGGGCTTTTAATAAATGAAACAACTCAATGCTGGTGCATCTTCTCTGTGAGTTTTTATTAGAGCGTAGAGTTTTGGTGGGCTAGGATCCATATTCATGAAATAATGATTAGATTTGAACAAAGAGATGTCTGACAAAGTATTTCTCAATGACTTTTGAATTTAAGTCGTCGAGTCAACAGAAATTTCTACGATATCTTTATTTTTAATGAAATCATTCATTTTCTCTATGTACATCGATCTAGAAAGGTTAACTTTGCCTTCTGATTTTTCTGCTTTGGTGACAATAAGATCGTCAGATTGAATTTGTCCTTTTATGGATTTAAAAGTATTTAAAGTATTATCGTTCGTTGTAAAAATGTTGTTTTTAAGAGTTTCTGAAATTTTTGAGGTAAGTTCAGGTATTTATTAGTACTTCTAGTACTTTTTTATTTTCAATTGTTGGGGTAAATTTATGACCTTTTTCGAGTATGTTCAGTTCGTTATTTTAAAATTGGGCTTCTGACATGTTAGTGATGCTGTCATTTCATTTATATATATTATATTTTCACGTCATTTAATAGATTGGGGTTCTTGAATTTTTTCTTATGAATTTAGTTTCATTAACTGTTTAACATAATAAATAAAAATGAATTTACCACTTTAGTCTCTAATTTTATCATCAAAAATATCAAATTCCACTGGATGGAGTTTATGAGTCAGTTTTGCATGCAGTACCTTGATATAATGCTGTTCAGTATCTCGCTTCTGGCAGATAGATTTGGTGATGGAAACGGAAGCTCGTTTTTATTTGTGAGTAATTAGGAATCACTTTTCTTCTTAAGTCAAAGAGTGACCATTATTGTTTCAAAATTAGATGTTAATATTGTTTTCAAAACACAAAAAAATTTATCATCCCTATTATTTAATGCAAATTACCTAACTGCAAACAAACATATATGGGTTGTTTATGAGTTATCTTGTACGACGGGCAGTAATAAAAATGTAGTCTTTCCAGACAAGGTTCATCCAACATAATATGATTTTTTTTGAAAATTAACAAACTTCTACCTTTGCCACTCATTGTTTAGGAAACGGTTATCCTTTTCCGCCAATAGATAAACTTAAAATTTTACATGTAGTATCAAAAGGAAGGATACTTGATTATTTAGAATCAGTCAAAATTTTCAAATAAGTTCACCACGAAAATAATGAATGACTATACAGATCTATGTAAATCCAAAATTTTTGAGATATCTAAATAAGTGACATCTGTTTCTTAGACGTGCCGACGTTCTAATAGTTGTTGAGCATCCTCTCATTTTAAACCTTTTTCGAACTGTTTTTATTACCTCTTCTATCTGTGCATATTCATAAATACCGCGTTCTGCTCGTTGAGTCTTCAGTTGTCTGAAGATGGAAAACCGAGTCACAATTAAATGTGTAAAATACCAATTCATTGGTAGTAAGACATAGTTATTTCTACAACGTGTTATAATTATGATCAACTATCAACTAACGGCTGAAACAGTTCAGTGTCAGAAAATATCAAAAAATTTATCGAACTAACTAAAATACTGAGATACTGTTATACGGAGAATTCTAAAATATCCTGGATTTAAAGGAGTACTCTAAAGAACGCTACCTTTTTAACGTGATCGTCTAGTGGCGGAAGGATAGGACGTAACGTTGTGTAGACAACCTAAATTACACCTAACGAGAGTAAGGAAACAGTGACGGTAGTTTCAAATATTCAAAACACATTAACATCAGCACAATATATTTATATTAGTAATCTTGAAAGGCAAAAATCAATGAAAACCGATATTTATCATCCTGTGGTTAAATCTACTCTACTCAGTGGTTCGCAAAGCTCCACAGTGAACCTAAAAGCGATACGGGTCTAAATGACTTATTTGTACATATTGTTAGGTCAGTAACTCGCCTAAATCAGATATTATTCTTATACAGCGGAAAGGGTTAGAGAGGGCAGGATACAGCCAGTTTGCACCTTCAACTGCACTTCCGGTAAACAGTGCAGAACCGAACTGCAACAAGGGGTAAGTTTGAATGGGCAGTAAGGTAAGGATAACTGTGGTATGCCCGGGAGATCTCCTTGAAGAGGGGACCTAACATAATTCGAGTCTACTGGAAAAGTTACTATCAAATGAACTGTATTTGGCCTACTAGGAGTGCTCATGACCCAGTAAGGTTAAGATATTACTGAAGAACGAACCGAACACTACCTGAAGGGTCACGCAAAGTAATCCTGGGGATATCACAATACATCTAAACAATGAACTAGTAATCACTCACACATTCTCACAGTAGCTTTGAATATCCGGAGCTATATAGTATCTCTATAAGATACGTCCTCTACTAGGACTACTCAGCGATTTACCTTAAAAAACGCTACTGGATCACAAGAATTACAATCTCTCAAATTCGGTGGACACATGCATAGGGCAAATTTGTAACACAAACTGACTAGGACATATAATATATAATAGATGCAGTACCCCATCACCTAGGCGTGTTAATGAACGTTAAAATGAAAGCAAACAAATAAATAGGTAACCAGGTATCACACAAGAGTAGATGCAAATCAGTTACATATCAGACTCGGCGAATACCATAAACAGTACAAACAAAAACCACTATTAATAAATACAACAAACAGCAACCCGGCATCGAGAAAAAGTAAACAATACAAATGGATAACTTGTGAGGGTCGTGCCACTTTAGTTATGTACAGATGCATTTTAGTTGAAACATTCCGGTCGGATTACATAACACTGAACCAAAAAGAGAATAATAAAAAGCGATCAATGAAAGTACAATGAACGAGCGTGTAATCACTAATTTCATATTAAAACTAAGGTAGTATTCAAAAATGTAAACAATGCAATTAATCAGAAGCATTTAAAAGAAGTTTACTTACTAAGAGTTACCAAGGGGGACCTTTATAAGTACTATTATATCGAATAATATGCAAATAAGGTTATCCTGATTTTCACAAATTTGTGAAAATCAGAATAGCCTTGTTTAAATATTATATAATATGGATTTTCACCAAGTAAGGACTCATTCAATTTAATACTTTTATATCGAGTATGTTTTTAAGTCGTTCAGGAGGTTTATTTCCGAGAACCTTCCTCTAGGCCGCATCAAAACACAATGGGAATGCCATACGGACGCTCTTCTCTTTGTTATTGTCACCAACCGAATACGTGTTAAGTTACAGTATCACAGATTATTTGGCACATACTGATAAATACTGTGATGTAATGATATAAGTTATATAATCTATAAGGGATACTGTCACTCGTATGATCCTAAGAGAATACGGATCTGTTCAATACTTTGGACCGATCCTACAAGAGACAGCTGAAATAATTTCAACAAGTACGAGTAATATAAACATGGCTTCCACACCCTTATAAAAAATCTCCAACCTATATTTTATTGTCAAAGACAAAAACAACCGGGCCAATAATTCAAGCATTCATAAATTTTGTTATCAAGTGTATGGTGGCGTAAATGTAGGATATAGCGAAACAGATTTCACAAAAGAGGTTCAAAGAACATCGAGCATCATTCAAGCATCTGGAGGAAACTTCGTATTTTGTGAAACAGTAGTAGAACTATCAAAACAGCAGATTGATCTGTAGTATTCCACACTTTTCGTAGTTTTATAGAAACCTTAGTCTTCGATAAATACAAAAAAACATTGAAATAATATACAACTTGTTATACACCAGATTGAAAAGGTAATAAGATTATGAAAGTCAGTTCGCTGTGTTTCGGTAATGAGAAAATGGTAAACAATGGAGTGATTTCTTATTAATTTTATTCTTAAAATGAGCTATCACAAAGTAGTGGACAACTCCAGCCAACATAAGGTGTTATTAGTGCCAGAAATCAGATAAATTAGCTCATTCAAACATCATCAAAGAAATTACTGGTTTTAACAATTCAAGTGTTGTTAAATATTAAATCTATGAGATGAACTGTAAGTCGAAAGTATTGTGTACATTACATATCAAATTATACTTACATTAGGTTGAAACTGTCTCATCGGGAGATCTTATTCGAAAATGCAGTTCCACAAAAAAGCTTCTTCTGGTAAAAGTGCTGAATTCTAATAAGAGCCCTTGATTTTTGTATGAACGCATATTTGAATATACGAATCTTAGATTTTATTTGCTCTATTTTTCAGTACATTTAATTCAGAGTTTATTATTTTCTAAAATTGCATCATTTATTGATTTTCGCATTCAGAATTTTTGGTTTGTTATTTCGTTTAATTATCACAAATCCAAAATTTCAAACCTGATAATTTGCACAAATCCTTGCAAGAATGTAGTGCTCACTCGAATCTTATGAAAACGATAGATAATTCCACAGAAATAAAAATATAAAATTAGATTCAGTCTGAACAAATGGAATATTATTCAGTCATTCTGTTTCGAAATTTGTCACATTTCAACTGCATAATAATATAATGTTCCATATATACATGATATTTCTAAATTAGTGCTTTGTTCTTCAATATAAATTATTTTGCCTCTTTCTTATAATTTTTTTATTTGGACCTCTTTTCCATCCAAGATACTGGCAATTTCAATTACTTAAAAAAATTTGTTTGTATTGAATATTTTCCATATGGAACAATAAAGAAGAATGAAATTTGAAGTTTGGCTATTGAAAGTAATTTTTCGGCAGTTTTCTTCCAATTCTAAAATTTTATTACAAAAGGATGAAAAAGTAATAATAATAACTTACATGAGAACCTTCTGACGCTTTAAAAATTTTTCAAATTAAAAAATTTATTTAAGTAGACAAACTGCACAAGAAACTTATTTGTAAAATAGAAAGGCTTTTTACTTGGTAGAAGAAATATAACAAAATTTGAATATTAAAACAAATTGAAATATGTTTATCTTCTACAATTTTAATTTCAAAAAAATTTTATTCAAAAAACTTTTAGAAATAAATTTATGTCTAACAAGCACCGCTTACATTTAATAGACGTATATAATCAAAACTCAATATATAATGTCAAATGGAATAAATAACCCAACAGATATACGAAAGTAATTAAAATTAATAAATAAATATTCAAAGGAGACAAAATTTTGTTTCTGGTTTTACCTTTAAGAAATACCACTTGCCTTATAAAAACATGAACACAGGTTTTTATAAGGCAAGTGGTATTTCTTAAAGGTAAAACCAGAAACATAATTTTGTCTCCTTTGAATATTTATTTATTAATTTTAATTACTTTCGTATATCTGTTGAGTTATTTATTTCATTTGACATTATATATTGAGTTTTGATTATATACGTCTATTAAATGTAAGCGGTGCTTGTTAGACATAAATTTATTTCTAGAAGTTTTTTGAATAAAATTGTTTTGAAATTAAAATTGTAGAAGATAAACATATTTCAATTTGTTTTAATAATCAAACATATTTGTATCATGATTAGACTTTTTCCATTAGAATTCACAGTAGTTATAATTTGTTCTCATTCATTATCTATTTATTTATTGGTGAAATAGAATATCAACAGGCATAAGCCCAAAATGACATCCGCGAAAATACCAAAATTTATACAATATGTGCAACATCAGATCAACCCTTAATACACATCCCACCAATTTAAGGAAATCAAACTTATAATACGTAAGGAACTTAACAAAATATAAAATCTTTATTTAATACCTTAATTGTTCTCTTGAATGAATTAATTCACAGGAAAAATATATCATTGTCGGAGAGTGCTTCTTCAAACTTGTTCTATGAAACGTAACCTCAGACAAAGCATAACCTCTTAACGGTCTAGATGAAATATGAATCCTCACGTAGGACAGCAAAGCTGGAGGGTCAACGTAACCATTCAACAATTTATACAAAACTTAGCATCGCTATGTTCTCGAAAGTTTACCAATGAGACGAACCCATAATTTTTTCTGAGGCTAGTCATACTCGCCTTGAAATTATAACCACCAGTAATCTTATAATCTAAATATCTCAGAAATTCATCCTGCACCATCTCCAATCTGTGCTTCTTGTAGACTTCATATGGTGGCGACCAAACAACCGATGCATAAGATAACCTAGTGTAAATGAAGGTGAAATATAGTGCCTTCAAGGCCTTGGTGGAAGTGAAATCTCTACAATATCTCATCACAAATCACAACACCTGGATAATTTTGGTTACCACATAACAGATGTGAATTGTGAATCAAACAACATTTTTGTATCAAATAAAACACCCAGATCCCTCACCTCATTCGACCCTGTAAACGTCTCTCACACAACTAATAGTCAAAATGATTGATCTTTAGTTTACTACTAAATGTTATGCAGTTACACTTATTCAAGTTGAGAAATAGTTTATTTTCGATGCAGAAGTTATTGAATGCATTTAAGTTGTTTGAAGTTAAAGCAGTCCAAATCATCAGCTATATGGGAAAAGATCTTAGCATCTTCTGGAAATATTAAAAATTCATAAAATTCAAAACATCCGCTTATATCATTAATATAAATTATAAATAAAAGCGGCACAAGGAGAGACCCTTGAGACACCCACGAGGTCACACAGAAAGATAATGAAAAATACCCATTAACGGTAACAATTTGTGATCTATCATTGAGATATAAAGATAACCAACGAAGCAAGTCTCCATGCACACCTATCTAAGACAATAACATCAAGATGTTATGATCAACCTTATCGAAGGCCTTCGAAAAATAGGTGTGCACAGAATCAACCTGCACCTGACTGTTCATTGCTTCAAGAATATACTCTGAATAAAGGAAAAGATTGAACACAGTAGATCTTTTAGGAACAGATCCATGTTGTTCGGGAATAATAAGCGATCTCACTGAATTCATGATTCCATCACGAACGAAAAACTCGAGGATTCTACTTTTTTAAGCATATATACTTAATTTGCTTATGGGCTTATAATTTTTAATATTATGTTTATCGCCAATTTTCGGAATTAGAACCACGTGAGCTGTTTGCCATTTTCTGGGAAATTAACACTGCATGAACAATCGGTTGAACAGAATAATAAGGGAAATATAGAACGGTTCAGCGCACAGCCTGATAAATAAGGATGGTAATCCATCCGGACCTGAACCCTAATTCTCATCCAGCTCAGAAAGAACCTCAAGAACCCGATCTTCGGTTACTCTAATCTCATGTGTGGAATCATAATTGCTGACACACGAGGAAACATTGGGAAGCTTCTCTTCATATGATTGAAAAACATCACTGAAGTAATTTGAAAAAAGGTTGGGTACATTTGAAACTTCAGCTGTCTCATTTTTATATATCATTTCATTAGGAAACGAGGTAAGACAATTCTTTAGGTACTGCTAGGAACGCTTTGAATTACCCGGCATTTCATCTCAATTAAAAAGATGTAACAAGTGTAGTCGGACCGAACAGCTTTTTTTGTTTTACGTCTTTACTTAGAGAAAACATAGTAATAGATACTTCTGGTGTTCAACTTCCATCTTTTATGAGCCCTATTCTCCACGTCATGGCTCCACGTCAGAGACTGAAGAGAACACAAAACACACATAATTCAATGGTATGCAAATGTATAATAAACTTCCTCAGCACCTGAAGTCGCTGCATTGAACAGCATTCAGAGGGAAATTTGAGATGATTCTTGCTGATTGTAATTTTTATTCAATGGACGAATTTATGACGTACCAAGGATCACCTTTATCTCCACTCCTATTCAATATGTATTGTAGTGACATTGGAACAACACCAAATAGCAGGCAATACACTCTACAATATGCCGATGACACAATGGCCATTTCACACGAGAAAACACTTCAGGGCTGCATAGAAAAACTGCAACTTCGTATACATGACATCACAGCATGGTTGGCTAGATGGAGACTAAAAGTAAACCCAGCGAAATGAAAACTTATAATATTCAGTCACAACATCCACGAAATTTATCCATCTATTTCCATAACTAATAAAAAAGTTAAACCTTCCCCATCAATAAAATACCTGGGAATTTATCTAGACAACAAAGCCAGCCTGAAACCGCATGCCAACATCATGAAGAAAAGAGCCATCACTAGAGCCAAACAATTCAAATGTCTAACATATAAGGACCAAGGCATTGACATGAAAACAGCAACAACAATATATAAAACGATATGTAGATAAATAATTGAATACGGTCATCCTCTATATGCAAATTGCAAGGAATCCTTATGGAAAATAATAGAAGTGGCTGAAACAACATCACTCAGAACGATAACGAAGTTGAGAAACCCAAGAAGCCGCCTACATAATCCGTCAAATAATCTCCTTTATGAGCTAACAAAAGTAGAACAAATTGGACAACGTATCAAGAAGTTGAATGGAGGATTCTTGAAGAGGTTAGAGGATGCAGAAGATGTTCTTCGACAATTCCATCACGAGGCAGTGGGACACCTACATAGAAAGTTTACTACCTGCACTCTTCTAGAAAAACTAAGAAGCTAGTAAGTGTAGACATTTAAACATTTACATATATATATATATATATATATATATATACATAATTTTTTTTTGTTTTGCAACCAATTGTATTTGTTTTAAACTAAAGGGCTAAGTTCAATGGACTTAAATACAGTTATTTATTTATTTATTTTATGAGGTACCAATTCTAGCCATCAATTAATTTTTATAACTGTTTATAAACGTGTTTATATTAATGTCTAATAACATTTATATTTTGACTTTGAGAAATTTTGAATTTGACCTAATATCAGTTATTGTAATCAATTAACTTTTATTCTATTCATATATATTCATATTGCTTCTATTTATACATATATGTATATTATCATATATATGAAATTACATTCCCTGTAAAATTTTGAGGATAATCAATAAATTATTATTATTATTCGTCTATTTAATAAGGTTTATGGGGCTCGTAGTACTAAGATAAGCTGGAAAATTTGTATGGATTTTAATTTTGGGAATATACTTGTCGACGAACCTATAAACTTGTCCATAAAATCTATCCAAGCAGCTGTCCACACATTTACCGCGAACACTTCCGCCCAGTCAACATTCCCCAATGCAGAATTTATGGCTACAAAATCCACATTTACGCCGAAATTCAATGATGTCAACCCCGAGAAAAACACCAAGAACTCGAAACATTTGTGATAAGGATCCTTCAATACTAGAGGCTTGTTAGATTTTGTGAGCCTAATAGTCGATAATTCACTACAAAAAATCAAATCCAATATGTTTTTGTTGCTGTTTTTCAACTGATTACACTGCTTGTAGTTCAGAAAACTAAGTACATCCTTCAACACACTGAATTGTCTTGGTTAAATTAGTTCCTAGGTCAAATCGGTCAAATAGGTACTGAATAATTCTCGTTTGAATATTTTTCTTAATGGCACAATATTTTCGAAATTACACACTCAATCGATCTGACACTTGGTATTTAGGAAAAGAATGATGAGAAAAATGTTTATGCGAAATTTCGTGGGTATTGTGTGACAAGTATATTAAAAAAACATATTTTGTGATTAGTGCAGTAGTGAGCGTAACCGAAACCATAGCAACAGTTCTACTTCCGAAAAAAATATTTTTCTAACTTGAATGAAAAAATATAGAGAATTGACTTTCAGAGTAGGTTTAGGGCCCAAATATCTCAGTTGAGTTCGTGATGGGCTAAAATCGGTCCAATGTTTCCACGGATATAATTAATTGAGATAAGATCTATGTATACAACAATTCAATAATTCTTTAACAAGTTCTAGGTCCAGGGTTATATTAATACCAAATCTTTAAGAAAAAGGCCAACTAGATTCGATTTTAATACAAAATCAGGGCTGTTAAATGAAAAACATGAACTACAGTTACAAAATCCTTCTCAGTTGCCTGAAGTTACGATATTACAATTGAATGTCGAAATCAATACAAAACAAATATAAATTTTTTTATAAGCGAGGAAAATTTTCTGTTTTTTTATTGATGGATCTAATAGATTTCTTTAACTTACATTTCTATCTCGTTTGTTTTTTGTCGTATGGAAAATGTAAAACTTTGGAAATGACAACTACTGGCCGCATGGGAGACTGTCGAAAAACTGAGGTGGAATAATCTGCGGAAGCGTGTACGATGGCACGATGAAGATGGGCTTATTAAAAAAATGGTTTTATTATAACCGTGGACCTAGAACCTGCTGAAGAATTATTGATTTGTTTCCACAGATTAACAGATTATTTTTTCCATTTTCTCAATGGATCCGAAACTACCCTTATATCGAAATCAAATTTGATACTTCAATGAATAATAATAATCATTAATATCAATTACTACTATTATTATAACATAAATACTAATAATTTACTGTTCCGTTTAGAGTTTTAGACAAATTAATGTATAGGATATGTGATATGCGAGATAAGTTTCTGCACTATGATAGCCTTGTTAACATCTGAAGAATTTCCGCTTCATTTCTGAATAAACTTTCTTTATGGTATTTCGGTGAAGTAAAAAAGTGGCCAAAGTTCATTCGAAATAAAATACGAATATCGCCTTTTAACCGCAAAATAAAATTGTGTCTACATTGATTATAAATATCAATCAGGATTTTAAGAGTTAACAGGCAACAACAAGAATATGAGTCAGCGGAAGTTCATTCAAATCTACATACCATGAACAGAAAATGAATTTTGCGAAGGATAAACAAACTTCTGCATTTGCAGCTCTTTGCCTAAAAAATGGTCATTCTTCTTTCACAACAGATAATTTAAAAATCATGAACAAAGAATCAAATGTCAGAGTAATAAGAGTTAATGTTGGTTTTCAATAGAATTTCTCTTCTTGTCGCCTTTTCATTTTGCTAGATATCAAAAAATATATTTTATTGAATGATTTCAAGACATTTAGCATTCAGGATTTCGCCTTATGAAAAAATTAAGATTTATAATACATATTGCAATTTTAACTGAAAAGGTTCTCCTAGATTTTTAACGCTGAAAATATTTATAAAAAGAAGTTAGTTTGAGTGTAAGCCATTTTAAACTTCAATGCAAAAGTTATTCAAAATCGATTGTCTCTTAAGAGAATTTCAATAACTAGAAGAGCTAAAATATATTGGAACAGAAACCAAGTTTTCGAGCTGTTTTGGAGAAAAACAAAATAATGAAAACCGCAACCTCCTCCGATCGTTGTTTTTGACGTTTTATCGAAAACTGAAGCTTCCATGATTTCGAGAACTTCACATAACTCCTATGACTGTGAAGCTACTGCTCTAATTTGGACAGGCACTTTCATTATAATTGAAAAGTGTTCTCAGATACATACTTGTTCTAGGGAACAGCTTGTTATCGTTTTGCCCAAATGTTCGTGATTTATGAATATCGAGCCAGAAATATTCTCAAACGACTTAGTTGGACTCACTGATGAAGAATCAGAGTTCAAAAGTATTCCTATCCGAACAGCGACTCCGGTCCGACGGTAAACACTATGACTTTCGAACAGATGAAACTTGAAATATGAAACATCAGTGTAGGTTTGGCAATTAAATATCTCTGTTGTTCACATTTAAATGTTTTACTAGCAGACCCGACAGACGTTGTCCTGTACACACGTCGTCAATTCCTAAATTTCAAACATTCTTTAATAAGCTGTAACAATCTGGACTGTTCTGATGAAAATTATTATTCAAGAGTTAGATTAATATCTAACGTCATTACATGTACACTTATCCAAATTCGACCGATCGGTAGCATGTAAGTATATACTGTGTGTAAGTATGCATGTACTGTATGAGTGAAGTGAAATGTAGAAGATGTGTTAACTTGTTTTAAGTAAACGTAAAAACTCTCATACTGAAACTATTTTATAGCATTTATTTATTAATTTACAAAAACTTAATTTATCTTAATGCTATTGAATGTACAATATTTTTAGTTGATCCTTGAGGCGTATATACAAACAAATTCGATGGTTTTCCAACTCTGGAACACGCAACATATAATTGACCGTGAGAAAAACACGGATTTTCTAAATCTAAGTCACAAATCGTCATTGTTTGGCCTAGTCACTCATTTTTAGTCATAGCATATGCCAAGCGGATTGGAAATTGTAAACGTTTGAATGGTATAGGCGAATCTGAAGGAATCATTGGGATCCGTGGTAGAAGTACAACCTCACCTTGAACTTTTTCACTCAAAATAGTAGCTTCAAGAATGTTGCCCATGATTTTTTTATAACTAATCGCGTCCCATTACATAATTTCGGAGCATTCAAATTTCGAAGCAAAATTATAGGTGAACCAATCTTCAGTCGCAAATTATGTGGTGGCATTCCAGGTAAATCTAATGAATTTAAAAATTCAACAGGATAGTTAACAACTTCATCAGGATCAACAACGGTGTCGATCGATTTAAATGTAGTTTCATTACTAGGCATTTATTGCTGTATTTTGAAATTGATGGCATCAACATCTAAATTTTTCGCAGCTAAAATTGCTCGCTCTCGTAGCCATCCATGATTAGTATAATTATGTCTCAAATCTGGAAAAATACTGTTTAATACTCATCTTTGGTAGTCACCATGTTGCAAAAATTCTCTGGAAGTGGAATATATTGTGTATCTTCATACAATTCAATTTTACCATTGCCAATATCCAACAATTGTCCAGAGAATCTTGACGCTAATAGATCATTTTGAAGTTGAGATCGCATATTAATAGTAAGGCATAATTTGCTGACACTTCGCCATAGATAAGATTCTTTTAAACATGCGTTTATTTCGTCTGCATATGTCGCGCGTGGAATGACTGGTAATGTTTGTCTGAAATCACCAGACAGCAACAATAGAGCACCACCAAAAAGCCTAGTAATATCCTTGATATCTTTCAGTGACCTGTCGAGAGCTTCAAGCGAATGCTTGTGGGCCATGCTTCATTCATCCCAGATTATAATTTTGCATTTTCTCAAAACTTGAGCCATGCCTGAATGCTTCCTTATGTTACACATTGCTTCGGGATTTTTGTGAACATTCAAAGGTAATTTAAGCGCTGAATGCGCCGTTCGCGCATCATCAAGTAACGTTGCTGCGATTCCTAATGAAGCAATAGCCAATGCAATATGATTTTGTGATCGGATGCGCGCAAGTTTCAATGATATCAGGAATGTTTTACCAGTACCACCTGGTGCATTCAAAAAAAAGAATCCACCTTGTTGCGCTGCAATTGACACATTAATTTGATCATATACATTTCGTTGCTCAGCAGTGAGTAATTATTCATTATTGGCAACAAAAGTAGCCAAAGAAGTTCTATCGAAGTGTTGTTCCCGTTGAACATCGGTGTTGATGGTATCTACTGCTGGGCGGTTCGGCGCTGGCATGCCGAAATTAATGAGCGGCATATTCGAAATAAGAATACAAATATCCTCAATCATTATCAATGACTCATTATATATTTCTGCGGAGATTTCAATATTTTGATTTTGATTAGTAATTCTAATCCGATGTAAAATATCCTCACTCATTGAGTCTTTATATTTGTCCCACAGAGCAAATGCATCAGACGGAAAACTCGTAGTCAATATTATTGACAATAATTGACGAATTTTTTGTGGAGATGAGCTCAATGCTGCATCTGCAAGTGTGAGATCCCAATGGTTATCATTCTCCAATAAATGTAACTCACGACACGCATCGAAGAAAGTGTCGTACAAAGTACCATCGACTTTTCGCAAATATCGGAAAGATGTTGGTCCAGGAACGTTAACCAATAACAAACGCAAAAAAAACATTCGCGTTGCTTAGGATGAACTGTATATAATCGACCTAAAGTATTTGTCGAAAATATGTCGGTGAATCCTGGAACTGGAATGCCTCGTTTCCGTGGTTCCCAATTTTTTGATTGTTTATTCCACGTAAAAAATTTAGGAACATCAGTATACATTGATGTCCTTGCGAATTGACCAACAACATCTTGTCGGCAACAAAGGTTGAAAAATTCAGTAGATGTCAGGTTGCTCTTCAATTTAAGATTACATTAGACTCGCAGTATGTGGTGAATTTGATTGGCTTCATTCTTCATACACAAGTTGCAAGAATTGAGGAACTAGATGATTCAGTTTATGGTTTTCACACTTAAGATTTAATTTAGAACGCTTTGTGAATTATAAAACAATTGAGAAAATAAATGGACACAGGTTTTTCACACTGTGTAGACAATTGGTTATGGAAGTTACATCCATTTAAACAATTAAGAGTTCGGAAGTTTAGATGTATTCGTTTGGAAATTTTATCCATTATAACAATTTTAAGGTAAAAAGTTAAGATTTTTCGGAAAGTTTCATCCAATAAAACAATTGAGAGGTTGGAAACTTAGATGTCTATCTTTTGGAAAGTTTTATCCATTAAACTAATTGAAATTTTGAAAGTTTTATCCAATGAAACAACTGAAAGGTTGGAAGTTTAGATGATTGTCTCATGGAAATTTGATCCATTGAACAAGAGGTGAGAAGTTAGCATGATGAACCAACATAAGTTTCATTTATTATATTAATTGAAAGTTAAGATAATGAACTAACAGAAATTTTATGTATTAAAACAATTGAGAGCTTGAAAGCTAAGATGTTGAATTAATTGATCCTTTATGCATTGAAACAGTTTTATGAATTAAAACACTTTGGTGTTTAAAAATTTAGATGATGGAGTGTTAGATCTTTGATATATTGATAATAATTTAATACTGAAGTTATTTCATTTACCCTAAATTTGTTAAATTTACAAGTTTGGTAAACAATAAATATTTTGGGGCTTACTTCATACAAACCTTGCTGTGCGGTTTTTATGTTCGTGAGCCAGGGATTTCATAGGATTCAGGCATGTATCCAGTTTATGTACAATTTGGCCAAACCACTTTCAACGGGTAGTCATTGCCGTGCGTGACACCACAAGTTGTAGAAGGGTGTACATTTACGTGGTGGTACTGCTTGATACTTGAACACCCAGTTTCAAATTGCCAAAGATTGCTGTGCGTTTGAGGCAATTTAGAAGTACGAAACAAATATTTATATCCAATACCTGGTATTAGATTATATAAAGAGATGAAATTAGTGCTTATAACGCATGAAAAGTCCTTAATACATGATATAAATATTTTTGTTTCATAAATCCAAAAATATTTGGCAGAACTTGGACTAATTGATTACGAGAGCTTAGCTTCTCAGATGATTGATGATTGCAATCGTACAACTCCATACCATATTATGAATGATAGATACGTGAAAGGTCAAGATTTAGTAGAAGCATAAGATAATTAATCTCCAAGGTGATAAGTTTCCATACTTGAGACTGACAAACTATCTTTCACAGTCATTCCTTTGGTTTTTTCCTTTTTCTGCCAACCAAAAGTGAAAAGGGTAGAATACTGTAAATTATTTAGATGTTCGATAAAGTTTTAAGAATATATTGAATTATGAAGGAATTAGAAGATAGAATAAAATTCATTATGATATTAGAAGTCAAATAAATTCAGAGGAAGGCCTTTACAAATATGACTAGAGTTTAATTCAAATCCAGGTTTAACATATTTTTACTTTACAGTACTACGAGTACGGTCAAATTTAGGCATGTACTCAAAGAGGCAAATCAGATTAAACTAGATGTAAATTCAGCTATGAGTACAGTCAAATATAGGCATGTATTCAATAAAGATGCAAATCAGATTAAACTAGATATAAATTCAGCTACGAGTACAGTATGAATGTAGGCATGTACTCAATAAAGATGCAAATCAGATTAAACTAGATGTAAATTCAGGTACAAGTACAATGGAATGGAATTATGTACTGACTTGAAGGTGTAAATTAGATTTTTAGTGAATCTAAATAGGTATTTAGATACATTAAAATCGAGGCATCAAAATCATTGATGATGTATTCACGAAAGATGAAAATTAGATGTTAGGTGAATCTAAACGGGTATTTAGATACAGCAAAATCGGGGTTCAACATCATAAATGCTGTCCTCAGTAAAGATGAAAATTAGATTTTAAGTGAATCTAAATGTGTATTTAGATATAGTAAAATCGAGGCATAAACATTATAAAAGATGTTATCTCACTGAAGATGAAGATGCAAATTAGATGGTTAATCAATCTAGGGATTTATGTATAACGTTATAGTAAATGTTTAAAGATAATCGTCAGATGTTTAATAAATATAGATGAAGAACGCTCGAAAGAGCAGAATACTTTGTATATAGAAACCCTTAAGAAGGTGGTACAACAAGAATGGTTGATCGCACAAATTAACATAAATACGAGAGCCACTAAATAACTTTTACGATGGGCATGAAGCTGTCCTTGGGGAATACTACCTTTGATTTCGTGACAGATTCCAATATCATCAATCTTGCAATAAATGATCATTAAATAAATGGGAGTATGCCGTTGGCTCTAGGGGAAACTTTATGACAATTTTATTTAATAAAAAAATATTGATTTTTATTAATTTTAAGAAGTTTGATGATAAAACTGTCCCTAAATGACTTTTCTGATAAGTTTGAATCTATTCTCAGTGAGTGCACAACCAGTGTTTTTCGACAGACTTATTGATCATATAAAATGATCAATTGAACTGGACTAATTATAAGAAGTTAGATGACAGAAAAGTCAGTAAATGACTTCTTCATTAGACATGTATCTTTAAAGAACAGGAAATTTGCAGAACTATTTTATTAGTTTTGTGGCAAATTCCAGTATCACTGATTGTACGGTAAATAATCAGTTGGCTTCGAGTTACTGACCATTATATTTTAAGAGAAATTAATGGATGTTTATTTTATTGTGAAGGGGAATGTATGCCATGAGAAGTCAGATGGCACAACGGTTATGAGTACTAATAACAATCAAATCGCAGATAATGAAGTAAGTAAAACAGATATTATATTATATACAGATCGATTAAGAGTGAGAATTCACAACTTAAGATGTGTCCGAGAATATGTCATCCCTTTGTGAGTTGAGCAGGTTCAGAACTTGAAATTTATTTAGACGTTTTAGAGGGAGAATAAAGTAATCCCAATTGGATTATAAAATAAATAAAATTAATTGATTTGTTGAATTGTATCAGTCCTTACTTGGTGAAAATCCATATTTAATAATTTGAAATAAGGTTATTCTGATTTTCACAAAATTTTAATGTGAAACTCACAACAATTGTTTCGCTATCACAGTAGCATCATCAGGCAAGATCACATTTTGAATAACTAAGCTTGTTTCCGAAATCCATGGCTATTTATATTACAGTTATTCAAAATGTGATCTTGCCTGATGATGCTACTGTGATAGCGAAACAATTGTTGTGAGTTTAACAATAAAAATTTGTGAAAATCAGAATAACCTCATTTCAAATTATTAATTGATTTAATTCTAAAAATTTTGAATGAACATTTTTTCTAAATTAAAATTTGAAGAAGGATTATAAACTTGTTGAAACCGAATTAGATTCAATTTAACAGTGAAGTAGAGTATGATCATTATTGTAGCAAAAAAGTAATGATGATAGAGGATGAGATGCCTGTACAATCGCAGAAATCTATTGAGGATGGAGAATTATTAGAGAACCTGAAATGGATGAAACCTATTTTGCAATTGGGAGGGAGGAAGAGAAATGTCACATCTCTTCTAAATGTAAATTGATTGAGGGGCAACGAAAGAGAATATTGATGTACACAAGAAGAGGTAGATCAATAAAAGAATCAGAAATAGACTAAACAAAAAGTCGAAATGATGAATAAAACAACTCATTAAATGAAGACTTTAAGATACAGTTATTCTAAATACATTGAGATATCACTTTAGATGAAAACATAAGAGAATCAGTTATTTTAAACGCACTCATAGTTAGATAACATTACAGATGAAATGGAGTCTTAGCTTATGCTAAATACATACACGTTTTATATAAACTTTTAGATGAAAATCTTAAAGAGCTATTTATGCCAACTACATACATGTTTTCAGGTAATAGTCTAGATGAAAGCATAAGGAAAACTGAATAATTAACTACGAGTGATGTATGCCAAGAATTAATTTCTTTGGATGAAGTTCTCCACATTGCCGTAGGAAAAACCATTTCCCATTACAGTTTGATTCGATAATCAGTCCGTAGGAGATTACACTAAGAAGGGTGGCAATCACAAACTGAAGATGATTGACGATCAATCAGATGTGACACATGAAAGTTTATTTAAGAGGTAACCATAAGTTTACTGAGTAACACAATACAAGGCATCACTAGATATTAGAGAATTCTAGTAATCAGGACTACATTTGAAATAATAAACAAGCTTGATTTGTGTTCGTATCAATTGGATATTAATTTATGATGGATGATGAATATGTGAGAGGACAAGACTCATGGATAGAAAGAGGGATCTGTAAGTCCTAAGGTAAGAAGTTTAAAACACATGAGAGAAAAACCCTTTACATTTATTCATATGGTTCCTTTTTCTGCCAATCAAACTTGAAAAACTGTAAAATATCTGGATGTTAAAAATTTTGAGTACAATGAATTAAGAGACCAGATGATAGAATATATTTCATGATGAAATTAGATGAATTCTTCAGGTGAAGATGTAGAGTAAAGGACAACAAAGATTACAGATTGAAAATGAAACCTAGGTATAACATAGATATATTTTGAAGTAGAATCGATTGATAAAAATCAATATCTTGGAAGAACACTCATCAGAGTCACTGAAGAAGGAAAAAAATTCAAACGAAGTTGCCTCGCAACTAACTGCCAAGTTAGTGGTGGACGGGCTAACTCAGATATCGAATAACACTTTAGTAGCCGAGAGAACACGGCTTAAAATTCTTACTGAGAGAAACTATGCTCGTGCCCATTCCATCCCAAGGAAGCGCCAATTAGATGTTGAGGAGAAGATAGAACCCTCTGAAACTAAGGAAACTAGAATCCTAGATTTGACTTCTGAGGAAGGTTCGAAAGAACAAAACACCTAAGAAATAGAATCCTTTAAGAAGGTGGTAGAACAGGAATTGGTAATCTCAAAGTTTGATAGTAAAAGGAGAATCTGTAAATCATTTTTGTGATAGATTCGACTCTATTGTTAGAGAGTATAATAACTGTGAAGACGTCATCGAACTCACAACGCAGGAGATGAGGTCTGCATTTTATTAAGCCGTTTCATTCGTAATATCGAAATTAGGAATGCTGACCTGATAAAAAGGCTAACAACGATGAAGGAGATGACGTTGAAAGAGATTAAATCCTTCTATCTTAATTAGAGGCTGAGAAAACCTCAGCAAGCAAGAAGGTGGAACTCAAGCTCCAGAGAATAACACACAAACCGAAAACAAGATGTTTCCGATGTAACAAAGAAGGACACAAGTCACATGAATGGCCACTAAAACAGCAAAACAAATGGTTCTGCTATTACTGCCAGGAAATAATAAGTTACATACAAGACGAATGCAGAAATGTCCCCAACAGGAAGATTTGAGCAGAACAGCGTGAACAGAAAGAGGAAACAAGAAAGCACTGATGGAACAGTACACAGTCTAAGAAAGAAAAGTGAAATGAACGCGACTCATCACTTTGTAACGATTAAACAGAGTGTCACATTGAAAAGGAAACAAAGCCGTTTACGGACGAACTGAAGACATTCGACCAAAATACCAAGACACGTCGAACTTTAATGGAAGGGAGACAAAGCATTCATGAAACTGCAACCCCCTATGTGGAAAGGCTACCCCTCTCAAGTTTCGAATAGGGAAGAGAGGCCATATGGAATCTCATGTGAAAGATGACTATAGCTTTTCAACCCTGTCATTTTCTGCATAATTGAATTGAATTTGGCTAAAATTTCGACTGTTCAATGTTTAATTTGGATCGTCCCATGCTTTGGTAGAAAAAAACTAGACAACTATGATATCAGGAGAATGCCTAGGTAGATCAACTTCAATTTGAAGAATACACCTTGCAGATGAGGAATTTTCTGTAAAATAGCTCTCAAGGTAGAAAATTTTTTTTGGAATTTTTTTTTCGGCGTTTCGCTTTTCATTGGCATCTGATCTAGTCTCTGGAAATTTTATCACTAACTCGAGTAAATAATTTCGATGAATATGCCGATCTAAATGTAGTTGATTGAATATTCAGTTATTGCTTCAGAATATTGTTCATTTGCAAAAAATAGTGAAATTATTTTCAATTGTGTAAATCATGATTCCAACTAACAACCTAAGCAACAATCAAACCGATCGACAGATGGAATTGAGTGTGATCAAAACCGTGCAAGAACATCCTGGTTTTATTGCATATTTATAATTGAAGGGCAATAAACTCAACACTATCAGTAAAAAAAAAATGAACAGTTACACTCTCGTATGCAGCAATAAATAATAGAAATAAACATGTGAAGATATTTTAAAGCGGGATAAGAAATGCTCTTTTCATCTCCTAAAATCAATTTCTCAGGACTCATAACTTCAAAATGATAAGATTCGACAACTTAAATTGAAGGTTTGTACCAGCACTCAATAAATCCATATGGTTCACCATTGAAGATAGAAATTTTGAAATGTTTCAACAAGTATTTTAAAGATAACAAGATAAACAGCCTGTTGCAGAGCCAAATTCAATTCAATTGTGCAAAAAAAGTAACACAGTTGAAAAGCTATCATAATAAGCTTTCACATGAGGTATAATATAGCCAATCTTCCCTATTCAAAATTTGAGAAGAGTTGTCTTTCTGATTATGGGGTTGATGTTTCAGGAATGTTTTTGTCAGTCAAAAGGTGTTCTGTTTCGATCAAATATCGACGTGTTTCGGTGTTTTGGATGAGAATGTGTTCATTTCGCCCGTAAATGGCTCTGTTCCCTTTTCGATAGGACACGCCTGTATTGTGATAACATAATATTAACCCATATTAGAGAAATAGATCCTTTCCTTCAACTCATAAGAACTGTGTATCTGAATGTATTTTTTACTGCACAATCAGCATGCAAATTGTTATTCAGTTCCTAATTCAGATAAAGACTACCAACAAATACCATTGTTATTGTTTAGGTCTTTCATTAAGATAAGAATAAGTCGAAAAAGTTATACGCATTATTTATTCATCATAGTATTCATAATAAATTGTTTTTTTTAACAAGGTTTTCGATCTGAAATAAATATTTATATAAGACAATACCTGATTGCAGATTCCCACGAAACCTGAAGAGATACTTCCTCATCACTGGAAAGAATGATTTTTTGAATTGTTTTTCTGCGTTGCTAGGATTTATTGATGCTATGCACCGGTAGAATTCATTTCTCTGTAGATAAAACCATAAAGCATTTCAATACTTTGAAAACTTTCTAAAAATTAAAAGCATAAACTACAATTTTCGTTAAAGATATTGCTAAACTAAAAAGAAGGTGATACGAAGCAAAATGTTTGGCATTGCAACGAGCGTAAATTGATCCAGAAATTATCAAGCAAGGAAAGTACCCTACTCTGCGCTTTCACACTGTTTTCAAATAATCTTATCAGTACGATCTGGTTAATTTGCGATAACTTTAGACATCCGAGGTCAAAAACAATTATGTCCGGCATTCCGTCAGACTCTAACTTTCGAACGAAATGAGCTAGAGACTTGAAAATTCAGGGCAGGTGCAGGGTCGGAATATGCTGGTTGAATTCCTTAATGGGCCAAATCAGTCAAACGGTTCTTGAGTTATGATAATTTGAAAAAAAATTCCGAATATTTTCGAAACTAGAAATCTGATGGGGTAAAAAGTTTATATTTAGATGCTCAGTAACGATATAAAGACTTTTGCAAAATTTTGTGAGGAACCCTTAAATAGAATATATAAATACTTCAACTCTGTGACGAAATGACATAAAAATTTGAAGTTTTCAGAGATCGGAATATCTCGGCTGGGTTCTTAATGAGCCAAATCGGTCGAAAGGTTTTCGAGTTATAGAAATTTTAAATTTTATTTTTGGAATATTTTCAAAACTAGGAATGCGATCGGATTGAAATTACACATTTAGTTGCTCAATACCTCACGAAAAATCTGTGCCAAATTTCGTGAAGACCCCTGGAATAGTAAATTATAAATAATTTTGTTTCGAAATATTCGATACTTCAGAAAGTGTTCGACATATATCGCTGAAATTTGAACTGTTTATATGGAGCGTTCATAAAAGCAGGTGTACAAAAATTCGATCCTGTAGATTGTTCAAAAGAAAAATTATTCGGGCTTTCTTGATTGGGAAATGCTGCATTTGGTCAATATCGATATTTCTGAAGAATGAAAAATACAAAGTGACTGTTGTGATTTTGCTCGCTTGTTCCTATGGAAACAGCGTGCCATAGTTTCGTCCAAATGTCTGTAAATTTCGAATTTTGAGTCGAAGATGGTTTGGTTTGACTCATGATGAAGAATCCTCGGTCATAAGCAATTCTTAAAATAAATTACTTCGGCTGATCTGTACCAAAATCATACTCCTTATTAATGATAAGCAATTGTGTTCGGTATGGCCGTAAGGACGATAACTGCTGAACTGAATGAGCTAAGGAATTTTCAGGGTAGGTTCGAGATCTAAAAATCCCGGAGGAATTCGTTGATGGGCCAAATTCGACTACTAGTTCTGGACTGATGATGATTTGAAATATTATTCTTCAGATATTTTGAAAATTAGAGATCCGATAAGGTTTAAATTAAATGTTTAGCTGCTGTATAGTGAAACGAAGACGGAAACGGTACGATATATTTCGCTGAAATTTGAAGCCTATTTATAAAACATCGATCAAATTAGACTTTAAAAATTCAACTATGTAGCCCTCTCCAAAGATAATAAAATCAAGTTTCTCCGTTTCGGAAAAGGTCGATTTGGTCTAAAATATTTTCTTAAAAGTTCCTGGTCTACAATTCGCATCTTATTAATAATAGCACATATCGGAAGGAAAAGGATAAATACTTTCGAAAACATATTCATAATATTTGTATAGATATTAGTTTTATCGGAAATATCACGCGATCAACAAATTCATGCTTGTACAAAGTAATAAATTATTTTGTCCAATAACAGCAATTTTCGAATTTTATAGAAAAACGTTCTTAAATTGCTAGAATAAGCTAACTGTTTCAATTCTATCCACAGGTTTTGGATCTATAAATACATAGAAGATAAAAATAAATTACACATAGAAGATAAAAATAAATTAATCAGTCAAGAATTAGAGACATGCATAATAATTTTAGGGTTTGACTGCGGATATTTTGTGGGTGAAATACGAATTGTATTCATGTAGAGAAAATCTGTTAGATATTTCAATCTAAAAGGTTTTTACAATGATGTCTTTTGACATCTTTCAATATCCATTTGCTAAACATACTATGTTAATAAACAAATTTGAGGAATTTTTAAAAAATGCTTTTTCAGAAATTAAATCAGCCAAATACAATCTCCAAATAATAAAAATTAACAAAAAAACAGATAAAGGAATTTGCAATACTACAAATAATGCCATGTGTACATTTCGAAGTCGTTTCCTTCTCGTACATGCACATATTGCGTTACTTGTAGTATTGAAAATTCCTTCACCTGTGTTTCGGTTAATTTTTGTTATTTGGAGATTGTACTATGCTGATTTGATTTTTGAAAAATTTTTTTCGCTATGTTAAATCTTTCAAGTTTTCCAATTCGAAATGTAGAATTATATAATAGCAGCTCAATTTAATTCTAACTAAACTGAAAAAATTTTGTCACGAGGCAATGAAATATACGAAACAAAATATACATGAGAGGCTTTTCCAATTATACCTATCGCCTATTAGAAAAACCATAAAATTTAATGGTGTGCAAAACCTGCAATTGTTTTCCTTAAAAATTTCGAGGAATGATAATGGTTTGAAAAAATCTATGTATAATATATTTTTAATAATTATCAATTGTTTATACTTTTTTTGGAGAAAAATAATTAAAAATAAATCTCACCAAATACTAATACAGTTTTTCAGAATTAAGAATATTTTTATAGAAATACCTATTCATTTCCTTTCTATATGAATCATTATTAATCATTCCATATTAGGTATGAATCATAGATGAAGAAATATTCGAAAAATTCTTACGCACTTTTTATAAAATCAACCTTTTACGAATCTAAAATTTTTGAGTAGAAGTAACATTGCTGAATTTCTTGTACAACTGATCGATGCCCAATATGTACCTACACTGCAAATTTCAGCAGAATATGCTGAGCAGTACCAGTACCATCCATATTTTAATTTTTCTTATGATATTATCTTCTCAGTACGAAAAGTGGTAGCGAATGTTAGCACTCAGATGAGCTATTTTAATTCAGTGAGAATTAGATATATCGAACATATATATTGAATTCAAAAATTTATATAAATGTAATTGAAATTAAAAAATATATACATAGTGATATTATTAATTTTTTTCTTATTCCGGTGATGGTGGTGGGGTCAAGATTGAGAGTACAATCAAAGAAAAAAGTAGGTAAATGCTCCAAAGTTATCGAATCATTTTTATTCGATCTTAACGAGTTTAGACTATTTATATTGATACGGTTTTGGGACCTCTCACTAATTTCTTACGAATGTTAGACAAATTGTTATTATATTTCACATATAATAAACTAATGTACTAGGCATACTGTATATTTATGTAATACAAAGAAAATAATAATCGAAATGTGTTATCCGGAGAACTATTCAACTCATTTTGTCAATTAATTCATCTTCTTTGTTCAATCCAGCTTGAGAATTCCAAGTATTGAATTTATTTCTTTCGGAAGTTATTATATCCACGAAATAATTAACGACCAATTAAAAGGTTGACATTTCTTGGTGTTTAAAATGATATTTTTGATGAATATCTTTATGGGACTACCCATTCATTCCCTTAAATCATTAATCATTACATATTAAGTATGAATCATAGATGAAGAAATATTCGAACAGTTCTTATGCACTTTCTGATAAAATAAACCTTTTACGAATCTAAAATTTTTGAGTAGATGCAACATTGCTAAATTTCTTCAATATGTAGATACACTGCAAATTTCAGCTGAATATGCTGAACAGTTCCAGTACCAGGGATATTTTCATTATTTTGTTCGACGAAAAAAGTTTTAAGACCGATATATTATCTTCTGCAATTATGATAATTTGAAAATAAAATCGAATATTTTCAAAACTAGAGATCCTACCGGGTACAAATTTAACATTTAGGATCTCATTAACGATATAAAATATTGTGCGAAATTTCTTGAGGATCCCTCGAACAGAAAATCTGAAAACTTCAACTTTATGACGGAATGACCTAAAGAACTGGAATTAAAAAATGAAAAAAAATTATTTCGGAAATTTATATCGCTGAAATTTGAACTGAACATATGGAGCGTCGATTTAATCAGGTATTCAAAAATTCAACCCTCTAGCCTGTTCGCAAGAAAAAATATTCGGCCTCTTTTGATTCGAACATGCCACATTTGGTCAAAAAATACAAAAGTATTATTGTAATAGTTTTTGATTTATAATTCGCATCCGATGCATAATAATACAAATCGGAAGGAAAAGAATTGATGAATTTAAAATATATTCATAATTTCCATAGAATTTACCAGGAATATTATTACAAATCGGCCAAAATGTGATATTTAGGTGACAGTTTGATTAATTCAAACTCTCTATGACAATGTTCTATGAAGTCGATGTCGTCGACATTAACCAAATCAATTTATATTCTGAAAAAGTCAGAAGCTTCTGCACGCTTGTTCATATTGGGAAAACTTTCAGAATATTTAAATTCTAATTATAGTTTTCCCAATATAAACCAGATCACAAAAGCTCCTTACTTCACGTCACGTGATTACATTTAATTCATCTTCACACTCTTGTTGTCTGAAGATGAGATAATTAATTCATGAAACTCACAGTTAAATATGTGAAATATCAATTTTTTGGTAGTAAAATACAGTGATTTCTACAACTTCTTTTAACTTTCTTGTTCACTTCGGGAAAAAAGTTGCAGCATGTTCGTATTTATAGATTTGGAGAATCAAATTTCGAATGAGTATTAGTCAGGAATAATTTCACTGATCTTTTCCGTTAACGAACTCAAGCGAGATATTATCCTACCTATTTTTAAAATCAGGTTACGATAGATATTTGGACGAAATGGCAAATAGATCAATTGAGGGAAAAATGAATTATCAAGTATAAGAATTTCTGATTGAAGTAAACCTAATAGGATCAGTTATCGCCAGTATCGTCAGCAAATAAAATACTTGTGATATTCTCATCCCATAGGACCCGTACAACGAAAGAATTTGAATTGTGTACACCCCCTGTAGTTCACATTATTGATTCTTGAAGAAATTATGTCAATAAAGTACACCATCTTTATAATGGCAATATACAGAATGTCCCTAAATTGGAGGTGTAAACGAATAGGGGAGATTCCTTGAATAATGTTAAGAAACAAATCCTATAAACATGGCACCACAAACCTTTCGTATTTGAGATACTGGGAGTTAAAGTTTGAATTTTTTTCAAGTTTTTTTTCTCCTAGTATATGCATTTCACAAGTTATTCCATTGAAATTTGGCATAGTTATTACAATGTGGAGTGTATACCATGTGACATGCCAGTTTTTATTGCAAATCTACAGGGTGATATTTTTTCTGGAATACTGTTAACTGTTTCACTCCAGAATTTTTTTCTGGTGGACCACTGTTAGTTTGAAAAATTGTGAAAAAAAGCTTTGTTGTTATACTAAATTTTATGGTCCCTTGTGGTTTTATCGTATCTGGTACTGGTACTGATTTCGAGAAAAAAATTTTGAAAATTTAAAAAATCCCTATTTCAATTTTATATATCTATTGCAATTTCATTTTAACCACTGTGGTAGGAAGAAACGAAGTCAAACTCAAAAAGTACTTTTTACAGTCGAAATAGTTAGAAGTACCAGATGAAGATAGTGTAATAATTAGTTCATGTATTACGGATAATTCTTCCTTTTGTGTGTGCACCCTAATGAGAAAAACTGGACCGATTAGGCATAATTAGCGAATCACCTGAAATATTCAAAATCACAAATAAAATCTATCTAATTTATAATCAATCTATTCGTTACATTTTGTATGAACCATCAATATTCAGTATTATGAAAGAGAAAGGCCTGAATATCACAAGTTCCTAGAAAGATTTTTAATTCTTGATTTGCGAATGAATCAATCGAAATAATCAAATTGAATCAGATAATTTTCATTGTTCTCATCCAAAGGTTTTTGACAAATAATTATAACATGCAAAAAACGGTGTATATCTCATATGGCACATTTATCTCGTTGAGACCGATAAGGCCGATAAGAGCATACAATTTTTTTATTTAAATATCAGATAACTAGAGTAGCTCATAACATATCTAAATCCGTGATTTAAATATTTCACGTAAATCGTTCAACGTCGCTAGTTCTCGGGTTGGCAAAATTACTTCATTTTTAGAGCTCCGTTAATTAAATAAAGCCGGATCTGGTTCTGTCTGCGAAAATTATTGTACTAAAAAAAATGAATTTAACTTACCCCTCTGGGAGTGCTCTTATTAAATATGAATTATCGATGGAAGTGCCATAAGAATTTTTGAAATATTCGAATGTTCAGTGCCGGAAGGTCTTAATATATGTATAACGGATCTCGGCTAGAAAGAAATATATATATATATATATATATATATATATATATATATATATATATATATATATATATATATATATATATATATATATATATATATATATATATTTTATTTACATATATAAATAATAATGTTGGAGTTCCACAAACAAAACAGAAAAGTACTATATTATTATACATATCGGTGAGGTCTTCTTAATATATCTGTATAATAAGTGATTTTAAACTGCATATATGTATATATATATATATATGCGGTTTTTAACTGCATATATATATATATATATATGCAGTTAAAAACCGCTTATTATACATATATATTTATATATATGTATATATATATATATGTAAAAATAAAACTGTTATTTTTAGGGAAAACAACTTTGCAACTTCTAAGTTCTATGTTCTATGATCTATGTTTTTTCTAAGATTTCAACCTAAAACTGTCACATGTCATATTTAGTTAGCTGTTAGAAATGAGAATTGAGAAACCCGACGAAATAGCATTGTTTTCGATTTCTTCCAGGTCAGTAAGCAATTTTTTTTATTTATTTGTATTTCTTTGTTATTATTTCTATGTTATTATTTTATTTTGTGTATGTTATTCTGGTATATTTCGAACTAAAGAAAATAAACTCTTCTAGAATCATGACATCAATTCGTCTATTTCTTTAATTATAAAAATAAGAATTAAAAAAAATTTGAATATCAAAACAGATTTAATCTGTCAGTCTACAATTTTAATTTCAAAAAATTTTTATTCAAAAAACTTTCAGAATTAAATTAATGTATAAAATACGCACCGCTCATATTTAATAGACGTATATAATCAAAACTCATTATACACTGTCAAATGGAATAAAGAAACCAACGAATATAAAAAAAGCCATTTAAAATTAATAAATAAATACTTGAAGGAGACCAACTTTTGTTTTGATCTTATCAATATGAACATCATTTCAAAGACATCAAACACAACTCAAGGACTTATATAATACTAGCTTTTTACCCGCGGCTTCGCCCGCAGTGGAGTCATTAAATAAGTATGAAAGATAAAGGGTAAGGGTATAATAATAGTAAAACTTCATTACTGAAGTAGCTAAATTTGACGATTTTTTGACAAACAATTGTTTTATCTTTCGTAAAAAAATTTTTTTTTTTTTAATATAAAGTACCCTATGTTACTTCTAATACCTTCAAGAGTATATGTACAAAGTTTCATGATGATCGGTTCAGTAGTTTTTGCGTGAAAGCGTAACAAACAAACTTACATTCGCATTTATAATATTATATAGGGATAGTAGGGATTATTATATTTTACTAGAAATATTTGATATAAATAAAAATTAAAATAAGTTGATTCAAAAATCTCTCCAAACATGCACTATATCTTCAAAAAACAATTAGAATTCCGATAATCTCTTCATTGGCCCTAGATAATATTTAAGATATCAAAATCAACTAACAATCAGTATATATTACCTTAATGTCTAACCGGAACTTGCTTAAACAGACTAACTTCAAAAATCCAGATAGTCTGTGTTCGTCACACAATCACAGAAAACTGTAAGCTATTATAAAGTTTTCTTTAAACCATTGACATTCCATAATTTGATTTATTCAATCCCAAATATAATTATATAATTTATATAAAATAAAATAGATAAAGGCTTTCTACTTGATAGATGAAATATAACGAAATTTGAATATCAAAACAGATTTAATCTGTCAGCCTTCTACAATTTTAATTTCAAAAAAATTTTTATTCAGAAAACTTTTAGAATTAAATTCATGTCTAAAATAAGCACGGTTCATATTTGATAGACGTATATAATCAGAACTCAATATAATATGTCAAATGTAATAAATGAACCAACGAATATAAAAAAAGTCATTTAAATTAATAAATAAATATTTAAAGGAGACAAAATTTTGTTTCTGATCTTATAATTATAAAAACCAATTCTTTTTCAATAACATGAAACACAATTTGAGGACTTCTCAAAAAATATAATTTATTTGAAATTTTTAATATATTTAAATATTCAAATAAGTTAATTAAAAAATCTCTCAAAACATGCAATATATCTTCAAAAAACTATTTGAATTACGATAATCTCTTTATCGGCCCTGGATAATATTAAAAATATCAAAATCAACTAACAGTCAGTATATCATACCTTAAAGTGTACGGGAACTTGCTCAAACAGACTAACTTTAAAAATCCAGGTAGTCAATTTTCATGACAAAATCACAGGAAACTGTAAGGTATCATATTGTTTTCTTTAGACTATTGAAATTCCATAATGAGATTTATTCAAGCCTAAATTTAATTATATATTATGTATAGAATAAAATAGAAAAAGGCTTTTTACTTGATGGAATAAATATAACAAAATATGAATATCAAAACAGACTTAATCTGTTAGTCTTCTACAATTTTAATTTTAAAAAAAATTTTATTCAAAAAACTTTTAGAATTAAATTCATGTCTACAATAAGCACTGCTTATATTCAATAGACGTATATAATCAAAACTCAATATACAATGTCAAATGGAAGAAATAAACCAACAAATATAAAAAAGTCATTTAAGATTAGTAAATAAATATTTGAAGCAGACAAAAATTTTTCTCTGATCTTACCATAACGAAACCAATTCCTTTTCAATAACATAAAACACAACTTAAAGACTCCTCAACAAATATAATTTATTCGAAACATTTAATATATTTAAACAATTCAAATCAGTTAATTCAAAACTTTCTCAAAACATGAACCATATCTTCAAAAAACAATTAGAATTCGGATAATCTCTTCATATGCCCTAGATAATATTTGAAAAATCAATTAACAATCACTATATCTTACCTTAGAGTGAAACCGGAATTTGTTTAAAACAGACTTACTTTAAAAATCCAGATAGTCTATGTAAGTCGCAAAATCACAGAAAACTGTAAGGTAGTATAAGGTTTTCTTTAAACCATTGAAATTCCATAATGAGATTTATTCAAGCCTGAATATAATTATATATTATGTATAAAGTAAAAAAGAAAAAGGCTTTTCACTTGATAGAAGAAATGTAACAAAATTTGAATATCAAAATAGATTTAATCTGTTAGTTTTCTACAATGTTAATTTAAAAAAAAATTGATTCCACAAACTTTCAGAATTAAATTAATGTCTACAAATATAAAAAAGTCATTTAAAATCAATAAATAAATATTTGACGGAGACAAAATTTTGTTCCTGATTTTACCATAATGAAAACAATTCCTTTTCAAAAACCTAAAACACATCTTAAGGATTTCTCAAAAAATATCTTTTATTTGAAATATTCAATATATTTAAATATTCAAATAAGGTAATTCAAAAATCTCTCAAAACAGGCACTATATCCTCAAAAAACAATTAGAATTTCGATAATCTCTTCGTCGGCCATACATTATATTTTAAATATCAAAATCAATCAATCCTTAAGTTGTGCTTTATGTTTTGAAGAAGAATTGGTGTTCATTATGATAAGATCAGAAACTAAATTTGTCTCCTTCAAATATTCATTTATTAATTTTTAATTACTTTTTTTATATTCGTTGGTTTATTTATTTCATTTGACATTGCATATTGAGTTCTGATTATATACGTCTACTAAATATGAACCGTGCTTATTTTAGACATTAATTTAATTGTAAAAATTTGTTGAATAAAAATTTTTTCGAAATTAAAATTGTAAAAGACTTACAGATTCAATTTGTTTTGATATTCAAATTCTGTTATATTTCTTCTATCAAGTACAAAGCCTTTTTATATTTTATTTTATACATAAAATATAATTATATTCAGGATTGAATAAATCTCAATATGGAATGTCAACGGTTTAAAGAAAATCTTATAATACCTTTCAGTTTTCTGTGAATTTGTGACGAACACAGACTATCTGGATTTTTAAATTTAGTATGTTAAGCAAGTTTCGGTTACACTTTAAGATGAGATATTCTGATTGTTAGTTGATTTTGATATTTTAAGTATTATCCAGGACCGATGAAGAGATTACCTGAATTCTATTTGTTTTTTGAAGACATAGTGCATGTTTTGAGAGATTTTGACATAACTTATATGAATATTTAAATATATTAAATATTTCAAATGAATTATATTTTTTGATAAGTCTCTAAGTTGTGTTTTATGTTATTGAAAAGGAATTGACATTCCCGAATGAAAATTCAAATAGGCTGAGCTACAGGAAGTTTCAATTTCATTTTACTCCAGGAAAGTTTTTGAAATCAATGAACTGAAAATTAAAGAAAAGAATTGGTTATTCAAAATATAATGGCAGATATTCATAATAATATAATGAGAGCGTCCCTAAATTGAAAGTACAAACGACGAAGGAAGATTCCTTGAATAATTTTAAGAAAAAAAGGTTCATAATTATTCGACCACATACTTTTCATTTTCGAGATACAGGGTGTTAAAATTTGAATTTTTTTCAAGTTTTTGTTTTCTCATATTATCTACATTGCACAGATATTCAATTGAAGTTTGGCATGAATATTACAATTTAGAGTTTACACCATGTGACGTGCCATAAAAATTAATAATAACTTTATTCACCGCAGCTTATTGCCTTGATTTTTATGACAATTTGGATTTTTCTGAGGATTTCGAGAGAATCGTTCAAAATTTTCGAGTTTCGGGAGTTAATTATCCCATCTTCAAACAACAAGAGTGTGAAGAGGAATTAAATATAATCACGTAACGTGAAGTAAGAAGCTTTTTTGAGCTTCTTTATATTGGGAAAACAATAATTGAAATTTAAATATTCTGAAAGTTTTCTCAAATGAACAAGCCTGCAGAAGCTCCTGACTTTTTCACAATATAAATTGATTTGTTTAATGTCAACGACATCGACGTCATAGAATATGGTCATAGAGAGTTTGAATTAATCATACTGTCACATTTTAGCCGATTTGTAATAATATTCCTGGTAAAACTATTAATTCTATGGAAATTATGAATATATTTTAAATTCATTCATTCTTTTCCTTCCGATTTGTATAACTACGCATCGGATGCGAATTATAAATCAAAAACTATTACAATAATACTTTTGCATTTTTCGACCAAATGTGGCATGTTCGAATCAAAAGAGGCCGAAGATTTTTTCTTCCGAACAAGCTAGAGGGTTGAATTTTTGAATACCTGATTTAATCGACGCTCCATATGTACAGTTCAAATTTCAGCGATAGAAATTTCCGAAAAATTTTTTTTTCATTGGGCTGATTTAAAGGAAACAAAATCCGTCTCATGAAGTAAAGAGTGATGCCTAGAGCTTGAACAAAATTTAAAATTTATTTTCACGACACTAAGAAATTGAGAGAGGAAACAGGCAAGCATAACACAAGTTATTATCTTTCAGAAAATCATGTTTCTCTTTTGGCGTTAAATCCATAAATTTTGAGCATTTCGAAGGCAGAAATTACACAATTTTTGTAAAATAGAAAAAGGCTTCTTACTTGATAGAGACCTAAATTTAATAGACGTATATAATCAAAACTCAATATACATTGTCAAATAGAATATATAAACCAACAAATTTACAAAAAGTCATTTAAAATCAATAAATAAATATTTGAAGGAGAAAAAAATGTATTTCTGATCTTACCATAATCAAACCAATTCCATTTCAAAACCATAAAACACAACTTAAGGCTTTCTCAAAAAATATAATTTATTTTAAATATTTGATATATTTAAATACGTTAATTCAAAAATATCTCAAACTTGCACTATATCCTCAAAAAACAATTAGAATTCCGATAATCTTTTCGTCGGCCCTACATAATATTTAAAATATCATAATCAACTAACAATCAGTATATCATACCTTAAAGTGAACCGAACATGCATCCAGGTAGTCAATATTTGAAATCACAGAAAACTGTAAGGTATTATAAGGTTTTCTTTAAACATTTGACATTCCATAATGAGATTTATTCAAGCCGAAATATAACTATATAAATTATAAATTATATAAATTTAGTCTGTTTGAGCAAGTTCCCGTACAATTTAAGGCATGATATACTGATTCTTAGTTGATTTTCCTATTTTGAATATTATCTAGGGCCCACAAAGAGTTTATCGAAATTCTAATTGTTTTTTGAAGATATAGTGCATGGTTTGAGAAATGTTTGAATTAACTCATTTGAATATTTAAATATAGTAAATATTTCAAAATAAATTATATTTTTTGAGAAGTCTTAAGCTGTGCTTTATGTTTTGAAAAATAATTGGTGTTCCGTATGATAAGATCAGAAACAAAATTTTGTCTCCTTCAAATATTTATTTATTAATTTTAAATTACTTTTTTATATTCGTTGGTTTATTTATTCCATTCGACAATGTATATTGAGTTTTGATTATATACGTCTACTAAATATGAGCCGTGCTTATTTTAGACATTAATTTAATCCTAAAAGTTTTTTGAATAAAAATTTTTTTGAAATTAAAATTGTAGAAGACTGACAGATTAAATTTCATTCAAATTCTGTTATATTTCTTCTATCAAGGAGAAAGCCTTTTTATATTTCATTTAATACATAATATATAAATATATTTAGAATTGAATAAATATCATTATGGAATGTCAATGGTTTAAAGAAAACCTTATAATACCTTTCAGTTTTCTGTGATTTTGTGACGAACACAGACTATCTGGATTTTTAAAGTTAGTCAATTAAGCATGTTCCGGTACACTTTATGGAATGATATACTGATTGTTATTTGATTTTGATATTTTAAATATTATCTACGGCTGACGAAGAGATTATCGGAATTATAATTGTTTTCTGAAGACATAGTGCATGTTTTGAGAGATTTTTGAATTAACTTATTTGAATATATAAAATATTTCAAATAAATTAAATTTTTAGAGAAGTCCTTGAGTTGTGTTTTATGTTATTGAAACAGAATTGGTGTTCATAATGATAAGATCAGAAACAAAATTTTGTCTCCTTCAAATATTTATTCATTAATTTCAAATGACTTCTTTTATATTTGTTGGTTTATTTATTCCATTTGAAATTGTATATTGAGTTTTGATTATATACGTCTATTGAATATAAGCAATGCTTATTGTAGACATTAGTTTAATTCTAATTTTTTTGAATAAAAATTTTTTTTAAATTAAAATATTAGGAGACTAACAGATTAAATCTGTTTTGATATTCAAATTTGTTTATATTTCTTCTATCAATTGTAAAGCCTTTTTCTATTCTATTTTATTCATAATATATAATTACATTTAGGCTTGAATAAATCTCATTATGGAATTTCAATGGTTTAAAGAAAACCATATGATACCTTACAGTTTCCTGTGATTTTGTGACGAATTTTGACTACCTGGATTTATAGAGTTAGTCTGTTTGAGCAAGTTTCGGTACACTTTATGGTATGATATACTGATTGTTATTTGATTTTGATATTCTTAATATTATCTAGGGCCCATGGAGAGATTATCTGAATTCTAATTGTTTTTTGAAGATATGGTGCATGCTTTGAGAGATTTTTGAATTAACTGATTTGAATTGTTTAAATATATTATATATTTCAAATAAATTCTAGTTTTTGAGAAAGCCTTAAGTTGTGTTTTATGGTTTTGAAAAGGAATTGGTTTCATTATGGTAAGATCAGAAACAAAATTTTGTCTCCTTCAAATATTTATTTATTGATTTTAAATGACTTTTTGTAAATTTGTTGGTTTATATATTCTATTTGACATTGTATATTGAGTTTTGATTATATGCGTCTATTGAATATAAGTCTCTATTAAGTAGGAAGCCTTTTTCTATTTTACAACAATTGTGTAATTTCTGCCCTCGAAATGTTCATTACCGAATCACAAATTGCTCAAAATTTATGGATTTAATGCCAAATAGAGACATGATTATGTGAAGGATAATAACTTGTGTTATGCATGCTTGTTTGCTCACTAAGTTTTTAAGTGTCGTGAAAATAAATTTAGATTTTGTTCAAACTCTAGGCATCACTCTTTACTTCATGAGATGGACTTTGTTTCCTTTATATCGGCGCAACCGTCCGTAGAAAAAGTTGATGAATCAGTTAGTCATTTTTGTTCCTTGAAGGGAACAACTTCAGCCCTATTAACAACTGCTCGCGTTTATATTGAGCGAACAGATTCTAGATGGTATCCCTGTAGAATTGTTCTTGACTCAGGATCACAAATTAATTTCATAACCACTTCCTTGGTAAATAATTTAAGTTTGAAGCGTGATCGATGCAATTCAAATATTACAAGCGTTTTTAATACCGGAGTTCAAAAGATTCAGGGAACAGTCAATTGTAGAATCAAATCGAGTTATAACCCATTGTTCATTTTACCGATGGAAGCTGTTATTTTATCAAAAAAAACGACCGATTTACCAAATCTAACTCTAAAAATGAATATTAGAGAACGTTTTTCTCAGCGCGAATTAGACGATCCAGAATTCGATATATCTTCACCGGTAGATATGCTTTTAGGAGTTCAATAATTTTTTGATATACTTTCAAATTTCAGTAAAGCTATTCGTGGATCTTCAACCGCTTTTTTAACGCATTTGGGATGGGTTATCTCAGGTAACGTTTCAAATAAAGAACTTTCAAAAATCGAAATCTCATCTTATGTTTGTATTGAGGAAAACCCATCTCTAAATGATTTACTTGAAACCTGTTGGGAAGTGGAGGAGGTTGAAGTACCACCGCCCATTTCTCCAGAGAAAGTTTATTGTGAGAAATATTTTTCAAATATCGTACAACGTAATGAAGAAGGAAAAAATATTGTCCGTTTTCCATTCAGAACACAAATTTTTTATTCAAACTCAAATAGATTGTTTGTTCGTAATAGGTTTCTTAAAGTAGAAATTCGACTTAAGCACGACCCCGCATATTAAAAGCTGTATTGTGATACTATATATGAGGTAGATATAATATATACATAAAGGTTTTTTGATAAAGGCGGAATCTCCGTCGACCTATGTAATGACTCATCATGGTGTCCCGAAAGACTCAGCTGAAGGTCCTAAGGTCAGGGTGGTTTACAATCTGGCAGAAAAAGATATTAATGGAAGAACATTAAATTAATTTTTACCGACAAGTCCAAAATTGCATCAAGATATTTCGGTGATATCAACTTGAATTCGAATTCATCCCATTGCATTGACCTGTCATATATCCCAAATGTTTCCCAGTATTTTACTTCATAGTGATGGTAGAAAGTATTTTAATATCTTTTGTAGATTCAACTACAATGATGTATTGGAAGAATAAGAACATTGTCGTTTAATTTTTGGGGTAACTGCGTCTCCATTTCTGGCTAATCGTACTCTAAAATAATTGATCAACGATGAGGGCCATAATTATCCTGCCGTCAAAGCTTTGTCATCATAAACTATCAATTATGATGTATTAACTGGAGGCCAGAATGAAGCGGAAGTGCTACAGATGAAAAATGAACTAATTCATTACTGCAAAAAGGTGGTTTTAAATTGGAAAAACGGGCTTGTTCTGGTTCCAAGGTAGTCACGCATTCAGATGACCATACGGAATTACCGATGGGATTTTTCTTCTGTTAAAGTGTTAGGAATATTTTGGAATATAGGAAAAGACACTTTATCTTACCGAGTTCAAAAAATCGTCAAACCTCCTACAAAAAGAGGTATTTTATCAAGAGTCTGTACATTCGGCATATGCTAATCATCTTAAGGAATTTAGGCATAATTTTAACAATAATTATGAAATTATCCACGTTGAAAGCAAAAGTTCTAGATTAACACTTTTAGAATTTCTTGAAATCAACAGATATAATGTCAGACAGTACAATGTAATACCTGAAGAAGCCACATCGTGGTGAAACAATTGTTGTAGTAGTACAAACATTTTTGTGGAAATAAATTACTGTCTCATATACATTTTTCTAATTAAAATGAGTTTCCACCAAGTAAAGACCGAATCTATCAAATATTTATTAAAAGCTGAAACCAGCTTTTTGGTCTTATGGTATTTCAAGCTTCTGTTGAGAAGTAAGAAGAATACCCAAAATATTTGGTTTTTTACCAATTTCATACATTTGAACGTGTTCCCGAAATATATCAACTTCAAGACGTAGAACAAGAGCCCCGCAGCCACTTATGGACGAATACATGGAATGAAGACATGGTTGAAGAATGACATGAAAGTACAATACTACCAAAGAAATGTCACCAATGTATACTTAAAGGTAATTCATACAGAATTAACTAGTAGACTTCATTCTATTCAGTTCGATATTATTGACAGAAATACTAGAGAACGTGTAGGCAAAATTATTCACTCCAAATTCTTAACTCAAACTAAAAAACTAAAAAATTTAACTCATAAAAATAAAGAGAATATTCTGAAATTTAATAAAAATGAAAAACATCTTTTCTCTGAACATCAATTTTACCCTAGATTCGTCAACTTATCTGATGTAAAATTCAACAGTAGAGAATCCAACCTTTCAGAAAAGGGATTTAAATTCAACCTAGAAAATAATAATTCACAAAAATCCCTAGACTATTTGGCAATAGATTCAGAACTCGCCATTAAATCTATTAAAATCACTCAAAAATCAATCAAATTCAAATTAAAATGAATATATTATTGCTGACATAATTAAAGACAAAAATAAACTGAAATCCACTCTTCCTCAATAAAACAGAATTTTGTTAAATCAATCATCGAAAAAAGAAACACCAATAATTTAATATTCACTCGAGCCGATAAAGGAAACAGTATCGTTGCTATTCCGAAACATGAATATTTCAACAAAACTATTGCTTTTTTAACCCCAGATATATAAAACCGTTACTAAAGATCCCACTGAACATTTCCAAAAACAAATAAAAAATATAATAGACCAATCTGTTAGCCTTTTCAATAACTTCCCAAAAAAACATTTGCTCACTTTAATGAACCCAGAAATGCCAATATTATATTCATTAATAAAACTTCATAAAGAAAATAATCCAATTAGACCAGTAGTTTCATTCGTCACATCACCAAGTATATAATTATCTAGAGTTTTAATTTCTTTTATTCAAACCGAAACAAACTTTTTAGCTAAATACGCTATCAAAAATAGCACCCAACTTATAGACAATATTAAATCCATCCAATTACCCAAAAATTGTAAATTAATTTCTTTTGATGTACAAAATTTATTCCCTAGTATACCTCCAAATGAAACAGTACAAATTGTAAAAAAACTATTAATTAAAAATAATACCAATCCCATTAAAATGAATGATATACTTAATTGCCTGGAAATATGTCTCGAACAAAACTACTTTCAATTAAACGGAACCGTCTATATTTCTGACAATGGTTTAATAATGGGAAATCCACTCAGTTCAATTTTAGCTGAATTATTCATGGACGATCTAGAATCAAAAATACACCTGAATTCTATAAGCAAATATTTTCTTTATTGGTACAGAAATGAAGATGACATTTTTTGTTGTTTCAAAGGCACCGACCGACAATTACATATCTACACGAATTTCATTAATAAACTCCACCCAAAAATCAAATTCGCAATCGAAGAAGGAAAGAATCAAAGTATTAATTTTCTTGACCTCACTATAACAAGATTAAATAATTTACATGATTTTAGTATTTTTCACAAACCAACACATACAGACATCACAATACATAAAACTTCAAACCACTTCACCAACCAAAAGATGTCAGGATATATTAGTTTTATTCATAGATTATTGAATGTCCCTTTAAATTCAGAAAACTTTATGAAAGAATTAAATATTATTGAACAAATAGCGTCAAACAACGGTTTCTGATAGACAAAATGGTATCCAATAAACAAAAGAAAATGGCGTTAAATCTCGTGTACCCAATCATAAAAGAGGACAATACACAGAAATATTTTTCGTTGTCTTATGTCAATGGATTATCTGAAAATATTGCTAAATATTTCAAAAGTTGTTTCAATTATAACGCGGCTTTCAAGACAATTAATGACCTTAGTACCTGCATAAAAAACAATAAAGATCGTACAAATAAAGAAAATAAATCCGGAGTCTACAAGTTAACTTGCAAAGATTGCCCTTTAGTATACATTGGCCGGACTGGTAGATCATTCAAGAAACGTGTCCAAGAACACCAAAGGGGTTATATATACAATTCTGTACATTCGACATATGCTAATCATCTTAAGGAATTTAGGCATAATTTCAACAATAATTATGAAATTATCCACGTTGAAAGCAAAAGTTCTAGATTAACACTTTTAGAATTTCTTGAAATCAACAGGTATAATGCCCGTAAAATCCTTTTGAACGGACAAACAGATGTCGATCATTCTCCATTACAGAATATTTTTCCTTAATGGCATTTTTAGCGGCAAACTCCAATAAACACCTAGAGTTTTTATGACTTGTGCTTCTATTATTTGGTCACGTACCTAAAAATGTATACATTCTGTCAAGAAAGTACCGGAAATTATCGATTTAAATCTGGCGGGGCAATGGGGCAGGTAAAAAATTTTTTCCTAGGTTGGTACCACTGTCCTTAATTACTATGCCACGCTTGAGCGGGATCTGTCAACTAGTGTGTTTGCAACAGCTGATTAAGTCAGTCGATGTCAGAGTGCGTGCCGATTTTTACTATGGGTGATTACGTTGAGCAAAGAATTTGTTTAAAGTTTTGTGTTGCAAATGAATTTTCGTGTGCCGATGCATTGAAAATGTTGCAAAAGGCCTTTGGTGATAATGCTCTATCGAAAACTCGTGCATATCAGTGGTACAGAGCCTTCAAGGACGGTCGTGAAGTGGTCGCCCATCGACGGCTTCGATCGAAGATAACGTCGATAAAATTAAGGAAAGGGTGCTGGAAAACCGTCGTACCAGCTTGAGAGAGATAGCACATGATCTTAAGATATCCCACGAGTCCGCACGTACGATTTTGATTGATATTTTGGGCATGAGAAAGGTGGCCGCACGACTCGTACCGAAAGACCTGAATTTTCTTCAAAAACGTCATCGCGAACAGGTTGCTTCAGACATGCTGGATCGCTGTAATTCCGATTCTACATTCATGGAACGCATTATAACTGGTGATGAGACCTGGGTCTACGAGTAAGATATGCAAACAAGCCAGCAATCATCGGAATGGGTGGCAAAAAATGAGCCGAAACCGAAAAAACCACGCCAAAGCCGCTCGAAAATGAAGGTGATGCTCATTGTTTTCTTCGATATCCGTGGCGTGGTGCACTACGAATTTGTTCCAGAGGGTCAGACGGTAAACAAGGAGTATTACCTAGGCGTTATGAAACGTTTGCGTGAGCGTATCCGTAAGAAGCGGCCAAATTTGTGGGCGAACAACTCATGGATTTTGCATGACGATAACGCGCCTTCTCACCGAGCTACGATTGTGACTGACTTTCTCGCCAAAAACTCAACAAACGTGCTTCAGCAACCATCGTATTCGCCGGATTTGGCTCCCTGCGACTTTTTCCTCTTCCCAAAACAAAAATTGTCCCTTAGTGGCACCCGTTTTGATTCGATTGAAGCCATAAAACAAAATTCGGCGCGAGAGCTAAAGTCCATCCCGGAAAGCGCCTATAAAAAATGTTTCGAAAATTGGAAGTGCCGTTGGCATAGATGTATTGGAGCAAATGGAGCCTATTTTGAAGGCGACCCAATAAATTTGGACGATTAAATGTAAAAATGTTGTTTTAATTGAAAATTCCCGGTACTTTCTTGACAGAGTAGTATAAACTGGGTTACACTGAATACCATAAGACAGTACAATGTAATACCTGAAGAAGCCACATCGTGGTGAAACAATTGTTGTAGTAGTACAAACATTTTTGTGGAAATAAATTTCTGTCTCATATACATTTTTTTAATTAAAATGAGTTTCCACCAAGTAAAGACCGAATCTATCAAATATTGATTTAAGAAGGCCTGTTAACGTCGAAAAGGTTAATGTGTTTATCGCCTTTTATTTCTGAATTGGATCATCTCATGGTGGGGGCCGTTTAATAAACTCCCAGTTGAAAAGTGATCCTAAACATCCGTTTTTAATACAGGCTGAAAGTCGCTTAGCCACCCTTATTTGCGATTTTTTTTCATATCTACTCGTATTTTGGACATAGTGGTCCTTGTTTCGTCCGATCTTTGCTTTACCGTACATATTGTATTCCTAATTTACGACGTTTGCTCAGAAAACGAATTTGTCGTCTGACTTGCTATCGATTTCAAGCGAAACCCATCCAACACCCTTTGTGTGATTTTCCATATATCGAGTTTAACCGTGTCGATGTTTTTCCCACACCGGAATTGACTTAACAGGACGCTTCGAAATTAAATTTTCTAATAACATAAATCACCGATATCAAAAAGGGGATGTTGTACTATTTATTTACATGACTTCAAGAGCAATTCGCTTAGAATTTGTTAGTTCTTTAAGCAGGGAAGCTTGTTTATCCAGTTTAGACCGCTTTATCGCTCGTCGTGGTTTACCTGCAGTTATATATTCTGATCACATTTTCCAGGTGCGTCCAGAGAAATATCGGAATTAACAACATTTTCTCATCAAAATAACGCCTTCTTGGCGACTCAATCCTCCAAATATGGGAGTTCTGTGGGAAGCAGGCGTTAAGTCATTCAAATACCATTTGAAGCGCATTATGGGTAGAACAAGATTTCACTTAGAACAATTTTTAACAGTTATCGCTAGAATCGAAGCAATTCTGAACTGTAGACCGTTTTGTAACCAAACTTCATCTCCAAATGATGACTTGGACCCACTGACTCCAGGTCACTTTTTAATAGCGATGGGAAGTGGACATAACGAATTACCTTGATAACCGCTTAACCAAATGGCAGATGTGTCAAAATTTGACGTAGTCGTTCTGGAAAAGATGGGCAAACGAATATGTCCAATTTTAAAGAATCGTCCAAAATCCAAAATCCTCCGATATCTGAGGGTGATATAGTTTTGTGGTATTCACCGTCTCGAGTCCGAAAACAACGTATGCGAACGCTGTTTTAAAATCGAGGTATTTATTATAACGCCTTTTTCTATTTTTTCAACGTGGAAATTCTTACCGAGAGTTCCCAAAAATATGAACAATATTGTATGTGTGTGCATGGAAATACCGTTCTTGCTGTAAAGTAAGAACATTATCTTCAACGAAAGAAGTTCTCATCGATCATTGGTCACTTTTTCCAATTTCCTTTGATGATCTTCTCATTTCTAATTTTCATGTGCATTTAAAAGAATAACCTTTATTCAATACAAGATTAATCATTACTAAAGATACAAACATAAGTTTTTTGTCACTTTATTGAACTGAAGTGAAAAAAATTGTTTTCAACTGGTTACACCGATATAAATTCCAATTAATCTGAAATTTAATTTCAGGCTCGGGCTAAGTTACCAAAGAAACGAAGACGGGTACTTCCAGTCGAACCAACTAGAGGACCAAGAATACCTGGCCAGACACCTACAGGAACTACCTGCTCAGGTGGAAACGCAGCAGTGGCACAACAGAATAGGCGAATGAATGCCATAAAAGCTAATCATCCAAAGGATAACTCAATAGGAGGACCACTCAACCAAAAACTAGGTAAAATAATTCGATTTTACTCAGCAAAATGGCTGCGTTGAAACTATTTGTATTTCTTAGGAGTGTGGTCACAAATATCTGACTGAAATATCCTCTATCACAACTTGTTCCATACAACCACAAAAGTTATTGAGGTGTCCAGAAAGGATATGGCAGACCGAAACATTATTACTTATAAATATATTCATGTGTGTCGATATCTCAGTGTTAAGAGCTTTGAGCCCGTAACCGAATGGCCGCGAGTTCAAATCCTACTCAGGTGGGAGAGAAATTTTCTAGTTTGACGGGTTTCGGCCACCATTTCGCTTTTGGGTCGAAAATTAACAGTACTGTAATATAAAGTGGCGTAAGATTGCAGTAACAAAGCCTACCCAGAACACAACTGAAGTCCTATATTAATAGAAAGATGTGAGAAAGACTACAACTCTGTTCGTAAAAAAAAAGGTTTATGTTAACTCTGATAATGATTGATTCAAAATGGCCAAATTATACTAAGGATAATGATAGAAAATTCTGAAGGATACCCAGTAATAGAGTCAGCTTAAATCTTTTCTTGTTCTTGATAAACAAAGTTGTATTCTTTCTCTCACTTTTCAGCTTTTTTCCACCATCCGTTTCTCCAGCGTCCAAATTATAAATAATTTGTCGTCTGCTTGGTAAATAAATTTATAATTAACCGGTTAATTTTACTTCCATTCTTTCAATGAGTTCGAGCAGCAATCTTATACTTGTTGAGTTATTGGGTAATTAAGAGTTTATATAGATTGTACATAGAAAGATATTTCCTGGAATTGGTCAATAAGCACTTAATAATGTTT
This sequence comes from Megalocaria dilatata, assembly GCA_034642435.1. Taxonomy (NCBI): domain Eukaryota; kingdom Metazoa; phylum Arthropoda; class Insecta; order Coleoptera; family Coccinellidae; genus Megalocaria; species Megalocaria dilatata. The sequence continues at coordinate 65,154,967 of CM067859.1, read as the reverse complement.
CAAAGAAATGAAGTTTCTAACGAAGTTAATGCTTTAGAATTCAGTTCAAGTTGAATATCTCGAGAGGATAATAATAATAATAATAATTTATTCGTAAATAGATAGACATACTTTACAATATATATATATATATATATATATATATATATATATATATATATATATATATATTCAGCGTACAAGGCTGCATCCCCCCATGTAAAATTACCGGTATAGATGGCATCCGAGGTAAGGTGGCATCCAATGTACGAATTCCAACTTACCAACACGAAGTGACATCGGTAAATGATATAAGGGAACATCCTTTATCGTTTGCGCTAATTTTCAGCAGGATGCCAACTTGACCCTTTCTGGACCTATCTCGACTACCGTGGATCCTGAGTTTTATCATGGTGGCGCTCGGGTCGATTTCGTGTATACTTTGTATATCATGGGGCTATCTAAACAACGGTTCACTTGGCATCCAGTACATTTGACAACGTGGATTTGTTTACTTTGCAATTATCTTGCATTCTTTCTTGGAATTCATAAGAGTAGAAGGTGAAGATGGTTTTTTTCCGTTCGATCGATACGTAAGCAGACTGTGAACAGCTGTGGCTTCCTGAAAGAGCGAATTGTTATTTAGCGCTACGTTGGACATTAATTCGTATTGATGTTGAGGATTATTATTTTATTATGGATTTTTTTGCGTGCATGTTCTAGGTAATATCTTGCTATCTTTGAATTTTCAAGGTAGGTTTGGAGTCAAAATATTTTTACTGGATTCATTAATAGGCAATTTAGTTCTCTTGATTTCGAAGTTATTGATATTCGAAATTTTTTCTTATTTTTTACAATATTTTCGAAACTGCAGATCTTTTCGAATTGGAATGTGGTATAAAATAGTAAAATTTTAACGCATACGTTTGTGAAAAATTTCGTCGTGTCACAAAATCTGAAAATTCAAAAAAATATATTCAAATCAAGGTTTTCCCCTAATATTTCATATCAGTTCATATCGATTTTGTGTAACTGATTACACATTTTCGTTGATTTCGTTGAAACGTTTATGCGTTTTTGCAGCTTAGTAATTGAAACTTTAGGAATAATCCACTCGGCTGATACGTAAACTTTTGGGATTGGAGCGGTATTCGAATTAGAAATATATTGGATTGCGTTAAATTCATGAAGTTTTTTTTCTCATTCATCGTTTGAATGAAAACATGCGTCTTGTATCGGTTTTATAGAATACATAATTTTTTTCTGTAAAATGGTGGTTTGACGTGATTCGGATGACTTTAAGTCAAGTGGAAGATAATTATCGCTGTTATCGAAAGTTTTATTCGTTCATGCAGCTCGGCGATTGAATTTGATTGAATAAACTGATTCTATCAATGCTATATTACGTCTCACCTTCGAAGTTAAGGAGTATTTTTCACCAAAGGTACTTTATTTATTTAACAATTCAATATTAAGATTTTTATTTATTCCGCAGACTCCTAATATCTTTTTCTGAAGAAAACAGTTTCTCTTGAATAGTACCAACTTGGTAATGACTATTATTCGCCACGACTATAGAATTTGATTCGAAAATTTGAAAGCTATATTTCAAGTTTGAACAAACATTCATTTCTACAAAGAAATCCTCTTTTCGTTCCAATTTTCATGCGTCACGATGAATCTCATAGCCAATCCTTGCACATAGTTTTTTTGTGTATCCCAATTCTATGAGCTTTTTGTTTGAGTAAATTTGAGTAAATGAATTCATATATATATATATCTTTTCTCCGTAATATTATTGCCAGCGCCTGGCCTAATGAACTCATACCGTAACGTTGAAAGTTCGAACCCAGGGCCAGGAAAGAAATTTTCTGATTTCGGGGGACCGTCTGACCATTCGCTATTGGGTAAAGAACTAAGGGCGCAGTTCCTAAAGTGGTATAAAAAAACAGTAACGAACATAGAACACACGCTATCTCCTAACTCGCACAATCAAATGGAAAAATAAAAATACAAAAATAATATTTCCTCGAATAATAAATAATATTGGTAAATTACTAAAAAAAAGTGAATAAGTAAAAATGAATTCAATGGAAAGAACAAGAGTAGTAAGTTTCCATTGTAATATTTCCCTCCTGCTATCCGATTTAATTCATTTCATTTCCATACAATGTGATAATGATGAAAAATAATAGTTAACCAGAGGAGATAAATGATCATATCATTTTTTCTGACTACTCATAATATAATCTATCACTTCATCCAAAAAGTATTTTCAACTCGCTCAATATCTGCTATTAAATGTTTGAATAATTTCCAAAAATATTTGCAGATTTTGCATTGCCCATTTAGACTTGAAATCTACGTGAAAATTTGAAATCTCTGAGCTAATTCCTAATAATAATAATATTTATTCACTTAGTTATCTATATACATTCGATAAAAACGTCTTCAAGCACTGCCATTTTCCAACGACTGTTTCATTGAATTAACACGAAGGAAAATATTGTCAATCATAAAAAAAATAAAAATCTACAAGAATTTGGATGCTTCGATTTGAATTTTTTTAATTCCTGTAAAAATCCCTAATACAATCTGAACGAATCATCCAACCTTTGTGCAATCAATAATGTTTCACATATAACATGGAATGTCCTTTCTGATTCGGCGTCAAAATATATAGTGCTGAATATAATTTTTTTTTAAAAGCGCTGACGTGAGATCACTAGCTTCCACGCGCTTGTTCATCTATGAAGAAATTCGTAAACGGCGGGTAAACGGCTGTTGTAATTTTTCCAATATCTCAAAAAACAGAGATCCACTCAAATTAAAGACAAGACAAGAAGTTAAAGAATGACGGCTTTTTCAAATTTTTTCAAATTTTGTTATGATCCACATGAAATTCTGCATAAAATTTTACATTTACTCAACTAAAATGGCTTACTCAAAATGTTTTTGCGCGCATGTTTCAGGGAACAATGTTGTGTTCAAATATCTGAAATTTTGGAATGATGAGCTGAAGAGAGTCTCAAACGGCTAGGTTGGACGTACCCATGAAAATTAGTGGTTAAGTGATTATGTCCTGCCGAATGTAAAGACAGCAACTTAAGAATGAAAAAACCCAGATTTTTTAAATTTCAAAGCATAAATATGTATCTCGGCTGAGTTCGTTGGGCAACACCCGTCGAATAGGTTAGGAGTTATTCACATTTAAAACTTTATTTTTCCCGTATTTTCAAAACTAATGATCCGGTCGATGTGATATGGGGTACAGATGAATTTCGTGAGAATCGTATAATTATGAAATAAAAAAATAAATATTATGTTAGTAGAGCAACGTTAGTAGAGAAAATCGAATGCTACCAGAACCTTGATGAGTGGGGGCACGTCAGAGCCTTCGAATTGAAATTTCTTATTTGGATATAAAATACATAAAAACAAGTTATTAGAAATTACTGTTTTACTACCAATAAATTGATATTTTACACATTTTTTGTAACTCAAGTTTAGAGAAATAAATATACAGACATTTTCCGACAACTGAAAACTTAACAAGCAGGACAGAGTATTTATGCTTGTACAGGTGAAACAGATGATGAAAAAAGGTTAAAAAGAAAACAAACCCTTAACAACTATTGTTATGTCAACACGCAAAGAAGATTCGTCAACAGATGTGACTTATTTGAATTCACCTTTTTTCGAGAATATTTTTTCGTCAGAATTCGAAATTTAACAACGTTTGAACGAAAAAGTAACAAGTTCTGTGACGTTGGAAACCGCGAAAAAATTAAATTCCAAATTGTAATTACTTAACAGCGGTTTCGGAAATCTATCAGAAATCATAATCTTCTGGCGATATCGATATCGCCTAGTCTGCGATTCAAAGTACATCGAAACCACGCACCGGCCATCTCATACAGAGTAGACTCCTTTCGACAACAACGGCCAAGTCTGAGATTTGATGTGCATCGAACATTCTCACTAGCTTTCGATTACTTCATTAGATTTCTGCGGAAAATCAATAAGAAAAACTGCTGGTTATTCATTTTCGGACCCTCTCAAATAAAAGACAACTAAATTTTAACTGAAAAATCTAAAATGAAACGTAATTTCTAATTTGAAATATTGTGAATTGTAAATAACGAGGAATTACACTTAGCTCGTATTCAGGAATTATGGAGAAAAATCTAATAAGCACTGATGTGACTTTAGGAGCTTTTGACCGCTTTCTTATTCATCTGTCGATTTACACTTCAAATCTACTCTAACAATTTCAAATCTGTCAGTAACTTCTTGAAAAAGGCTCATATGATTAAAAGTGCCATCTCACACCAACTGGTCTCATCCGAAACCTGAAATATATCATAAAGTGAAAAAACCTTTGAGTCGACAGGAATGTCAAGGAATTGAATTGAAACTTTACCTTGTATTTTTTTTTTCATGTGATTCTCCGTTTTTTCAGAAAAACAATTCTACATTTGCAAAAATGTTAATCATCGAAAAAATCTAATTAGAAGTTTAAATTCTGATTTTTCTATACCGTTATCCGTGCAATTATTCGCTTTTGGATAAACAATCAACGCTGTTTCTGAAGTGGCGTAAGGAAACAGTAACAAGACTCACACAGACCACAACCGATCTCCTAACCATTTCACCTAGAGCAAACCGCAAACTCCATTCATCTCATTAATAGTATATTTCATTATCACTCCTAAAAGTGAGCTTTTCCCGTGCGCGACCGATCAAGTCTACTAACCATGGTTGAAGCCTTTCTGAACAATATTTTTCGTTATATCATTCATATTTAAAATTTATTTAACAAGGAAAATCAGTAATAATCAATCCGTTAATTTACAAGGTTTTGTTGATCACAAAACCTTGTCGAGTTTATTTGAGTATAGAATTGTTATACAGATGTATGTTACACTGTCTCGATTTCTAGAGCTTTCTATTACCATTATTCATACCCCTTATTAACAATGAAAATTAGAGGAAATAAAGTGTTTTCTTTAAATCATATTCAATGTTTCTGGTAGCTAATGTCAAAACCTAATTACAATTAATAATTGAATTTTCGGTTATTATTTGCAATAACGGTGATAGAAATGTTAGTAAGACTTAGTTCTAATTTTAAAATTGCTTTTGGGTCATATATTTCTCGTAGTCATGCTCAATGAAATCATTTTTGAGGCAACTGAAAAGATCGGACCACAAGAACGAAATTAGATACTTTCGATGAGATATAATGAAAAAAATAATAAGAAATCTGTGTTTTGCATATTACAGGTGGTCGATTTTATAGCCATTAGCATATAAATGACATTAACTTATCGTTGAATTCTAATATAAGTTACATAAAAAATTTTTTTTTAATTTATAACGATTTGATGCCTATGGTTAAAGTTTCATGGTCATGGTCATGGTCATTTCAGGAAAATGACCAATTTTTCAGTATGAGGTATTAGTGTTTCATCAAGAAAACATAAATTTTAAGTCCTATACTCGAAATTTTTGTAGAACGTTTTTATCGCGTGATTAATAATATTTTTCTTCATATTCTACGCACAGGTTCCTCATTACGCAAAAAATTTAACCTATGAAACAGTAAGTTACAATAGCATACTGTGGTATAGGTATATGATGATCCCGAAATTCTGCTAGAATAAAGGACTCGTTCATTTGATAAGTGGAAGTGGATTTCAAAATCTCAGTTTCATCAGATCGGTATTTCCCTCTTATATTTGTATCTATATATACCTACAAACCTTTTCCGTTAAAACGTACCCTTAAAATTTCCACTATTCAATTTATTCCGTTCGAGTTTTTTTATTGCTCGTGCACCAACACGACAGGTTTTTATTTGATCAAGAATTATTCATCTTTGTCTTGTGTTTATAATCTTCTAATCGTTTGAGACCGTCTATCCGATACTCGCGATATATAGACATTTTGCGCCTTGGAAGGCGCCTGCTAAACTATGTAATATTTAACACGTATGGAATGATACTCATTCGCTACTAGGACAATTATTTCATAATGGATTCACAAAATAAAAATTAGTTCTTTCCAATTACTCAAAAATATTCATATTATTGTAGATCGGTATTATATATTTTATTTATTCCTGCAATAAAAATGTTTGTTCGGGCGATCTAAAGTTATTTCGAAACATCCGTTTTATTGGAATTCGAAATGGAATATTTTTCAAATGTGGAGCGATTAAACACAACGCAACAAAATTGCGGAATAGGATTGTGAACAAAATATTAATATAATTTGATATATTCTTCAACTTTTTTCTCTTTTATCTTTTTCTACAGTGAATGATGTTAAGCTTCCAATTCTGCAATGAAAAATCAAAGTTTCCATTAGGATGGTATCGGTATTTCAAGTCAAACACGGAAATATTCAGGATTTATACACAAGCTAGCACAAAAAACCTTTGAAGTCGACTGAAAATAAGAAAGTTAAATTCTGAGGAAAATCTTTCATTTTTGATCAGTGTTACATTCATCTTGTCGTTACGAAAAAACTTTTCACTTCCTTAAATGTGTTTAAAAACTAATCTCCTATTGGGAATATTGTTCATTTTGGAGAAGGATCAACAAAAAATTTATCATCAGTAGATTTAACTTGAAAACACGTAAGTTTTGGCAATTCTTGAACTCTTCTTGTAATGAAAAATAAAATCTCAACAAAATAAAGAATCCACACTTAAAAGGCTCCACTTTTCCGCCTCTAATCAATACATTCAAACAGATAGAGTTTTGAATATGAGAATATGGAAAAACATATAAGGAAAAAGATTAGATTAAACTATGTGATAAAATTCTAAAAAAATATTAATTCTTCAATAATATTCACGAGAAATTCAACTGATCAATCAATTCAATAATTCACAATAATGAACCATCATAACTGGCGTACCGTATGACTTCTCCGAAGCAACAGAATAATAGCGAACCCTGAAAAAATCCCCTTCATGCCAGCAATCGTTCTGTGTAATATTCATCGTTTGAGTATTACCATTCATTACACCAGACAAATACGGCAGTATGGCAACATCTCAGTGTGCCACCTTGGCTGGTACTAAATTATACGGCAGCCAACTTGTACCATTATAGGTAAAAAAGTATACGGATGCCAACTCGACCGCTATCTATACCGGAAGTCATCTTGTGCGGAAAAAAAACTCCGAATATACACGAAGTATACACGAGGATGCAGGCCGATACCCTTTTTGTACGGATGCCAGCTGGTTCGGCAGATGTATATATATATATATATATATATATATATACTACTCTGTAAAGAAAGTACCGGGAATTTTCAATTAAAACAAACATTTTTACATTTAATCGTCAAAATTTATTGGGTCGCCTTCAAAATAGGCTCTATTTGCTCCAATACATCTATGCCAACGGCACTTCCAATTATCGAAACATTTTTTATAGGCGCTTTCCGGGATGGACTTTAGCTCTCGCGCCGAATTTTGTTTTATGGCTTCAATCGACTCAAAACAGGTGCCACGAAGGGGCAATTTTAGTTTTGGGAAGAGGAAAAAGTCGCAGGGAGCCAAATCCGGCGAATACGGTGGTTGCTGAAGCACGTTTGTTGAGTTTTTGGCGAGAAAGTCAGTCACAATCGTAGCTCGGTCAGAAGGCGCGTTATCGTCATGCTGAATCCATGAGTTGTTCGCCCACAAATTTGGCCGCTTTTTACGGATACGCTCAGGCAAACGTTTCATAACGCCTAGCTATTACTCCTTGTTTACCGTCTGACCCTCTGGAACGAATTCGTAGTGCACCATGCCACGGATATCGAACAAAAAAAAATGAGCATCACCTTCATTTTCGAGCGGCTTTGGCGTGGTTTTTTCAGTTTCGGCTCATTTTTTGCCACCGATTCCGATGATTGCTGGCTTGTTTGCATATCGTACTCGTAGACCCAGGTCTCATCACCAGTTATAATGCGTTCCATGAATGCGTTCCATAGAATCGGAATTACAGCGATCCAGCATGTCTGAAGCAACCTGTTCGCGATGACGTTTTTGAAGAAAATTCAGGTCTTTCGGTACGAGTCGTGCGGCCACCTTTCTCATGCCCAAAATATCAATCAAAATCGTACGTGCGGACTCGTGGGATATCTTAAGATCATGTGCTATCTCTCTCAAGCTGGTACGACGGTTTTCCAGCACCCTTTCTTTAATTTTATCGACGTTATCTTCGATCGAACGAGGCAAGTCTTCGACCACTTCACGACCGTTCTTGAAGGCTCTGTACCACTGATATGCACGAGTTTTCGATAGAGCATTATCACCAAAGGCCTTTTGCAACATTTTCAATGCATCGGCACACGGAAATTCATTTGCAACACAAAACTTCAAACAAATTCTTTGCTCAACGTAATCACCCATAGTAAAAATCGGCACGCACTCTGACATCGACTGACTTAATCAGCTGTTGCAAACACACTAATTGACAGATCCCGCTCAAGCTCAGCATAGTAATTAAGGACAGTGGTACCAACCTAGGAAAAAAAAATTTTACCTGCCTCATTGCCCCGCCAGATTTAAATCGATAATTCCCGGTACTTTCTTGACAGAATGTATATATGTATATATATATATATATATATAAACAATAAGATGATAATAAAGAAATTATTGCGAATACAAAACCACAAAGTCTAATGACTGTGTGTGGTAAAAATGAAAACATGAAGCCAAAATAATACTAAAATACGAGGGTTCATCTAAAAGGACACATCAACAAAATGAAAAAGCCACAATATTTCTGAAAAAAAAATCTTACAAGCTATTGTGGATCAATCAGTGAGAGGTGAAAGGATCTTTCATTTTGCAGTAATAACTTTTTGAAAGCACATTTTGATCTCGTCTATCGCAAGTAGTCAGGCAGAATATTATGTATTCTTGGGGCTATATAGGCGAATGAACGCTGTCCAATAGATTTGATCGCTCTTGGGGCGAAAGCTGGACACTTTGAATTTCCGCGCGTATTTTATGGACGTTCTAACTTATTCAGGTAAAAACGATCTTTATTCACAAATATTATCATCGTTCTCACGAACATCTGACATATATCCAAAATATTCAATTCACGATACAATCGGTCTAGTCATATGACTCCATATGAAGTGGAATGATTTTTAATAATTTGTGCTGTATTACTATCAAGGGCTTGAGTAATGTTCTTCTTACCCCTCCCCATCCAATAATTCCATAGCTCAAAAGCGACTCCGCAAAGCACAATAGACAACCTTCAGCCTGATAATGGCAGCACAAAGTGGATCTGATAGAACCTGAACAGCAAAGAACGAATCTTTTTCCTGAGGTTCACAACATGCATATCCCACCTCAATTATGAATCGATTTGAATTCCTAAATAACGGACGTTGTCTGCAAAACCGACACTTCTTCCATCGAAGCATATTGGATCATTGAGCGGAATAGTGGCACTATTAGACGTAAACGGCAAAACTTTCGTCTCTGCTACGTTAAGAACCAACAAGTTATCTCTAACCAGTCATTTACCCTCTTTAAATCATATTCCGCCTTTCGCCTAACCTCAGTCCAGGAGTCTGCATGATACAAAAGACCGTGTCATCCGCAAACGAAAAAACCGCACTAGAGGAGCTTGAGGTGAGCAAACTGTTCAAACAAATACCGACCTGATAACAGTACCCTGTGGAATATCGCATCTTTCTTCTCTGGGAGAACTTATATTATCATTTGATCTAACCATTCGCCTACGATCGGTCGGAAAATTCCGAAATAGCTAAAGAGCAACGCCCTGCATACCCAGGTGCTCCAACCTATCCAACATTAACCCAGACATGGCGTCCTGTTATCCATGTCGGTGAGGCATGCTATGGCATCCTGAGTTCCGCGATTTGCTCTAAAACCGAATTGTTTCTCCGAGATTATCTCATGTTGGTCAAGATATTCTGTCAGACGCGTTTGTAGCAAGGTTGCAAACAGAAAATATCAATGTGAGGAGAAATAGGTCTATATGTAGCCATAATATCGTTGTCACCCCTTTATGTACAGAAACAATATGAGCAGTCTTGAGCATGTCTGGTACAAAGCCCTGGCACAAACAAAGGTTAAAAACATGGCACAATGGCTCTAAGATATGATCTTTCATTAGTTTGACAGTTTCGTTCTTAATTTCGTCAGGCCCCGCCGATCTTCCACACTTAAGTAAAGGTATTATCTCTGAAATTTCTTCGGTACACGTTGGCTTCAGGTACATAGAGTGCATTTCATGTTTGTTGTTCGTAATGTCTCTTTTCGGTATATTTCCCAATTTTGCGAGCAGACTTGGACCTACATCCGAATAATAATTATTGAAATTATCAGCGATTTCTTGTGCATTTGTTATAACCTCATCATTCTCTAACTTTATCTTCTTTATTGCGCTTATCTCCTTCCTGAATACTTTTCCGTGAGCTCATTAAGAACTTCGCAGATTTTTTTGGAATTTCTATTTTAGTTCTAAAATATAAGCTTTTTGCACATTTCAAGAGCCTGTTTAGTACATTACGATAGTCTTTGAATATTTTCCTGCAAGTTGCCCCATTTGGTTCAATAAGGCACCTTTTGTAAAGTCTGTCCTGGGTTTTTATCGACGTTTCGGGACCCTGCATACTCGGTTTCCTCTTCCTCCGCTCATGTAATCTTACCATCGAAGTAGCCTCAGTCACAATTTTTCGAATTTGATCAAAAAATATTCCCATGCAGTTTCTGCACATGCTAGAACACAATTCCAATCCGTCTCTTTCAGACCGCCCAACAGCACTCCCTGGTTAAACTTCTCATACACGCTCCGACTATTATTATTTGATGATAACCGTTTTTCGTTCCGTAATTTAGTCGATGCTATGGTAGAGTATAATGAGTAGAAGTTTGTTTATTTTTCATAAATTCATTTTATGTTCGTTGAACCTCGTCTTGAAGGAACGTCTGTCCTATATATTCATTACTGCACGTCGAACAAGATAATAATAATAAACATACATAATCTCCAGATTTGTGTATGTTTGGAGTTGGGCCTTTGCATTAATAATACGGATGATAATTTATTTTGTGTTCTGAAAGTAATATTAATATCTAATTTTAAAAAACCATTGGCTCATTTTTTGACTTATGCTACCGAAGTACTATAAAGAAATAAAGTTTTTGTTTTCTTTAGTTTTTATTATGGGATGAATTTGGTTTATTGCTATTTTAGATATTTTCTGTCGAATAAGATTATCATATTATATTGGGGTTGAAACCGTTGATCGCGGCTATTGATTCAATAGTTTGGACTTCAGCTGCGTGGTTATTTTTCGATAAGGGTAATGCGAAAGCTCTACAGTTCATCGATTGATACGCTGACATTTTATTGTGAATATTCACAAAAAATGAAGAATCCGGGTTGGACCGCGTCTAGAAGTTATGTGTCGGATGTTTCGGCTACGAATTTGGAGCCATTATAAAGAAAAATAGTTGAATTAATTGATTCAACGCCGAGGCCTCAATCTGCCTACTCCTCAGGTTTCATCACCATCACATTGTCACCACTCACTCGAACGAACTTCTCTGTAGAACAACGAGCGCGGGTATTTATACGTGGCGAAGGTGGGACAGGAGTGGGGGGTGGAAGTGTTGAGGGAAATCTTATGTGTGGGGAGGCTGTTGCTATGGAAAACGACATATTAAGGGTGAAGGTGGGACAGGAGTGAAATGGCGGTGGTGAGATAAATCCTATGTGTTATGTTATTTATATTATTTATGGCGAGCGGGCGTCTGCCACCCTACCACTGCGTCCGCACGGACTATTGTGGTTCACCCCTAATTTATATCTCCCTGACGAGATCCAGTTTTGGATAAAACCAATAATCTTGTTCAGGGGTAATTTTTTCAGTTCGCTGTGGGCTATGAAAGCCTGGCCAAAGACCTCGAATCTGATGCGACTCACTGCTGGGCACTCTGAGACGATGTGCATGGCTGTTTCAGTGTCCTCAAGACACAACCTGCATTCATCGTCCTAAGCCAGACCAATGTTTGTTGGCCTTTCTTCCACCACGCTACAGCGCCATACACTATTCGTAGTCTAATTACTATAATGTATAGCCAGTACATCTGCCTGGGCTTTAGGCCCCAGGTTTTACCACAGAGCCGCCTGAAGGTCTAGAAACCCATTCTGGCTTTATGACACACTTTATCTAGGTGTGCACTCCAGCTGAAGGTTTTGTCCAGGACTATTCCCAGGTATTTTGCCTCAAATGAGAATTTTATTGTTTCACCACGGATAGTCGGCGGATCTAAACCATTCAACTTCCGTTTTTTAGTGAATAGTACCATAACTACCTTTTGCAGGTAGTTATCAGCGAGAGAAACCGGCAACGTATTTGGGGAGTTGTCTCCTAATTTTGATTGTAAACACTTGAGTTTTAATACTAATTTATTTGCTTATATGAAACAAATGCAGGTTATGAAAATTTGAGGTTATAACTGTACAAAATGAATGCCGATTGTCGACATGGTCGAGTATCGACCGAACAGGACCAGAGTTTGAAGTGAGAGAGAGAGGAGAGGATGAGGACTGTACGTCTCACTAGGGATGTAAATTTGTCATAGAATATTAAACTATGAGATTTCTGATTTGGCCTCTGTTCAAAATTCACCTTTTGTATGAGACAATAACATTCCGCCCACCTTGAAACCTCCTGGTTTCAAAGATGAGACCGGACCATTCGTCATGCATGAAACATTAATAGAAAGTAAATGATATGCAAATGGAACAAATAAACAGCATGAAAATGAAACAAATTAAAAACATGAAATTGAAACAAATTATCAACATGAAAATGAAACAAATTATCAACATGAAAATGAAACAAATTATCAACATGAAAATAAACCACTCAAAACGACATATACAAAATAGTTCACTAAATCAGTTATCGATTGGAAGCACACACAATTTTTGTATAGCACGTAGCACTTCACCATTTTGAGTTCTCACTGACACTACTCGAGTGAGTCCGTCGGAGCCAGGGAACAGCTTCAGTATCCTGCCCATCTTCCATTTCAAAGGAGAAAGGTGATCTTCCTTCAGAAGTACTAGTGCTCCTGGTTTCAGTTCTTCTTGTCTTCTGGTCTTCCACTTGGAACGTTGTTGAAGTGATGATATGTATTCAAGAGACCATCTGGACCAGAATCGCTGTATCAGTTGAGTAGCCTGTTGGTATTGAGTCAGGCGATTGGTTCTAGTTTCTTCTAGATTAGGCTCTGGTAATGCTGTTAGAGGGGCACCAATGAGGAAGTGTCCTGGGGTGAGTGCTTGGAAATCTTGTGAATCGGTTGAGATAAGGGTCAAAGGTCTTGAATCAAGACAAGCTTCAATTTGTACAATAATGGTATGAAATATCTCTAAGGTAGGAGTGAAGTTTACAAGTTAATAAATTAGTAACCTTTCCCTTCTGCTCAGGGCTCTCGTCAATTGTTGCGAGGTTGTGTTCTGGTCAAAATTCCTTGTCGTGAGTCCACCATGGTAGAGCATGCCACCACAATGTTGAATTACCCAATTTTTTAGGTTCAAGGCCTCTGGAAATTATGTCGGCTGGACTGTCTCTTTTGTTTACAAGAGTTTCCTCTGAACCTTCCTCTAGTTCCCAAAGTTATTTGTAACTGGAAGTTCAAGTCTCTTGCTAAATTGCATCTCTTGCTGAGTTGGTTTTTCATTCCATGATCATTATTTCCCGATATGATCCATCCCAATTTAGTCTTCTGAATGATGGGTTCATTTGACTTTCCTTTGATTTGTCCAATGCATATAAGATCATAGAACAAAGAGGCTCCTAACAACAGATCAATTTTTCCTGGTTGGTAAAACTGATGATCTGCTAATGTTATGTTTGATGGGGTGCTGAAGTGTACCTTAGTTGTAGGCATATCCTCTGCAATTTTATTCAAAATCAAAAATGTGGAATTGACTTGATATGAATTGAACTTAGACTTCAATTTTGCTCGTGTCAATTCCATGACATTAATGCACCCTTGGTTAATGCCAACTACAGTAATGTTAACCCTTTCCCTAGGCAAGTTCAAACGCTCTGCCAACTCGTTTGTCATTGAATTAGACTGTGATCCTGAATCCAGTGAGGCGCGAGCTTGAACACAATTTCCCCTCCAGTCAATCAAATCAACAATTGTTGTAGCTAATATCACTTCGTTCGAGTGTGACGACGACATTATCGAAACAAAATTGGTTTTGTCTTCTTCGGATGAAGTTTCATCAATATGTTTACTTTCTGAAGCCCTACTGCTTACTTCAGGTTTGTCATTAAAATGTAACAGACTGTTGTGCCTCTGACCGCAACTCTTGCAACTTACTGAAGTCCACGAGTCGACTCGATGATTAGGTTTGAGACAATTGAAGCATAATATCAAACGTTTCACTTTATTTTGCCTGGCATTTACAGATAATCCCAAAAACTTCCTACAATGAAACAATAAGTGATCCTTATTACATAATTGGCAGTTTTGTTTGCTAAGTTTGTTTTTGTGATCAATGTTCTGAACCCTGGTTTGAAATTGTGTGGCTTATCATTTTTTAATTTGACTTCGTTTATTGATTTACTACTCAATGCTTCTAATAAGGCGCACCTATCGTTAAGAAATTTAAGAAATTCCGCCATGGTTGGTAGTCTTGATGTTTTGTTAACCGATTCCCATGCCTTTCTTGTTTGAAAATCTAACTTTCCACACAACAAGTAAATGGGTAATAAATCCCACTTATCAACTGGCTGCTCAAAGCTATCTAAAACCCTAAGTATGCGTTTGACATCATCTAACAATTTCCGCAACAAATGAGAGGATTCTTTTGGAATTGATGCTAACTCGAACAATGAAAGAACATGACTGCTAACAATTCATTTGTCATTTTGATATCTTTCCTTAAGTAATTGCCATGCTATTGTATAATTTTCATTTGAAACCTTTAATGAGTGAATCACTGCCTCTGCGTCCTTCTTCATGCAAGACTTTAGGTAATAAAATTTCTAAACATTACTCAAAGTCTCATTGTTATCAATTAGCGATGAGAAAGTATCATTAAATTCTAACCACTGATTAACATCTCCTGAAAAAGTAGGAAGATCAATTCGAGGCAAGTTAATGGATTGGGAATTTTCATATTTGATTTGTGCAATTGAAATTTGAATTTGTCTGGACGTTTCTAACACATCAGCTGCATTAGAAATTAAATAGAAAAAAAAAGTGTGTGTGTCCGCTCCGACGCACGACTGGAGTTTACTCCTCAAGAACGATTATAAAATAAATAAATAGATAAGGGAATACGGGTATAAATGAATGCATTTTTGATGATACTTAGATTATGCACGGTAGATTTTTATTCTATTAATTATACAATAAATTTTTTGACATACATAAGGAAGCCATGAAAAAATATAAACAATAATAAGAAAAAAAATAAATAGCTATTTTAATAGCATGTAATTAAATATAAAAGCACAACATAAAAAGTATAGATATACACTGATAAAAAGATTCATCAACTATTTAATAATTTAAATTATTTGAAAGCAATTGTTTAATTTTAATAAATATTTTTCTACATTTAATTAACATTTATTTAGAAGGAAAATATATTTATTAACATTTAATAAGTATTTATTAATAATTAACAAATACTTATTAGCAGTTAATAAATATTTTTTAACAACTAATAAATATTACGTTGATTTGTATTTGATTTGTACTTCATAAATTATTTTTAATAAACATGGATTAACTTTTAATAAACCTTTTTTTAGTAGCTAACAAATATTTATTCATACATTTGATAAATTGCATTTCATAAATAATTTATTAACTGTTAATAAATACTTATTAAATTCTTTGACGTTAAAAAATCATTTATTAATAAAGTTTATTAAATATAAACAATTCCTTCTATCAGTGAATGGACAACTTATATATTAATTGTAAAAGTGAATTATATAGACTTACTTAATTACCGCATCCACGTGTTCCGCAACTCCCGGATCATTCTCACTAGAATACGTAACTTCCATATTTTACTGTATTCAACTGACACAAATTTATATTTATATCGATTATAAATAAATTATAAAATTTAAAACAATATCTCCGCAAGTTCAAAGTGTTTGTAGGTTAATATCGAATAAATAAATGTTTAGAAATGTATTGATATAGTTATGCAGGCGCTACACTGTACATGTATAATGTGTATGCTATTATACACACACAGATATATACTAAACATATACAAGTACATGGAGCCGAGCATACCGTGTGGTGGGGAATGGTCAGACTATAGCGCATAACGCATTTCGTGTGACATGCTATACTCTCTAGTACGATTTTGGTCCCCATAATTTTCATACCCCGGGCCTATATATGTAAATCGATTCTTAAGGAGTAAACTCCAATATATTTCTTCAAATTCTTTCAACTCTGCATTATATTTATCTATCTTACTTGGATCTGACGAAATACATTTTGTGTGAAGGATACTAAATTTATTCAACGTATCTTGAATTCTATCGAGTCTTCTTTGTAATTGATTAATTTGACTATTGTCTTGTGTTAACTTCCCCAAGAATGCCTGAAATCTCGTTATTTGAGATTTCTGATGTGGCCTCTGTTCAAAATTCACTTTTTGTATGAGACAATAACAGTATTGTTAAAAGCACCTTCAATGTCCAGAAGCGCTGTTAGTATCTCTCGATTATCGAGAGATTGGTTTAATTTTCCGATCAGATTATGCAATGCAAGTTTTGCCGATTTGCCAGCCTGGTAGGCGTATTGATGGGGTCTAGGGGGACTATTAATTAGCACCTTCCCCCTGATATGGATATCAATTACATTTTTCAGGCTCTTCAGCAGGAACGATGTCAAGCTTATTGGTCTGAACGAAGAGGGTTCCGGTTCTGTTCGTCCCACCTTTGGTATATATACCACTCTAGTTAGTAGGGATAACTCCCGAAGCAAGACTTGTTCTAAATAATTTCATCAGATTTTAGCTTACTAAAGGTAGATACAGAAACAAAAATTGGTGAAAAATTGAAGCTGACAGCAGTGCATCGATCACCGCGGACACCTATAGCAAACTTAAATATAGTGTTATTTAAGTACCTACAAAATAAAGACATTAATATAAATCACATAATAGCAGGTGATACGAATTTAAATTTACTGAGTCATGAAGATGTTGTGGAAGAATATAAAAACATTTTGTGTACATACTACTCTGTCAAGAAAGTACCGGGAATTTTCAATTAAAACAACATTTTTACATTTAATCGTCAAAATTTATTGGGTCGCCTTCAAAATAGGCTCCATTTGCTTCAATACATCTATGCCAACGGCACTTCCAATTATCGAAACATTTTTTATAGGCGCTTTCCGGGATGGACTTAGCTCTCGCGCCGAATTTTGTTTTATGGCTTCAATCGACTCAAAACGGGTGCCACGAAGGGGCAATTTTAGTTTTGGGAAGAGGAAAAAGTCGCAGGGAGCCAAATCCGGCGAATACGGTGGTTGCTGAAGCACGTTTGTTGAGTTTTTGGCGAGAAAGTCAGTCACAATCGTAGCTCGGTGAGAAGGCGCGTTATCGCTCAACGTAATCACCCATAGTAAAAATCGGCACGCACTCTGACATCGACTGACTTAATCAGCTGTTGCAAACACACTAGTTGACAGATCCCGCTCAAGCTTGGCATAGTAATTAAGGACAGTGGTACCAACCTAGGAAAAAAATTTTTTACCTGCCTCATTGCCCCGCCAGATTTAAATCGATAATTCCCGGTACTTTCTTGACAGAATGTATGGTTTTGTCTTTGTGATAAATTTTCCCACTCACCCAGACAGACGGAACGTGTTTGGATCATTTTTTGTGAGAGGTTTCAACCTGATAGGCGGTGACACTGAGGCTTTCATTCTACACTACCTCATTACGGACCAATATCCCGTCATTCTGGGTTTAGAGCTGAAAATAAAACATCAGAATAAAACTCTTAAAAGAATCCATAAGTACATTTATTATGTTGTGCTCAAAGAAGAACTAAAAAGAGAAACTTGGATGAGGGTGTATGAGCATGACAAAGTAAATGATTTCACGAATAACTTACTTGCTGTTTTGAATAAACACATTGACGAGAGCACGACTACGATCTTGATAAGAAGAAAAGATTGAACAAAGAAAAAATAGACCACACCACCAAGTTGGAAATTAATTAATCACAAATATGACTTATACTGCAGGTTAAAAAAAAAAAATCATAATTTAGATTTAAAGAAAGAAACTACAGGAGTAAAAATAACGTGCAGAAGCGGATACAGGAAGTGAAAAAATTATTATTTACAAAATCACATTCAAAAGGTTGGTTCAGAATCAAAGGCGTCATGGGACTACATTAAAGACATCGCCAATGAAGTAAAATCTAAGACAAGTATAAATTATATACAAACCACGGATAGGGAAAAAATTGAGGAAGATTATGATTTTGCACAAGCCTTCAATGAATATTATAGTAAAATGGGTGAACAATATGCGGATAAAATAAAAATTCCAATTGATTTCGTCGAGAAGAACATTTAAGTTTGTAACTTTTTCTATCTGACCTCAGTGGAACCACTTGAGGTAACAAAGGTCATATCGACTCTAAAGAATAAAGGGTCAAATGGCTTTGACTTCATCAACTGAAACGCTCAAGGAGGTAAGAGATGAAATAGCAGAACCCCTGACTTACCTGGTGAACATTTGTTTCCAGAAAGGCTGTTTTCCTGATATTATGAAACTGGGCATTGTGAGACCCATATTCAAAAATGTGGATAAATTGCAAATGGTAAATTATAGGCCAATCACCCTTATTTCGAGCATAGCCAAAATTATTGAGAAATTAATAAAAGTGCGAATTATTTGGAGAAATATGAGATCTTGTCACAAAATCATAATGGTTTCCGACAAGTAATGGCGACAGAAGATGCCATAAGAGCTATATCAACTAATATTTATTAAAACATAAATAAAAATATACCAACTTTGGCTACATTCATCCATCTGACGAAGGCATTTGATAGAGTTAGTCGAAAAAATTATTAAAAATCTTTACAATTATGGATTTCGCGGATCAATTCATGAACTGTTTAAAAACTACCTTACCAACAGACAGCAGGTTATGAGGATAAAGGATAAACAAAGAAGAAAAAAATTGACTACCTACAGGATTCAACAGGGTACTGTCCTTGGACAGCTTCTGTTCCTTCTGTACATTAATGGTCTGTTAGAGATGAGAAGTGAAGGTGAAATTATAATTTTCGCAGACGATACCGTGGTTCTGTATGAGGGCTCATCTTGGACAGACCTGAACAAAATTGCTATTGAGGACTCTGAAAATGTACAAAAATGGTTCCAATTTAATAAGCTCACCTTAAACGAAACAAAAAAAAAATACTTACCAGTTACGTTGACTAAAACTGGGGTTGAGGATTTTGGGAACTCACATATCACCCCTGAGTTAAAGATTTGAAAGGCGGTTTCCGTGAGGTACCTGGGCAAAATTATCAACCAAAATTTAAAATGGAATGATCACATGATTTATTTAACGAGAAAACTGAGGGGTATTTTGTATAGGTTCAAATATTTGAAAAAGAGTATGAAAAGCATAAAACGCCTGAATATTATTTATAATGCGCTTGTGTAACCACAGCTATTTTACGGATTAGTTGGTTGGGTGGGGTACTTGACTGCCACAAAAAAGAATAGATATATTGCAAAACTATTTCATCAAAGTAATACATGGAAAAAACATTACCTACCGTAGTAAGGATTTTTATGAATTGGCCAGAGTACCTGATGTTAGACAGATATATGCTCAGAAAATAATAATGAACATTTATGAGGAGAATATTCATATTAAGGCGAAGAACCATAGATACCAAACAAGAACTGCTACAGAAAACTTTGAACGCCGAAGATCGTCGAAAGGAATAGGCCAGAGATGTTGCACATACATAGCCCCGAGGCTATTCCCTCTAGTACCCCAAGAGATAAGAAACAGGGAAGGCAAGATGTCTTTCAAGAGAGAGTTGAAGAAGTGGATAATGGATTTCAATAGAGCAAAAATACATGAAATAATAAATCAAACCTAATAGAGTACTCGAAGTAGATAGTGAAGTTGATTAAATTAATAAATAAACCTACAGCATTAATTCATTAACTGAGCGTGTCTGTGTTTTAAGAAGTTTGTTTTAAATTATTTGGACTGCGCACAGTTAATATCCTAGGATGTTTAACTCTACAGTACCTATTGAAGAGTTCATTTTTGTATATTTTTACAATATAAACTCTCTTATTACTATATTACCATTATTATTATTATTTCAATATTTCGATAAGTTACTTCAAAAACTCTAAAAACATGTAGCACATCCTGAAAAAACAATTAGAAATCAGATGAGATCAGTTTTACTTCACATTTAAAAGATACAATCCATTAACAATAAATAACTTACCCATACGATCTCGTGAAATCTCTGTTTTATAAACATTAAAACTAGTTATCACGTAAAAAACCGCTTTTTATTATTTTAGCCTTATTTCTATTCCGTCATACTAGTAAACGTTAAATTAACTCGATTCGAATAATTTACAGAATTAAAATTATTTCTTCATTTTAGTAAGCTTGTCTTTCAATTTTTCAATGTTCCCTTTAATAGTCCCTTTTTCTCCTTCAGGAATTTATACTGGATTCACCTTCAACTGATTTTACTGGAGGGTTCTGAATCCACAGACTATTTCGTTGATTTCCTTCTTAGCATTCAAATTTTTTGATACTTGATTTATATTCGGATATTTCCATCACTGGTAACGTATTTCTGGATCAAACTTCAATTCACCATAAAAATGTTGTTTTCTTTTTAGGTTATGGAACTATATACTTCGAAAGAGTAAAATTTCTAAAGAAAAGCGATTTGGTCTGGACTCTGGAAATTTCCATACTAAATGACATTTTGCCTGCCAGTTCCTTTCAAAGTGTTCTCGAAAATTTGAATTCCAAAGCTATCATTTGTCAAAATTATTGGAAAATTATGCTTCATATGATTATAGAAAATTTACACTATTTCCTAGTTTGTATATTTTTTTGAAGTTAAACAGTAAAGTGAAATTCTTGCTATTCATTCGTAAAGTATTCCAAGTGTCAAAAGCTTACAGAGTGTATTTTCTAATTTTCTTACTCAAAAATTACTTAAAATTATCTATGAAATTGCTTATATTCCTTTAACTTATATGCTATTTCAACATTATCCACGCTTAAGCATTTTCGATGATATTTCTTACATACATATTTCCAACATTTCTGACCTGGATACTATGTCTCCTTGCATCAAAGGAATTTTGATTAACTTAGCTTTATCGCTTTGGTTAGTTAGATTTGATTAAGCTTGTTCACTATCAATCACTAATGTTAACATATTGTTACGAGATAATCTTCGTGCAGAACAGTTGATACAATTACCTCA
Organism: Megalocaria dilatata; assembly: GCA_034642435.1. Classification (NCBI taxonomy): domain Eukaryota; kingdom Metazoa; phylum Arthropoda; class Insecta; order Coleoptera; family Coccinellidae; genus Megalocaria; species Megalocaria dilatata. Next base: position 65,133,408 of record CM067859.1, on the reverse strand, counting down.
GTTCTTGGAAAGTGGAATGTTTGAAAAGTGATGATACGGATTCTTTGCAAAATCCGAGTTGACGAGTGAAATAGATACATATTAGCTTTCAAGTTTCGTTTAGACCTTAGCCGTACACGTATGTTAGATTAATCTTTTCGGACTCCGTTCCGCTCTGTTAAAATGGCAACGGGGTTTTAGTTAAACGAAAAAAAAAATTAAACTAGTGTCCACTTCTAAAACGAATTCGTAAATCGTATTCAAGGAACTCCCGTTGAGTTTCAACTCTTAGTGTGATATAATCACAACCCACTTTGACCCTTTATTTTAATGACAGACTTCTCTGAACAATTGGAAGTAATTGCAGAAGATATCGAAATTTTAGAATCACTTAATTCCCAAATCATCCAAAACAAACATTTACGAAACAACCGATTTCGATTATACCCTAGTAGAGATCCGTCCAACGAAATGACTCAAAGCTCTTCTAACATACTTACAAAGGACAATATGTCTGGACAAGACATGCAATGTTATCGAACTCAATACCAGAATTTTCCCCTGAAAAAAATTCGTCAATTTTCAAAATCAAAGTTGATAATTCAGTCTGTCATTTACAAGGCAGATTATCTACCGATTTAAAATTTTGTTTAAAATTTTCGATATGCTCGAAAATTCTGAATGAAGGAAGAGAATTCATCTCTTTTCAAAATGGAACAGATTGGTCTTCGATTAGACGTGCTTTTCTTCAAAGGTACGGAGATCAAAGGGACGAAGAATTATTAATTGCTGCAATCACTCAATGCGTTCTAAGAAGAAACGAAACCTTTTTAAATTATTATTGCTTAATTTCAAAAAATTTAAGCGATCTTTTATAACACATCATTTTGAAAATCATAGATCAAAATTTATTAAATTATAAAAAATACGAAGCAGAAAAATTATATTTGAAAACTTTTCAAGTAGGATTATTATAACCTTACAGATCTTCTATCAGTAATTTTGAATTGAATAGCTTATAGGAATGTATTAATAAAAGTAAGTTTTATGACAATCGCAAACAAGAATGGAAATATTCCGAATTTCTCCGGAAATCCCAAGAAAACAAAAAACCTTTGGCACTAACTCATTTCAAACAAAACATAATTACAGTAATTTACCAACTAGATTTTCTAATAATAATTCAAATCAAAATACAATTCAATTCAATTCAATTCAAATATTGTTTTCCCACATAATCATCTTCTAGAGAAATTCACAAATTTTTCACCAATAGACAAGTTTTCGGTACTAAACCAGGTTCAAGTTCTCATAAATAAAATCCTGAACCGACACAGATGTCAGTTTCAACAAGAAACACAAAACCAACGCCTATGTCAATTTGTACAACAAATTTCAGATTTCCTCAAAAACAATGTTCAAACCAAACCTGATGAGGTAATTGATCAAGAATTCTAATACTATGAAACCGAATGTTCTGAAGAAAATAACATAAATATTAGAATATGAAGTAAAGTTGTGAAATAGATGAAAATTGTCACCAAGTTCCACCAGTAATGTCAGGAACTTAAACCTCAATTCCGTCAAAATAAAATCAAAATTTCCATATATTTATCTTCCAAAAATAAATTTGAAAATTTTTAATACATTCAGGTGCAACAAATTCAGTAATTAACAGAAAACCTGCATTTGAGAAATTCTTTAAATTTATATACAAAGAAAAATTCGGTGTTTCAGGATTAGGAAATATAATAAATGCTGATGATAATCTTAAAATTCCACTTTTGTATGAACTAGGAATCCTCGACAATATTCATTTGTCAACTTTGATGCATTATTAGGAACGGCCGATTTGCAAAAATCAGATGCAAAAATTGATTATCAAAATAATACTTTGGAAATTAGAAATTTAAAGAAACACTCTAATCTTGAATAAACTCAAACCAACTAGAACTATATCAAAGAATTTTGTGAAAATTTCAGTATTCTCGGAAAACGGCGACGTTCTCTCACCCGAAATAAATTTTAAACACTTTTCAACTTCTGCTTGTATTGCTCACGCAAAAAATGGAATTTGTCTAATACCAATTTCGAAATTAATTAGAAGCGATATAGAGATTAACTTTTCAGAAAGAATATCAGTAAAATCAATATCTGAAACAGAAATAGCTGCCCCTCAGATCGAGAATTCCAAATTCAAACTCACTACGAATATTCGAACCTCTCACATGAATTCTGAAGAGAAATGCGAAATTTTGAAACTTTCCAGTAAATTCAAAAATATTTTCTACAACGAAAATTGTGATCTTTCCTTAAGTAATATTATTGAATTATTGAGATGATAAACCCGTCCACGTTAAGTCATTTCGAGACCCACATATCATGAAAACAATTATTCAGGAACAAATTCAAAAACTATTAAACGATAACATCATTTGACCATCAATTTTACCCTACAGTGCTCCAGTTTGGATTGTAGACAAGAAAAATGACGCTTTAGGTAAAAAGAAATATCGAATGGTCATTGACTATCGCCGTCAAATGAAAAAACTATTGATAGATAAATATCCGCTCCCATGAATAGAAGAAAGTTTACATAATTTAGGAAAAAGTTACTATTTCCCAACACTCGATATGGCGAAAGCTTTTTATCAAATAGAAATGGATGAGGAATCAATAGAAAAAACTGCTTTTACTGTAAATAACGGTAACTACGAATATCATCGTATGCCTTATGGTTTGAAAAATGGACGTAGCACATTCCAACGCGTAATGGAGAATGTATTTAGAGAATATCTCCATAAATTTTGATTTGTGTACATGGACTACATTGTCCTATTCTCAAAATTTTTACAGTAACATATTTGCCATTTGAAATTAATTTTCCAAAAAGTCAGAGAATTCAATTTGAAAATTGAACTCGATAAATGTGAATTTTTGAGTAAAAATGTTGAATTTTTAGGACACATAATAACTCCCGAAGGAATATCCCCAAATACTATTAAAGTAAAAGCTGTTGGAAAATATCTTTTACCACGTATTGTAAAGGAAATGAAATCATTCCTAGGATTGATATGTTATTATAGACGATTTATTCAAAATTTTGCTCATATCGTTTCCCCTATGACCAAATATCTTAAGAAAGGCGCAAAAAATCGAAACTGATGATCCTGACTATGTGAATGCTTTTCAACAATGTAAAAAACTATTGACAAATGCTCCGATTTTAGTCTATCCCGATTTTGAAAAACCATTTAAATTAACTACCGATGCTATAAATGTTGCAATTGGAAGTGTTTTGTCACAAGCCAATCGCCCAGTAGCTTATTATTCTAGAACCTTAAACTACCTAACGCATAGAAAAACTACTTAACTATAGAAAAAGAACTTCTTTCTATTTTAGATTCAACAAAACTTTTTCGTCCATATCTCTATGGTCAAAATTTCATTATATAAACTGATCATAATCCGCTTCAAAGAACCAAATTTTAGACGAATACGTTGAAAATTGTAACTTGAGGAAAATGAAGTTGCTGACGCTCTTTCTAGAATCTAAATTAATAACAGAGATAATGAAAACTTCTTATTATCACCTTCTGACTTGGACGCAGAAATTTCCCGAATTTTACCTAACGTTAACGAAATTCCGGTATTAATTGATGAAGTACTCAAGAATATCTTGAATTCTCAAAACAACCGACAAATAAGCGATGACCACAATCATCTGAACAAAGAAAACAATGATGATTCTAATGCTACCATTTATTCGACTAAAGAAGACAACGTAAATGTTATTCCAATCACGGAATCTTCTGTTAATATTTATCCAAGTAGAATTATGCTGAAAATTGACGATCAGTACAATTTGAAATATACCAAAATCTTTCAGGAAAGTACTTATAACATAACTATAAGACAAAATTTCATGAATAACAATTTTTCAAAATTTTTCGAAGAAATATTCAGACCGAATGAATCTTACGGAATATTTTTCAGACAATAAATTAAGGCTACCTTTCATTAGATTTTGTAAAGAATCTTGAATTACTCCGTGAAACTTTTTATAAGTAACACTCTTTTATTAGATGTACCTTCTGAAGAAAATCAAATTGAAATAATTTCAGAATATCATGATCAAAATCAACAGATCAACAAATGTTTCAGAAACATTTAACAATTATCGAAAAAATAGTGTTGGTCGAATATGAGGATTAAAATCAGAAGTACCATCATTAAACGGGAATTATGTCCGAAATCAAAATACGAGAGAAACCCTTACAAATTGAAATTATCAGGCCCTTTTTTGAGCTAAACCACCTTTTGAAGTTATACACATTGATACATTTTCATTCCAAAATTGGAAGTTTTTAACAATAATTGACAGTTCTTAAGAAATTACGTCATTATTTTCCACATCATAACATTCCACAAAAAATTATTTGCGACGAAGGACGGGAATTTCAGAACAAAACATTAACAGACTGTTGTAAGTTGAATAAAATTATCCTACATTTTACAACAGTGAATAATCCGAGCTCAAATTGCCCAATTGAACAATTTCATTCAACAATTTTAGAAAAACTTAGAATTCTTAAATTGAAAAATCCGAATGAAAATCCTGCTAACCTAATGATTACCGCAACATTAATTCATAATCAATCGATATTCTTCGCGACTGGTAATTCACCTTTTCATTTTCTTTATGGTCCGTGCGATAAATTACCAGAATTTGATTTTAACATGACTGTTTATAAGCAGTATAATGAAAAGTGAAAACAGGAAATTTTACCACTTTTCGACCACATTCACGAACGAAATAAAGATAAAGCTCAAAAACCGTTAATGGGATTAAACGAGAATCGAAATGATCCTCAGAATTTAAAACAAAGAGAAATTTATGTCCAACGAAGAAGACCTAGAAAAACGGACCCATCTTTCGAACAAACAGTTGTCGAACAACAACAACAAAATAAAATAAGTGGTTTGCTGCAAAATCCAGAGAAACCACTGCCCACATATTGAAATTCAAAAAACTAAGAAAAAACGTCTGTTCTTTTCAGGATCCCTATAATCCTCCTGATTCAGACCCAAACCAACCAGGCCCTTCAGGTCAATGAACTCAAAAGTAATGGATGCTTCGAAGAATCTTTGACTAATGCAATAATACTTGACCATTTTCATAATTTTCTATTCTTCATAAATATCACCCATTTGATAGATAACTTCGATCAGTTTAATTATAATTTTAATACAATTCAGAAAAATGGGAAAATCGATTAATTATCCCATCGAATTTACCATCAATTAAAAATAAATTTAGACCGAATCAAACAAACTTTACGAAACTTCATTAACAGAAAAGGTAGAAGAGGTTTGGCTAATTTTATCGGCAAAGGTATCAAATTCATAACCGGTATCTTAGATGACGACGATCTGAAAACTATCAATGACAATTTAGACAATCTAAATAAAAGTAAATCTTGCGCAATCGAAAGAATAAATAAATCAACCTCTTTCGCTTAACATTTAACACAAAGATATTCAGAAGATATAACCTTATTGAACGAAAACATTATCCATACTAAGGCATTATTCGAAAATATCGAAACTACAGAAGAATTTCGAATCATTGTAGAATTCCAAGTACTTCAATCAGAAACGCTTTTGAATAATTCACTAATGCTCGAAATAATTATTAGTTTAGCGATGAAAGAAACTCCAAATTTAGAAGTCATTGAAGTCAAAGAACTTCACTCCATCGGGACATATATTCAACAGATTTATAAGACACAGCAAATATCACCAATTGATCATGTTCATCTTTTAAAGATATCTGATTTTTCAAAAATATCTGTCATTGGAACGGAAGGAACTATTTCTTTCCTTCCCAAAATCCCAATTCTCAAGCGAGTAATTGCTACCTACTTCCGAATTTACCCTATACCAAATATCCAAGATAATGTTGTCATATCGCCAAGGACGTACTCCATCAAAATTCACAACGAGGAATGCTGGACCAAAGAAGTACGCAAATCACCTTTGGGAGGTTCGATAATGCTCTGCCTACAACCACCATCCAAGGAAGCATGAATCCTATCAACCCCAGATCGATGCCAAACAACGTTAGTCAACAACGACTTCAACATCATCCACCCTTTGAAGAATCACCAGCTCCTGACTCTTCTTCCAAATCATACTGGAAGACTGCCACGGAATTTTATTCAAAAAGTCAATCCAAGGGACCAACCTTCTGAGTTTTTCCTGCAGAATAATAATTGAAGAAACCATATTCGATAATACAGTTCCAAGTTTCGAAATAATGGCCAAAAACATTTCCAAAACAATTAAAAAAATGTATATGAAACAGTAATTTATTTCCACAAAAATGTTTGTACTACTACAACAATTGTTTCATCACGATGTGGCTTCTTCAGGTATTACATTGTAGTGTCTGATGGTACTCAATGAAACCGAGTTTAAATACATTTTTAGGTACGTGACCAAATAATGGAAGCAAAACTCATAAAAACTCTAGGTGTTTATTGGAGTTTGCCGCTAATAATGCCATTAAGGAAAAATATTCAGTAATGGAGAATGATCGAAATCTGTTTGTTCGTTCAAAAGGATTGTAAAAAAACTTTTAATTAAAAATAATACCAATCCCATCAAAATGAATGATATACTTAATTGCCTGGAAATATGTCTTGAACAAAACTACTTTCAATTTAACGGAACCGTCTATAGTTCTGACAATGGTTTAATAATGGGAAATCCACTCAGTTCAATTTTAGCTGAAATATTCATGGACGATCTAGAATCAAAAATACACCTGAATCCTATAAGCAAACATTTTCTTTATTGGTAAAGATATGTAGATGACATTTTTTGTTGTTTCAAAGGCACCGACCGGCAACTACATATCTTCACGAATTTCATTAATAAACTTCACTCAAAAATCAAATTCACAATCGAAGATGAAAAGAAACAAAGTATTAATTTTCTTGACCTCACTATAACAAGATTAAATAATTTATATGATTTTAGTATCTTTCACAAACCAACACATACAGACATCACAATACATAAAACTTCAAACCACCCCACCAACCAAAAGATGTCAGCATATAATAGTTTTATGCATAGATTATTGAATGTCCCTTTAAATTCAGAAAACTTTATGAAAGAATTAAATATTATCAAACAAATAGCGTCAAACAACGGTTACAATCCCTTTCTTATAGACAAAATGGTATCCAATAAACAAAAGAAAATGGCATTAAATCTCGTGTACCCAATCATAGAACAGGACAATACACAGAAATATTTTTCGTTATCTTATGTCAATGGATTATCTGAAAATATTGCTAAATATTTCAAAAGCAGTTTCAATTATAACGCGGTTTTTGAGACAATTATTAACCTTAGTACCTACATAAAGAACAATAAAGATCGTACAAATAAAGAAAATAAATCCGGAGTCTACAAGTTGACTTGCAAAGATTGCCCTTTAGTATACATTGGCCAAACTGGTAGATCAATCAAGAAACGTGTCCAAGAACACCAAAGGGGTTATACATTCTGTCAAGAAAGTACCGGGAATTATCGATATAAATATGGCGGGGCAATGAGGCAGGTAAAATTTTTTTTTCCTAGGTTGGTACCACTGTCCTTAATGACTATGCCAAGCTTGAGCGCGATCTGTCAACTAGTGTGTTTGCAACAGCTGATTAAGTCAGTCGATGTCAGAGTGCGTGCCGATTTTTACTATGGGTGATTACGTGGAGCAAAGAATTTGTTTAAAGTTTTGTGTTGCAAATGAATTTTCGTGTGCCGATGCATTGAAAATGTTGCAAAAGGCCTTTGGTGATAATGCTTTATCGAAAACTCGTGCATATCAGTGGTACAGAGCCTTCAAGGACGGTCGTGAAGGGTCGCCCATCGACGGCTTCGATCGAAGATAACGTCGATAAAATTAAGAAAAGGGTGCTGGAAAACCGTCCTACCAGCTTGAGAGAGATAGCACAAGATCTTAAGATATCCCACGAGTCCGCACGTATGATTTTGATTGATATTTTGGGCATGAGAAAGGTGGCCGCACGACTCGTACCGAAAGACCTGAATTTTCTTCAAAAACGTCATCGCGAACAGGTTGCTTCAGACATGCTGGATCGCTGTAATTCCGATTCTACATTCATGGAACGCATTATAACTGGTGATGAGACCTGGGTCTACGAGTACGATATGCAAACAAGCCAGCAATCATCGGAATGGGTGGCAAAAAATGAGCCGAAATCGATAAAACCACGCAAAAGCCGCTCGAAAATGAAGGTGATGCTCATTGTTTTCTTCGATATCCGTGGCGTGGTGCACTACGAATTGATTCCAGAGGGTCAGACGGTAAACAAGGAGTATTACCTAGGCGTTATGAAACGTTTGCGTGAGCGTATCCGTAAGAAGCGGCCAAATTTGTAGGCGAACAACTCATGGATTTTGCATGACGATAACGCGCCTTCTCACCGAGCTACGATTGTGACTGACTTTCTCGCCAAAAACTCAACAAACGTGCTTCAGCAACCACCGTATTCGCCGGATTTAGCTCCCTGCGACTTTTTCCTCTTCCCAAAACTAAAATTGCCCCTTCGTGGCACCCATCTAGAGTCGATTGAAGCCATAAAACAAAATTCGGTGCGAGAGCTAAAGTCCATCCCGGAAAGCGCCTATAAAAAATGTTTCGATAATTGGAAGTGCCGTTGGCATAGATGTATTGGAGAAAATGGAGCCTATTTTGAAGGTGACCCAATAAATTTTGTCGATTAAATGTAAAAATGTTGTTTTAATTGAAAATTCCCGGTACTTTCTTGACAGAGTAGTATATCCAATTCTATACATTCTACATATGCTAATCATCTTAAGGAATTCAGGCATAATTTCAACAATAATTATGAAATTATCCTCGTTGAAAGCAAAAGTTATAGATTAACACTTTTAGAATTTCTTGAAATCAACAGGTACTACTCTGTCAAGAAAGAACCGGGAATTTTCAATTAAAACAACATTTTTACATTTAATCGTCAAAATTTATTGGGTCGCCTTCAAAATAGTCTCCATTTGCTCCAATACATCTATGCCACGGGCACTTCCAATTAGCGAAACATTTTTTATAGGCGCTTTCCGGGATGGACTTTAGCTCTCGCGCCAAATTTTGTTTTATGGCTTCAATCGACAATTTTAGTTTTGGGAAGAGGAAAAAGTCGCAGGGAGCCAAATCCGGCGAATACGGTGGTTGCTGAAGCACGTTTGTTGAGTTTTTGGCGAGAAAGTCAGTCACAATCGTAGCTCGGTGAGAAGGCGCGTTATCGTCTTGTAAAATCCAGGAGTTGTTCGCCCACAAATTTGGCCGCTTCTTACGGATACGCTCACGCAAACGTTTCATAACGCCTAGGTAATACTCCTTGTTTACCGTCTGACCCTCTGGAACGAATTCGTAGTGCACCACGCCACGGATATCGAAGAAAACAATGAGCATCACCTTCATTTTCGAGCGGCTTTGGCGTGGTTTTTTCGGTTTCGGCTCATTTTTTGCCACCCATCCCGATGATTGCTGTCTTGTTTGCATATCGTACTCGTAGACCCAGGTCTCATCACCAGTTATAATGCGTTCCATGAATGTAGAAACGGAATTACAGCGATCCAGCATGTCTGAAGCAACCTGTTCGCGATGACGTTTTTGAAGAAAATTCAGGTCTTTCGGTACGAGTCGTGCGGCCCCCTTTCTCATGCCCAAAATATCAATCAAAATCGTACGTGCGGACTCGTGGGATATTTTAAGATCATGTGCTATCTCTCTCAAGCTGGTACGACGGTTTCCAGCACCCTTTCCTCAATTTTATCGACGTTATCTTCGACCACTTCACGACCGTCTTTGAAGGCTCTGTACCACTGATATGGTTTTCGATAGAGCATTATCACCAAAGGCCTTTTGCAACATTTTTAATGCATCAGCACACGAAAATTCATTTGCAGCACAAAACTTTAAACAAATTCTTTGCTCAACGTAATCACCCATAGTAAAAATCTCTGACATCGACTGACTTAATCAGCTGTTGCAAACACACTAGTTGACAGATCCCGCTCAAGCTTGGCATAGTAATTAAGGACAGTGGTACCAACCTAGGAAAAAAGAATTTACCTGCCTCATTGCCCCGCCAGATTTAAATCGATAATTCCTGGTACTTCCTTGACAGAATGTATAATGCCCGTAAAATCCTTTTGAACGAACAAACAGATGTCGATCATTCTCTATTACTGAATATTTTTCCTTAATGGCATATTTAGCGGCAAACTCCAATAAACACCTAGAGTTTTTATGACTTGTGCTTCTATTATTTGGTCACGTACCTAAAAATGTATTTAAACTCGGTTACACTGAGTACCATCAGACAGTACAATGTAATACCTGAAGAAGCCACATCGTGGTGAAACAATTGTTGTAGTAGTACAAACATTTTTGTGGAAATAAATTACTGTTTCATATACATTTTTTTTAATTAAAATGAGTTTCCACCAAGTAAAGACCGAATCTATCAAATATTTTCCAAAATAACATTGAATTCTACCCACAACATTGAGTTTCAACTTAGGTATTTGAAAAAACGAACTTCAATCCTCCGAGATGCAAAAAAACTTCAAGACCAGCCAATGTGTTTACATCAAACAACGCAAATCATTCACCAGTCTACAAGTGTTTATTGTTCTGTCTTACAATTCTTGGAATCATCTTTGTGATAAAACACAGAACAAGAATTTCCGAGTTGTAGATATCTAAATTCAAAATACTTTTATTGTTTGCAACTTTAGCTGTTTTTACATTGAATAATTGTGAATTGAATTCTCCCTATGAGAAAACTTTTCGAAATATTTCTGATATTTGACCAACGTTCGAAGAATTTTTCACTCGAGTAGTGGATAAGTATTCCAAGTATGCTTTTTCTTCAAAATTTTAGCTTGAGAAAATTTTTATGAGTTGCATTATAAATATCTGGAATATAATTGATCTCGTTCAATTGATTTTGATCAAGAACCTCCAAAATCGGAGGTGACAACGTTACGTCGTATTTTTTAGCTTGTTGACTCAGGAGGTTTCAGGGATCAACATATCAAAAAATCGTTTGTTTGGTCACAACACACCCCATTTATATACAGTACAATCTTTTAGTTCGAGAGTTGATCATAGGCGCTAGTATGCCGACCAGTATACGAAGGAATTACTGAAGGAGACGCGCTGCTAGTTGTGTCGTCCGAAACTGGAAACGTTGGTTTTCAAGCGCTCTCGAACTGAATGCTCTTAGTCGCTTAGTCGGCATAAATCAAAGGCAAGCGCGGATCCAGGGGGGGTCATGGTGGTCATGATAAAAAAAAGGCAGTTCAATAGTTTGAATATAACTTTATATTTATCAGGTACAACCTTAACCATAGTATTGCAAACGAGGTCAATTGATTTGAAAAGGGTTACAAACGCCATAAATGATACCAAATGATACGAAATGAAAGGGAAAAGACTCCCACAATTTTCCGACAGCTTTTTGAAGAGGCAAAAGAAATAGCTGAGCAACCAGATGCAGTAATTAAATGCCCCAGAATAGTATCACGACAAACACACAGAACCAGTAACCGTCTTTCTCAATCTGCTGAAGAGTATTTTCGCAGGTCTGTATACATCCTTCTAGATTCAGTAATAAATGAGAACTGTCTTACTCCAGAAGTGCTGAAACTATTTCAATTAGGCATTTTTATTGTGGAAATCGCTTATACTGATGTAGATGAAGACAATAAAACTGAACAGCTTGAAAACGACTATAAAGTACTAATAGAAAATATTTAATTTTCAGTAATTATAAACGAATATTGGCTGCGGAAGGTAAAATTGCAGCGGAATCAGAATATTCCGCGGTCGATTTCTCATCTTATAGAAAACTGTGATACTGAAATGTATCCTAATTTAAGAAAATTTCTATGTATTCTTACTACTCTACCAGTTAGTGCAGCCATAGCAGAAAGGTCCTTTTCTGCTCTTAAGAGGCCGAAAACTTGGTTTAGAGTTTCAATGGTAGAAGACCGCCTAACTGAATTGGCACTTCTCCACTTTCACAAATTACTCATTCAACTGGAGGAGGTTATTACTCGTTCCAAGACGACAAAAGAGAAATATTGATTTTGTTATATGATTAAAATTATTTTGCGTATAAAAATAAAATACTATTTTGTGATAAGATTTATTAGTGTAATATGTGTATAGATCTGATCACAAAAAATAATATGTAATCTACATAATATATATATATATATATATATATATATATATATATATATATATATATATATATATATATATTATATTATATATATATATATTATATTAAAAATAGTAAATAATATTAATTAAATTTAAAATTTTTTTAATGGTTATTTAAAAAGAAATAGAAACAATTTGAATTAGCTATAATATTTTTAATGGTTATTTAAATAGAAATAATTAAAAATTGTAATATATTTAATAAATTAAATTATTACTTGAAATTTAAAAAAAAAAAGAAATATATATATATATATATATATATATATATAAATTCAAGTTAGATTTTCTTGAATCCTGTTATTTAAAGTAAAATTGGTCTTTCTTAGGATTTTGGATTCCACAATTAAAATAAAAAAGTACTATGTATATTAAAAAGATGTTTCGTCCTCGGTTGAGGACATTCTCAATTTTATAAGTATACAAATTAAAATCATGTGACCATTCTGAAAAAAGATATTACAATCATAAAAATCTATAAAATAGGACTAAAAGGTGTCGTACCAAGTAGAAAATTCGTATTAATTAGTAGCTCAACATTCAGAATCAATCTACCTTCCACTGGTATGCAGCATCGTCTACGTATTGGTTCACAATAATTCTGGAATGACGCAGTCAGGTATTTTTAATATTTTTGTTTGATATCTCCGTATGTATTTCAAAGGAAAACATCAGTGGTTATAGAGAATGGTCGCGAACGTAAAGATTGGTGATGCAATATTTTTTTTTAAATGTTAGGTCTTGTATCTACATTTAAAATTTTTCTCTATAGGATTGTGTGATATAACTGGCTAAGGTTTCTTATATCTGTTCTGTCATAAATAGCGTTTTTTTTTATATAAATCATTTCCTTTATGCTTCTCTTATCGCTATTAGTTTCAAAAGCAAGGATCTTCGTATTTTGAAAGTCTGGGTTGTGGCCATCTGTTAAAATATGTTTGTTAAGTGCTGTGCTTGAGTTTTTCAAGTATTTGTGCCCATTCAGTTTATTGTTCAACAATTGTGATGTCATGCCTATATATACTTTCTCACAATCGTTGCAGGAAATACTGTATATCAAATTTGACCTTTTCATTGGTGGAATTTCACTTTTTAGCGGAGTAAACAGTTTTTTCAAATTATTATGCATTTTATGGTATACCTTCAAATCATGTACTTGCAGAATGTTAGCTATATTTTCGGAAAGGTTTCGTACATACGGAATGGAGATGTATTTTTTATCTTGAATTTCTTTCCTGTTTCTTATTCTGTTGTAGAACCTGTGCGTTCTTTGTTTGATAATCTTTTTCACTGAATCAATAGGGTAGTTGTGGTTAATTAAAATTCTCCTAACTCTGTTCAGTGTGTTCCTGAGCCTCAGTGGAGAGTTCAGCTTTCATGATGTCTTCCGTCTGTGAGAAATGTACGAAAACTATAACAAGAAATAATCCAGGAATACAGTATTCAGTTATTTGTGGCATGCATTATCATGCGAATTCAATGTGTTGCGACGTCGCTAAAAATCACGTTGGTGTTATCTACAACATGCCGGGTGGAAATGGGAGTGCGGTAACTGCAGATTGTCGGGGCAGCGTACTCGATTCGCTGCTATATCTCAAGCGCGGCGCTTGCTGGCTGCGGAGCTCGATGCTGTTGGAGATGGTGCTTTTTCTGTAAACTTTTATTGTGGGCAGACGGAGAAGCTTATGAAGGAGAATGAATCTCTTAGAAAGGAGCTTCAAGATGTTCCAGTGGAGTGCTGGGCCTGAAGAATGGTGCTCGTGAAAGAAAAATTGAAGTAAACGACATTCCAGAGAAAATGATCGAGAATCTCGTTCAGGTGGCCCTGTCTATCTGTAAGTGCATCAAATTTGATTTGGAGGATTCCATGAGATTGATACAATATTTAGAGTGCCAACGATGGCAGAAAAAAAGGCAAAAAACATTATTATTAGGTTCACAACTAAGACCAACAGGGACAGATTTTTGGCGGCAGCTAAAGTTGCCAAGAGGAGCCTGGGTAACGGCCATGGTTTCAGAATGGAAGGACTATCCAACAGTTTCTTCATTAACGAGCACTTGCCAAAGCATACCAAACTGTTGTTGAGGCAGGTTCAAGAACATGTCAAAGCGAAGAGTTTAAAGTTTGTATGGGCCCAAAACGGCAATATATTGGCTAGAAGAAGTGAAACTTCCCACATTAGGGGAATCATCGATATGGATAAATTATAGGGCCCTTTCTTCAGATTTTTTTTCTCTCCATACTCATCTTTTGTATCCAGTGATGTTTCTGTCAGTTTTTTACCAGAACGTGATTTCAGACAAAATGTAATCAATTGTGAATATAATGTTATTTGTGTAACCGAATCGTGGTTGAACGGTGGTATGCGTGACCTAGAGCCGTTCGATCTATCTGGATATTCACTTTTTCGTAGAGACTGCGAATCTAGTATGAGTAGTAAAGTGGATGGTGGGGGTTCGTTTATCGCAGTAAGAAATAGTCGGAGTGCTTCTCTTCTTCCTCTTTTCCAGTCTGCTGCCGAGGATGTGTGGGTTTCCATCCCTCTGAATAATAGACAGAATTTGTTGATCTGTTGTTTTTACTTGCCGAGTGTTGATGCTGCTGCTTGTGCGAGTTTTGTTTCAAAATTGGGGAATCTAGATATACCGCAGTGTGCTTTAGTTTTGGTGTATGGAGACTTTAACTGTAGTTCAGTGCAGTGGGTTTGTACTGGTGATGGTAACTTTTATATGGAGGCTAAATATTCTCAGGTTATTGATACTCTTTCTGTTTGCGGTCTTAGCCAATTTAATAATATTACTAATGTTAACAACAGAATATAGACCTTATATTATGCAATGAACTATTTGTGATTGAAAATTTGGGTCATTCTTCCGAGCTTCTTGTTCCTGAGGATTTTAATCACCCTTACCTGGAGTTTCTGAGTAATATTCCCTCATTTCATAGATCCATTAAACTTCGTAATGGTGAATTTTACTCCAACTACCATAAAGCTGACTTTTATTATAGCAAGAATTTTTAATATCAACTGGGAAACTTTATTCGGAAATAATAATGTTGATCACTGTATTGAACTTTTTCATGAAAATATTTATGACATAATGAATCAATTTGGCCCAAGATTTAAAAAACGAAAAAATTTTTCACGATAATTTTCTCCCAGAACTATACAACTTGTAAAAGAAAAAAATAAATCTTTAAAAGGTGGAAAACTTATAAGAATGCAGGCGACTATTCTCTGTACAAAATATTTCGGAGTCATTCTAAGCTTTTAATAAAGAGGGACTTTAAAATTTATATCGATTCAATAGAGGCAAAAATAACTATGGACCCTAAACGTTTTTGGGATTATTCATCTATAAAAAGGCAAATGTCTAGTGCTATTCCCTTCGAAATGAAACTTGATCAAAAAATAACCAGGGGTGGAGAAAATATTTGTAATCTTTTTGCATCGTATTTTAAGAGTGTGTTTGAATTGGAGCGTTCTGATTTTAGTATTGACTTAGGTAAGCAATACCATTCAACCGTTAGTGATCTTCTATTTTCCTTTGAAGAGGTTAAGATTGGTCTTGAACAGATTAGTTCTAAGACGGGTACTGGTCCTGACAAGTTACCCTCAATTTTTATCAAAACGTGTGCCGATGCTCTCAGTACTCCTGTAACACTTTTATTTAACAAATCTCTGCACTCTGTGTTGCCAATTTTGAAGTCTGGTCCCTCTGATCAGATCAGTAATTATAGACCTATAAGCAAATTACTAATAATTCCTAATGTTCTTGAAAAATTCATTTACCATCATATTTTTTCAATAGTCACAAGTCAAATTATAATAGAACAACATGGTTTCTTTCCGGGTACATCACTGGGGACAAATCTTTTCCACTACACAGAATATATCCATCGCTGGTTGGACGAGCGGGTTTAGGTTGACGCTGTGTACGCCGATTTCAGCAAGGCCTTTGACAAAATTAGCCATAATATTCTTCTTTCTCGTCTTGCTGGACTTGGTGTGTCCGGAAGTCTCCTGAGATGAGTTATGTCCTAGATTGGAAATAGGTCTCAGTTTGTGACTATTCATGGTTTAAGATCATGCGAGTATGCGAGTATATCGCAAGCTCCGGAGTTCCCCAGGGATCTCATCTGGGACCCCTATTCTTTTGGATTTATATAAATTCCATTTCTTCTTGTTTTCAATATTGTAAGTTCCTTTTGTATGCTGATGACATAAAATTGTTTACTACAATATTGTCACTGACTGATTGCTATAACTTACAATCAGACGTTGATCGAATGGTGAATTATTGTAGTGATAATAGTTTATTTCTGAATTTGTCGAAATGTACTTTCATGACATTTACCAGGAATATTAATAGATTTGATTTTTGTTATCGCATTGGTGATGCTTCAATTCATATTACCATATTACCATATTAAAGACTTTGGAGTAATATTTGATTCTAAATTGATTTTTGACGCCCATATTGAATCAACAGTTAATTCCTGCTCTAGACTGTTGGGCTTTATTTTCAGGCCGTCTAAAATACTCCGTAGTATTGAACCTGTTAGATGCTTATTCAATGCTTACATATTGAGTCGCCTCTGTTTTGCAAGCGTGATTTGGTGCCCGCAGTGCAAGGTCTACATTAACCGACTGGAGAATATCCGAAATAAATTTCTCAAATACTTATGTATGAAGTCGAATTATCAATATAATAGTGGTAGTATTGCGGATGTCAGGTCGCGCTTTTGAGTTGTATCTCTTCAAAATAGGAGGACTATATCAGATCTACTATTTGTTCATAAAGTCTTCAACAATAAAATTTGTCATCATATAATACTTGGAATGTTCTCCATCCACGCCCCTAATGTTAATGTTAGGAATGTTCAATTGTTTCATCAACCATTTAGAAATACACGTTGCTCTCAGAACTCACCATTGGTGAGGATGATCAAAACTACAAATAAATATTATGATCTTGACATATTTCTCTTATCTTTCACTTAGTTAAGAAATCGGCTCAAAATCTACTTTCTTTAGTCTGGTTCATTCACTATTATTTTTCTATACAGAATTACTTCTTATTTCTCATGTTTTCATGCCAATTATTTGTTACTTTAATTTAGCTCATAGTTGATTTTGATTTTGATATATTGCATTGCGCTTAATTGCTGTACATGATATTCTGTGGATACTATGTTGGACGCAAGTCTGTTTGTATCTCAAATTGAGGAACTAAATAAATAAAATAAATAAATAAATGTACATACCTCTGGTGGAAATTAAAGATTACCTACTGCAGACTCAATATATGAATAATTAAGTTTTTTTTTCCGCCGAAATAACAATGTAGGTTTTACTCATATAAGTCGTAATCACATCTCCGAAAACATGTAAGGTAGATATAATAATATAAGAAATACATACAATGTGATTCAACTTTGACTGACTAAACCATAACTTGAAGATTTTTCGATTATTTGATCCAATTGAGATATTTCCAGAGAAATAAATAACAAAAATGGCTGAAGTCATTCATAATATGAATGATGCTACCAACATAATTTGCGAGGAACAGACGAACTACTTGTTTCTAGAAAAAACTCATTAACTATCGCATATAGTTCGGGAAATGCGAAAACATTTTTTTGAGTTCATCGTCATTTTATTTCTGTTGATAATTTTCACATTTTTTGATAATGGATTTGAAATGTCAACTATTGGATCGATTCAGTCTTTACTTGATGAAACATTTGTCATTCAACAATAAAAAGTTTGTGGAAATTGAATTTTATTTATAACAAGTTCTAGATGTACATGCACCTCAATTCCTCTGGTGATAATTTAAGATTTCTGCAGACACATATGAATAATTCAGTTTTTTTCAAGAAATAACAATGCAGATTAGATATATAATAATATAAGAAAGTAATAAAGATGATTCAAGTTTGACTGACCAAATTAGAAGTCCAAGATTTTTCGATTATGTAGTTCAATTGAGATCTTTTTAGGGTCACTGTACTTTTGGTTACAGCAGAAATGAAAACAAATTACCTCAAAAATGAAAGGTAACTATTTTTTAGCTCTCGTTTCCAGCTACGACGGCTTTATCACTTCGTCACGTTTTCTGTATTTGTGCTGAATTGTCAGGCTGTCCTCAGGCCATATAACTCTAGAAAAATTGAAATCTGGAAAGCACTCCTGAAATAGCCTCCCTTTTATAGTTCCGCTGGATAAAACATTTGATCCAAACTCCGCTAGGATAAATTGAAGAAATTTGAGAAATTTTTTTTGAGGAGGTAAAGCGTACATATCTCAAAAAATGGGGAAGTCATCTACGCGAAGAAATTTTTTTTTAATCATTAAAATATTCAAGGGACTCCTGTTAGATCCTATGAAGTTCATTGAATATTTAAATTTTGGTTTCATGAAGAAATATTTATTGGTATCCCTTCAGATACCTTCATGTAAATCATCTTTATGTGTACAGTCTTTATTATTTTCAATGAATTTACTCAAGTTTGAATAGGTATATAGCAATTTTCTCAGAAATACCTTTAGTGTATTTTAAGGAAATGTATTTAAAATTTTCTTTAATATTAGGATATACCATACTTATGATCCTACGTTGATGGACAAACTGTTGATGAATTTAATAATAAATAGCATTAAATATGGAATATCCTGATATTAAAGAAAATTCTGAATACAATTTCTTGAAATACACTAAAGGTATTTCTGAGAAAATTGCTATATACCTCAAAAATAAATATGATTTAAGAACTTCTTTTAAAACCTTTTCAAACTTGAGTAAATTTATCAAAAATATATACATATAAAGTATATATATATATTTATGTGTTTGTAAGTTAACCTGCGGTGATTACCCTAAAGTTTACATAGGACAGACTGGAGGAACTTTCCGACATAGTATGTAAATATTTGAAGAGTTTTCTCAATAATAAAAATAAAAATTTCACATATTTTAACCATTTGATAGGAACAGCACATACTTTCAACCATAATTTTCAATGAAAACAAATTGTAAAAATTACTATGTTTTACTACCAAAAAATTTATATTACACATTTTTTTGTGACTCGAGTTTCGGAAAATGAACTGTCCCATCATCAGACAAGTTATCTGATGATGGGATAGTTCATTTCCGGAATTACTACAACATAGTAATTTCTACAATTTGTTTTAATTATGATCAGCTACCAAATAGTAACGGGTGAAACAATTCAGTATCTGAAAATAAAGTATTTTTTATTTAAATTTAATCAAAATGAACTATCACAAAGTAATACTTCATACTGAATACTTCAAACTATGGAATGCTTTCTCTGTTTAATTGCTAATATTTGCGAATTTCACAAATTTGTGAATTCTCTGCATTACATTTCGAATTTCTCGTTCCTTTCATCTGAAAACAACCACAAATATGAATTCGAACAAGTATTTATGCACTGGTGACCATAAATCATCCTCATTCGATAACGCCGCTCTTTGATAACTGCCACAGCCCAATTAAGATTGCACCTGTAAATTGAAATGAGATTTTTCAGTGCGTTACTTTGGATTTGAAATAATAAATTATTTTTGTTCTTTTATATTTTAAAGGACTTCAACGAATGTTTGCACAAGTATGATATTTAGAGGATTTCAAGTGAAACAAATTTTTGATTACTATGTTTTACTACCAACAATATTGATGTTTTACAATATGTAAGGTTTACATTTTTGCATCGAGAATGACCACATATTTCCAACAATCGACAACCTAAAAATATTACATGTGGAATCGAAAGGAACGAAGCTCAACTATCTGGAGTCCATTGAAGTTTATCAATTGGTGCAGAAAAATATTCTTGAGATAATGAATAATCAAACTGATCTATGTAATTTCCAAATTCTTAATGCATTCAAATAACATCCTACCCTCATAATTTCCCAAAAATTTTTATTTTTTCTAAGATCTGGTCGGAAGAAACTTGCTGTAACTCCCACTTTTTTATTATCACTACGTTGTACCTAAATCTACATAATATACCATGTACCATGTGCTTAGGAGTCAGTTGCCTGAAGATGAACGAAAGTTCGAAACAATTTGCAAAAATGTAAATCATCTTGTAAATCTTTGTAAATCATCTAAAAATTGTTGGTCGTAAAACATAGTAATAAAAAATTTGTTTTAATTATTATCAACTACCAAATAGTAACGGCTGAAACAGATCGATATCTTAAAGGAGTTCATACTTTTTTCAATAATTCGTGTCTTTCTGTTCCTATATTAAATAAGTATTTTCGATTTTTAACATAAATATAATTTTTGTGGGAGGTTTTTTACTTCATATAAGGATTGTTTCAAAAATTTTAAATAACATGAATGTTGATTCTGTTAACTTCCTACAAATTTTCATTTCAAAAAATTTTCTTCAAATACTTTTATAATATATAATATAACATATAATATATATATATATATAAATATATATATATAAATATATATAAAAATCAATTGCTGTTCGTTAATCTAGCTAAAACTCGAGAACGACTCAGGGGATTTATCTTACCTTGGTCTTGAAATGATCGTGGTGGTCTAGGGAAGTTTTAAAAGGCAAGAAAAGTTGGAACTATTGCCGGGAAAACCCTGAAACAGCCCCTTTCTGTTTCCCATGAATTCCTCCGAAACGGCTTGACCGATTCTCATGAAATTTTGTGTGCTTATTGGGTAGGTCTGAGAATCAGAGAACATATTTTTTTCATCCCCCTAAATGTTGAGGGTAGGCCACCTCTAAATTTTTTTTTAATTCTCAGATAAATTGTTTCTTTATTTTTTTTTTATACATCATTAGAAAATACATACAGTACTGAATTTTCAACCGTCTACGATCAACCCCTATTTTTCCATCGCCAACTATATTTTTTTTTATTTTTAATAATTTCCCTCAATTATGATTTTTTTCTCAATTCAATTTGATTTTTCGCCTTCGCCGGTCGTTAACTGATCAACTATCAATCGATCAGTTATCCCCGCAGATGTCCTTTGTCACGTCTCATCCAGCAAACATCACGGAGTAGGTATGAGAACGAAGCCGGTCGCCTGTCTTACTCACTATACAGTTTTCGGCCATTTCCTTTGGGTTTTATTTGTATATCGATCGTAGCAGTGACCGTTTTACGTATTATTTTCATTTTTCTATGCATCTCTCATGTTAATTTTACTCTCATCGTAAATTTATCATTAATTTCCAGTGCAATAATTATTTATTCAAAATTTATTAATAACTGATAAAGACAGTTTTATCTATCAATTAATTGAGTGATCTCATGAAAATAAACACTTGTTGTGATCTCCAGCCAACAACGGCAATTACCGTACCTGTATATATTGTACTTAACGGTTTTTGGAAATAGTTTTGAATCAAAACGAAAACGTATTCCTGTTTAATAAATGATGTCAAATAATAAGCAACCGAATACAATATTAAGTCACTGTTCTTTACTAATACACTGATAGAAGGATTTATTAACTATTAATAATTTAATTTCTTTGAAGACAACTTCAATAAATGTTTTTTTACATTCAATAAAATATGTTTGCAAATATGTTAATGAAGAAAGTGATATGGTTGTATTGAGAATTGAAAATACTTATGTAAATGCTCCTCCGTTGAATCAAAATGATGAAATTACGAATTACCAAATTGGTCGGTACATCAGTTCCAATGACGCTGTCTGTCTTTCGGTTTCCCAATTCATGAACGGGATCCACTAGTTATCCATTTAGCTGTCTATCTTAAAAACGGCCAGCCCGTATATTTCACGGACGATACAGCGCTTGATCGTGCTATAAATTCACCAAAAACTACGCACACCGAATGTTTTGAACTGTGCAATCGTGCGGATGCATTTGGTGCCTTCGCACAAACACTGCTCTATTCTGAAGTTCCACGATATTTTATATGGGCTTAATCGAAAAAATGGATACCCCGCAAGCAGGGGACATGGGTTAATGCGTGCCCCGGTTTATTTAAATAAAATATTTTGGGTCGTGTATATACAGCCAACCCAAGGAATACTGAGTGTTTTTATTTGTAACTGCTGTTGTTTACCGGACCATTGTCATTTCAAGATATACGCAAGGTAGATGGACAACAGTATCCAACGTATAAAGAAGAAGCCTTGCACTAGGCTTTCTAAAAAGACGACAATCAATGCCAGATGTGCCAATTGAGTTCAAACGCATTCAATTCCCAGTTAGATTGGCATTTGCTATGACGATAAATAAGTCACAAGACCAGACATTGTATGTGGCTTAGATTTGGAACACCATGCTTTTCCCACGGACAACTATATGTGGCATGTTCTCGCGTGGGAATACCATCCAGTTTGTTTGTGTTGGCTAAAGACGGACTAACCAAGAATATTGTACACTCTATTGCGCTGAGAGATTAATGTTTATATGTTTTCAACTGCCATAATTGATAGTAAAAATATGAATAATTGTTTTCAATGTTTAGATAACTATCGAGAATTGTAATTTAAGATATATTTGTTACTTTGTTAAAGATTAGTTTATTAACCTAAATAAAGCATACTTTCTTTGTCTACAACCCTTTCGATTATAAGTAAATCCCCGTACACTCATAGTAGATAGTTATTTTGATTGAACTAAAAAAATGTTTCCTAGGAATAATATACATGGCAAAACAACGTTTGCCGGGTCAGCTAGTCTACTACTCTGTCAAGAAAGTACCGGGAATTTTCAATTAAAACAACATTTTTACATTTAATCGTCAAAATTTATTGGGTCGCCTTCAAAATAGGCTCCATTTGCTCCAATACATCTATGCCAACGGCACTTCCAATTATCGAAACATTTTTTATAGGCGCTTTCCGGGATGGACTTTAGCTCTCGCGCCGAATTTTGTTTTATGGCTTCAATCGACTCAAAACGGGTGCCACGAAGGGGTAATTTTAGTTTTGGGAAGAGCGGCAGGGAGCCAAATCCGGCGAATACGGTGGTTGCTGAAGCACGTTTGTTGAGTTTTTGGCGAGCAAGTCAGTCACAATCGTAGCTCGGTGAGAAGGCGCGTTATCGTCATGCAAAATCCATGAGTTGTTCGCCCACAAATTTGGCCGCTTCTTACGGATACGCTCACGCAAACGTTTCATAACGCCTAGGTAATACTCCTTGTTTACCGTCTGACCCTCTGGAACGAATTCGTAGTGCACCACGCCACGGATATCGAAGAAAACAAGGAGCATCACCTTCATTTTCGAGCGGCTTTGGCGTGGTTTTTTCGGTTTCGGCTCATTTTTTGCCACCCATTCCGATGATTGCTGGCTTGTTTGCATATCGTACTCGTAGACTCAGGTCTCATCACCAGTTATAATGTGTTCCATGAATGTAGAATCGGAATTACAGCGATCCAGCATGTCTGAAGCAACCTGTTCGCGATGACGTTTTTGAAGAAAATTCAGGTCTTTCGGTACGAGTCGTGCGGCCACCTTTCTCATGCCCAAAATATCAATCAAATTCGTACGTGCGGACTCGTGGGATATCTTAAGATCATGTGCTATCTCTCTCAAGCTGGTACGACGGTTTTCCAGCACCCTTTCCTTAATTTTATCGACGTTATCTTCGATCGAAGCCGTCGATGGGCGACCACTTCACGACCGTCCTTGAAGGCTCTGTACCACTGATATGCACGAGTTTTCGATAGAGCATTATCACCAAAGGCCTTTTGCAACATTTTCAATGCATTGGCACACGAAAATTCATTTGCAAGACAAAACTTTAAACAAATTCTCTGCTCAACGTAATCACCCATAGTAAAAATCGGCACGCACTCTGACATCGACTGACTTAATCAGCTGTTGCAAACACACTAGTTGACAGATCCCGCTCAAGCTTGGCATAGTAATTAAGGACAGTGGTACCAACCTAGGAAAAAAAATTTTACCTGCCTCATTGCCCCGCCAGATTTAAATCGATAATTCCCGGTACTTTCTTGACAGAATGTATATATATATATATATATATATATATATATATATATATATATATATATATATATCTATACTAGCTGACCCGGCAAACGTTGTTTTGCCATATATATATATATATTGTTATGGATTAGTAATTAAATTTTTAATTTAATTTTACTTTTTCTACCCCACTTGATTTGTTTTTTGAATTTAAATTGGAAAACTCTACATAAATAAACTTATTTCTACCTTTGGTAAGTTTAATCATCCATTAACAATGTTCCTTTGATGTTGGCTTTGATCTATTTCAGGATTTTATTTTGGTTCCTGAAGAATATTTCCGGAATGTTCGGATCTCCCAGCCCCCTTCGTTGATTGCTTCCTTTGTATTTAAATTGTTGAATTCCTGATTGATATTTGGGATGCTTTTATCCATAACACTCAGGTAACGTAATTTTTATCATATTTACATTCACAATAATAATACTGATTTATTTTTAGGTTCTCGAACAGGATAATTGAAGAGAGAAATTTTCTATTTTGAGACAGACCGATGTAAATTTTGCTCTCGTATTTTTAAAAACTGCTTCGATTTTTCTGTGCCTTTACTATTTATAGTTTTCACGAAAAATTGAATTTCAAAGCTTACTAGCTTCTGTCAAAATTATTGAAAAAGTATACTTTCGATGATTTTACAAAATTCACAATATTTCTTGGTTTGAAATTACTGGTAAAAATTAGGCTATTTTTTGAACTACATTTTGATGTATGTTTCATGTTGAGGAGAACAGTGAAAGTCCTGCTTATCATCCGTAAAGTATTTCAAGTGTCAAAATTTAACAAAGTTCAACTTCTAATGCTTAAAAACTCATAAATTACTTAATATTACCAATGAAAATGATTAAATTTCTTTAGCTTAGATGCTATTACAATTCCATTGATGCCTAAACATCTTGAAGGATATCTCTTACATTAAAAATTTCAGAATATATGACGAAGATTCTATCTTTCATTGAATTAATTGAATTTTGATCAAATTTGTCCTATTTACATAAGTCTGGTGAGTTATATTTAATTCAGCTTGTTCTTTGTCAATAATTTCACTGAAGTTTATATGTAATTCATGATAGTTATAAATCTTTTCAACAATTTTCTTCATAAGTTCAAACAAGATATATAAATTCAAATTACTTCTATTTATTACAACTTTGGCTTTCTTAAACATTTTATAATTGTGAATTGAAATCTCCCTGTGAATTATATTTATAAATTGTCAACAAGATAACTGATTTTTGATCACTGTTCAAAGAATTTTCACTCGACTAGTCGTTATGTACTCTGAATATGCTTTTTCTTCATAATTTTAGCTTGAGAGTATTTTTATGAATTTATTTATTAATATTTCTATTAGTATTGATCTAATTTAATTGATTTTGATAGGACTACACTCCAACGAGTCAACATACATACAACGGTGAGTCTTTTTCTTGGATTTTATTGATTTTTATTATCTGAGTTTTTGAATAATGATTGTTTATACCACATTCACAAAGTGTCTTTGATGAAATCCACTACTATATTATTATATGGTATATATATATATATATATATATATATATATATATATATATATATATATATATATATATATATATTTATAAGAATGTTATCAATTCTTATTTTTATAATTGAAAAAATAGACGATTTGATGTCACAATTCTAGAAGATGTTATTTTCTTTAGTTTAAAATATAACAGAATAACATACACAAAGTAAAATAATAACATACAAAGAAATAAAAATATCTTACTAACCTGGAAGAAATCAAAAACAATGCTTTTTCTGCGGTTTCTCAACTCAAATTTCTAACAGCTAATTCAATATAACATGTGACAGTTTTAGATTAAAATTTCAGACATAGAACATAGATTATAGAACATAGAACATAGAAGTTACAAAATTGTTTTCCCTAAAAATAACAATTTTATTTTTACATCCCCCCACACAAAGTATCCATTACATGTTTGCGTTTTCACATGGGAGCAACTTAGTTACATGAAAATAGTCACTGTTCTTTCTTTTATTTCCAATATCTATTTCATATATAGTATTACAATTTTTTTTCGGTATTGGAGAGGGTCCTAGTCTTATTTCATCAAGTTTCCTTCTATTCAATTTTGATTTATTTTCAACGTAAACATAGTCTCCAATTTTGAAATCATAATGTTTCCTATTCTTATAGATCAGTCTTTTATTGGATTCATGATAGCGTAAAAAATTTTTATATGCTATTTCCTTATCTTTTGGTTAATTTCTCTCTTCAATAAGTTCGTCTGGAGCAATGGGATCAGTTCTGCCAGAAAGTAAATATTCTGGGCTATATCCAGTTGTAGAATGGTCTGTTCTATTGTATTTTTCAATACATTTATTGGCTATTCTCGTCCATGTCCTAGTTTTATTTTCGTTTTGTTTGCACCTTATTCTGTTCACTAATGTCTGATTTAGTAGTTTTTTCAGACCATTAGAAAAAGGACAATCTACTGTTGTGAAAATCAATTTCATATTCAAACATCTCTGGGTATTGATATTAATAGTGTTGTCTTTGGTCGTTTATCTTGAATTTTATTAATTAATTCGATTAAATCTTCGGTTGTTTGCTGTTTTGAAGTACTCGCAAAAGCATATCGGGTAAAATGATCCACTAGAACATGAAGGTATCTTTTTGAAGACAAGTTTCCAGCAAAACCTTCAAGTGTCTAATGACATTATTTCAAATGGTTCCTCTGCTGGGCCCAATTGAGAAAGGAGATCATACTTTTGCCCTACTCTCGTTTTATTTTTACAACATATGTCACATGATGCACAAACTTCTTTTGTCAGTGAATCCATATTCTGAATGTAATAAAACTTTCTGATTTTATTATTTATCTTACTAGCCAAATATGGCCATAATCTTGTGCACTTTTCTGATTAAATCTTTTCCGAAATTATTGGATTAAATAATTTTTTTGTTATTTTTGTGCAATTCGTAATGTTTCTATTTCTGTACAATAGTTCTTCTCACATTATTTATCTTTAAGAGATTATCCTGTTTATCGTTTTTTATTTCATTTAATTCCACCAAATTGACATTCATATTGAATTCACATGTAGCCGTATACGTAGGCTGTGTTGATTTTGCTTCCGAGATAAATTGTAATTAGAAGTAAAGTCTAGAATATATTGAAATCAAATTTGCATCAACGTATTCTTCGAAGATCAAGCTTCAAAATGGTTGGAGAAAAAAGGACAACTAGACAAAATGTCCCCACAAAATCCGTTTCAGTCGATGACAGAGTCAAGTTACTGGAGGATCATATGTCAGCTGAAGTAAGGGAATTGAAAAGTTTCATAAATTCACGGGATCCTATATCGACGACCCCTCAGGAACTCAGCAATGAAGATTTTTTTTTCAAGAGTATTACACTCTGAAAAGTCCATACAAAGTGCCATTGTGCCCATAAAGATCGAGCTAAAAAATATGAAGTCTGAATTCCTGTCTATAAATAAAAGGAACAAATGTCAACAACACATACTCAATGGAGTTGTTATAAGCGGGCTTCAAGAAAATGCTAATTCCGATTCCCTAAGGAAACAAGTAGTCGTTATTATAACAAATAAAATCGGCATAACAATATCTGAAAACGACATACATAGTTGTCATAGATTGGGAATCAAACGTCAAGGACGTGTTAAACCCAGGCCAACAGCAGTTGTGTTTGAACAAATAGAAACGTGATATGATATTCGGAAAGAAAAGAAATTTGAAAAACAGTGGTATTGTTTTCATGGAGATGCTAACAAAGGAAAAACAATTATTGTATAGACCTGCTTGTGAAAAATATGGTCTCAAAAATTGTTGGACTTGGAAGGGTGATGTTTTTTTAAACGACGGTAGTGAAAAGAGAATCATAAAGAATATTGATGAGAGTTAAAGTAGAATTCACAATTTGTAAGTACAACTGATATAACTTTTGGGAATGAAATAATTAAATATGCCGGAGAAAATTTTGTTGGTCACTCTCCATTCCTGTTTAAGAAATTAAACTTTTATCAGTTGTATTCTTTTAGGATTAATCTTTTTTTTAATATTCAAATTTTTTTTGTTAGAAGCACTGCAATTTGAAAGTAGAATTGATCTTCATTTACGGATATTTGTTAATTTATAATAACTTTATAGCAGTTTGTTTCTGAATATTTTCGTTTTAGATTTTTAGATACGAGTGATTAACTGTTTTTATATATCATTGTGGATTATCATAAAATTTAATAATTTCAAATGGGTGTTCACGACATTACATTTGCTCATTGAAATATAAACCGTTTGATATCCCATTTTTCAGGTTTTCAAACATATATACTTTCTAGAAAGCAAGATATTTTCGGACTGTGTGAAACTTGGTTGACAAAGCAGGTCTCCATTGATGGTTACAACTTTGTTAGGAATGATAGGGATGGCAGAGATGGTGGTGGCGTAGGTATTTACATCAAGAGATGTATTTCATATACAATTTTAAAATCCGGGAATGTTATAGAACAACTTTGGCTCAGGTTGGACATTCGAGGGTGGAAATGTGCCATTGGGGTTGTCTACAGACCTCCCGACTTATTATTATATATTGGATCGTCATGCTTATAAGGGCTATGCAGGTTGACAGAGATAGGGCTCTGAGTAATTTTAAAAAAGCATCCCAGCTTTGTCAACTGTGACAAAGCTGGGATATAACACTTATAAACCTATAAATATAATATATAATATAATATATAAAACACTTAGAAACCTGGTAACAGTTACAATCAAACGAGAGAAAAAATTATTTTTCAAACAGGTATATTGTGATAAGAGCGCTAGGGAACTGTGGTCTGCTTTGAGACTGCTTGATTTGGGCGGTGGGAGTAGGCGGAGTCCTGAGATTTTGGGTGCTTTGGGCAATGCTACTGACATAAACAAGTCTTTCATTAATGCGGTTCCTGATATTCAACCGGATCTTGAACAGATAAATTTCTATGAAAACAATAGATTGAATAATGGCTGCAGCTTCAATTTTGCCTGTGTTGATGAAATGAACATCTTTGACATTATAAAAAGCATTTAAGGTAAATCTACTGGTATAGACGGTATAAACATCCTTACCATAAATTTATGTGTCCTTTTTTCGTTACCTTACATCACTCACATTTATAATTTCTGCATTAGGAACTCGGTTTTTTCAACTTTATGGAAAAAAGCTAAAGTAATTCCACTGTCAAAGAATCGTAACACCACTATTATTGGGGACATAAGACCTATCAGCATTCTCCCAACTTTCTCGAATATATTCGAAAAAATTCTTGATAAGCAAATCCAAGAATACCTTGATGTGAATAAGATCATTCCCTGTAAGCAATCTGGATTTAGGAGAGGACATAGCTGCAATACTGTTCTTCTCGGTATCATCGATGATATATATTCTGATACTGTTGGACTACTCGAAGGCATTTGATACATTAAAATATAAAATGTTGCTTTCAATTTTGGAATTCATTGGATTTTCTATGGAGGCTGTGGGGCTCCTCGGAAGCTAACTTTGTAGTAGGGCACAGGCGGTTTATTCGAGAGGTGTAATGTCATCATATCTCAAAATGACAAAAAGTGTTGAGCAGGGATCTGTTTCAGGGCCGAAGCTATTTATAATTTATATCCTACGTTTGTTAAATATTTTTACTTCATCATGTAGTCATGGTTTTGCTGATGATATACAATTTTACATGTCTTTTCAACCGGATGAAAGCAGTCAGGCAATAGCAACTTTAAATTCTGATTTGCCCCAAGTTCTTGACTTCTCAAGGAGACACTGTTTGAAGCTTAACAACTCTAAGACTGTGGAAATGGTTTTCGGTAGTAGGGTGCGAAGAAAGTAGTTTCATACTGATTATATATCTCAAATATGCCTGGCTGGTCCTCCAGTGAGGTTTGAGTCCGAAGTGAAAAATCTTGACCTGACTATCGATCAGGATCTACGCTTCTCAACGCATATAAGTCGTTGTTTACAAAGGGCACACATGAATTTGAAGGTTATCTATCAAAACCGCAATGTTCTGCCGGTTCCTCTCAGAATTATGCTTTGTGACTCACTGGTGCTTTCCCATTTTAATTTTTGTACACTGTTTATGGTCCTTGTCTAACTGTCCTAGATGGTGGCAGGATTCCGAGGGTCCAAAACTCCTGCCTACGAATAATTTATGGAGTTAGAAAATTTCAACCGATTAGTCATAAGTTCAGGACATCCAAATGGTTGAACATGAGGCAGAGAAGGTATATTCATTCGCTGAGTCTTTTTTAAACAATCCTACAGAATAAATCACCACCATATATCTATAATAAAACAACTTCTAGAACCGATGTCCATAATTTAAATTTAAGGCACATAAATGTCATCACTTTTCCTCGTCATTTCACTAAATTCTTCTAGAGATCATTTTCGTATTACATCGCACATTTGATGAATGAGTTCATTGGAGAATTGTATTTGTCAACAGAAAGATTCAGGAAGCATATTTTGAATTTGGTGGCGGTTTGATCTGGGATAAATCACTCTAATAGGCTATTCCTTTTGGTGAAAGTTTATTTTTTTCTCTTTGTAAAATTTGCTTGCGATGCTCCTCGTAAGTTTGTAACTCTTAATTTCCTTTTTTTTTTTTTTGTTTTACCTAGGTTAGCTAAGCAGATGGCTGTGGTGGTGTTGGCAGTAAGCTTTCGTCACCTGGCTGAACTGAATCTCGACTAGAGATTTATAAAAATATTTTTTATTCACCTTTGTACATATTATATTCTCAATAAAGTTATTTAATAATAATAATAATTAACTGTTCCTATACATTCGCCCATATTCTCCGTTTCTTCCAGAACTGGGTTTCTAGAAAGACAATCTGCTTTTACATTTCCTTTTCCTGGTTCATATCTAATCTCAAAATCGAATTGTGCTAGAAAATTAATCATGTCACCCACCTCTTCATCTATTTTTGTAGGAAATTTTTCCCTTCTAGTGGCTTATGGTCAGTAACAACAATACGTTTGTGTACTATTAGCTAATATTTCCAAAACTTAATTGCCTCTTTAATTGCCAGACATTCAAAAAATATTGCTCTCTTGTTCTTTTGATATTTATTTAGTTTTTTAGAAAAATACGCTACGGGTTTCATTTCACCATTAATCTGCTTAAGTTTAAAAACAGCTCCTACTCCTTGAATACTGGCATTAGTATTTATATAGTAGTATAGGCACTTGGGTCGACAATTGCAAGAATTGGCTCCGAACGAAGGATGTCCTTAACCTTATTGAAGGCTTCCTTACCAACCAATGACCTATTGAATTTTACATCTTTTCTAAGTAAATTATGCAACGGTTCTAATATTCTTGCTGAATGTTCCATATATTTGTGATAAAAACTAACTTTATCCTAAAGCTGCCTTACCTACTTCCGAATAGCTGGTGTTGAAAAATTCCTAATGAAAATTAAATTCACATTTATAGGTCGTACTGTATTATTTCCCACAATATGTCCTTAATATTTGACTTCTTCTTCTGCAAATTCACACTTGATAAATTTAAGTCTGAATCCTTCATTGCATATTGCTTTCAAGAGACTCTCCCAATGTTCTATATGTTGGTCAAATGGTGAAGAAAATATTAGAATGTAATCTATATAATTTAGGCAGAATAAATTCAGGTCATATTTTCTGATAATATTATTATTCAATTTACGTTGAAATATGGCCGGAGACGTTTTAAGTCCAAAAGGTAAACATTTCCATTGACAGTGAACATTCTGTATCACAAAAGCAGTCTTTAATTATCTTTGATACGAATAGGAATCAACCAAAAGGCAGAATTTACATCTAATGTAGTAAAGAATTTTGCATTTCGGGTCTTGGCTAAGATTTCATCAGTTAATGGAAAAGGCTGTGGTTTGAGAACAATTCATTTATTGGATTCACGAAAATCGACACCTAATCTGGTTTTAGATCCTTCATCTCTCTTATATGCTAAAGTGACTGGTGATGCAAAAGGTGAGGAGGACTCCTCAATCAGATTCTCTTTCAAAAATCTTCCTATTTGGAATTCTATCTCTTTTTGATCCTCCATTGAGCATCTGTCTGGTTTTTTTTGCTATAAATTTGTGTTCTAAATGTTTTATATGTGTGATATTGCTTAGAAAAGTTCTGTTGGTATCCCTTCATTGAAATTGATGTTTTAATCATTGTTATCATTATTATTATCATTATTATGGACACAATCGATTTTTTCTATTCGTTCATTTCTGATAAATATTCAAATCAAAATCTAGTTTTAATTGAAAATTATAAATAGAATCTAGTCCGAGTTGAATATCATACTCGAAATTTTTCTCATTAACTACAAAAAAAAACAATTTTTTTCTAATATTATTGATTCTCAACACCTTCAATTCTATCAATGACAGCAGTCTTAGTTTTTTTGGTTTGAAATGTCCTGATTTAATTCATCCTGAACCCCAACATTGTTTACAGTTTTTATGTTACCGGGTTTGTTCTTTTGTTCAAAATTATTGGATTTATTCCTTAGCTGACATAAAATCTCCGGATGAAATCTACCTGAAAAACTATTCTTCTCACAAATTGAGCATGGTTCCTTCTTAACTGGTTTTCTATTTGTTCGTGAATAGGAATAGGAAGGAATTTGTTCGGCAAATTCATTCATTCTATGATTTTCTTTATTTCCATCGTTGTCATATTTTTTTGAACTTTCTAGCTTTCGCAATTCACCCAATAATTCCTCGAAAGTTGTTACATTTGATCGATTAATTCTACCTTATGAAATATTTGGCAAACTTGTCACAATTAAATCAATTAATATGTCAGTTGGCAAATTATTTCGGAGATTTAACAACAAATTTTCTTTCCTAAAAGCGTAGTCAACTAAACTTCCTCCTATGGACCTAAATGAATACGTCTTTCTATATTTATGCCAACTCGTTTCGCAAAAACTCTGTAAGCAGTTATCTTTCCATATTTGAAAACTTTTGTCTAAACCTAATGTAATAAATTTAGAATCAAACATTTCTTTCGTTATTCCATCCAGAAACAACCGTAAAATCAAAAATTTGCCTCTATCTTCTTTTACTTCATAACTCGTGCATACTTCTCGAATTTTTTTAACCCTAAATTCACTGAAACACTCGTACCATGAAAAATTATTCTGCACAAAATCCTCCTTGTTCCTCTTGAAATTAATTTTATTCTCCTTGCTTTTTCTTGAATGTTCTACCGTAGCCTGTGGTTCTGATGATTTTTGTCCAAATACTGTTCTCACGTATGCTGGTGAATAAATCAGTTGTAAATATTCATTCTTGAACATCACATCTTCTTCGGATCAAAATATATTTCTTTGAATTCCGGAGTTAATGAAATGACAGACGTACGAATTGAACCTCTTACTTCAATCGATTTCAAGATAATCTCCCGGTTCGGTAATGCCAAATGTTAATGATGGTCAGATATATACTGTTTGTCCTTTGGTATTTCATAATATGTATTTTCCGTTCCCGTAGCTTGGACCCATTGGAATTTGTATGTATTTTTCTTCTAATCAGTATTTGATGCTTCCAAAGCGATGCAAATTTTCATAGATCATGATTCTGGAAGATTTTATCTTCCTTAGCTTAAAATATAACAGTATAACATACACAAAATAAAATAATAACATACAAAGAAATAAAAAAGGCTTACCAACCTGCAAGAAATCAAAAACAATGCTGTTTTTTCGAGTTTCTCAACTCACATTTCTAACAGCTAACTAAATATAAAATGTGACAGTTTTAGTTCAAAATATTAGACATAGAACATGGAACATAGAAGTTACAAAATTGTTTTCCCTAAAAATAACAGTTTTGTTTTGACATATATATATATATATATATATATATATATTTATATATATATATATATATATATATATATATTTACGTATATATATTTATTTATATAAGTTGTTTTCCCTAAAAATAATAGTTTTACATCCCCCCACACAAAGTATGCACCCCTCATTACATGTTTGCGTGTTCACATGGAGCAACTTAGTTAAATGAAAATAGTTAGTCCTTCCTTTTATATTCAGTATCTATCTCTATAGTGTTAAAAATTTTTTTACTATTAGAAAAGGTTCTATTCTTATTTCATCAAGTTTTTTTCGATTCAATTTCGATTTATTTTCAACGTA
Organism: Megalocaria dilatata; assembly: GCA_034642435.1. Lineage (NCBI taxonomy): Eukaryota > Metazoa > Arthropoda > Insecta > Coleoptera > Coccinellidae > Megalocaria > Megalocaria dilatata. The sequence goes on along the minus strand of CM067859.1, from coordinate 65,098,805 downwards.
AATATAGTCTCCAATTTTAAAATCATAATGTTTCCTATTCTTGTCCATCAGTCCTTTATTGTATTCATGATATCGTAAAGAATTTCTCTATGGTATTTCCTTATCTTTTGGTGAATTTCTCACTTAAATAAGTTCTTCTGGAGCAACGGGATCAGTTCTGCTACAAAGGAAATATTCTGGGCTATATCCAGTTGTAGAATGGTCTGTTCTATTGTATTATTCAATACATTCATCGGCTATATTCGTCAATGCCCTAGTTCTTCTTTCTTTTTTTTATTTCATTTAATTCCACTAAATTAACTGTTCTTATACATTCGTCCATATTCTCTGTTTCTTCGGGAACTGAATTTCTAGAAAGGCAATCTGCTTCTACATTTCCTTTTTCTGGTTCATATCTAATCTGAAAATCGAATTGTGATAGAAGATTCATCATGCCACCCAGCTCTTCATCTGGTCTTGTACGAAATTCTTTCCCTTCTAATGGCTTGTGATCAGTAAGAACAATGAATTTATGTCCTATTCGCCAATATTTCCAAAATTTAATTGCCTCTTTGATTGCCTGACATTCTAGGAACATTGCTTACTTGTTCTTTTGATATTTACTTAGTTTTTTAGAAAAATACGCTACGGGTTTCATTTAATCAATTCATCTGTTCTTGTTTAAGAAGAGCTCCTACTTTTTGAATACTGGAATCGGTTTATATAGTAGTATAGGCACTTGGGTCGAAAATTGCAAGAATTGGCTCAGAAAAAAGGATGTCCTTAACCTTCTTAAAAGCGTCCTGACAAGCCAATGACCAATTGAATTTTACATATTTTCTCGGTTAATTATGCAATGGTTCTATTAATCTAGCTGAATCTTTTATATATTTGTGATGAATATTAACTTTACCCAAAAATTTCCTTATCTTCTTCCGAGTATCTGGTGGAGAAAAATTCCTAATGGAAATTAAATGGTGATTTATAGGACGTAATGTATTGTTTCCTACAATATGTCCTAAATTTTTGACTTCTTCTGCAAAATTACACTTGATAAATTTAAGTCTGATCCTTCATTACATATTCCTTTCAAGAGACTCTCCAAATGTTCTTCATGTTGGTCAAATGTTGAAGAAAATATTAGAATATCATCTATATAATTCAGGCAGAATAAATTCAGGTTATATTTTCTGACAATATTATTCAATATACGTTGAAATATGGCCGGGGATGTTTTAAGTCCAAAAGGTAATCATTTATTTCTATTGCCAGTGACCATTCTGTGTCACAAATCAGTCATATCTATCTTTGATACGAATAGGAATCGACCAAAAGGGTGAATTTACAACTAATGTAGTGAAGAATTTTGCATTTCGGGTCTTGACTCAGATTTCATCAATTAATGGGAAAGGCTGTGGTTCGGGAACAATTCATTTATTGAGTTCACGAAAATCGACACATAATCTGGTTTAGACCCTTCATCTCTCTTATATGCTAAAGTGACTGGTGATGCAAAAGTTGAGGAGGACTCCTCAATCAGATTCGCTTTCAACAATTTTCCTATTTAGAATTCTATCTCTTGTTGATCTTCTATTGGGCATCTGTATGGTTTTTTTGCTATAAATTTGTGTTCTTAAAGTTTTATATATGCCTCATTATTTTGCAGCTGACTAATATCAAATTTGTGTTTTTGCAAAAATATGGTTATTTTCATTTATTAAACAATTTTTAAAGTTCAATTTGATTTCTCTGATTCGTTTCCAAATGGTCTAATTTTGCTTCGAAATGTTCTATTGGTATACCTTCATTGAAATTGATGGTGTAATCTTTATTATCATTATTATTATTATGGGCAAAATGGATCTTTCTCTCCTCATTCAATAGAATCTAGTCCGAGTTGAAAATCATACTCGAAATTTTTCTCATTAACTACAAAAAAAACAATTTTTTTCTGATATTATTGATTCTTAACACCTTCAATTTTATCAATGACAGCAGTCTTAGTTTTTTTGGTTTGAAATGGCCTGATTTAATTCATCCTGTACCCCAACATTGTTTACAGTGTTTATGTTACCGGATACGTTCTTTTGTTCAAAATTATTGGATTTATTCCTTAGCCGATATAATGTCTCCGGATGAAATTTACCTGAAAAACCATTCTTTTCACAAATTGAGCATGGTTCCTTCTTAACTGGTTTTCTATTTGTTTGTGAATAGGAAGGAATTTTTTCGGCAGATTTATTCTTTCTATCATTTTCTTTTTTTCGATCGTTGTCATAGTTTTTTGAACTTTCTAGCTTTCGCAACTCACCCAATAATTTCACGAAAGTTGTTATATTTGATCGATCAATTCTATTTTGTAGAATAAAACCATTGTAAAGATATTTGAATGATAGGTTTAGCTGAGATATGTGATATATCTGTTGTTTCATCGAATAAGATTGAAAAGTAATTAGCTTCCTTCACTCTCCGTGATATTGTTTTCTGAATGATTTCCTTGCAAACATCAATCAACTAATTTTTCAGAGTTTTGCTGAGATATGTTGCGTTAGATTTAAAAGGCTCTAAATGATTCTGCAATTTTGTGTCACCATATTCTATACGGAATTTCAAAAGGGCTCTGAAATTTCCTTCATCAGCTACATGCTGCCATTATCTGATTTCTTGGCGAGCAATATACCATCGTCGCGATGGCCACGTAGTAATATATTTTGATGACCAAAAAAAATTATCGTTTAAACAATGGGTCGCAAGCCTTCACTGTTTTCATTTACTTGTTTTTTGAATACTGATTTGATTAATAATATTAGTGTAATTGACGAAACAATTGTTGCCTGAACATAAAATATTAACAGATATAAAATGTTTTACTCCGAAACTCCCAAGAACTTTGCTTCTAACTGATAAAATTTTAGGTACTTGCGCTAAGCAAGCTAGCGAAGCGGTACGACTGGCGCACTGGCGGTAAGGGACATAGAACTATACGAACTGATGAACTACATAAGGATAGTTAGTCCCAGGCCAGTGTACAGGCACAGAGTGGAGAAGAAAAGCAGAAATACTTCTCTATTCTGTGGTGTAGGAGTGCCCAGCGTGTGTATTTGCCACACATGTGTTCAATCAATAAAAATAGAAAAATGATCACTAGTCAAACTAGACTCAGCCCAAAGGGGGGGTCAGCTCTACAGCGTTCTATGCCTTCCGGTGCCCAGCCTCCATTCCTGCCTATTCTCCAAATCTCCTAGTCTAAGAGCTAGAAAAATATGATTAACAAAATATATCTTACCAAACAAACTGAATGCAGCTATCTGAATAAACACTACAATGAAGTGAAGTTCGCCACAGAAACTACCCAAAGTTTGCAAGGTACTTTATGCAGTGTAAACCAGAATATATAATTATTATACGTACAATAAAATAATAATTTGGTTTTAAAGGAGTCCATAAAATACCTTGCAAACTTTGTGTAGTTTCTGTGGCGAACATAGAATACGTAGGATTTTTAAAAGTTCACTCCATCGTAGTGTTTGTTCAGATAGCTGCACTCAGTTTATTTGGTAAGATATATTTTCTTGATTATTTCTATTTTTTAAATGATGAGTTTTCAATGTGTTAATTCTATATTGTTTTTTGAAGATGTTCTGCAAGTTTTAAGAAAAGTTCTTGGGGTTATGTTTTGCAATTTTGCGAAGGAAATTGGTTTTAATAAAATAAGGTACAACAAAATTTATAAACCTTCAAGTATTCATTACTAGATGAATACTTGAAGGTTTAGTCTTGAATCAATTGAATATACTAAGATTTAAATGATAATTTATATTTCTTCGAATTTTTGTATTCACTTTTAGTACTGTGCGATAAGTGTTTAATTCTGTATGTCTACTAATTTGACATGGTATGTTCTTAAACAGTTAGTGTGAATAAATATTTTTGAAATTAAAATTTTTAGTAGGTTTACAGAATGAATATGGACGATATTTAATTTTTTTTTTAAAATAGTTCTATCAAGTAAAAAATCTTTCTCTTTTATTTTATTGTAAATATAATAATTATTTTTTTTGGTGTCCACTTATAACATATTATCATTTGATTTCAAAGGTTTGCATAAAATACCTTGCAAACTTTGTGTAGTTTCTGTGGTGAACATAGAATACGTATGATTTTCAAGGGTTCACTTCATTCTAGTGTTTGTTCAGATAGCTGCATTCTGTTTGTTAGGTAGGATATAATCTGTTAATTATTCTTATTTTTCAAATGTGAAGTAGGTCTGATGTTTTAGGAATTTTTTTGGAGAACTTATTTTGAAGAAGTTGTTTTCGAAGAAGGTTATGTGCATATTTGGAAAGGAATTTGGTTTCAATAAAACAAGGTACGAAACAGAATTTTGTACCCTTCAAGTATTTATTCAATAGATTTAATTGATAATTTACATTTCTTTGAATTCTTTTGTTCATTTTTGAACTAACTTATAAGCGATTAATTCTATATGTTTACTAATTTAACACGGTGTATTTCTAGAAATTTATTTACTTCATTTCAAAAAGTTTTTTGAAAAATTTTTTTTCTGAATTTAAATTTGTAGGACGTTAACAGAATAAATCTCTATGATATTTTAAATTTTTTAAATAATCCCTATGTCGAATAAAAAACCTCTTTTTATCACAAAAATGATATTTATATATAAAATCGAAAATAATTGTTTAATATAGTAACGGTGAGACACGAATTATTGAAAAAAATTTGAAAATCCTTTAAATAACATAAAATACTTGTGCAAACTTTGGTTGAAGTCCTTTAAAATATAAAATAACAAAAATGATATATGATGTCAAATCCAAAACAGCGCAGTGGAAAATCTCATTTCAAGTTAGAGGTGCTATCGTGGGCTGTGTGCAGTTATTATAGAGCTGCGTTATGGTACAAGGATGATTTACGGTCAACAATGCATCAATACCTTATTTGACTTGATATTTGTAGTTGTTTTCAGATAAAAATAAAGGGAAATTCGAAATGTAATGCAGATAATTTACAAGTTTGTGAAATTCGCAAAAATTAGCAATTAAACAGACGAAGCATTCCATAGTTTGAAGTATCCAAGGGAATACTTATAGCGAGTTTTGGATGGAGTATCCATTACTTTATGATAGTTGATTTTAAGTGGAATGAAATAAGAAATAATTTTATTTTCTGTCACCTTTTATTAACTGAATCAACAGAGACTCGAGTTTCGTAATGTTTACTATATTTTCAAACTGAATAAAAACAAATTGCATATAATCTCTTATATTAACAAGCATTCGTTGAAGGCTTCGACATAATTTCGAAAAGAGGGATGTGCCAAAGGCATACGCCCAATTCCAATCGTTCTAGCGTTTTCCAGATATTCATCAGTTATTTATTGCATTAATGAAACATTTTTTTCTTCTACAGAAATCATCTTCAAAAGCACTGACGTGAAATCAGGAGCTTGTACGCCTGACTCACGATCCCCACGAAATTTTTCATTATTCTTTTTGACCTTCTCTTACATATAAATTCTCAATTTAAAATCAATCGTAGAACTGTTGCTATGGTTTTGGTTGCGCTCCACGGTGATCTGCTAATTTTTTTGCATCTTCTAATAATATGATTCCTGGGAAATTCAGCAAGGACATGCGCTCTATTAGTCTATGTCCAAGCACCACATTTTACATCGATCAGATCTGCAGTTTCGAAAATATTGAAAAAATTTCCAACTTGAATTCGAAAGTTGTGTTAACGTATGGATCAGACCCACATAATTAATTCCGACCTCGAATTTTCTATCACCAAGTCGAACCTAGTCGTTTGAGATCATCCACGGCTTTTAATTTGAAAATTACAGACATATAGCCAAACCGATAGAATTATGTGTTTTGTAAGCCGAAAGTAAAATAAACGTCATTTCTTGGAATTCAACAGCTGCTCTTCTGAATATAGAGAACTTTACATGCTTTTTGCCGAATTTATATAAAAAAGAATCCGAAAATTTTCGTGATTTATCTTCACGAAATCAGCCACGAACGTTCGTATAGTTATTTCATATCTTAATGATACATATAATGGGATTCCATCTTCTCTACATATATGTTTATTTTTTAACATTTAACTTATACTTGAAATTTGCTCTTCCCCAGTTGGTTGAAGTAATAAAATCTAATATTATCATGATGTTTATGCATGATTCCTCTGTGGTACATTTCCAGATTCATTTCCATTTCATACATACATACTATATTGAAAACAATTAGATTTCCAGACTGAATTCGCAGTAATTTTCCTGATCCAACTGTAACCGAGATATCAGGAAATTATTCTTGGTATTGAAATATTTCAGCTATCGTTATTCTCACCTAATCAGTTGTCAATTGTAAACATTTGATAAACACAGCGAAGATATATTATTTTGATATCCCCGTCATACGTATTTCCAACAAATCAGGCGCCGTCGATGGATCTCGACCGATTGACAATACGTCTTCTTACAAAGCTTCGGATTTCGAACAATTAAGAATACTACTCTGTCAAGAAAGTACCGGGAATTTTCAATTAAAACAACATTTTTACATTTAATCGTCAAAATTTATTGGATCGCCTTCAAAATAGGCTCCATTTGCTCCAATACATCTATGCCAACGGCACTTCCAATTATCGAAACATTTTTTATAGGCGCTTTCCGGGATGGACTTTAGCTCTCGCGCCGAATTTTGTTTTATGGCTTCAATCGACTCAAAACGGGTGCCACGAAGGGGCAATTTTAGTTTTGTGAAGAGGAAAAAGTCGCAGGGAGCCAAATCCGGCGAATACGGTGGTTGCTGAAGCACGTTTGTTGAGTTTTTGGCGAGAAAGTCAGTCACAATCGTAGCTCGGTGAGAAGGCGCGTTATCGTCATGCAAAATCCATGAGTTGTTCGCCCACAAATTTGGCCGCTTCTTACGGATACGCTCACGCAAACGTTTCATAACGCCTAGGTAATACTCCTTGTTTACCGTCTGACCCTCTGGAACGAATTCGTACTGCACCACGCCACGGATATCGAAGAAAACAATGAGCATCACCTTCATTTTCGAGCGGCTGTGGAGTGGTTTTTTCGGTTTCGGCTCATTTTTTGCCACCCATTCCGATGATTGCTGGCTTGTTTGCATATCGTACTCGTAGACCCAGGTCTCATCACCAGTTATAATGCGTTCCATGAATGTAGAATCGGAATTACAGCGATCCAGCATGTCTGAAGCAACCTGTTCGCGATGACGTTTTTGAAGAAAATTCAGTTCTTTCGGTACGAGTCGTGCGGCCACCTTTCTCATGCCTAAAATATCAATCAAAATCGTACGTGCGGACTCGTGGGATATCTTAAGATCATGTGCTATCTCTCTCAAGCTGGTACGACGGTTTTCCAGCACCCTCTCCTTAATTTTATCGACGTTATCTTCGATCGAAGCCGTCGATGGGCGACCACTTCACGACCCTCCTTGAAGGCTCTGTACCACTGATATGCACGAGTTTTCGATAGAGCATTATCAGCAAAGGCCTTTTGCAACATTTTCAATGCATCGGCACACGAAAATTCATTTGCAACACAAAACTTTAAACAAATTCTTTGCTCAACGTAATCACCCATAGTAAAAATCGGCACGCACTCTGACATCGACTGACTTAATCAGCTGTTGCAAACACACTAGTTGACAGATCCCGCTCAAGCTTGGCTCAGTAATTAAGGACAGTGGTACCAACCAAGGAAAAGAAAATTTTACCTGCCTTATTGCCCCGCCAGATTTAAATCGATAATTCCCGGTACTTTCTTGACAGAATGTATATCATCGGATCTGGTTCTGCCTACGATTATTATTGTATAAAAAAATGAAATTAGGTTACCTCCAAAGTGTATCCCCTTCAATTAATTTTTTTGATGATATCTCAATGAAAATTTTTTTGAAGTCTGTATTTCTACAGCCGAATCTCTGGTAGGTCCTAATATATATCGGATCTTGCGTTTATAGGATTATGTGTATATATAAAAAAATAATAATATCGCATGTCACTTGGTGAAACATTTTTAAATTGATAAAGTAAATGAAAACAACTTGGCTTAAGTTTCACTGTTTATTTGATGTCTGTTGACGAATATGTTTCTGGTTTTTAACCTATTTTCGAAACTTAAGCTCCCATTTATAATGGTAGGGTAGATCGCAGGTACAATTTGGAACAGTGTAAAAATATGGTGTTTCTTAGGTTTTGATCTTTAACAGATATGAGCACTGGTGATAAATTGAATTGAAGTTGTTCATTTGTAATAGGTAGCTTCTTACCATGTGCTGAACAAATTTTCAAACTTTATAAAAGCTCCATTCTTCTGCTACTATTACCTACCTGTGAAATCTCAGTTCTACTGAAATCTATATCTAATATGCATCAAACAAAGTTATTTTAAATTCAATCATAAAATTTATCAACAATTAGACGGCCTCCCTAAGGGTTCTCCCTTATCACCACTCTTGAGCGAAATGTTCATGACCCATCTTGAAAATAAAATCTTTTCTTCCCAAGATAATTTGATAAATGATGTTCCTTATTGGAAAAGATATGTGGATGATATATTTTGAATTTTGTTAGATTCTATTAGACAATTTGAAATGTTTCTGAATTTGTTAAATTCATTTTTCAATTCTATCAAATTCACTATTTAAATCGGAAATTCCCTGAAATCAATAAATTTTTCAGATATTCTGATCACAAGAAAAGTTAATTCCTTCGAATTTGACATATTTGGAAAAATCCACGTACACTGATTCATTAAAACACAATAACAGTTCCCACTCTCATAAAATAAAAATGTCTCCTTTTCATGCCTTTGTACATAGATTATTATCAACCCCTCTCTCAATAAAAACTTTAACAAAGAAATTAAAGTTTTGAAGTCATTAGCGTCGAACAATGGTTATAGTACGAACGTAATCGATAAATTAGTTTACAAAAAAACAGCGTAAAAAGCTCTAGTTTCTCTTTACCCTTATTCTTCAGGACAAAGGAAAAGAGAAATTCTAAAGGATACTTTTCATACCACAAATAAGTAATAAAATTTGCAACAGACTAAAACGGAATAATATTAATATAATATTATTTTTACAAGTAAGACAAATTCAGGTTCACTCTTGGTCAATAGAAAAGACGGCCGTGAAACGTGTGGAAAAAGCGATATAAATGCTCTGCATTTTATATAGGTCAGACAGGACGATCTATAAACATGAGGGTAGAAGAACACAAAGAAAGTATATCACATAGCATCTGGTTTTTCGGAACATTGTATAAATAACAACCATTTCATAGATTTCAGTAAAACTGAGATTTCACACCTAGGTAATAAAAGCAGAATAATGGACCTTTTAGAAAGTTTGAAATTTTTTTTAGCACATGGTAATGAGCTGCCAATAACAAATGAACAACTTCAATTTAATTTAGCACCATTGCTCTTAGCTGTAAAAGATAGGACTCAACTAACACCATATTTTTACAGTGTTCAAAATTGTACCTGTGATCTACCCTACCATTATAAATATGATTTTAAGTTTTGTTCTCTTCAGTTTTGGAAATGGGCTAAAAACCCGAAACCTATATGTCAACAAACATCAAATGAACAGTGAAACTCAAGCCAAGTTGTTTTTATTTACTTTATCAATATACAAGAATAGTTAAGGCCGGAACCTCAATCTGCCTAGTCCCCAAGTCTACGCACGAACTTTTTGAAGGGAAAAATACCAGCCGTATACTAGACGACGGAAAAAATTATTAACATTGCTCATAATCTGAAAACTACTTAATATTACTGAGGACAAAAACTAAAACCTGGCAAAATGCCACGGCGCAAAGGAACCTTTTCAAATTTCGATCTGCCTACGAAGATGAATTTAAGTGAACTCCATTTATTATTGACAAGTGAATTCAAAACATGTGTAAATATTATATTATAAAATATAAAACCTGTATTTTTTTGGTTGTGAATTCTTCCATAAGTGTGTGAAAGTTATAATAAGGGTCAATATAGAAAAACACAATTTTTTGTTGAAAAGTAATCTATTGGCGATCGATTTCGGCGCTCAGCCATCATCAGGACAGCTGAAATTAACACATATATAAAAATAAAATTGAATGAAAATGTACACTTTATAGTTAAAACACAGGCAGTCATTATTAAAAGTATTTTGGTGGGTATTTTTTTGGAATTTATTTATTGTTGTTATTTTGTCATTCATTATTGAACTGAAATTGTGTCATGCATATTCACCGTCAGCAGTAAATTACAATATTGTCAAAAATATTGAAAATATACACATATCAGACAGGTGTATATAGAGAGGTAGATTTTTGTTGATAAAATATCTTATGTATAACCCTCAAAAACAGTAAACAATGGCGAAAACATAGAACTAAGATATGAAAGAGCAGGGAACAAATAACAATATGCGCATGTTAACGTCTGGCAACGATCCACAGAATTTATGGATCTGAAGAGTGAGCTCGAAGATAATAATAATTATTCGTTCGACGTCTACAAAAAACCATACTGCTGAACATACCTCTATATAAATAAAACATACCTCTATATAAAATTATAATAAAGAATGAAACACCATATAACAAAATGGGAAAAATAATCAATACTCGATATCGTACATGAACAATATTTTGAAATCTATAAAAGATAAACTGCTTATTAATAAAATATACCCACACCGATCTATCAATCAACGATACATTTCTCTGCCATTTTATAAAGGATAATACAAAAATCAATGCAACTCTCAGAAAACATGACTACACATTAATTAACAAGCGACATCAGACCCTAGAAGGCATCTTGATTAATAACAAGAAGAAAATGAGCAATGTTCAATATAACGGCATATATAAAATAACTTGTGCTGACTGCCATTCCTTTTAAATAGGCATTACCACCCGAACAGCAAATAAAAAATTCAAAGAACACGTAAAAAATCGACCAAATTCAGCGTTGGGAAATCATTTGATGGAACGGAATCATAAGACCACAATAGAAAATTAAAGAATCTTGCACAGAGAAGAAAACTATCGGAGACTATTATTCCTTGAACAATATGAAATACTGAAGAACAAACAAAGCGAACACTTATTGAATGAAATCTCAGAATTTCCAGATAGAAATATTTTCAAATTCCTAGGAACTCTCACATAATAACGGTTTTAGTTTTGTTTATATTTCGCGCCGTTTGAATAGTATCCATCACATGCCAGACGTTAACATGCGCATATTGTTATCTGTTTCCTGCTCCTTCATTTCTTATTTGTATGTTTTCGCCATTGTTTACTGTTTTTGAGGGTTATACATAAATATTATATGAACAAAAAAGCTACTCCTCTATATACACCTGTCTGATATGTGAACATTCAGTCAAGAAAGTACCGGGAATTATCGATTTAAATCTGGCGGGGCAATGAGGCAGGTAAATTTTTTTTTTCCTAGGTTGGTACCACTGTCCTTAATTACTATGCCAAGCTTGAGCGGGATCTGTCAACTAGTGTGTTTGCAACACCTGATTAAGTCAGTCGATGTCAGAGTGCGTGCCGATTTTTACTATGGGTGATTACGTTGAGCAAAGAATTTGTTTAAAGTTTTGTGTTGCAAATGAAATTTCGTGTGCCGATGCATTGAAAATATTGCGAAAGGCCTTTGGTCATAATGCTCTATCGAAAACTCGTGCATATCAGTGGTACAGAGCCTTCAAGGACGGTCGTGAAGTGGTCGCCCATCGACGGCTTCGATCGAAGATAACGTCGATAAAATTAAGGAAAGGGTGCTGGAAAACCGTCGTACCAGCTTGAGAGAGATAGCACATGATCTTAAGATATCCCACGAGTCCGCACGTACGATTTTGATTGATATTTTGGGCATGAGAAAGGTGGCCGCACGACTCGTACCGAAAGACCTGAATTTTCTTCAAAAACGTCATCGCGAACAGGTTGCTTCAGACATGCTGGATCGCTGTAATTCCGATTCTACATTCATGGAACACATTATAACTGGTGATGAGACCTGGGTCTACGAGTACGATATGCAAACAAGCCAGCAATCATCGGAATGGGTGGCAAAAAATGAGCCGAAACCGAAAAAAACACGCCAAAGCCGCTCGAAAATGAAGGTGATGCTCTTTGTTTTCTTCGATATCCGTGGCGTGGTGCACTACGAATTCGTTCCAGAGGGTCAGACGGTAAACAAGGAGTATTACCTAGGCGTTATGAAACGTTTGCGTGAGCGTATCCGTAAGAAGCGGCCAAATTTGTGGGCGAACAACTCATGGATTTTGCATGACGATAACGCGCCTTCTCACCGAGCTACGATTGTGACTGACTTTCTCGCCAAAAACTCAACAAACGTTCTTCAGCAACCACCGTATTCGCCGGATTTGGCTCCCTGCGACTTTTTCCTCTTCCCAAAACTAAAATTGCCCCTTCATGGCACCCGTTTTGAGTCGATTGAAGCCATAAAACAAAATTCGGCGCGAGAGCTAAAGTCCATCCCAGAAAGCGCCTATAAAAAATGTTTCGATAATTGGAAGTGCCGTTGGCATAGATGTATTGGAGCAAATGGAGCCTATTTTGAAGGCGATCCAATAAGTTTTGACGATTAAATGTAAAAATGTTGTTTCAATTGAATATTCCCGGTACTTTCTTGACAGAGTAGTATATTCTTAATATTTTTGACCATATTATAATTTACTGCTGACACAATTTTTGTTGATTAATGAATGACAAAATAGTAACAATAAATAAATTCCAAAAGGATACCTCCCAAAATATTTTTAAAAATAATTGTCTGTGTTTTTACTATGAAGTGTACATTAAATAAATGTATATGAGACAGTAATTTATTTCCACAAAAATGTTCGTACTACTACAACAATTGTTTCACCACGATGTGGCTTCTTCAGGTATTACATTGTACTGTCTGATGGTATTCAGTGTTACCGAGTTTAAATACATTTTTAGATACGTGACCAAATAATGGTACAAATCATAAAAACTCTAGGTGTTTATTGGAGTTTGCCGCTAAAAATGCCATTAAGAAAAAATATTCAGTAATGGAGGATGATCGACATCTGTTTGTTCGTTCAAAAGGATTTTACGGGCATTATACCTGTTGATTTCAAGAAATTCTAAAAGTGTTAATCTAGAACTTTTGCTTTCAACGTGGATAATTTCATAATTATTGTTGAAATTATGCCTGAATTCCTTAAGATGATTAGCTTATGTCGAATGTACAGAATTGAATATATAACCCCTTTGGTGTTCTTGGACACGTTTCTCGAATGATCTACCAGTCTGGCCAATGTATACTAAAGGGCAATCTTTGTCAAGTCAACTTGTAGACTCTGGATTTATTTTCTTTATTTGTACGATCTTTATTGTTTTTTATGTAGGTACTAAGGTTATTAATTGTCTTAAAAGCCGCGTTATAATTGAGTACCTACATAAAAAACACTAAAGATCGTACAAATAAAGAAAATAAATCTGGAGTCTACAAGTTGACTTGCAAAGATTGCCCTTTAGTATACATTGGCCAGACTGGTAGATCATTCAAGAAACGTGTCCACGAACACCAAAGGGGTTATATATCCAATTCTGTACATTCGACATATGCTAATCATCTTAAGGAATTCAGGCATAATTTCAACAATAATTATGAAATTATCCACGATGAAAGCAAAATTTCTAGATTAACACTTTTAGAATTTCTTGAAATCAACAGGTATAATGCCCGTAAAATCGTTTTGAACGAACAAACAGATGTCGATCATTCTCCATTACTGAATATTTTTCCTTAATGGCATTTTTAGCGGCAAACTCCAATAAACACCTAGAGTTTTTATGACTTGTACTTCCATTATTTGGTCACGTATCTAAAAATGTATTTAAACTCGGTAACACTGAATACCATGAGACAGTAAAATGTAATACCTGAAGAAGCCACATCGTGGTGAAACAATTGTTGTAGTAGTACAAACATTTTTGTGAAAATAAATTACTGTCCCTTATACATTTTTTTAATTAAAATGAGTTTCCACCAAGTAAAGACCGAATCTATCAAATATAAAGTGTACATTATTATTAATTTTTATTTTTATATGTGTTTATTTCTGCTGGCCTGATGATGGCTTAGTGCCGAAATCGATCGCCAATAGATTACTATTCAGCAAAAAAGTGTGTTTTTCTATATTGACCCTTATAAAACCTGTATATATTCTCGTCGTATTTTTGTTTTATTTTTACAGACATGCACGACTCCATATATTGGTGAAGACCGACGTGATCAGAAAAAATTCCAGTGATATTCAGTTCTACTATAATTGACAAGAATCGGAACCGCGAAAGAAGAAAGAGGCAAATCAATATGCCAAACGACGAGATCCACAAAGTAATGATGCCCGAGTTATCCGGAACATTGATTAGTCATGGAAGAAAATTTCTCCAGCGCGGACGTGAGAGAAGACAATACAAAATTCGAACACGTAGTGGGAGACCTACCACTGTAGTATGTCGTGGAGGTCAAGGATGTTATTATGAGGCCTATCATGTCTGTTACCTGAGCTTCTTATAAGAAAAAAAACCGCATCTCCTTCAGCAAGAAGAAAAAGGGAATCAAAATGCATGAAGTTCCTGCAGCAGTGATAGCCCCTAATTTATTTCTTCATTCACTTTCATGGACAGATAAAGTTGAAAAAATATTGATATATACATGTCGCGTCATCAACGTTTTATGATTGAATTTGCCTCATCTAAAAGTCTTGAAAATATAAGATTCTTTAATACAAATATTTTCAGAATTTCCATATGCATGCATAATAAACATAAGGGCTTATTACTTCACAATAAAATTCAGGAAAAGAAATTTAGTGAATCTTGCTTTCAAATCATATTACATATAATGCCAGCTAGGATGTATGCACATGGTGAGGGTATATGTCTGTAGAGGACTTGGACCCTTAGTATAGATTTGCAGGTACTCCGACGGTTGATTCTAGAATATTTTTAAGACCGTAACATATTCTTGAAAAATACGTACGTACTTACAAATTAAATACATACTCCTATTCTGCAATGAGATTAGCGGATATTATTTCACACTTACCTCAATCTTTAGAATTTAAAAAACGATATACTGCAACAAGTCGATGAGACTAATTCAAATAGATAAGCAGTCCCAAACATATCGTCCATCAATACGGCTTTCATCAGCAGTAAAAAGGAAAAAAATACTCATTAGCAATCCGAGCTTGAAAACATAGCAAACCGTGAAATCATGGCATAATATACTAGGAAAGCAGACGACTACATAGAATCGACAAAGTGAAAGCTTAAGCAAGATCTTCTAAAATATGAGTAAGTCAGTCTTCTATAAATTAATCATAACAGTCCTATTATCTATTATTGCTTATTTCTGGTTTTAGTGTATAACCATCTTATTTAAATAACAATAAAAAAATGGCAAATTCGAACATATTTGTATCAATCTTGACAAGAATTGAATTAAAGGCGCAAGTGACTAAATGTTAGATTTCTTGAACCACACCAAAGCCGAAAATCAAGGGCTGCTGAAATTTAAATTAGATGTAGTATCGAAAAAGCAGAAATTATATGAAAAATTATGAAATGCACTAACGTGAATGGGCTTTTGCGCATTTCTCCAACAGCCCATTTCCGCTGCAAATTTAAAATTTTGGAATTACTTCTTGAGAAAACTACATATATTTCATTTCGAAGTAAAACACCATATTTCAGCTAATATTTATTGCACACACAACAATTGTTTCGTCAATTACATTTTGACTTCATCAGGTGTTTATGGTAACTAACTACTTTAACAAAATCGGTCTCCTTAGATACAAATTTGAGTAAAAAGAAACGTGATAAAATGAAGGTTTTTTGGGAATTTTCAGAATTTATTCAAAAAGGTTCAATAACAGGGATCGGTTTATATCTGTTGTTCGTTAAAAGTAAAATATTTTTTCTATGATGCCAGTTTATTTCTCCTTCTCTCCAGTCTATTCCGTTTGTTCGATATGGAGAACTTGACTCCCGATTCTCCAAGGTGCTTGGCATAGGTAGACTTCGATTTATTTTTAATGAATTAATTCTGATGTTCATTGATCCTATTCTCGAAAGCTCTGCCTGTTTGGCCAATGTATACATAAGGACATGTACCGCAGTTTAACCTATATACTCTTGATCTCTTGTTCGTTCTAACGATATCTCTATTATTAGGTAATAATAATTATTATTTGAATCGATCAAAATAATAAATATATCGTCAGTGAGAACAAGAGAACAGGAATATATAGGTAAACCTGCGGTATATGTTCATATGTATACATTTGTCAAACAGGAAGACCTTTGGAGAATAGGATCAATGAACCTTAGAATTCATTCGTTAGGAAATTAAATCAAAGTCTACCTATGCCAAGCACCTTCAAGAACCAGGACATGATTTTGACCATAATTTCGGATTTCGAACAAATGCAATACACTGTACCTTTCAGAAGTTTCGAAATAAACCGGTATCATAAAGAATATATTTTACGACCAACGAGATTGAAGCCGATCCCCGTTATTGAACCTTTATGAATAAATTCAGATAATTCCAAAAATTCCTTCATTTTATAACGTTTCTTTTCACTCAAACTAGTATTTAAGGAGACCGATTTTGTAAAGTAGTCAGTTACCATACTCATCTGATGAAGTCAAAATGTAATTGACGAAACAAATACTGGACAAACGATAAATATTACCGGAAATGAAGTATATTACTTTTAATCATATACGATGAATTTCTGTCAAGTAGTGACCGAAACAATCAAGAAAGCTTCATATGATTAATGAAAATACACATATTCCAAACCTCAAATGAACATCACTTTTTGAAATTTGGAACTGTTTTCTTGAAGAAATGAAAAATCTTAGAAACAGAAAGAAGAAAACTTCATATAGTTTCCATACTTTCTGCAGAAAAAATCAGATGAGAAAAAATCACGCAGCTCCTAGATTCGAGCACTTGTTCGAAATTTCGAAGTGCAATCCGTTAGCCACCTGGTTGCTCAAACTATTGAAATTGTTCGTATTATGTATAGATATATGGACAGGAATCAATTTTATATTTGAAAATTTAAGAGTTAAAATATTTCTAGTAATTCATCTTCACGGAATAATAAGCAAGCCTTCGTGTCGTTATTTCACATCTTTTGTATTTCTGGGAATATTTACAAAATAAAATTGAAATGGAATAACTCAGCAACCTTTGAGCTGATTCTTGCCATTTTTAATAATAACTAATATATTTAGACTCCAAGCCTATCCTCAAAATTTCGAGCCCCTGGGGTTTAGGACTCTTCGTTCGAAAATTTGTATCCTCGCCTTCAGTTGTCCGCCCAGTAGCATTTATGCTAATTTTGAATTTGATCGGGTAAATAGTTCCGTAAAAAGTTTTTTATGAGAAAACTGTAGAAACTTTGAATCAAGTTCGCCCATCAACGTATTTATTCAAAATATTGAAGCTCAAAATCTACTTTGAAAATCCCAAAACTCGAGTGTTTACGCATAAACTCAGGGTATATACGACCGGACTGGACGGACGGGGATAATTACTTTTGACCTAGGATTTTTCATCAGTGAGCTAAAACATGTCACTTCAGAGCAATTTGGCTGAAAATTCGAAAATTACGCTGTTAATTAGAGGCATGCAATAAGGACCTACCCTTTTGTATTTGAGAAAGTGTTCTCGCATACATAATTAAAAGTAAATTGATTCAGGCAGAACAATCAAATATAGAAAATAATTCAATTCAATGGAACAACTACAACTGAAAATTTTTCCTATGTGAAATTAATTCCTAGAAAATATTTCTCCTCAAATTTTACTAGAATTTCAGGAGAGCGAAAACTGAGTGAAATAGGAGAATGACTATTGAATTCGTGTTAGATATTACTTATGGAAAACTTTCAGATTATACTTTGTGAAAATATACATATGGAATTCATTTATTTGAATATTAAGAATTTATAACTGAGTCAGTTAAAATGAAATTATTGATAAGTATCATACATTTACAATATAAGAAAAATAAATTTTAACTTCCGCTATTTTATTGATTTACACGACAATTGTTTCGTCATACCATGACTTCATCAGGTGAGTATTAAAACACTTTTGATTTAAATTTTTTTTTTCACCTGTAATTCACCAAGTAATCTACACTTGCATGCGTTAATGGATGCATGGCGCACATTTTTTTTGTTGCTTTGGTTATCTGCTTAATCTCCTTATTAACTAAACTCCCTTATTCCTTCCCATTTATTTCCAATTCCTGAAACTTCATATGAGTTTGAATATTGCTAATATAAATCCAAGATCTCTTTTGGTTAATTCTGATTCTTTCCAAGATCATGTATTGGCTGTAGATTATGATGTCGTTGGTGTTACCCTGGTTACGTTCTGATTCGGATGAATCATCGGTAAATATAAACTCTTATAAATTTTTTTATCTTAATCGAGAGGGCAGGCGAGGTTTTTGGGCTGGCTTGCTATGTTAAGGAGAATATTGGGGTCAAAGTGTTGTCATCTAACTCTGATTATCACATAGAAAATTTGTGGGTAAGACTATCTATGGGGGAAAATGCTATCGTGTTAGGCATTGTCTATAGGCCTCCTTATGCGAACATAAATGATTTCATGAGACATATGCAGGATACTCTATCAATTTGACATCAATTTTCCGGACAAAAGCTCAAGAGCCAGTACATCACTAGAATCTTTGTTTTTTACTTTTTGTATGAGACAAGTGGTTACGGAACTGACTCATCTTTCTTCGCAGTCTCTTTCTAGGATTGATCTTATGTTTACTAATATAGACGATATATCTGATTCGGAAGTTGTCGATTTGGGTATCGCTGACCATTTCCTTACATTCATAAAGATCAAACTGAAGAATTACAATGCTGTACCAACAGAATTCGTCTATAGACCTATAGAATAAGTTTGATTATGAACTATTCTTCCGGGACCCACAGACACTCGATTGGCAAAAATTGTTACTACTTCCTACGATTGATGAAAAGCTCCTATATTTCAATAACCTAATTATTCATCTTTTCCACACACATACACCGTTTAAACTCTTTCGTGAAAATAAGGGGGTCTCCTCTTCACCTTGGATAACTGATAACATCAAATCAATGCAAAAATCGAGAAGTAAAGCCCTCAATAGATTCAACGCGACAGGGAACCCTGCACAATTCGATTATTATAAGCAGCTAAAAAATTTTACTACTAATGCTATAAGATATGAAAAAAGAGCTTATATCAAAACGAAACTTAGAAACTTTAATAGTAAAGAAAAATGGCAATTTTTACAGAAAATGAATATTATAAAGAAAAAAAAAATGTACCCTACCTGAAATTTTAGTGACCCAGATAAACTAAATAATCATTTGGTACAAAATCATAATGTGAAACCTAATGACGCAGTATTTGATTTTCATAAGAATAACATCTTGGAGGAGGTAGAAGAGCTATTTGAGTTTGGGTTAGTTGATCCTGATGAGGTTGGCGGAATAGTGGAAAATATTCAGTCGAATGCTACGGGTGCCGACGACATTAATATAAGAATGATAAGACTGTGTTGCCCATTCATCATTCCCTATTTAACACACATAAATGAATGCATTCTAACGTCGTATTTTCCCAATTTGTGGAAAAATGCACTTGTGTTTCCCGACGAAGGTCGATTGCCCTGTCGATTTCAACTTCGGCCTACTGCCTACGGTTTCGAAGATTCTTGAAAAAATTATGGAGGGCCAGATCAGAACCTTGTTATCGAGTTACAATATCTTACCTACGTATCAATCGGGCTTTAGAAAACATCACAGTTGCGAAACAGCACTGGCTATTGTAGTTGATGATTTGTTGAAGTCGGCAGATGATGATATGATTACAGCCTTAGTAACATTAGACTTTGGCAAAGCGTTTGATTCCCTTTCACACACGTTAATGAACGACGTGCTTCACTATGTTGGCTTTGGTGGGAGCGCTAGAAATCTGGTCCGGTCTTTCCTATCTGGGAGATCACAGCGCTTGGCATCTCAAGGGCGTTATTCGACTCCTTTAGAGCTAAGAGTTGAGGTCCCTCAGGGAAGCATTCTGGGTCCTCTTCTGTATATTATATACACATTGAATAGATGTCTAACAAACTGCATGATTCATTGTTATGCCGACGATGCGCAATTGTATTTTTTTTTTGAGCCAGATCTTCTTAGCCGAAGAATAAATCAATTCGGATTTGAACAATTTTTCAAAATAGCCAAAGATCACCTCCTCAAACTAAATCCTGAGATGTGCTCTGTTGTGGTATTTGGTAGCAAACAGAACACAGAAGTAGCTAAGGAAATATTGAAGATCATAATGAATGATGTGCCTCTGGCTTCCTCTAAGACATGTATAAACCTTGGACTACTCATGGACTTACAGCTACGATTCAATGAACATGTCAAGAGTAAACTTCGTTCAGCCTACAACTCCTGGAGATATATCTATCCCCTACGACGTTACCTCAAGATGCTAGAAGGCTGCTCTATGACTCACTTGTTTTATGCCAATTATATCATTGCCTCAGCGTTTACTACCCTTGTTTGGATGTCGTGGATAGATACTGTATCAAAAAAAATGCAGAACAGCTACTTAAGACTGATTTATGGAGTGAGAAGAAGAGATCATATTACTCAATTTTTGGAGCGCTCTAGTTGACTGAATATGTTCTCCTGGTATAGGCTCCATGTAACTTGCTTAGGTTTCAAGATTCTGAAATTCAGGGCGCATCGATACCTCTATGAAAGGATTCAATACAGACACGAAGTTCATGGCCTCAACCTGCGTCATAGATATTTGGTAACGGTTTCGCAGCACCGAAAAGAAATTTACAAAAGATCTTTTTCGTACACGATTTCTGACGCTTTAAATTCACTGTGCAGTATAGATCTTCGACAGACGGTATTTTCTTTCAGGAGTCGCTGCAAAAACGAATTAATTCACTTGTAAGGTGGATTTCCACTCTTTCAGCTAAATCTTGTTTTTAAAATGGTAAAAAATAAATCCTTCCCTGCTATCCTCGTCTTTCCCAAAACTATTTCTTTCCTAATAGTATTTAAGTAAATGTTTATTTGCACTTTTGCGCTGCTATCATTTTTTGATGTACTTATTTTGAATGTAAGGCTTAACAGATTCCTTCGGGAAATCTGAACCCTGTATGCCTTTTGTTACTAATAGCTGTTGTAACAATAAACGTATTATTATTATTTATAGAGAAATGTCAATATTTCGTGATCATGTATCGTTTTCCGAAAATCCTGACATATTATTCAGAAAGCATTGTTCAAAATTTTGAGAAGTCCAAGTGAACCAGTACATCCACCCAAGGTAAACCCGGAATGAGGATCATAATGAAATTCAATTGGACTTGAAAGTAAGAGACAGTAATTATCTGTTATAGGTCAAATGAATAATTTCATTCAAATTAAAATTTATTGAACGGCGAATGCTCCCTGAAATTGAAAGTCTCAACACCACTGACATTCCTCCGGTCAGTTGGAAACAAATTCAGAATTAAGGGTTTAAAACCCTATAATCAAATATGGTTGTATGTGAATTTGGTATATAATGTGCTGTTTTGGAAAATAAGGTCTATTAGAGGGAGAAAAATTTTTCTGACGATACTGTCACCAAATTCCACGAAATTATTAGAGCAATCTACTTGGATACGTTATTTCGAAGAACAAAATCGTTAAAATATTGGGGCTCTTTTGGAACTTTAAGAGTGATGCATTTCAATGCACTCGTAAGATTGACAATGTTTCAACGATCAAGTCACGAAATGTATATACCGATCCACCACATCAAAGATTTTTGATCCCTTAGGACTAGAGGTTACAACTATTTTGATACCAAAATGAATTACGTAGTAATTATAATAGTTATAATAGAGTTGCAGGATAGAAAGATTCCTCTTGATGCCTATAAGTCATGGAAACAACTCTCCAATCAACTTGCCAAGATTAGCCAAACTCGGATTTTCCGGCAAATAACCGTTTCCCTAAGTACTAACATTAGACTCTGCTATATCGCGGATGCTTCAGAATTGATATTCAGTGCAAGGAATAATGTTCGAACTAAAGATGATAATTGTTTTCCTCACTTAAAATTATGCATAATCTGAATTGGCATCACTCAAAAATAACATTTCCTGTGTTAAAGCTTACTATCAATTGTATTGTTAGCTCGTTCATCATTTTGAAGAGAGACACATCAGTTTGGTTCGAGATTGTCGTGATGCAACAGAAAGGCGAAAGCAGGTTCCTTTTTGTTCTCAACATGCACTTATGAATTGATCTAATGAAGGTATTCCTCAATTATCTGAATACTTATATTCATGTAACCAGAACGAAAATGAACATTAAAGGTGCATTAAGGAAGACGAATTTTAATGATGTATCTTAATCATTAATCAAGGCATGCTATAGTCTAAGTTTCAGACAAATTTAATATCGTGATATCGATATCCATCTCAGTTCATTTTAAACTTTGAATATCAAAGCAGATTTAATCTGTTAGTCTCCTACAATTTTAATTTCAAAAAAATTTTTATTCAAAAACTTTTAGAATTAAATCAATGTCTTCTAGATACTACTTATATTTAATAGACGTATCAAATCAAAATTTATTATTCAATATCAAATGGAATAAAATTGATCTTATTCGTCTATTAAACATAAGCAGTGCTTACGAGACAATAATTTAATTCTAAAAGTTTTTGAATAGAAATTTTTTGAAATTAAAATTGTACAGATTGAATCTGTTTTGATATTCAAAGTTTGCAATAATACTTCTATCAAGTAGAAGACCGCGTCTTATTATTTTATTTTAGTTTATTTTGTTTTCTGTTGTTTCATTTTTCTCTCAACTCAAGTAAAGTACCCCACAATAACTTCGCAGGCCAGTAAATCTAGCGAATAGTTGTTTAATTCAATTTCGATTTTTCAATATCTGCTGTCATTGTAATTAAATCATTTTTATGTTTGTATATTTATATAACTGAAATGTAAAGGTATCCTCTAGAATGTTGACACCAGTCTGAAATGTGCTCATCATAATGTTAGGCGCTCATTGCTCATCTGGATGAAATATTTTGTCGGCTCATGAATTTGATATTGTATGCGTCTGTGTATCTTGGTTGAGTTCTGATGTAACAAATCTTGCTATTTTTGGGTATAAATTTATGCGCCGGGATAGAGTATGGGTTGTGGAGTTGCAGTAATTATGCGGAATAGCTGTGGTTTTGCCAAATGATAGCGATATAGAGCAATTATGGATTGAAGTGTGATTAACCGAGGCAAATATCGCTGTTTGTTCTACTTATAAAACAGCTAATTCCAATAACTGATAACTGCCTCATTGATAGACTGTAGTAGGGGAGCTCAAGAGGGGATTTTTGGATTTACTCGAGCGCGTCAGATTTATATAAGGGAGGGTACCTCACCTATTGATAAGTACGTCCAGCCAATATTGGGGAGTGCGCTTAGCAGAACCCGTTAGAATAGGGGGGTTAGTTACTAAATAAGAAGTCCCAAGTTCGCTAATCTGACGATTTCAGCATAACATAAGAGAACAAATTTTCCAAAAAAAAAGACGATGTGTGGTTATACTCGAGCGCTGTCATATTTTTGTTTATTTAGAGAAAATAATGTTAGGATAACAAGAAAAATATATAATCTGACAATTATCGCAAGCCGAAAATAATTAAAATCGCTAATAATGATCCGAGCGTGCAGTTGGGGTAAAGCATGTATTCCACAACACTTTTCTACATTTAGGGTCAGAATATCATTATGTAGATGATTCTTTTGATATTTTGCAATATTTTGTGCGTCAATTGTATTGTCTGACAAAATTGGCTGATGTTAACCTTGCAAGAATCGAAATCTTCAATAAGACTTACAAAGTTAAAGATACGTCACAGCCCTTTCCATTAAACGTCCGTAATTATGATGCTTGCCGCTATGCCAATCCGAACTATGTCAACATTTATTGCGAACTAAATATATTGGGAGCTTATGGAGAAATGCACATCATAAATAAATCAATAACATGTCACCAACTGATTATGGGTGGACAAATGTCAATGGACGGTACGAAATGACTTAGTTAGCTAGTATGATTGATGCATACGAAGATGTCAAAACACCAGTAGTTCTTGGCGGAACTCCAGAATCAGGTATACTACTCTGTCAAGAAAGTACCGGGAATATTCAATTAAAACAACACTTTTACATTTAATCGTCAAAATTTATTGGGTCGCCTTCAAAATAGGCTCCATTTGCTTCAATACATCTATGCCAACGGCACCTCCAATTATCGAAACATTTTTTATAGGCGCTTTCCGGGATGGACTTTAGCTCTCGCGCCGAATGTTGTTTTATGGCTTCAATCGACTCAAAACGGGTGCCACGAAGGGGCAATTTTAATTTTGGGAAGAGGAAAAAGTCGCAGGGAGCCAAATCCGGCGAATACGGTAGTTGCTGAAACACGTTTGTTGAGTTTTTGGCGAGAAAGTCAGTCACAATCGTAGCTCGGTGAGAAGGCGCGTTATCG
Source organism: Megalocaria dilatata (assembly GCA_034642435.1). Classification (NCBI taxonomy): domain Eukaryota; kingdom Metazoa; phylum Arthropoda; class Insecta; order Coleoptera; family Coccinellidae; genus Megalocaria; species Megalocaria dilatata. The sequence goes on along the minus strand of CM067859.1, from coordinate 65,074,087 downwards.
TCATGCAAAATCCATGAGTTCTTCGCCCACAAATTTGGCCGCTTCTTACGGATAAGCCCACGCAAACGTTTCATAACGCCTAGGTAATACTCCTTGTTTACCGTCTGACCCTCTGGAATGAATTCGTAGTGCACCACGCCACAGATATCGAAGAAAACAATGAGCATCACCTTCATTTTCGAGCGGCTTTGGCGTGGTTTTTTCGGTTTCGGCTCATTTTTTGCCACCCATTCCGATGATTGCTGGCTTGTTTGCATATCGTACTCGTAGACCCAGGTCTCATCACCAGTTATAATGTGTTCCATGAATGTAGAATCGGAATTACAGCGATCCAGCATGTCTGAAGCAACCTGTTCGCGATGACGTTTTTGAAGAAAATTCAGGTCTTTCGGTACGAGTCGTGCGGCCACCTTTCTCATGCCCAAAATATCAATCAAAATCGTACGTGCGGACTCGTGGGATATCTTAAAATCATGTGCTATCTCTCTCAAGCTGGTACGACGGTTTTCCAGCACCCTTTCCTTAATTTTATCGACGTTATCTTCGATCGAAGCCGTCGATGGGCGACCACTTCACGACCGTCCTTGAAGGCTCTGCACCACTGATATGCACGAGTTTTCGATAGAGCATTATCACCAAAGGCCTTTTGCAACATTTTCAATGCATCGGCACCCGAAAATTCATTTGCAACACAAAACTTTAAACAAATTCTTTGCTCAACGTAATCACCCATAGTAAAAATCGGCACGCACTCTGACATCGACTGACTTAATCAGCTGTTGCAAACACACTAGTTGACGGATCCCGCCCAAGCTTGGCATAGTAATTAAGGACAGTGGTACCAACCTAGGAAAAAAAATTTTTACCTGCCTCATTGCCCCGCCAGATTTAAATCGATAATTCCCGGTATTTTCTTGACAGAATATATATCTTCTTAGTTATGTATACAGAAAGTAAAGAAAATTTGACTTAATGATAAATTTTTTCAAACTACTAAAATTTTAAGTGAGTCCGAAAATCTTGAACGAAGTTGAATTTTGTTGAGCCAAGATAATTTTTTCTTGTCACAAAATAACTTCGATCTTTCTCATTATTGTCTTGATGCCAAAAAAATTTGTTTCTATGTAATAATTTGCTTTTCGTGAAATCAATAAATCATTATTCCGCTCTATCATGAATTGCCCTTACAGATATAGAAACTGGGGAAGATGTTGAAAACCCGGTGGAATTTCTAGATTTAGAATATGACATTTCTTCCTATGAAGACTACGATTAAATATTTTGAAGTATAAACTTTTAGAAATATGATTATTATTATCTGAATTTTGAAATAAATAATAATCCTTGAACGATTGGTAATTTTTCTTACTTATTTATTATTTATCCTGGTTGAGAAAAAATAATTTTTTTTTTTGAATTGTCAGATTGACAATTCCCACGATATAATCCTTAGATTAGTGGTCACTGTAGTTGAAACATCATGCTGAACCTTCAGTATGCTAATCAGACGCGCTCGAGTATTTCAAGATGGCGATTTTTTTACATATTCAAAAATTCACTGCTAGCTTGCGTCACTTCCAATTCGTCAGAAAAAAAAATCGGAGTGTCTGTAGAGTTCACTTAATACCCCCTTTGAAATGCTGACGCGCTCTAGTTATTTTTTTTTTCATTTTTCGTCCCTCCTGCATACCCATAGTCAAATTTATTTATATTTTATTTCAATTATAAGTTGGAGCATGAACAATATGAATATCTGACGCCCTTGAGAATTTCTACGTCACTGTTTTTTAACAGTTTTGAAAATCTATAGACGCTTCTCCTACGGCTAAATACGGAACCATTATAGGACTTCTTATTATATAATCTAACCATTCTAATAGGTTTATCCACATTCAGCATCTTGGGCTCCTTTCTACTAGTTGTTGACAACTGTGATATAATTTCGTCTGTAAAGATAGAGCCTGTTTATTTTATAGATCACGGATTGATTTCTTGTCATATGAATTTGAAAGTGATCAAACCAAGTTTGAAATTTGTAGAGGCACGTGACTTTAAAAATTTAAATATTTCGCAATTTGACTAAGATTTGCGCTCTATTCGTTTCCACAATATATATTATATCAGTGATTAAGATAACAAACTTGTTTTTTTTTGTAAGAATATCATCACTCTTTCAGAAATACATGCACCAAACAAAACCCAGCGCATTACCAAATCATACGCTCCTTGGTTCACGGACACTCTTCGTCCATTGAAAAGGGAAGAGATAAAGCTTTATGTAGATTCACAAAAAGCAGCAAAAAGAACGACTGAAATAACTATAAAATGCTGCGCAATCTGCTTACTACCACTTTGAATGGAGAGAAGAAAGCATTCAACATGAAAAAACTCAGGGATAAAAACGGAAGAATGTTGTACCAAAATCTGAAATCTATGAATATTAAAACAAATCTGAACTTGCCCCAACACTTATCTGATGTAGATGAGATCAAATCTCATTTTGATATTTCAATACCAAAGTTGCAAAGTTGCAAGCCAACCAAGTACAGGAATCTTCTCATGAAAACGATCGTTATGCAGAATCAATTTTTATTTAAATATTTTTTAATATTAGCCTCCTACATATTTCAATGCAAAAAATTATATTTAATGATTATAACTTCTGAAAATAAATTAAAATAATGTCATATAAGTACCACTTATATCAAATGACATATAAAATAAACATTCATTATAAGACATCCAAATGGTATAACAAAATCCAATAAATAAAAATTGTTAACCAAAATCCTAGAAATTAAATATTTTGAATAGACAAAATTTTGTTCTCGCTGATCAATCTTATGAAAACAAATATCTTTCAAAAATGTCTAACATAATCTTAAGAATTTCATCATAAAACTATCTTCCTTAGAATATTCAATATTATTGGATATCTAACTAAGTTACTTTATATAGAAACTCAAGATATGTAAAAACATCACTGAAAAACAAGTTTTAAGAGAGACTTTGCTTGGTCAGTACTCAAATAATTCATATTTGATATGAATGAATATATTTATTGGATATGAATTATTTGAATACTGACGAAGCAAAGTCCCTCTTAAAACTTGTTTTTCAGTAATATTTTTATATATATATATATCTTGAGGTTTTATATAAAGTAACTTAATTAGATATCCAATAATATTGAATATTTTAAGTAAGATAGTTTTATGATGAAATTCTTAAGATTATGTTAGACATTTTTGAAAGATATTTGTTTTCATAAGATTGATCAGTGAAAACAAAATTTTGTCTATTCAAAATATTTAATTTCTAGGATTTTGGTTAACAATTTTTATTTATTGGATTTTGTTATACCATTTGGATGTCTTATAATGAATGTTTATTTTATATGTCATTTTATATAAGTGGTACTTATATGACATTATTTTAATTTAATTACTGACCTTACTTATTTAAGTACTGACCTCCCTAAAAATAAAAATGGTACTAAAAAAAAATGTACCCATATATTTCAGTTGAAAAAAATTTTTTGACGATACCCTTCATGAAGAACTATACGATAATATAGACCAAATTGTGAGAAAATACAATTTCACATTGACAAATAAACGTCATCTCACATTAGAAGATACATTAATAAATAATAAAACAAAAACCATGCAAGATCAATTAAGTGGAATGTACTAAATAGATTGTTCTGATTGTCTCTCTTTCTACATTGGCATGACTACACGCAATGTTATAAAACCATTCACAGAACATCAAAGAAATCAACCTAAATCGGCACTCATTTGAACGAATCAAATCATAACACCAACTTTGACAATATGACGATTTTACATAGAGAACATGACTACCATGAAATGATATTGATTGAACATTATGAGATTCCAAAACATAAAAGTAATCCATCTCTATTACATGAATTTTCAGATTTTAGTGATGGAAATAATAGTATATTTAAATTAATAGACTCCAATGACACAGATCATTCAAACTGCCCTTCTCTTCAAATGACGGGCGGCAGCTTCATTCTCTTCCCGCATCTATTTACTTTTGTCGTAATTGTCACGCTCTGCATTTCACGAGGATAATTCAAAATAATTTCTTCACATTAGGGAGAATAGATGATATATAGATACAAATCTGAGAATTTAAACATTAAATGAATTTTACTGAAAATGCCTCTTATAACGGTGGTTATTTGATTGCATATTCTAACCTGAAATTAATTCTAGCACTTACTTCTTGTCTCATATTATGTGTATTTTCAAATCTCCCGAATCCCGAATATTTATTGTATGTATTTTCAGCTGATCTGATGATGGTTCAAAATTAAACCGAAATCGATCGCTTAAGTACTACATAGACAAAAAATAGTATGTTTTCAATACCTTATTATATTCATTGAAATGCGAACATACTATGGAAGTATTCATCACAAAAGTTTTCAGGATGCTTGAAATGATCTGCTCTAAGCCATACAGATAATTGTATTAGTTTCGTTGGTTCAAATATAGAATTGAATGATGTCATTGTCGCAATTACTGAATTGTGACATGAAGCGAATTCAGAGATTTCAATAAAATGAAATAAATTATTTCTACACTTTATTATTAACGACCACTGTTTCGCGAACACTGTTCCTTTGTCAAGTTTCCATCTCTAACTAATTCTTAACATTACAAAAAACTTCTTATAAACCTAAAAACTTGAAAAGAGAAGTTAACTCACCAATAATTTTTGGGAATAAAGATAAGAAGAACATTATGAAAATGGGATACAAATAATCATCAATTCACAGATATACCGATAAAGAAACATATGCGAAAAGGGGGACATAAATAAACATAAAATATAATGTGGTCAATTATTTGAATTACCTCAATAAGTAAAAATATTTAACTAATCTTTATTTCTGAAAATTGCTAGTTAGTTGTACCGCCATTTTTTTCAAGTTTTTAGCTATGTGTGTATAATGTTTCGAGTTAGTTCAAGATGTAAAGTTAACAAAACCACAATGTTTGCGAAACATTTGTAGTTAATAATGAATTGTAGAAAAAATCTACTTAATTCCATTAAAATTAATTTCAATCAAGTAAGGATCGATTCAATTAATTTGTTTTTCATATATTTCAATTTGTAGAATTCCATAACGCTGTATTTTATCCTACCATTAAATCATCATTAGAGTAGATTATGACAAGGCTGCCGTAAATTCATCAAAACTTCACTTAGTCGGGATATTAGAGAACACTTATGTAAACTATGAATGTTTATACACTTTACGTTGCCAGATCGAAGCAATATTGATTTTTCGAACTATAACTATCCCATCTTACGTTCCTAGCAACTTATTCCTCCTTATCCCAGCTCATTTTCTCGTAGGTGACTCAGTAATGGCTGTTGCGCAGAATGATGTTACGGAATTTCCAACCAATTTTCTCAGACTATTCCAAAGATTGAAGAAAATGAGTTAGCACGCAGAAAGATTAAATGACTTCTCTTCAGCAACGCACCAGATGAGAGAACATTGAAGGCAAATCAATCGAAGTTACACTGGTAGTCCTCCTTGGGAAGAATCTATCACGCGGGTGAAATCATCGCCCTTCATACAGGAAAGGAAAACATAGAGCGTGTAGTGAGTGAGTGTCTCGGCAATACATTGTGATTTGAAAGAAGTATGACAAAGTGAGCGCGTTACTTATTGATTGAGCATTTTGAGCTCATTTTCACATACATTATAATTTGTACATATTGTTTGCCTCTATTTATGTAACAGGTATTTTTAAACGATTTGTACTTATATTCTATAACATTCTAATTATACGTACATTTGATTGTCTTTAACTAATTAAAATAATAGAATAAATGAATATCATTTATTATATTTCTGAGCACGCTTGAACAAGAGCTTCATAGAGAAATAGTGTAACTCGATTTGCTAGCAAGTAATTTATATGAAGAAAGTGCTCCATAAAATGCCACAGACTAACTTTTTGAATTATATTCTTATGTAGTTTATCCAAGTTTGAAACCAAATTTCGCTAATCCGGTAGAGCGCGATGGCTATGATAAAAAGATAAAAGAAAATTAACCTTATTCGACTCTAGCGATTTTTGTTCGTCCGCACTTGAAACATCCTACTTCGTAAAATACCTCATAGCGCGCCAAGGAAAAGATAAATTGATCTTGTCTTTCCTGAATGAATCCCAAGTTTTCAACCTGATAGTGAAAATCCAAACTTTTACTCCCTATCTATGTATTTCAACTTTACAATTAAAATAGTTGCTCTTATCTACAATATAATACAGTTTTTCAATAAGTCTGAGATACGAGATTTACGTAAGGACTTATCTTTGAGGTTATCCTGGATTTTTGTTCTTCAAGGTGTCGGAATGATAGTTATTTTCTCCAAGAATAGTTCCTATTCTGCATAAAATCAGCAGGTGTTCAGTCACAAATTGTTACAAATGACCATTAGAGCGTCCGGAACCAAGATGGTGCGGTAATAAGATACTCTAAACCGGCACAAGAACATCAGGTATATAATCTCCGGTACTAAGACTGCAAATTTCAAATATATAAGACAGTGCCTGTGCAACACGTGATCTCACTCCCAGTGACTCTAGATATTACTAAAAATATTTACAAGTTAATAAACATGAGATGAAATATCCAGAACACAGGAATAAAAGAGCACGTTATTCTATCATGAGCATGAGATCGAAAATTAAATGCATAATATCATATAAATTAACATTTTAACCTGTGTACCCTGCAGAGAATGAAATAAATCAAAATAATAAATGCCATTCACAAAAGCAGAAAATATTTTATCAGGATCCACGTATTACTTATCGCCTTTTGATTAGACGTCTTGTGAGAAACAATAAAAATTTATTTTATTTATTTAAATTAATGTGCCTCAACAACTAGGCCATTGGCACATGGTACAGTGTTCAATCTATTTTAAATTATATATGAAAATAAGTGTTACATTGATTAAACTAGTATTGAATAATGTGAGGGTTTACAAAAAAGAAGGAAATGAACTATCGATCCAGTGGCTATATGCAATTGTGTAATTGGCATTTCTTGACGAATTTTAGTGCTGTTTCTTTTTGAGATGCCGAGCTGAGGATGTCCTTCAAATTGTCTTTAAGTCCCATTCGATGGCGGACTTCATCATATCTAGAACAACGGGACAGGAGGTGCAGCACAGTTAAGCAAGTTCCGTGACAGTGGACGCATATAGGAGGTTCATCTGATGACATCAGGTAGCCGTGTGTCGTCCTGGTATGGGATAATCTTAATCTCCTCATCACAATTTTGTCTTTCTTATTCATATTGATTTTATTGGGGAATTGATTTTAGGTTGGATTGCACGTAGCTTGTTGGTACTATTCCATTGGGTTTACCAGTCTTGAAGGGCTTTGTTGGTGTTTAGTGTATGACATGCTTCTTAGATTTTTTGTACGAGTGCGTTTTTAGAGTAGATATTGGATATACCCTGACTTGAGGATAATGAATCTGTGAATATTGCACTATGGTGTCCTGGTGTCATGGTATTGAATAGTGATTTGTAGATTGCAAACAATTCACCGGTATGAATGCTACAGGTAGGCGGAAGTTTGAATGATTCTGGATGATTGACCCCGTTGATTATTGAGCATGCAACTCTGTGTTCGTATCTAGATGCATCGGTGAAAAATTCCTCATCAAATTTTTCATTGTTTTTTAATTCTATAAAAGATTGTTTCAGGATTGAGGCATGGGTTTCCTGTTTATGGTACCTGTGTTAGGTAGTATTGAGGTTCGGTGAATATCTGGACCAGGGGGTATGTTTTGAGTAAGTCATGGGAGCTATATATTGAAAATCTATGGATTCTGAGTGTTGCCGTACGAGCTGTAGGATTGGGAGCAACGTCATAGGCTGTGTAGTAGTGATTGATGTTTTAATCAGATCATGTGCAGGATCGTTTGGCATAGGGAGCACCTCACAAGCATACGAGAGAATAGTTTGCTGTCGACGGAATTTGAGAGGCATCTCGTGTGCTTCTATATGAAGGCTTTCAGATTGGCTAGATCGAAATGCTCCAAGGATGATCCGTAACGCTGTATTCGGTACGGTATTCAGTGACTTCAGATTTGTTTTACTCGAAGTAGAATAGAGAATACTGCGATAGTCTAGCTTCGACCGTATTACTGACCTATAGATTCCCACTAGGACTTCCTCATCGCATACCCAGTGATGGTGAGATAGGGTTCGAAGGATGTTCATAGCTCTCATGCATTCGTCTTTGACATTTTTGATGTGTTGAGTCTAGGTGAGTCTCTGATCTTAAGCCATTACTAAGAATTTTATATGGTCAACTACTTTCAAAGGAAAGCCATTGATTGTGAAGTTGAATGTCTTCTGGCGAATCGAATAATTTTTGATTTTCAGGCGGAGAAATTGAATCCGATGTTTTTGTCCCAAGCAGTGATATTGTCAAGAGTTTTCTGCCACAGTTTGCACCTACTGTTTGTGCTTTTTCCTGAACAGAATAATAAGAGGTCGTCAGCATACAGGGCTAACTTGATTGGAGCTTTGATGACGTTGCAGATGTCGTTGATGGCTAGCAAGAATAGAGTGGCACTTAAGACGGAGCCTTGTGTTGTATGAAGCACACCGTTTTTTGTGTTGTACGAAGCAGACATTTTTCCATTAACTTTCACCTTGAAATTTTTATTAATTAGGAAAATTTTCAGAAGAAGGTATACTACTCTGTCAAGAAAGTACCGGGAATTTTCAATTAAAACAACATTTTTACATTTAATCGTCAAAATTTATTGGGTCGCCCTCAAAATAGGCTCCATTTGCTCCAAAACATCTATGCCAACGGCACCTACAATTATCAAAACATTTTTTATAGGCGCTTTCCGGGATGGACTTTAGCTCTCGCGCCGAATTTTGTTTTATGGCTTCAATCGACTCAAAACGGGTGCCACGAAGGGGCAATTTTAGTTTTGGGAAAAGGAAAATGTCGCAGGGAGCCAAATCCGGCGAATACGGTGGTTGCTGAAGCACGTTTGTTGAGTTTTTGGCGAGAAAGTCAGTCACAATCGTAGCTCGGTGACAAGGCGCGTTATGCAAAATCCATGAGTTGTTCGCCCACAAATTTGGCCGCTTCTTACGGATACGCTCACGCAAACGTTTCATAACGCCTAGGTAATACTCCTTGTTTACCGTCTGACCCTCTGGAACGAATTCGTAGTGCACCACGCCACGGATATCGAAGAAAAAAATGAGCATCACCTTCATTTTCGAGCGGCTTTGGCGTGGTTTTTTCGGTTTCGGCTCATTTTTTGCCACCCATTCCGATGATTGCTGGCTTGTTTGCATATCGTACTCGTAGACCCAGGTCTCATCACTAGTTATAATGCGTTCCATGAATGTAGAATCGGAATTACAGCGATCCAGCATGTCTGAAGCAACCTGTTCGCGATGACGTTTTTGAAGAAAATTCAGGTCTTTCGATACGAGTCGTGCGGCCACCTTTCTCAGACCCAAAATATCAATCAAAATCGTACGTGCGGACTCGTGGGATATCTTAAGATCATGTGCTATCTCTCTCAAGCTGGTACGACGGTTTTCCAGCACCCTTTCCTTAATTTTATCGACGTTATCTTCGATCGAAGCCGTCGATGGGCGTCCGGAACGTGGCAAGTCTTCGACCATTTCACGACCGTCCTTGAAGGCTCTGTACCACTGATATGCACGAGTTTTCGATAGAGCATTATCACCAAAGGCCTTTTGCAATATTTTCAATGCATCGGCACACGAAAATTCATTTGCAACACAAAACTTTAAACAAATTCTTTGCTCAACGTAAACACCCATAGTGAAAATCTGCACGCACTCTGACATCGACTGACTTAATCAGCTGTTGAAAACACACTAGCACCGCTCAAGCTTGGCATAGTAATTAGGGACAGTAGTACCAACCTAGGAATAAAAAATTTGACCTGCCTCATTGCCCCGCCAGATTTAAATCGATAATTCCCGGTACTTTCTTGACAGAATGTATATTGCCATTGATGTTTTTCAATATGGTCAGGATAGTTTCACGACTTGTGGTGCCAAAGGCACTATTTATATCTATGAGTGCAGCAATTAGATCTTGTTTAATGGTGAAGGCGTGCTCAATTTCAGCTTGTAGCATTACTAGGTTGTCAGTAGTACTGCGATTCGGCCTGAAGCCTGATTGCATTTAGTAGAGCAGATACTTCTCGAGATGCCACATAAGCCGTTGGTTAACCATTTTTTCATGTATCTTACACAGGATGCATGTAAAGGAGATTGGTCTGAACGTGTTGGGTGAAAGTTCTGATTTACCTGGCTTTTTGATGGGTATAATGTGGGATTGTCCCCACTGAGTAGGAAACCGATGGTTGTTCCAAATGTCGTTATATATTTCTAGGATTTTAGATAATATTTCTGTATCGAGATGTTTTAGAAATATCATAGGAATATTGTCTGGGCCTGCTGCTATGTTCTTCATGGAAAATAGAGCTAAGTTGAGTTCTTGCAAAGTGAAGGATCGATTTGTAGGATTTCCTGGATCACTTGTAATTGGCTCTTCGTCTTCAAGGCATTCAAGAGTTGTTGAAGTCACCGTTTTATTGAAGTAGAAGCAGAGATATTTGCCATTTCTTGACTCTCAGAGATTAGTTCATTGTTTTTATTTAACACTGAGGGTATATTGTAGTTTGTGTTGTGCCCTTCTATTTGTTTTATTTTCTTCGAAATTTGCTTCGACGGAGTGTTCGAGGAGATTGTGGACACGTATTGAATCCAGGATTGGGGTTTGCTTTCTTTTAAAACTCTCCTTGAGATTGGTCTCCTTTTTTTAAAATTTATCAAATCCTCTTGGTTTCGGGTTCCGTATCTGTTCAGAGCTTTTCTGCTTTCTGCAACCGCTTTTATGCAGTTTTCATTCCATCATGGAACCATCCTTTTACCAGGAGTTAGCGTACACTTCCCTACATGTTTCTCGGCAGCTGAGATCATAATGTTTGTTAGTTGGTTAATGACCTGGTCAATGTTCGTAGAAAAATCTGTCATTTCTATTTGGATGTTTACCTCTTCTGAAAATAGATCCCAGTTCGTGTTTGATATTTTCCATTTTGAGATGCTTTCTGTGGGATGGATGTTTTTCTCGCTTATGAATATGGGAAAGTGGTCACTGTCGTAGAGGCTGTCTAGGGTATGCCAGAACAGGTGAGTTGCCGTGATGGGATCACATAAGCTTAAATCTATTGCATAAAATTTTCCAGTGGATATGTCAAAGTGTGTGCTTTCACCAGTATTTAGTAGGTTGATATACTGAATTGTTTCAGCCGTTACTATTTGGTGGTTGATCATAATTAAAACAAATTGTAGAAATTACTATATTTTACTACCAAGAAAGAGATATACTACACATTTTCCTGTGACTCTGAACGCCATATGGTATTATGGCGAATTGAAATCACCAACCAAAAGGAAAGGTGTTGGTAACTGGCTAACCGATTGGAGAGATTCTGATAGGTGAGATTTTATTTCGGTGGTATATAGACGTTGCATATTGTAAGTTTTTGAGGAAACCAGGTAATGACAGCAACGGCTTCCGGTGAGATATTAAGAGGAAGTTCTCTGAAGTATAAATCAGTTGGAATAAATATGGATGCTCCACCACTGACTATTATGTTGGTGTCTCCAATGAAATGGTGACTTGCGTAGTTTTTTAGTTTTGGTTTGTGGTTTTGTTTAAAATTAGTCTCTTGTAAGCAAATAATGTACGGTGAAGTGTCTGATATCAACTGTTGGATTCGCTCTAGGCGTGGATAGAATCCACTACAATTCCACTGAATAAGAGTGAATGTGATTTTCGTTAATATTGAGACAGTAGTGAGGAGTTTTCAGAGGGGTCGTCATCGTCTGTAATGGTGTCTAGGCTATTTAAGCTGCCAACCTCTATCGAAATGTCCATGAGTTCACCTTTAATTTTTTTAGAAATTCGAGTTATTCTGTTTTTAGTGGATCTTTCTATATATAATTAAATATTGTGCAGATCTTGGAGAAGTAATTTAACATTTGATGTGAATTTTTCTGTTTCCGTATAAGGAGAAGGGCTACCATAGGAGTTCTCCAAAAATGCAACAAGGTTATCATAAGGAAGATGGAAGGTGTCTTCTGAGTATGCTATCAAAATTGCACTTTTGGTGGATGGGCTTAAGGTATGATCTTCAAGTGTGTCCATCTTTGGTTTTTTCTTGGCTCGTTTGCTAGTAGTAGAGTTTTTGCTGGTGTGTGCGGGGGAGGCATGGTGGTATCTTCTCTAGGCACAGTTTCAATTTGATTTTCAGGGTAAGTTTGATCACTGGATGATAAAATCTCTGATATTCCTCTTTTAAGAGCGAGTGTTTCATGTGTTTCACTCACAAGAGGTGTCAGTGAACGTGAAATGTTATCTCGTATTTCGTTCGTAGAGGTTTGCGACATTAATTGTATGCTATTTGGTCCTTCAGGTTGAGGAATCGGACAGTTTGATACTATATGACCAGTTTGACGACAAATGAAGCATTCGATAGAAATATCCTGTTATCGTTGCCATCGTAATGAATCAGTGTTGACGTTTGTAGTTCATAATTTTCACTTGGTGGGTAGATGTGAGCCAAAGCCTGTCTTCAGAAGGTGAGGATATGTGAGTACTCCTCTTCTAGAATCCCAGCTTTAAGGAAGGAAACAGGGGAGGCAAGTTTCAGTCCAAGATTTTGGATAACTACTGTCACTAGTTCATGGGGAATACAAGGTGATATATTTGAGATCACTATTCTTGGTTGGAGAAACTAGTCTTTTGATGTTCAAGTTCATATCTCCTATAGAAACGGTTGCATTGGTTTTAATAAGTTCTTCGACATGTTTTGCGGATGTCAGATAAATGGAAATTCTATTGTTCGAAATTCTTGAGGCGAAGCAAATGTTCTTCGGCTGAACAATTTTACCAATTGCTCGGACATAATCGTGTGGTTTCAGATTGTCTTCTACGTGAATTACGATGGCTTGTTCCTGTTTAGGAAAGTTAAATTTAGGAATTGATTTGGCTGCGGCTACATAGGACGTTTTTTGTGAGGTTGGTGTTTTTTCAGTGTTTGAAGACATTGTTTTGGAAAAACTAGTAGGTAACATAATTTTATTGACGCCCTTGTACTCGAGAGCGTTGAAATGTCAGTTTGCGGAAACTCCAAACTTCTTAATGGTCCTAGTGAAATCACATCATTGGAGAATTTTTTTGCGATTGAAATTCGAATGAACAGTGGAGCGTTTTTTAACGGTACACACACCACTTACAAGGAAAAATATATTTTTTTTTTTGAAGAAATGTAATATCTCAATAAATTTTGAAAAAGAGGAAAATTACAATGAGAAAAAATTTTTTGTGTGACGAAAAATGCAAAATTTGAAGTATAGTGAAAGAGAAGTTAATCTGACAGGTCACACAGCATAACTAAATCAAGAATAAATATGAAGTAGATAGGGCAAACAAAGAAATGAAGTTAAAGTTAAAGAACCAGCAGTGGGTTGACAGCTGTTCGTCACCCATGTCGAGCAGTACGATTGAGCGCAATCCAGATAAGAAAAACCTCGTATACTCGACGTTCCAACCAACCCTGAAAGCTACTGATCAGTTACATAAGTACACAACATAAAGTGCAAAAATTTTTAAAACGACGTTTAGTCACTTAAGGCCATTTCCAATGGAAAAGGATCGAGAGCGTTGCAAAGCATACGCATCACAAAGTGATGTCAAATTCAGAAAAACGTTAGAAAATAATCTTTATATTGGTAGAGGAATCGATAGACAAAGTCAGGAGTCAAAACGTGTAGTCATTAGAAAAGATAGGTATCGATTCATCGACGGGTAAGATAATCTACACGGATCAAATCATGAAATCATCCAGACTAAGATACTTAGAATAAGTTCACAAAATCAAAAAGGAGATGAGGTAAAGATGTTTCTTCGTGGAGCAACGAAGTCCAACAAGTGGAACGATGAAGATGATCTTAAAAAATTGTATGGAAACTATGGAAGGAAGTCAACTGAATCAAAAAATAAAAGGAATAGAACATCAGAAAAGCTACTGCAAATCAAACCTTCGAACTGTTTCTCCATCTACGGTAGCACCTCCACCAACATTTAAAATTTAAACTTTTTAGATATTTTGTACAGCGATTGGCAAAGGTGTCAAAATGTATTATAAGCTTATTTATTTCACTGAAGGTGTTAAATGTGTTTGTGTGTATGATTTAACAAACAATATCAAGAGATCACTTCCCAACCCAAGCTCTCCTACGAAGTGATTCCTAATATTCGAAAATAATGAAAGGAAATAATAAATTATAGAAACAGTTCGAAATCTCGGAAATATAGGGAAGATAGGTTTGGGCGCAAGCGATTAGAAATCGCGAATAAGGTTCGTTATAAGGTAGAAGAAATAGTAAGTAGAGATAGGTAATAGAAATAGATAATAGGGATAGATAATAGGAATAGGTAATATGGACAGGTATAATCAATGGATAATAGCAAAGGGAAAGAGAATAGCAAGTATCCGCCTGCCGGTGCAAATAATAACTGCATCCGTTAAGACACAAGAGGAAGAAAAAACATAATGCAAAGAATCTCTACGAGACTCACAGATTTAGTAAATAACTTCAAAGTAAACTACGAACTACGCAAATTTCCAATTAAGGTACCAAATAGCCGCAATAAACTTCAAAAAAATTAATCGAATACCTTCAAAATTGTGAGATCCATTTGAAATACTGCAATAGATATATCACCTAAAGTGAAAAAAAGATAGTTGCAGAATTCAGGAAATCACCGGTAATTTCACAAAGTAAAAAGATAAAGCGACAATTCACCAATATAAGGTATAGATATGATAAAAAAATACCATATGAATAAAAGAAAAGAAAGGAAAAATATTTACACCAACAAGACAGACACTTCCTTTGTGATAGGAAATGGAAAAGGTATTAGGTAAATTCAGATATAAAAAACACGATTAATCATCATCCCCATCCTGAACACAATCATCATCATTACCCTCGTCATTCTGCGTAACGTCCAATTTGATAAGATTCACGTGGAAATAACCTAGATCATTACCACATAAGTCTTTCAAATTATAAACTAAAGGAGACACAATTCTGTTAACAATGCAATGTACAAACTTAGGAGCGAGCTCAGCTGAGAAATTCTTAACCGTATCTGAAAGCATAAAGTTCTCTTTCCTCAATCTGTCACCAACATGAAATTGAACATCACGTTTTCTCAAGTTGTATCGATGGGAATTCCTCTTATAAGCTTGAAATATTTTCCGCTGTACAGATTCATAGAGATCAGGTTATTTTCTCTGCAAAAAATGAATCCAAAACTTTATTACAGATTTCAATGGGATTGTTCGCATTTTCAGAAATTTTACCATGTTGGAACATTTCTAAGGAAACATAGGTAAGAGGGAGGAAATCCAATAACTTAATGTTCACTTAATCTAATAGCCTGGGCTATATGGTGGATGTTCTGATCCCAAGTTTTGTGGTTTTCGTGTATGAAAGATCATAGGGCGGTTATAATTGTTTGGGTCACATGTTCTGTAGAATTATTTGTGAAAAATACCCTGCATTATATCAGATCTTTTGGACATTATATTGTTCAACCAAATTCTGGAACTCGTTAGAAATAAACTGTGCTTCGTTATCAACTACAATTATCTGAGAGACACCAAAAATTAAAAAGACCTGAGTTTCAATGAACTTAACGATACCTTTGGCAGTTGCTCGACCCATAGGATGTTCGAGCACAAATTTGGTGAATCAATTCGTAACAACGAGAACGTATTGATTTTCATTCTATGATCTAGGATATGGTCCCAGTAAGTATGCTGAAATTAACTGAAAGGAAAAGTTGATGTTCCTGTAGTTACCTGTCAAGCCTGCCTGTGGAAGGTTATCTGACTTACACGAAGCACAGATTTTACATTTCCTGATATAGTTCATAACTGAAATACGCATAATAAAGATAAGATAAACGGAACAATGTCTTAAAAACGCCAAAATATACTGCAACAGAATAATCATGTTATGTCCTTAATAACTGTAATCTATTATCAGAAGGAACAACAATTTTTCACTCAGGAGAATCATCAGATAGATTCACAAAAAAATATGCTTATACCGCACGTTTCCATCTACTCTGAAATCAGGATAAAGATATTCATTACATTTTCCAGCATCTCAGGCCTCAACGCACCAAGGTCCAAAACAGAAATCTCTACAGATTCAGGAACACGAGATAATGAATCCGCAACAGTCAGTGAATCACTACGATGTATGATATTGAACCTATGACATGATAATCTGATAATCCATCTAGCCATTTGAGGAGAAGAGATCATTAAATATAGGCACTGAAGAGAAGAATGATCAGAAATTACTGTAAATTCAATATAAGAACGAAATCGATATATGGACAATAAAATTGCGAGGCATTCCTTTTCAGTGGTCGTATATTTACGTTAGCATTTATTCAAGGTTTTACTAAAGAAGGCAATAGGATGTTCTTAACCGTCGGTTTCCTGAAAAATTACTCAACAAACTCCTACGTCTGAGGCATCACCAGCTAGGTAAAACTTTTTAATAAAATCTGGGCTAGCCAGAACAGGAGTGGATGTCAGAATTTTTTCAATACTAAGAAAAGCTTTATCTGCCTCCTTGATCCAAACAATAGGTTGTCCTTTCTTGCGTCCCATAGTAGGCCTGAAATAGGGGAGCATAGTGTAGCAAAATCCTTTAAAAATCTACGGTAATAGCCTACTAAGCCAATTAAACGTCTTATTTGGGTCGTATTAGTGGGTACAGGATAATTAAGGATTGATTCAACTTTTTCAGGGTCAGTTTTTAGACCTTGAGACGCTAAAACAATTCTTTCAATACTGTAAAATGGGTCTCAAAATCAGGTGTTACAATGATAATGTCATCAAGGTTATAAAATAGAAAGGGTTCTAATGAAGGACCTATGACAACGTCCATGAGTCTACACATAACTTGGGCGGCATTATTTAAACCAAAAGGCAGAAGATTAAAACAAAATAAACCTCTACCTTGGACTGAAAATAGGGTCTTAAGTTTGGAGTCTTCATCGAATGGAATTTGAAAGAAAGCAGATTTCAAATTAATACATGACAGGTATGGAACATTGTTCACTAACGATCGTATATATTAATGGCATAGGATATGATACTTGGACAGCTACCGAATTCAACTTTCCACCGTCAAAACAGACTCTGAATGTTCCATCCTCTTTGCTTATAAGCCAAAGAGGAGACAACCGGTAAGAACAAATAGTGATTGGTCGGATGATATCTAGTTTCAGCATCTCATCAATCTGATTGTTCAAAATTGACTGCATCGCAGGTGATAAAGGGTGTCTTTGTCTAATTGGAGAACCTTCAGTTTTAATGGAATGAGTTTTCTGTCAATTTTATCTTGGTCTTAAATAAATTTACTATTTCTTGAAGTTTCTCCGTTTGTAAATCAAAAATATTATCTGCTGGTTTAATAGCATGTAGTGCAGCTATCGAAGTAACTGGGGAATTAAAAGATGAATTAGAAAAATCTACTGCAATATTAAAGGTCTTAATGAAATCCATTCCAAGTATCATATGATGCGAGATCATAGGAACAACAAGAAATTTCAAAGTCTTAGTTGGATTGTTCAAATTAATGGGCAACCAAACATATCCCAAAGAACTTTGATATTGGCCATCTGCTGTAGTCAAGTAAATGGATACGTCGTAATTCAAAGATAAATTTAAATCTCTTTAAGAGGAATAGAGAAGGAGAACCAAAAATAGAGACATTGGTTCCGCTATCAAGCAGTGCTAAGATTTTCTTACGAGAAATATCAACATTAATATATGGTCTATTGTCAGAATTAACTTTAACATCATCAGAGGTAAACCTATTGTTGCCACCGGGAGTATTAATTGATGTTTTTGAGAGAGTTGTTATAAAATCCTTGTTTTCAACCAATCGTTCCAGTCATCTTCACAGAAACTTGTTCTTTTGAGTGACAGTCAGTTTTGTGGTACATGGCCGAGTCACCTGTCCTGCCAACTGATGACCTGCTTCTACGGTTTTTGAACAAAATTGGCACTTTGATTTTACAATGCCTCGCTTACCACAACCATAACAGAAAGTGACCCTAGGTATTTTACATTTAGTATATTTGTGTTCTGCAACACCACAATTCCAACATCGAACGATAGAGATTTCATCAATCGATAAATTTTTGGAAAATTTCTGCTGGAGACCACCTAGTTGTAAAATATTCTCAATTCTTTTACACAATGATGTCAATTGGGTAACCGCGGCTATATCCTGAAGCACCAATGCTCTAACAAAATCTGAAAGCAAATTGATTTTAATGATTCCTACCATTTCTTTTTTCGAGGGTTTTGCATTTAATCGGTAACATGCTTCTAATGAAATAATAAAAATGGTTACATTTTCTCTCACTTTTTGTTTACGAGACTTTATTTTGCTCAATATTATCTCGGCATAATTTGAAGGTAAGAAAGCGTCCTTCAAACCGTCCACCAGTTCTGACAAGGCTTTAAAGGTATTATGAAGGAAATGGTTATGCCACCATGTCCTAGCATCTAACTCAAAAAGATCTGAAGCTGACTCGAAGAGATCAGCATCAGTGCAACCAGGTGAAACCTAAAGGTTATCTGTCATCTCAAGAAAAGGCATCAAAAGTTCTCTACCAGAAAATTTTTTGAAAGTCCACTCATAAATGCGGACTTTTTTCAAGGAAATGACGGGATTATTTGAGGTAAGAGCTTTCGTTGGTGTGGAAGTTACAAGAGTTGAAGGTATCTTATGCTCGTCCAACTCAGATTCTGAGATAATAATTTGAAATAACAGTGCTCTTTTCTGTTTCTCATCAGTATCTTTTTCCACAATTTTCTGTGGAATAACCTAACTGAATAACCTAACTGAACAATAAGTTAAACGATCTGCAATCCATTTATAATCATTCTCTGAATATGTAACAGACAAGTTAGAAATTAAAGAAGATAATTCAGTAATTGATTTTTCTAACTCTGTAAAACTGGTTTCTAAATAATAAACAATCCTTAGTTCTATGAAACGATCACCCTTTCTCTGAGCGAGTAAGCCCCTAAAAAGCGTACTCTTAGCAGCTACAGTCGTTGGTATCTCTCTGCCTATCCGTATAAGCAGCTCATAACTTAACTCGTGAGATTTCAAGTTATTAGGATTCATGATTCAATTATTCAAGTAAATGAGATAAGATAGTAATAAAATAGTAATAAGATAGTAACAAGATAGTATTAAGATAAAAAATGAAAAATAGTTCAAATGTCACCCATGAAATCTCGAGACTCAGACCCACGATGAAATCACTATCACTACCAGAAAGACAACAGGAACCCAATCAGGAAAAATGTTACTCGTGCCCCACGTTGGGCGCCAGTGAAACCAAAATTCGCTAACTCAGTAGAGCGAAGGCTATGATAAAAGGATAAAAGAAAATTAAACTAAAACATTCTAATTTACGCTAGCGATTTTTGTCCGTTCGCAATTGAAACATCCTACTTCGTAAAATGCCTCATAGTGCGTCAAGGAAAAGATGAATTAAACTTGTCTTTCCTGAATGAATCCTAAATTGTCAACCTGATAGTGAAAATGAAGACTTTTACTCCCTATCTCTTATCTACAATATAATACATTTTTACAATAAGTCTGTGATACAAGATTTACGTAAGGACTTATATTCGAGGTTATCCTGGATTTTTGTTCTTCAAGGTGTCAGAATGATAGTGCTTTCTCCACGAATAGTTCCTATTCTGCAGATAATCAGCAGGTGTTCAGTCTCAAATTGTTAAAAATGACCATTAGAGCGTCTGGAACCAAGGTGGTGGTGTAATAAGATACTTTAAACCGGCACAAGGAAGACTGTCTGGTATTTAGATAATCCCAGTAAAAAGGCAATTCAGTAAGATTGTTCAGTTCTAAGAACATCAGGTATATAATTTTCGTGAATTTATGATTGATTGGGCCGTTGCCCAATTGTAATTGTCATCATAAAATTGTAATTGTCATCATAAAATAAAACACTTGTTTACATTTTCTACTTTATTATTATAAAGTGTTTTATTTTATAATGACAATATAATTTTCGGTACTAAGACTGCAAATTTCAAATATATACGACAGTGCCTGTGCAACACGTGCTCTCACTTCCAGTGACTCTATTACTAAAAATATTATACAAGTTAATATACATGAGATAAAATATCCAGAACACAGGAATAAGAGCACGTTATTCGATCATGAGCATGAGAAGGGAAATTAAATGCAAAATATCATATAAACCAACATGTTAACTTGTGTAACCTACAGAGAATGAAATAAATCAAAATAATGATTGTCATTCACAAAAGCAGAAAATATTTTATCAGTATCTACGTATTACTTACCGTCTTTTGATTAGACGTCTTATAAGAAACAATAAAATTTTAATATTCCAAGATTTTCATGGATTAGTTAGGTTAATTTGATAAAAATATCACAATCTTGTCTTCTTGTAACCCCACAATACGAAAGAAAGGAATCTGTCATCGCTAACATATCGGGTTTGAAGTTACTAGTTTAATGAAGAAAATACTTGATGTTTAATAAGAGTGACTAGGGGTTCCGCAGAAAAACATGTGTACGAAAGCAATTAGAAATGTAATTCCTGTAATTCTGTCACGATAGCTGACGACTTGTGATTCGATTCATTGTCTTCTATCTTTTATATTCTTTGCATTTGAATACTTTTCTTCGAAATTTTCTCTATTAATCGATCCAGTTGTCCATATATATATATATATATATATATATATATATATATATATATATATATATATATATATATATATATATATATACATATATATATATATATACATATATATATATATATATATATATATATATATATATATATATATATCGATATATCGATAGGTATTGACTGTCTTGCTGATAAACAAACTACCGTATCCAAGAATACGGACACCCCAATTTTGTCAGCGGTCTATTACGCTTTTGACTGTATTTGGCAAGACTTACCAGATGCTGCCTATGAAGCAAACAATCTTTTTTATTCAGACGTGAGCAATGGATGCATATATCATCAATTGTTACATGTGAGTGTAGAAAATCATGTGAAATTTACTTAAAGAGCTCCAAAAAATACCCGACTCGTTGTTGCTTTCCGTCCACTGGTTCATATGCGGTACCAAGTCTAGAACCAGCCAAATCTTCATGTAGAATGGAGCAAATACGTTGTTTATAAATTTTTTAGAGCGTTAGCTGTCTCCTGCCTTCTCATTTGATTTCATGATTTTCCGGTATAACCTCCTCTTCAGGGCTACTCAATTTTGGTGCATTATCGGTATTCATACCATCATATTTCAGTTCAGCAGATCAAATAATAATAATTGATTATTTTGGTATTTTGGGACAAAAATATTCATTTCGTATTTATGTCACATTTTCTCTTCATTTCTAGCCTTCCCATCATCTTCATCTCATATACCTCAGCAGATGTAGGGAATACATCAGAATCAGTCCGATGGTGGGCGGTTATTCTCAATTGTAAGTTTGGCTTATTGTCCCAATAATGTCGAAACTAGTGATCCTCGAAATGAAATTTCGTATTAAGGTATATAATAACGACACGAAGATACTGAAGTGTTTCAGCTGTTTCAACATTATTTATTTATGTAATTATTCATTAATTAATTTATTTATTCAAGCATCCATTTGTTTATTTATTCATTCATTCATTCGTACATTTATTCATTCATTCATTCTTTCATTTAGTTCACAGCACTGTTCATTTTTGACCTGAGACAGGATTCGAACCCGGACTTCCCACTCACGAGCCCGATGGTCTCCCTTTGAGCTATCCACACACATATGATGACTATATCCAGTTGTAGAATGGTCTGTTCTATTGTATTCTCAAATACATTCATCGGCTATTTACATCCATGGCCTAATGTTCTTTTCGTTTTTTATTTCATTTAATTCCATTTTTGTCCATTTATGTCCCATTAGCTAATATTTCCAAAATTTAATTGCCTCTTTAATTGCCAGACATTCTAGGAATATTGCTTTCTTGTACCTTTGATATTTATTTAGATCTTTAGAAAAATACGCTACGGGTTTCATTACACCATTAATCTGTTTTTGTTTAAGAACAGCTCCCATTCCTTGAATACTGGCATCGGTATATATAGTAGTATATGTAGTAGTATATGTAGTAGTATATGGGTAGAAAATTGCAAGAATTGGTTCAGAACAAAGGATGTCCTTAACCTTATCAAAAGCTTCCTGACAAGCCAATGACCAATTGAATTTTACATCTTTTCTCAGTAAATTATGCAACGGTTCTAATAATCAAGCTGAATCTTTTATATATTTGTGATAAAAATTTACTTTACCCAAAAATTGCCTTATCTTCTTCCGAGTATCTGATGGAGAAAAATTCCTAATGGAAATTAAACTGTCATTTATAGATCGTACTGTGTGGTTTCCTACAATATGCCGCCGTAAATATTTGATTTCTTCTTCTGCAAAATTACACTTGATGAATTTAAGTCTGAATCCTTCATTATTACATATTGCTCTCCAAATGATCTATATGTTGGTAAATTTGTGAAGAAAATATCAGAATATTATTTATATAATTAAGGTAGAATAAATTCAGGTTATATTTTCTGATAATATTATTCAATATACCAAAAGGTAAACATTTCCATTGCCAGTGACCTTTCTGTGTCACAAAACCAGTCTTATATCTATCTTTGATACGAATAGGAATCGACCAAAAGGCAGAATTTACATATAATGTAGTGAAGAATTGCATTTCGGGTCTTGGCTAAGATTTCACAATGAATGGGAAAGGCTGTGGTTCGGGAACAATTAATTTATTGAGTTCACGAAGATCGACACATGATCTGGTTTTGCACCCTTCATCTCTCTTTTATGCTAAAGTGACTGGTGATGCAAAAGGTGAGGAGGACTCGTCAATCAGATTCGCTTTCAACAATCTTCCTATTTGGAATTCTATCTCTTTTTGATCCTCCATTGAGCATCTGTATGGTTTTTTACTATAAATTTGTGTTCTAAAAGTTTGATATGTGTCTCATAATTTTGCATCTGAACAATATCAAACTTGTGTTTTGCCAAAATATGGTCATATTTATTTATTAAAACTTCAATTTGATTTCTCTGATTCGTTTCCAAATGGTCTAATTCTGCTTCGAAAAGTTCTGTAGGTTTACCTTCATTGAAATTGATGGTAAAACCATTGTTATCATTATTATTATGGACACAATCGATCTTTCTCTCTTCATTCATATCTAATCTTTGATAAATATTCAAATCAAAATCTTGTTTTCATTGAAAATTGGAAATAGAATCTAGTCTGAGTAGAATATCATACTCGAAATTTTTCTCATTAACTACAAAAATTACAACTTCTTTTTTGATATATGATGCTTCTAAAGCGATACAAATCTTCATGGATGTCGTCATTATAGCTTACGTTTTTGATTAATAAGAATGTAATCAACTCTTATTTTTATAATTGAAGAAATAGACGAGTTGATGTCATGATTCTGAAAGAATTCATTTTATTTAGTTTAAAATATACCAGAATAACGTACACAAAATAAAATAATAAGATACAGAGAAATACAAAGAAATAAAAAAACAGCTTACTAACCTGGTAGAAATCAAAAACAATGCTATTTTTTCGGGTTTCTCAATTCACATTTCTAACAGCTACCTGAATATGACATGTGACAATTTTAGGTTTTATATATATATATATATTATATATGAGCTACCTGTATGAAATCCGACTCCAGGAACATAATACACTAAAATTATTAAGGAAGGAATTGCTAGGAACAATAAAAAAAGATTTTTTCAAACGTGACGCACGCACCCTAAGGGTTAATGGTCACGGCCCCCATGGGCGAGGGAATCGGATAAGCCGAATTAGTGCGCCAGACACCTCATCACCGCGGTGTCCAACTTCCAGTACAGCTTCGGTTTCTGAGACCTACACCCTCACTGGTGGAAGGCCTATCTCACCTTTTGTAGCTATACAGACTACTTCCCGAGTTGTAGACTCAACTCACACGCCGAGGGGATAAGAACCCCGCTAACCCAGCATGCGGGCTTTCAACTACGGCCCCCACGAAACCTATCCTCTAAGAGGGCGGCTGGGATTGCCCCCGGGGACTACCGCCCATACGATGGTAGTAATTATTGCGTCATTACTGGGACATGCTCCGAGAATGTATTCCCTAGTAGTAGTAAGTACCTTGAGAATTCCAGGCCTTGCGGAGGCCAGCAAATCAGGTAATGACGGTTTGCTAATACCCGTCGGTTCTTCTGGAATTGAAATCCGTTAGAGGGGGATAGGTAGGTCCGGCCACACCTGGCACCGCACCCACCCAAGGATCCACCCCTCCAGACCGGTCCATTTCGAGAACAGCTCAGGTTGCTATGCCTGGCGTCCTCTAATTCATGGACCTTGCGGTACGAGGAATTTTACAGATCTATATGGGCCGCTCATTTATTTGCGAGTCCGCTGATAGGGCTTCTTCCCAGGGGAGGCGATACCCAGCCAGTCCGGTGTCCACCCAGCGCGCAATCGGAAGGAATCTCGTTCCGTTTTACCGCCAGAAGATCACCGCCCTGCACTAACTCTAACCTCCATCAGGAGACAAACCATCGCCTTGTCCTACCCATTTCCGGGCAGGAACAATCTCAAAGAGTCTACTAATCGTGTTCTTCTTCTTTCGAACACACCTCTGGTATAACTCTCCATGTATTCGTACATCTCTCTTATCTGGATTCACCACCTCAATCAATCGCTCCTCTCATACATACCTCTCGTTATTCCTTCCAGAATCACTCTCCTGGCTTCCATGTACTCGACACAGTTGAATAACACATGGGACCAGGACTAAATCTCTCCACACAGACATGTCGCTCCCACTGAGGTTCCTTTTATAAAGAAACTCATTCAAGCTCCTATGGGCCGTGAGGGATAAACCCGAATGTTATCCTCCCTTTACTACATTCATTCCATCTTCTTTGCCATTTTGGCCTCAGTGTTTTCTGTACCACATTTATTCTTTCCATGAGACCAACGTTTCTTTCACCAGCAAACTTCCGATCAAACTCATCCAAGGCCAAGCTCCTTTTGATCTTGTACCTTACAGCCATCTAAACAGCCACTAGGTCCCATGGAGGGACACCCATCAATACATTCATGGCTTCGGTGGACACCGTCCTGCACACCCGTATGTATGCCCTCATTACAACCGTCTGAGATCTGTTGATCTCAGCCCTTGCACTATTGATTCATACTAGACCGGGGCCCCATATCTGGCGCATGCACGAAACATGCCACCATATACCTAGATCCTAGGACAGCTTGAATTTGATCCACTTTTGTATTGTAAAATTGTGTTTAGTGATAAACCTCATTTCTGGTTGAACGGCTATGTAAACAAGCAAAATTGGCGTATATGGAGTGAAAACATTCATCAAGAAGTTCTGCAGGTTCCATTGCATCCTGAAAAATGCACTGTATGGTGTGATTTACACGCTGGGGGCATTATCGGTCCATATTTATTTAAAACGATGCTGGAGCTAATGTAACAGGTAATAGCCTTCTTTTTCAAGCCTCATTCTTTCTTAAGTACTCTTCCCAGACACCCCGTTAGCTTCACTAAATTTGCTCCTACTTCCGAGAAGTGGCCAGAAAATCTGAGTCCTTGCTCCACTTTTATCCCTAAGTACTTGATACTCCTCACATACTTCACAGCCTTTCCATTCAGGCGTACGTAAGGTGGCCGACTAGCGGCCAACCTCCCTTTCACCAACATGCAAACTGTCTTCTTTTCCAATACAGCCACTCCCTCCATTAAGGCCCATTCGCTCAACAGACTCATACAATGAGTAGCTTTCGTCTCCAACTGGAGCCGACTGCCCCCCTCCAACAGGAGGATCACGTCACCCGCATACGCAATAACCTTATATCCCTCTGATCCATACTGTTCCACCAGCTCATTGATTTATACGTTCCATACCTCGGGTCCAGCAATTGAACCCTGTGGACATCCTCTAGTAAACATACGCACTACTCTGTAATGCACTCATCACTCTTACCTCTCTGTCATAGAAGTAAGATTCCCACAATGACATTTCTACGCATCCCTCATCATTCAATCTGTTCACCATATACTTCCATTCCAGGTGGTCAAAAGCATCTTTGAAATCCACACATATTGCCAGCGCTTACTTGTCTTTGTTCAATTTATTTACCTGTTACTTGATCTACCATTTTGATAATAAAATGGTTTTCATCTTCCCCCTGCCAGAAGATAAAATATTGTTTTGCAATTTTAATGCATCATAACTCCTGTGTGTTTCAGATACAAGTTTTAAATCACTTTTCCGACGATGGAGCACAATATCTCTAGATTGTAAATTTTATCCCACAATGAAAACAGCCACTTCGTCAATGGTAGGTGAATTAAACCTCCTTGTGTGTTCACCGGTAGGTGTTTTGTCAGCTTGAATGATAGTATTATGGCTATCAGATGGCATCCGATCCAATGCTATTTTGAACATGTTTACTAAATTGTTGTTCCAATGAAGAAACATTTGTAATCCTTAGACAATGGTTCTCTTCACTGTTGGATTGTGACCACAACGATTATCAACTTCCGCATCGCAATTGCCCATAAAATCAATTTGTAAAAATTGATAATCTGCATCAAGTAGTGGTGAAAGTACTCCCAGTAAGTGATAAATTTGTCCTTGTATCTGTAATTTTTAAAAATTTGTCCATTCATTTCCGATATATATATATTTTAGTACATGCTTCAATATCATAAAAAAATATTCTGGTATAATACCTGGAAAGTGGACATGAATTTGTCCTGTATAATATGTGTAGCGCCGAATGATGTATTCTGGAAACAGCTATTATATTTCTGAATATTGGCCAAGAAGTGCTTAGAATCATTTCCAATCCCAGAGAGTACAGATCGTAGAGGATCTGGTGGTGGGACCAATTATGGCAATTTTATTTTGCCTCCAGCACAACATAATCCAGTATATTCACCAGTGTATTTTAACGCCTTACAATATTTACAAATTATGTTGATTTCTCCAATTGTTACCGATTTGTCGGCACAATGATCAATTACCGGATCATAGTGGAATGCAGCTCGTTCAAGAATCGCAGGAGCACTGCGTCTGCGGATTCGCCCAATTTCATTATGTCGTGCTTGCTGTTGTTGTGTTTGATGTGCACGAACTCGTTACATTCTAAGCCTATCTACTTCATTGTCACTCACTAAATAAGGCAATTCTGACATAGCAATACGATTATTTTCTTGATCTGTCTCTCCCTGGTCTTCAGTGCGGTTAGTACGTGAGGTTGCTCTTCGCACACTTGATTGACTGCGACGAACTAAATCAGGTCATCGTCTCCTCGGCTTCCTAATTTTTGTAATTAATCAAAGTGAGAAAATTTATCGCTCACTTAGCAGTAAAGTGTCACTATCACAAAATATAAAAAATATCACAATACTTGGAATGTCACTATCACAAAGGATCACCAAAGTAAAGAAAATTCTCGCGCAATCACAGATATCGTAACGCAATATCGTAATACTTTTTTCCGTATTCTGAAGCGCGATATGATGGATAGATATATTAGTTGGTTGTCAAATCTAATGTCAGATATTATGGTTGCGTTCAAAAATTTAATCTGTGACAAAACTTAATATTTATTAATCTAAAACAAAATAATCTGATAGATTAACAACTGAAGCTAATTAAATTTCGCGAAGCCGACCAAATTGAAAATCAGTAATACTAATGATCTATTACATTTTCTGACTATTCAATTTGGTCGCATTCGCGATTTTATCAGTTTTGCTGAATTTCGGTACGCGACATTAGATCCTCCAACGCGCACGTGAAGACTATTTTGATAGATATGATTGAATTTGAACTTTGTGCAGCGGTAATAAATTGCAAATTGACTCTTTGAAGTTAGGAACACACCTACATTTTTAAGATAACAGTGAGTGATTATATTTTAATATGAACTTCATTGAATAGCAATAAA
This sequence comes from Megalocaria dilatata, assembly GCA_034642435.1. Classification (NCBI taxonomy): domain Eukaryota; kingdom Metazoa; phylum Arthropoda; class Insecta; order Coleoptera; family Coccinellidae; genus Megalocaria; species Megalocaria dilatata. Next base: position 65,045,741 of record CM067859.1, on the reverse strand, counting down.
ATTCAAATTGACTCTACATTTTATTCAGAAAAAAATTGTATGGGAAACAGAAAAAGGCTTTTTTTAGGGTTTTACCTTTTTGTCACATTTTAAGTCATGACTAGATCTCCACGATCATTTCAAGACCAAGATAAAATAAATCTGTTCAGCCGTTCTCGAGTTTTAGCGAGACTAACGAACAGCAATTGATTTTTATATATGTAAAAATAAAACTGTTTTTAGGGAAAGCAACTTTGTAACTTTTATGTTCTCTGTTCTATCTTCTATGATCTATGTTCAATGTGTAAGATTTTGACCTGAAAGTGTCACATATCATATTGAGTTAGCTGTTAGAAATGTGAATTGAGAAACCCAAAGAAATAGCATTGTTTTTGATTTCTTTCAGGTTAGGAAGCTATTTTTTTATTTCTTTGTATTTCTTTGTATGTTGTTATCTTATTTCGTGTATGTTATTCTGGTATATTTTAAAATAAAGAGAATAAATTCTTCCAGAATCATGCATCAAATCATATATTTCTTCAATTATAAAAATATTTTTAGCCGTTTCAAGACGACAGCCGTCGAATGTCGTCTCGGAATTTACCCGACAAACTATTCTCCTACCACAGTTAGTCGAAAGGTACAATTGAAGACATTCCCTCGACCATACGGTCGCGTAATACTCACATTGTATAAACAAGTTAGCCGAAACGTACAGTTGAAGACATTATCTCGAACAAACGGTCACGCAATATTCTCTCTTCGAACATTAAGTTATGATCCCACGCATATTCTCTAGAAGTAAGTTCTCTTAAGTTATGGAACATATTTATCTCTACTCTTGAAATATTTTATATTGGTGAAGTGATCAACGGTGAAACAGCTAAAAGAATATAGTATTTTCACCGCATAACCTCCTCAATTTGGGTAGATAGTTCAAATCTGTAAACTTGTATTATATGTATTTAGGCTGTAAATAAAGCATTTAAGTCTAATAAACATCTCTCTTTCACCTACATTTGAAGTATTCTTAACCAAGAATATTCATACTAATTGTTTAACGTCTAATCAATAACCTCCAAAGAATTCAAAAGTGTATCTCTTTATATCAAGCAATTCTTCACAATAAGATAGAGCCGTTTGTGAAATATAAGGACGGCGCTCAGATGTTATACAATCAACACAATTCTGATGTTTCAACGGTATATAAGTGCTACAAAAAAAACGGAGAAAAGATTACTTATCTCCTGTCCTGTTCTGACTGTACTGCTATTATATTATACTGTATTCGGTGAAGCTTTTTGTTTATTATTGACAGACCAAGACGTAAAGAACTTGCCTGAATCATTTAAAGTATTAGATAAGTGGAAATGATTTTGTTGAAATCAGCTGAAAAGAGTGTCCTAGATTTGCTACGAAACTTATGAAATTTAAATGATCATTCAGGTTGTTTTAAATTTTTCATTTCTTTTGACCACTTTTTGAAAATTTGAACTGGTTATGCACAGAATATAAATTACTTTAAAACTAACTAACACTCGACATCTCTTCCCTATTCAAAAAACATCGGAGTAGTTTTTCCGGAACAAACTCATGATGGAAATTCTTCTTCCCCCTCAATGCAGAAGTTTAACTGTTTTTTGAAAATCTTCGAAAATTCTTCGTTTCTGAGTTCCGGGGTCGAATTTTCGTCGGGACATCCTGTATGATGTAGCGTTCTACACGTCTAATTCCTTCGCTGGTACCTCACGTTTATCGAGAAGACCGGTGAATGAAGAAATTGGGAAATCTGTTCGTCAATGTGTCGTCATTTACGCGTTTATATGTAGGATTTATTGCTTTCCCGTTCACGATTGCAGAGTCAAGGTGTTTACAATCTGAATTTCATAAAATTTATTTCCACAGATTTTGATTTTTCTTCAAGATTTAAAGTTAAAACCCTCAAAGAAATGGTAAGTATGATACGTTGTTATGCTTGAACTGCTTTCAAAGCAGCTATTCGTTATATTGTATTTTTCTTTTTGGAATATCTCTGTCAATTTTTTTAGATTGATTGTATGAAACTATTTGCTTAATGCTTCTTTCAAGTGCCGCTTTATTTTGATTTTGGTATTTATTTCTTCGTTTCAAGCAAATACGTCTGTCCTGAAAAATTTTGCACATGAAGGCTTTGAATGTTTCTGCATTTTTTTGATCAAAATTGGCGAAGCAAATACACAAGTTTTGAAGTTTTGAAGAGTAAGAATAGTTTCAGAGATAGAAGTATTCAAATATTCTATGTGGGCCACTCATCATTTCCGTTCTCTTTCTTAAAGTCCTTTATTGGATTTTCTTTTCCCAGATTTTTCTTTTGGGTTATATTTTCTGGATTTCTCTTCGATTATTTTTTCGGTTATTTGTTCCTGGAGTTTGGAAGTTTTCTTGCTGCGGAATAGTTATACGTACACTAGTTGCCCGAAAACGTTGAACTATGGGATTCAAAGAACTCAATCGGCCTGCTGTTCTGATTGGCAAAACATCAGCCAGGAAAGTAACATTGAGAAACTGTAAGCTCTGTATATATTCATATGATATTGGGAAACACTAAATTTTGTTTATTTTAATAATAATATCGAGAAACTCTAATTATCTGCATATTTTAAACTTTTATCGGTAATAATATTATTCAAACTTACTCATGCATCAGATAGTGAATTGTGTATTTCTTTTAAATGTATATATGTAATTTGTTAGCAAAATTACTTGTGGTAAACAAAACGAGTGACTTGTTTGTCCAGAAGTTGTGTCTTTTCATTTTGTGAAATTGTGAGGTCAGGCCCACGACCCAGTTAAACCGACTGGACTCGGGCGTTTTAAATTTATAATTGAAGTCCAATTGTTACATGAATTTGTGCGCCCAATGCAAAGGGCCCTTGAAGCGCTCTTTTGGATATCAAATTAACCTGATCTCACTCTTTCCGGGTGGAAGTGACTAAACGGTCATTCAATTTTATCTCCATTTTTGGCATAATGGCGAATAATCCACATTTTCTAAAGCAAAATGAACTTGCTTGTGAGATTGCGATGAGAAGAATTGAAGTTCCGTCATCAGTAGATGACAAATGTAAAATTTTGAGGGGTTTGCTTTCCCAAGACTCCACTGATTGTAGTTTTATTATATTTTCTGTTGAAGAAAATTTCGGGAGCATTAAAGAAGATTTGATAGATTTGAGGGATATTTGTGCCAAGTTCAACTCAGGCTCCTTTCAAGTTGATCACAAGCGTATACTCACTGACTTAACTCATATGACTGGTAGAATTCAACGGTTATCTGTTGACAAAGATGGTGAGTCTACTATCAGACAGAGTCTTCATGATAGAATCCGATATTGCGGAAACAGTGTCTTCTCCTGAGGTTTGCACAATCATCTATCTCTATCAATGTGGAAACTAATTCGAAATTTATACCTGTGTCTAAGTGGGGTTTAAAGAAATTTTCCAGAAAGGAAACGTTAATCCCATTTTTGGAGTTGGTTGAGTCCCTCAAAGTTGTGGAAGATTGTAAATATTTAGGCCTATTTTAATCTGCTGGAGATTTATTCGAAAATGGTGCATGGACATTGTGGCATAACAACCACATCAAAAATCGTTTCCTGAATTGGAAAGAACTCATTAAAGCTTTGAAGACCACATTTTTGCATAGTAATTATGATCCATTATTACTTCATGAAATCAAGTCTCGCGAAGAGAATCCTCGAGAGCCTGTTGCCCTGTATATCAGTATTATGGAAGCAAAGTTTTATAGATTAAATAAATGTTCTTCAAAGCTTGAAATGTTCAATATTATGAGAAATAATTTAATTCCTAACTATGCAAAAGCCCCCTTCATACAGGATATTTTGTATGTATCTCAGTAGATTGCTTTTTGTAAGAGTGTAAAGGATTCTCTCTGTCTGAGTATTTCCTAACGTAATTCTAACGTAAACAAGTAATGATTTGATTTCGAGTTGGCAAATTTTACAGAAATAAACATAATTCTACCTTTGGTCGTTTGATCATCGGTTTATCTATGTTCATCTCAATGTCTCTTTTTCGTTTCAGGAATGTGTTTGATTGGAGAATGATATTTCTGGATTGTTCCAAGATCACAGGCAACCTAGTAGATTTCTTCTCAACATCCAATTTGTTTTATACTTGATTTCTATGTGGGATTTTTCCATTCACAACACTCAGGTAACTTATTTTCATCACATTTCCATTCACAATAATAATAATGTTAGTGTCTTTTTTAGATTTTCAAACTGGAACCTTGAAAAGAGAAATATTCTACTTTGAAACAAAATGACGTGAACTCTGCTATCGAATTTCTCATACTGCTCCATTTTCCGTGCCTTTCCTTTTTATAGTTTTCACGAAAAATTGAATTTCAAAGCTTCTAGCTTCGGTCAAAATTATTGAAAAATGATGCTTACAATTTCATGGAAATTGTTCGAAGTTAAATACTTATTCTCATACAAAGGTTTTTCCAACTGTCAAAAAGTTGACATAATTTAACTTCTAATGCTTTTTACTGAATAATTGCTGAATATTATTTATGAATTTGCCTAAATATCTTAAAGGATGTCTCTTCAAAATACCTGACGTAGACATTATATTTTTCTTGATTAATAGAATTTGGATTTAATTTGTCCTATTTACATAATTCTGGTAAGTTAGATTCAATTTAACTTGTTTTTTGCCAATAATTTCACTAAAGTTTATATATAATTACATGTTACATGATAGTAACAAATCTTTTCAACAATTTTTTTAACAATTTCGAACTAGATATATAAATACAAATCACTTCAATTTATTACAACTTCAGCTTTCTTAAACATTTTATATTTATTAATTGAGAACTGACTGTTAGTCCTAATGCATTTTATCGACGAGAGTTTTGATTTTTGGACTATCGTTTAAAGAATTTTCACTTGACTAGTGGTGATGTACTCCGTATATGCTTTTTCTTCAAAATTTTGGCTTGTGAGTATATTTATGAATTAAATTATCTATATTTCTGAATAAATTGATCTAATTTAATTGATTTTGGTCCGATTACACTCATATGAAACGGTGAGCCTTTTTCTCTTCATGAATCTTCAGACTGGTCGGGTCCTTTATTAGTACGCCGGTCAAACTACGATAGAGCAGGACAGGTTTCAGGATAGGTTTCAGGACGAGGAGCGAAGAATTGTTCGCTACAGTTATATATAAACTCTTTATAATGTGTAATACATAAAATCCATGACAATAATTTCCATTTTGCTAGAAATACCTATAATATATAAATATATATATATATATATATATATATATATATATATATATATATATATATATATATATATATCCATAATTCCACTCAAGTTTATACAAATTAGTTTTAAAATTCCTCAGTTTCCATTGATTCTTAGATCACCTCTGTATAAAAGTTATCGATTCGAGGGTTCCAGCTAGCTCTATAGTTCATATAATCTTTATTGAAAATTTGTAATATTATTGAATTTTGATTTGTTTTCAAAGGGAGGGTTCAAATTTGATTTCTCTAATTGAATTTTAAAATATTTATATTGAGTATAGAGTGAAATTAATATTTCATATGTAAACTAACTAAATAACTCTACTTTTATTCTCTTATGATCTAACTTACCTTAATTCTAACGTAATCCCAACTTGAACAAGGATTGTTATTTCTGAATTTTTTTCTGGAAATATTGAGAGAATTGAATTTTTGGTAAGTTTGTTCATCAATTTATGATTGTTTCTTTTTATTTTCCCTTCTTCGTTTCAGGAATAACACTGGTTTCGTTAGAAACAACACTTCTAGAACATTCTGAAATTAACAGGCAACTTTTTTGATTTTCTTCTATATATCCAATTCGTTTGAAACTAGATTATTTATACTCGGAATCTTTCCATTCACATTCAGGTAATGTATTTTCTGGATTCACTTTTAATTCACAATAACCATATAATCTTCTTTTTTAGGTGATGATACTTTTAGGAACTTTTTAATTATGGACCGACATGAATTCTACTCTGAAAATTTGGAGACTGACTGCTGTTTCCGTGCTTCTTACTTTTAAAGTTTCCATAAACATTTGAATTTCATAGCTATCTCAGTAATCTGTCAGTCTTCTTAAAAATGATGCTTTCAATGATTATACAAATTTCACATTTTTTCCTGTCTTGAAATTACTCAAGAAAATTAGCTATTTTTTATGAACAATTTGATACCTCTTTCATGAAAATTTGTTGAATTTTAAATACTTTCTTCTTCTAAAGTGTTTTCCAAATGTCAAACTTTTACAAAGTTTGACATTGAAGTTTACATACTATTACAACTTTCTACACACATAAACATCTTCTAGGATAATTCCTTTTCACATTATTTGAACATTTCTGTCGTAGACACTATGTTTCTTTTAATTATTGAATTCTGATTAATGTTGTTTTATATACATAATTCTGGTAAGTTAGATTTCATTAAGGTTTTCCATTATCAAGTATTCCACTACAGAATAATATAAAAATAATGAAAATACCAATTTCAACTTAGTTTTTCTTCGAGCATTTCAAGATAGATATTCTAATTTAAAATACTTCTATTTCTAGCAACATTCGCTGTCCTAAACATGTTATATTCTTGAATTCAATGCTCCCTGTGAGTTTTACCTGAAATTTCGAAAGGATGAATGGATATTGACGTTGAAAAGAATTTTTACTCGACCGAAGGTTATGTATTCTGAATATGTTCTTCTTCATAATTTTGACATGCGAGTATTATTATAAGTTGAATTAATCATGTTGTTGTCTGAATTGATATGAATTTATTGATTTTGATCTATTTTTATTCTAACGAACTTATTTACAGAGGTGAATATTTTCCTTGCGTTGTAATTTTTCGTCTTATGAGTTTTCAATAATGAGTCATTACAACTCGTTTACAAGATTCATTTTATAAAACCGATATAAGAATGTTATCAGTTCTTATTTTTATAATCGAAGAAAAAGACGATTTGATGTCATGATTCTGGAAGAATTTATTTTCTTTAGTTAAAAATATACCAGAATAACACACAAAATAAAATAAAAATAATAACATACAAAGGAATATAAAGAAATAAAAAAATAGCTTATCAACCTGAAAGAAATCAAAAACAATGCTATTTCTTCGGGTTTCTCAATTCACATTTCAAACAGCTAACTAACTATGACATGTGACACTTTTAGGTTAAAATCTTAGACATAGAAAATAGATTATAAAACATAGAAGTCACAAAGTTGTCTTTCCTAAAAAAAACAGTTTTATTTCTACATCCCCTCACACAAGGTATGCACCCCTCATTACATGTTTCCGATTTCACATGGGAGGAAGTTAGTTACATGAAAATAGTAATTGTCCCTCCTTTTATTTCCAATACCTATCTCATATATAGTGTGATATTTTTTGCACTATTGCAAAAAGTTCCTATTCTTACTTCATCAAATTTTTCTCTATTCAATTTGGATTTATTTTCAACATAAAGATAGTTTCCAAAATTACAATCATAACGTTTCCTATTCTTGTCGATCAGTATTTTATTGTATTCATGATAGCGTAAAAAATTTTTATATGCTATTTCCTTATCTTTTGGTAAATTTCTCTATTCAATAAGTTCTTCTGGAGCAATGGGATCAGTTCTGCCACACAGTAAATATTCTGGGCTCTATCCAGTTGTAGTCTGTTCTACTGTATTCTTCAATACATTCGTCAGCTATTTTCGTCCATGCCCTAGTTTTCTTTTCGTTTTTTATTTCAGTTAATTCCACCAAATTAACTGTTCTTATACATTCGTCCATATTATCTGTTTCTTCCAGAACTGGATTTCTAGAAAGGCGATCTGCTTCTACATTTCCTTTTCTTGGTTCATATCTCATCTCCAATCGAATTGTGATAAAAAATTCATCATGTCATCCAGCTCTACATCTGGTCTTGTACGAAATTCTTTCCCTTCTAATGGCTTATGGTAAGTAACAACAATAAATTTATATCCTATTAGCCAATATTTCCAAAACTTAATTGCCTCTTTAATTCTAGGAATATTGCTTTCTTGTTCTTTTTATATTTATTTAGTTTCTTAGAAAATACGCTACGGGTTTCATTCCACCATTAATCTGTTTCTGTTTAAGAACAGTTTCTACTCCTTGAATACTGGCATCGGTATACATAGTAGTATAGGCACTTGGGTCGAAAATTGCAAGAATTGGCTCAGAACAAATGATTTCATTAACCTTATTAAAAGCTTTCTGACAAGCCAATGACGAATTGAATTTTACATCTTTTCTCAGTAAATTATGCAACGGTTCTAATAATCTAGCTGAATCTTTTATATATTTGTGATAAAAATTAACTTTACCCAAAAATTTCTTTAACTTCTTCCTAGTACCTGGGGGGAAAAATTCCTAATGGAAATAAAATTTTTTTTATAGGTTGTACTGTTTTGTTTCCTTCAATATGTCCTAAATATTTCACTTCTTCTCATGCAGAATTACATTTGTTAAATTTAAGTCTGAACCCTTCATTACATATTGCTTTCAAGAGACTCTCCAAATGTTCTATATGTTGGTAAAATGTTGAAGAAAATATTAGAATATCAGCTATATAATGTAGGCACAATAAATTCCGGTTATATTTTCTGATAAAATTATTCAATATACGTTGAAACATTTTCGGGGATGTTTCGAGTACAAAAGATAAACATTTCCATTGCCAGTGACCATTCTGTGTCAAAAAAGCAGTCTTCTATCTATCTTTGATACGAATAGGAATCGACCAAAAGGCACTATTTACAACTAATGTAGTGAATAATTTTGTATTTCGGGTCTTGGCTGAGATTTCATCAATTAATTAGAATGGCTGTGGTTCGGGAACAATTGATCTATTGTGGTCGCGAAAATTGACACATAATCTGGTTTTAGATCCTTCATCTCTCTTATATGCTAAAGTGACTGGTGATGCAAAAGGCAAGGAGGACTCCTCAATCAGATTCACTTTCAACAATCTTCATATTTGGAATTCTATCTCTTTTCCTCTATTGAGCATCTGTATGGTTTTTTGCTTTAAAAAAAGCTGTTCTATAAGTTCTACATGTGCCTCATTATTTTGCACCTGACCAATATCAAACTTGTGTTTTGCAAAAATATGGTCATATTTATTTATTAAAACTTCAATTTGATTTCTCTGGTTCGTTTCCAAATAGTCTAATTTTGCTCCGAAAAGTTCTGTTGGTATCCCTTCATTGAAATTGATGGTGTAATCATTGTTATTATTATTATTATTATGAACACTATCGATCTTTCTCTCTTCAATCATATCTACTTTTTGATAAATATTAAAATGAAAGTCTTGTTTTAATTGAAAATTGGAAATAGAATCTAGTCCGAGTAGAATATCATACTCGAAATTTTTCTCATTAATTACGCAAAGTACAACATCTTTTTTGATGTTATTGGTTCTCATTTTTGTAATTATTTTTCCTGAAAATTTTGCCCTGCCATTGACTGTTTTGAATGTGTTTCTATTATCTTGAATGCGTAAACATAAATTTTCTGGAATTAAGAAGACTAACATTTGAGCCCGAATCATAAATTCCACATAATTCATTATTATTTATAAACACCTTCAATTTTATCAATGGTAGCAGTCTTAGTTTTTTTGGTTTGAAATGGTCTGATTTCCTATACCCCAACATTGTTTACAATTTTTGTTTTACCAGGTACGTTCGTTTGTTCAAAATTATTGGATTTATTCCTTAGCTGACATAAAGTCTCCGGATGAAATTCCACCTGAAAAACCATTCTTCCCACAAATTGAGCATGGCTCCATTTTAACTGGTTTTTTATTTGTTTGTGAATAGGAAGGAATTTGTTCGGCAGATTTATTGATTGTCATATTTTTTTCAACTTTCTAGCTTTCGCAACTCACCCAATAATGTCTCGAAGGTTGTTACATTTGATCGATCAATTCTATCTTGGAAATATTTGGCAAACTTGTCACAATTAAATCAATTAATATGTCAGTTGGAAAATTATTTCGGAGATTTAACAACAAATTTTCTTTCCCAAAAGCGTAATCAACTAAACTTCCTCCGATGTACCTAAATGAATAGTCCTCTCTATATTTATGCCAACTCGTTTCATAAGAATTCTCTGAGCAGTTTTCTTTCCATATTTGTCTAATCCTGATGTAATTAATTTAGAATCAAACCATTTTTTCGCTATTCCATCCAGAAACAACCGTAAAATCAAAATTTTGTCTTTATCTTCTTCTATTTCACAACGCGTGCATTCCGCCCCTAATTATTCTAACCATAAATTCACCATCAAAATTATTCAGCACAAAATCCTCCTTTATCCTCTTGAAATCCTTGCTTTTTCTTGAAAGTTCTACCGTAAACTGTGGTTTTGGTGATTCATGTCCAAATACTGTTCTCACGTATGCGGGTGAATAAATCAGTTGGAAATATTCATTCTTAAACATCACATCTTCTTCGGCATCAAAATATATTTCTTTCAATTCCGGAGTTGATAAAATGACACACGTACGAAATTAATCTCTTACTTTAATCAATTTCAAGATTTCCTTCACCTTCGGTAGAGCCAAAACTTCATGATGGTCAGATATCTCCTGTTCGTCCTCTGGTATTTCATAATATGTATTTTCCGTTCCCGTAGTTGGGATCCATTTGAATTTGTATGTATTTTTCTTCTTATCAGTCTTGGATGCTTCCAAAGCGATGCAAATCTTCATGGATGTCGTCATTATAGCTTAAGTTTTTGATTTATAAGAATGTTATCAATTCTTATTTTTATAATCGAATAAATGGACGATATGATGTCATGATTCTGGAAGAATGTATTTTCTTTAGTTTAAAATATACCAGAATAACATACACAAAATAAAATAAAAACATACAAAGAAATAAAACAAATAGCTTACTTATCTGGAAAAAATCAAAAACAATGCTATTTCTTCGGGTTTCTCAATTCACATTGCTAACAGCTAACTAAATATGACATGTGGCACTTTTAGGTTAAAATCTTAGACATAGAACATAGTACATAGAAGTTGTTTTCCCTAAAAATAACAGTTTTATGTTTACATATATATATATATATATATATATATATATATATAAATGATTGTGGATAGCTCAGTAGGAGAGCTGGTGACCAGGAGGTCCAGGTTCGAATCCTGTTAAGGTGGAAAAAAAATTTTCTAGTTGGACGGGTGTCTGCCACCATTTCACTGTTATGTCAAAAATTAACAGTGCTGTGACCTAAAGTGGCCCAACATCGTAGTAACAAAGCCTACCCAGAACACAACTGAACTACTGAACTCCTAACTCGCACAAGCTGAAAAAGCTTCTGAGGGATCTTCACAGAAGATCTAGGAGTATCAGGATAATAATAAAAAAAAGATAATATAAACTGCTTAAAAGATCATTGACCGCAATGGACTCTACACAAAAAATTTTTAGGATATTTGGTCTAAAAGAATTAGTGAAACACTTTTATATCATCCAAGGTTTCGGTGAACTTCATTACCCTCCTCAAGGATCTGTAATTTAAACAAAAATTACCATCAATAGGACAAAGGACTACGGCAAAAAGACTAACATACATATAGCGTGATCGCTTCCTTATGTTGTTGATAGACGGATAAAACTTTCTATTTAGTTTAGTCTCACTCTCTCTAAGACAACTAATTTCTAATTTCATACACCTCAATTAACTAGTAAAGTTCATTATAAAATTTCTTCTTCGCAACATTCATTCATGTTAGCAAATATTAAGTCGTAATAAAAAATAATTTGACACCGATGTCATATTTTCTGACAATGACAAATGAACCGTCATTTTTCATAGAATTCTTATTTTTATTATAGATTAACCACATCATGTATTGGTAAACCACGAAGTGATGGATGCGATCTCTTGGGTAGTTACATTGAATAAGAATTATTCGCGTTATGGCTACCTCAAAATTTAATAAATCATTCAACAGCCCATCATTGTATCAATTCACCCCGTTTCTGACAGCTACCTGACTATCAGCTTGTTATAATTCGATAGATTTGATGTTAGTAAGGTTAGTAAGGTGGTTGGGTTTGACACCAGTTGTTTGGTATCTAACTAGGAAGATCCGTCTGTTACGTCTGTTACGCAGAGAGGCCAGTCGTGTGTTAGCTCTAGCCTATCGTTTCCAGTTCTTCATGGCCTTTATTCTATGAGTATTCATGATCTTCTCAAAAAAACCCATTTTCAAACTGCTCAAAAGGTTATTGACCGCAATTAATTCTACAGAAGATGTTTTTAGGATATTCGGTCTAAAGGATTAGTGAAACACTTTTATTTCATCCCAGTTTTCGGTACACTTCATAGCCTTTCTCAAGGATCTGTAATTTAAAGAAAATTACCATCAATAGAACAAAGGACTACACAAACGAGAGTACCATACATTCAGCGTAGTAGTATAGTAGTCCCGGATGACGAGAATATTGTTAAGGCTTACACGGAGAAGGTTGCCAAATACCACGAAGTTCGAACTCAAAGAGATCTATGGCCTCGAGAAACATCCATACTGCCGCTCATAATATCAGTAAATGGCTTAGTAGAGGCGCACATGATAAAAAAGACTAAGCCGCTACAACTGGACACTGACTTCAAAAGTCAATCCCAGAAGGAGGTTATACTGGCCACTACTACACGGATGATCAAAAAATTCTGAACTAGCTCATGCGAGTAACCGTAGCTGAGCCAATCCGCCCGGTTTTCTCACGTACCAGCCCGTTAAACGGTAATTGAAAAAAAATCAAATTATATATATATATATATATATATATATATATATATAAATATATAAATAAATATATAAAAAGTTTTTTTATTTGGAAGTGTCCGGTTTTAATTGAAATTGGACGGGAAACAAGACGGTTATCATGACAATGGATTGCGAAGAAAAATGAGCAATCTGTTAAAACATGTTAAAAGATCATACAACATACTCAAGAACTGAACGAGACATTGACTTGTTTACCATTTCTCATTTCATACTCTTCTCTAGTATTATTAGTAATCGTTGGGATTTCATATTCATTTTCATTTTCAGCATTATTATTCATCCTCGGTATTTCATTGTCATATTCATTTTTATTTTTAGTTATCATATCTTTTTCATGTTCTTCAACTACTGTATGATTATCAATATCATTTTTATTTTGTTCGCTTGTGTCGTTTTCTGTTTTATCATTTTATATATTAAATTTTGCATATTCTTCTTAAACTTATCTCTTCATGTTATCTTTTCGTTTTCTCATTTTCTTCTTTCCATTTGTTTATATTTGCCTCTAATCTTTCATTAATTTCTTCTATATCGTGTCTCAAATTTTCTGAGATATCTTTCATTTCCCGTCTCATTAGCATCATGAGTTTCATTGGTTCACCCATTACTTTTGATTCATCAAGATTTTCTTCATCCCCTTTCTCGCCAATCAAGGTTTTGACTCTGGTTTACATTATTCTAAATTTCTTTTTTTTTGTCTTGAATGCCTCCGTGCAGTTTCAGTTAAGATTTTATGCTGAATATTCAAATTTTCGAGCCTCACAGTGTGCGCTAATTTGATATTGTTTTAAATAATTTAAATTTTGAATTATTATTAATTATGTATCATGAATTAATTAGAAATGTTTATTTTTGACTGAATTTAATTATCATGGAATTTCAATTTTATGATTTCAGAATGAATACTAGTTAGAGCACCCTTGTATCTAAGTGAATGTTTTGTGTATTGTCAGCTAACTCTCAATATTATAATGGTTGAATAATTGAAATTTAACTATTATTCGCCACGACTATAGAATTTGATTCGAAAATTTGAAAGCTTTATTTCAAGTTTGAACAAACATTCATTTCTACAAAGAAATCCTCTTTTCGTTCCAATCTTCATGCGTCACCATGAATCTCATAGCCAATCCTTGCACATAGTTTTTTTGTGTATCCCAATTCTATGAGCTTTTTGTTTGCGTGAATTTGAGTAAATCAATTCATATATATTGAAAATTATAAAAAATCATCGATTCGACATGATATTCAAGATCTAAATGAGATGCCGAATTATCATTCATCATCAAATCAGACGATGTAGAAAAAGGTAAGGAAAAATTTAAAAAATTGCTCGTTCGTCAACTAACGAAGGATCGCCCAAGATATTCGAATACAACCCTTAGGATTGAAAAGAGAGTTCGAGCTTTCTCTCCGTTAGTTTTGATATAAAAATATGCAGATTGAGTATCAATAAATCAACATTTGATTATGTCAAACAAATCACGAAAATCTCAAGAATAAATTAGCTATATTATGGCAAAATCAGTTAATGCCGAAAAAAATTAAAAGCAATTCCAATCTTTTCTCCGAATCATTCTTGTCAGCGCCTGGCCTAATGGACTCATACCGTAACGTTGAAAGTTCGTTTCCAGGGCCAGGAAAGAAATTTTCTGGTTTCGGGGGACCGTCTGACCATTCGCTATTGGGTAAACAATTAAGGGCGCAGTTCCTAAAGTGGTATAAAGAAAACAGTAACGAACATAGAAGACACGCTATCTCATAACTCGCACAATCAAATGGAAAAAAAAATACAAAAAAAAATTTCCTCGGATAATAAATAAAATTGGTAGATTAGTCAAAGAAAACATAAATAAGTAAAAATGAATTCAATGCAGAGAACAAGAGTAGTAAGTTTCCACTGTAATATTTCCCTCCTGTTATCTGATTTAATGGATTTCGTTTCCATACAATGTGATAATGATGAAAAGTAATAGTTAACCAGAGGAGATAAATGATCATATCATTTTTTCTGACTACTCATAATATAATCTGTCACTACATCAAAAAAGTATTTTCAACTCGCTCAATATCTGCTATTAACTGTTTGAATAATTTCCAAAAATATTTGCCAATTTAGACTTGAAATCTACGTGAAAATTTGAAATCTCTGAGCTAATTCCTGATAATAATAATATTTATTCACTTAGTTGCCTCTATACATTCGATAAAAACGCCTTCAAGCACTGCCATTTTCCAACGACTGTTTCATTGAATTAACACGAAGGAAAATATTGTCAATCTTTAAAAAATAAAAATCTACAAGAATATGGATGCTTCGATTTGAATTTTTTAATTCCTGGAAAAATTCAGTGGTTATCAGAAAAAATCGTCATTTTGTCAATAATCATTATTACATATTTCAATTAGATTATTTTCTAATACAATCTGAACGAATCATCCAACCTTTGTGCAATCAATAATGTTTTCACATATGACATCGAATGTCCTTTCTGATTCGGTGTCAAAATAAGTAGTGCTGAACATAATTTTTGTTTCAAAAAGCACTGACATGAAGATCACTAGCTTCAACGCACTTGTTCATCCATGAAGAAATTCGTAAACGGCGGGTAAACGGCTGGTGTAATTTATTTCCAATATCTCAAAAAACAGAGATCAAATCAAATTGAAGTTTGACAAGGAGTTAAAGAATGACGGCTTCTTCAAAATTATTTTTATGTTATGATCCACATGAAATTCTGCATAAAATTTTACATATACTCAACTAAAATGGCTTACTCAAAATGTTTTTGCGCGCATGTTTCAGGGAACAATGGTGTGTTCAAATATCTGGAATTTTGGAATGTTCAGCTGGAAAGAATCTCAAACGGCTAGGTTGGACGTACCCATGAAAAATTAGTGGCTTAAAGTGATTATGTCCTGCAAATTAAGAATGAAAAAACCAGATTTTTGAAATTTCAAGGCACGAATATGTATCACGGCTGAGTTCGTTGGGCAACACCCGTCGAATAGATTAGGAGTTATTGACATTTGAAACTTTATTTTTCATATTTGTATTTGGATATAAAATACATAAAAAGAAGTTATTCGAAATTACAGTTGTACTACCAATAAATTGATATTTTACTCATTTTCTGTAACTCAAGTTTCGAGAAATAAATATTCCTTCTTCAGAAAACTGAAAACTTAACAAGCAGGACAGAGTATTTATGCTTGTACAGGTGAAACACCTGATGAAAGGAGGTTGAAAAGAAAACAAACCCTTAACAACTATTGTAATGTCAACACGCAGAGAAGATTCTGCAACAGATGTGACTTATTTGAATTCAGCTTTTTTCGAGAATATTTTTTCGTCAGAATTCGAAATTTAACAACGTTTGAACGAAAAAACAACACGTTCTGTGACGTTGGAAACCGCGAAAAAATTCAATTTGAAATTGTAATGACTCAACAGCGGTTTCGGAAATCTTCCAGAAATCATAATCTTCTAGCGATATCGATATCGCCTAGTCTGCGATTCAAAGTGCATCGAAACCAAGCACCGGACATCTCATACAGAGTAGACTCTTTTCGCCAATAACGGCGAAGTCTGAGAATTGATGTGCGGGGTTACACATCGAACATTCTCACTAGTTTTCGATTACTTCATCAGATTTCTGCGGAAAATCAATAAGAAAAACTGCTGGTTATTCATTTTTGGACCCTCTCAAATAAAAGACACTAAATTTTAACTGAAAAATCTAGAATGAAACGTAATTTCTAATTTTAAATATTGTGAACCAGCTCTCTTATAAATAACAACGAATTACACTTAGTTCGTATTAAGGAATTCTGGAGAAAAATTCTAGTGAGCACTGATGTGACTTTAGGAGCTTTTGACCGCTTCTTATTAATCTGTCGATTTACGCTTCAAATCTACTCGAACAATTTCAAATCTGTCAGTAACTTCTTGAAAAAGGGTCATATGATTAACAGTGTCATCTCTGTCCCACTGATCTCATCCGAAACCTGAAATATATCATTATGTGAAAAAACCTTTGAGTCGACAGGACTGTCAAGGAATCGAATTGAAACTTAACCGTGTATTTTTTTTTTTCATTTGATTCTCCGTTTTTTCAGAAAAACAATTCTAAATTTGCAAAAATGTTAATCATCGAAAAAATCTAATTAGAAGTTTCATTTCTGATTTTTCTATACCGATATCCGTGCAATTATTCGCTTTTGGGTAAACAATCAACGCTCTTTCTGAAGTGGCGTAAGGAAACAGTAACAAGATCCACATAGACCACCAACGATCACCTAACCATTTCTCTTAGTGCCAACCGCAAACTCCATTCATCTCATTAATAGTATATTTCATTATCAGTCCTAAAAGTGAGCTTCTCCCGTGCGCGCTCGATCAAGTCTAGTAACCATGGGTGAAGCCTTTCTGAACAATATTTTTCGTTATATTATTCATATTTAAAATTTATTTAAGAAGAAAAATCAGTAATAATCAATCACTCAATTCACAAGGTTTTGTTGATCACAAAACCTTGTCAAGTTTATTTGAGTATAGAATTATTATACAGATGTATGTTACACTTTCTCGATTTCTAGAGCTTTCTATTACGATTATTCATACCCCTTATTAACATTGAAAATTAGAGGAAATAAAGTGTTTTCTTTAAATCATACTCAATGTTTCTGGTAGCTAATGTTAACATTTAATTACAATTAATAATTGAATTTTCGGTTATTATTTGCAATAACGGTGATAGAAATGTTAATAACACTTCGTTCAAATTTTAATATTGCTTTTGGGTCATATATTTCTCGTAGTCATGCTCAATGAAATCATTTTTGAGGCAATTGAAAAGAACGGAACACAAGAACAAAATTAGATACTTTCGATGAGATATAATGAAAAAAATAAAAAGAATTTTGTGTTTTCCATATAACAGGTAGTCGATTTCATAGCCATTAGCATAGAAATGACATTAACTTATCGTTGAATTCTAATAAAAGTTACATAAAATTTTTTTTTTTATTTATAATTATTGGATGCCTATGGTTAAAGTTCACTAATTGAAATATGACATTTCAGGGAAATGACCAATTTTCCAGTATAAGGTATTATTGTTTCTCCTAGTAAATTTTAAGTCCTATACTCGAAATTTTTGTAGAACGTTTTTATCGCGTGACTAATGATATTTTTCTTCATATTCTATGCACAGGTTCCTCATTACGCAAAAATTTAACCTATGAAATAGTAAGATACAATAGCATACTGTTGTATAGTTACTTTTATGATAATCCCGAAATTCTGCTAGAATAAAGGACTCGTTCATTTGATAAAGTGGAAGTGGATTTCAAAATCTCAGTTTCATCAAATCGTTATTTCTCTCTTATATTTGTATCTACATATACTTACAAACCCTTTCCTTTAAAACGAACCCTTTAAATTTCCACTATTCAATTTATTCCGTTCGAGTTTTTTATTGCTCGTGCACCAACACGACAGATTTCTATTTGACCAAGGATTATTCATCTTCGTTTTGTGTATATAATCTTCTGATCGTTTGAGATCGTCTTTCCGATACTCGTGATATATAGACACTTGGCGCCTTGGAAGGCGCCTGCTAAACTACGTAATATTTAACACGTGTGGAATGATACTTAACCGCTACTAGAATAATCCAAAGTTATTTCGAAACATCCGTCTTATTGAAATTCGAAATTGAATAGTTTTCAAATGTGGAGCGATTAAACACAACGCAACAAAATTGCGGAATAGGATCGTGAACAAAATATCAAAATAACTTGATATATTCTTTAACTTTTTTCTCTTTTATCTTTTTCTACATTTTACTTCTACTTTCTACATTCTGCAATGAAAAATTGAAGTTTTCATTAGGATGGTTTCGGTTTTTCAACTCGAACACGGAAATATTCAGGATTTATACACAACTTAGCACAAAAAACCTCTGAAGTCGACTGAAAATAAGAAACTTGAATTCTGAAGAGAAACTTCAATTTTTGATCAGTATTACATTCATCCTGTCGTTACGAAAAAACTTTTCACTTCCTTAATAATGACAGATGTGTTTAAAAACTAATCTCCTATTGGGAATATTGTTCAGTTTGGAGAAGGATCAACAAAAAATGTATAATCAGTAGATTTAACTTGAAAACACGTAATTTTTGGCAATTCTTGAACTCTTCTTGTAATGAAACATAAAATCTCAACAAAATAAAGAATCCACACTTAAAAGGCTCCACTTTTCCGCCTCTAATCAATATATATTGGCAAGACATACTGGAAAAAGAATATATTATTATTATTATTATTATTATCCTGATAATAATAATAATATATTATATTGAACTAAACTTTATACATATACTTTTTGCCAAAATCCGACGGGAAAAAAAGCCATTTTCTCTTCATGGAAGAGTCCTCTGGACTACATGTTGCAAATCATTTCATCAATATCCTCTACATCCACAAACAATTTGAGCAACTTCTGGTAAGTAATTTCCGAAATATTGACTTTTCAAAAAAAATATTTTCTTTTACCTCTGGTGTGCAGATCAGCAGTTCTGCTGAATCATCGAAATCGAGTGAGACATTTACACTATAAAACAATCTGCAAATTTGAAGTCACTAGACCTTTTTTCTAGAAAGTTATCGTGCTTGAGACCAGCCGTCAGACAGAATTGAATTCGACCACGAATTCTTTTGGTAGGTGCAACTCAGTCGTTTGGGGCCAGTCTCGGCTCAAACTTATAAAATTACAGGTATTTGGACGAATCGACAACGCGTTATGTTCATAGAATCAGAGAGGAAAAAATATTGAAATCTATTCAAACAGAGAGAGTTTTGAATATGAGAATATGGAAAAACATATAAGGAAATAGATTAGATTAAACTATATGACAAAATACTGAAAAAATATCAATTCATCAATAATATTCACGAGAAATTCAACTAATCAATCGATTCAATAATTCACAATAATGAACCATCAAAACTCGCGTACCGTATGACTTATCCGAAGCAACAGAATAACAGGGAACCCTGAAAAAATCCCCTTCATGCTAGCAATCGTTCTGTGTAATATTTACCGCTTGAATATTACTATTCATTACACCAGACAAATACAGCAGTATGGCAACATTTCAGTTCAGTGTGCCACATTGTCTGGTAGTAAATTATACGGCAGCCAACTTGTACCATTATAGGTAAAAAAGTATACGGATGCCAACTCGACCGCTATCTATACCGGAAGTCATCTTGTGCGGAAAAAAAACTCCGAATATACACGAAGTATTCACGAGGATACAGGCCGATACCCTTTTTGTATTTATATATATATATATATATATATATATATATATATATATACATCTGCCCAACTAGCTGGCATCCGTACAAAAAGGGTATCGGCCTGCATCCTCGTGTATACTTCGTGTATATTCGGAGTTTTTTTTCCGCACAAGATGACTTCCGGTATAGATAGCGGTCGAGTTGGCATCCGTATACTTTTTTACCTATAATGGTACAAGTTGGCTGCCGTATAATTTACTACCAGCCAAGGTGGCACACTGAAATGTTGCCATACTGCTGTATTTGTCTGGTGTGATGAATGGTAATATTCAAGCGGTAAATATTACACATAACGATTGCTAGCATGAAGGGGATTTTTTCAGGGTTCGCTGTTATTCTGTTGCTTCGGATAAGTCATACCGTACGCGAGTTTTGATGGTTCATTATTGTGAATTATTGAATTGATTGATCAGTTGAATTTCTCGTGAATATTATTGAAGAATTAATATTTTTTTAGAATTTTATCACATAGTTTAATCTAATCTATTTCTTTATATTTTTTTTCCATATTCTCATATTCAAAACTCTCTCTGTTTGAATAAATTTCAACATTTTTTCCTCTCTTATTCTATGAACATAACGCGTTGTCGATTCGTCCAAATACCTGTAATTTCATAATTTTGAGCCAAGACTGGCCTCAAACGACTGAGTTGGACCTACCGAAAGAATTCGGGGTCGAATTCAATTCCGTCTGACGGCTGCTCTCGAGCACGATAACTTTCTAAAAAAAAAGACCTAGTGACTTCAAACTTGCAGATAGTTTTATAGTCTAAATGTCTCACTCGATTTCGATGATTCAGCAGAACTGCTGAACTGCACACCAGAGGAAAAAAAAATATTTTTTTTGAAAAATCAATATTTCGAAAATTACTTACCGGAAGTTGCTCAAATTGTTTGTGGATGTAGAGGATATTGATGAAATGATTTGCAACATGTAGTCCAGAGGACTCTTCCATGAAGAGAAAATGGCTTTTTTTCCCGTCGGATTTTGGCAAAAAGTATATGTATAAAGTTTAGTTCAATATAATATATTATTATTATTATCAGGATAATAATAATAATAATAATAATATATTCTTTTTCCAGTATGTCTTGCCAATATATATTGATTAGAGGCGGAAAAGTGGAGCCTTTTAAGTGTGGATTCTTTATTTTGTTGAGATTTTATGTTTCATTACAAGAAGAGTTCAAGAATTGCCAAAAATTACGTCTTTTCAAGATAAATCTACAGATGATAAATTTTTTGTTGATCCTTCTCCAAAATGAACAATATTCCCAATAGCAGATTAGTTTTTAAACACATCTGTCATTATTAAGGAAGTGAAAAGTTTTTTCGTAACGACAAGATGAATGTAACACTGATCAAAAATGAAAGATTCTCCTCAGAATTTAACTTTCTTATTTTCAGTCGACTTCAAAGGTTTTTTGTGCTAGGTTGTGTATAAATCCTGAATATTTCCGTGTTCGAATTGAAATACCGATACCATCCTAATGGAAACTTTAATTTTTCATTGCAGAATTGGAAGCTTGACATCATTAAATGTAGAAAAAGATAAAAGAGAAAAAAGTTGAAGAATATATCAAATTATATTGATATTTTGTTCAAAATACTATTCCGCAATTTTGTTGCGTTGTGTTTACTCGCTCCACATTTGAAAAATATTCCATTTCGAATTCCAATAAAACGGATATTTCGAAATAACTTTGGATCGCCCGAACAAACATTTTTATTGCAGGAATAAAAAAAATATATAATACCGATCAACAATAATATGAATATTATTGAGTAATTGAAAAGAACTAATTTCTATTTTGTGAATCCATTATGAAATGATTGTCCTAGTAGCGAATAAGTATCATTCCATACGTGTTAAATATTACGTAGTTTAGCAGGCGCCTTCCAAGGCGCCAAATGTATATATATCGCGAGTATCGGATAGACGGTCTCAAACGATTAGAAGATTATAACACAACACAAGACAAAGATGAATAATCCTTGGTCAAATAAAAACCTATCGTGTTTGTGCACGAGCAATAAAAAACTCGAACGGAATAGATTGAATAGTGGAAATTTTAAGGGTACGTTTTAACGGAAAAGGTTTGTAGGTATATATAAATACAAATATAAGAGGGAAATACCGATCTGATGAAACTGAGATTTTGAATTCCACTTCCACTTATCAAATGAACGAGTCGATTATTCTAGCGAACATCATAAGAGTACCTATACCAGAGTATGCTATTATAACTTACTGTTTCATAGGTTAAATTTTTTGCGTAATGAGGAACCTGTGCGTAGAATATGAAGAAAAATATCATTAATCACGCGATAAAAACGTTCTACAAAAATTTCGAGTATAGGACTTAAAATTTATGTTTTCTTGGAGAAACACTCATACCTCATACTCAAAAATTGGTCATTTTCCTGAAATGTCATATTTCAATTAGTAAACTTTAACCATAGACATCAAATCGTTATAAATTAAATAAAAAAATTTTATGTAACTTTTATTAGAAAGTTAATGTCATTTATATGCTAATGGCTATAAAATCGACCATCTGTAATATGGAAAACACAGATTTCTTATTATTTTTTTCATTATACTTGTATCTCATCGAAAGTATCTAATTTTGTTCTTGTGTTCCGTTCTTTTCAATTGCCTCAAAAATGATTTCATTGAGCATGACTACAAGAAATATATGACCCAAAAGCAATTTTAAAATTAGAACGAAGTCTTATTAACATTTCTATCACCGTTATTGCAAATATAAATATATAAATAATAACCGAAAATTCAATTATTAATTGTAATTAGGTTTTGAAATTAGCTACCAGAAACATTGAATATGATTTAAAGAAAACAGTTTATTTTCTCTAATTTTCATTGTTAATAAGGGGTATTAATAATGGTAATAGAAAGCTCTAGAAATCGAAACAGTGTAACATATATCTGTATAACAATTCTATACTCAAATAAACTCGACAAGGTTTTGTGATCAACAAAACCTTGTAAATTGAGTGATTGATTATTACTGATTTTCCTTGTTAAATAAATTTTAATTATGAATGATAACATGAAAAATATTGTTCAGAAAGGCTTCACCCATGGTTAGTAGACTTGATCGATCGCGCACGGGAAAAGCTCACTTTTAGGACTGCTAATGAAATATACTATTAATGAGATGAATGGAGTTTGCGGTTGGCACTAAGAGAAATGCTTAGGAGATCGGTTGTGGTCTGTGTGGGTCTTGTTACTGTTTCCTTACGCCACTTCAGAAACAGCGTTGATTGTTTACCCAAAAGCGAATAATTGCACGGATATCGGTATAGAAAAATCAGAAATGAAACTTCTAATTCGATTTTTTTCGATGATTAACATTTTTGCAAATTTAGAATTGTTTTTCCGAAAAAACAGAGAATCACATGAAAAAAAAATACAAGGTTAAGTTTCAATTTGATTCCTTGACATTCCTGTAGACTCAAAGGTTTTTTCACTTTATGATATATTTCAGGTTTCGGATGAGATCAGTTGGTGGGAGATGGCACTGTTAATCATATGAGCCTTCAAGAAGTTACTGACAGATTTGAAATTGTTAGAGTAGATTTGAAGTGTAAATCGACATATGAATAAGAAAGCAATCAAAAGCTTCTAAAGTCACATAGAATTTTTCTCCATAATTCCTGAATACGAGCTAAGTGTAATTCGTTGTTATTTAGAAGAGAGCTGGTTCACAATATTTCAAATTAGGAATTACCTTTCATTTTAGATTTTTCAGATAAAATTTAGTGTCTTTTATTTGAGAGGGTCCAAAAATGAATAACCAGCAGTTTTTCTTATTGATTTTCCGCAGAAATCTGATGAAGTAATCGAAAACTAGTGAGAATGTTCGATGTGTAACCCCGCACATCAATTCTCAGACTTCGCCGTTATTGGCGAAAAGAGTCTACTCTGTATGAGATGTCCGGTGCTTGGTTTCGATGCACTTTGAATCGCAGACTAGGCGATATCGATATCGCTAGAAGATTATGATTTCTGGAAGATTTCCGAAACCGCTGTTGAGTCATTACAATTTCAAATTGAATTTTTTCGCGGTTTCCAACGTCACAAAACGTGTTGTTTTTTCGTTCAAACGTTGTTAAATTTCGAATTCTGACGAAAAAATATTCTCGAAAAAAGCTGAATTCAAATAAGTCACATTCTTTGCAGAATCTTCTCTGCGTGTTGACATTACAATAGTTACTCAAAAACATTTTGAGTAAGCCATTTTAGTTAAGTAAACGTAAAATTTTATGCAGAATTTCATGTGGATCATAACATGAAAAAAATTTTGAAAAAGCCGTCATTCTTTAACTTCTTGTCAAACTTTAATTTGAGTGGATCTCTGTTTTTTGAGATATTGGAAAAATTACACCAGCCGTTTACTAATTTCTTCATGGATGAACAAGCTCATGGAAGCTAGTGATCTCACGTCAGTGCTTTTTAAAAAAAAAATTATGTTCAGCACTATTTATTTTGACGCCGAATCAGAAAGGACATTCGATGTCATATGTGAAACATTATTGATTGCACAAAGGTTGGATGGACTATTCGTTCAGATTGTATTAGGAGATAATCTAATTGAAATATGTAATGATGACTATTGACAAAATGACGATTTTTTCTGATAACACTTGAATTTTTACAGGAATTAAAAAAATTCAAATCAAAGAATCCATATTCTTGTAGATTTTTATTTTTTTTATGATTGACAATATTTTCCTTCGTGTTAATTCAATGAAACAGTCGTTGGAAAATGGCAGTGCTTGAAGGCGTTTTTATCGAATGTATATAGATAAGTGAATAAATATTATTATTATTAGGAATAAGCTCAGAGACTTCAAATTTTCACGTAGATTTCAAGTCTAAATGGGCAATGCAAATTCTGCAAATATTTTTGGAAATTATTCAAACATTTAATAGCAAATATTGAGCGAGTTGAAAATACTCTTTTGATGTAGTGATAGATTATATTATGAGTAGTCAGAAAAAATGATATGGTCATTTATCTCCTCTGGTTAACTATTACTTTTCATCATTATCACATTGTATGGAAATGAAATAAATTAAATCAGATAACAGGAGGAAAATATTACAATGGAAACTTACTACTCTTGTTCTTTCCATTGAATTAATTTTTACTTATTCACTTTTTTTTGACTAATCTACCAATATTATTTATTATTCGAGGAAATTTTTTTTTTTGTATTTTTATTTTTCCATTTGATTGTGCGAGTTAGGAGATAGCGTGTGTTCTATGTTCGTTACTGTTTTCTTTATACCACTTTAGGAACTGCGCCCTCAATTGTTTACCCAATAGCGAATGGTCAGACAGTCCCCCGAAACCAGAAAATTTCTTTCCTGGCCCTGGGTTCGAACTTTCAACGTTACGGTATGAGTCCATTAGGCCAGGCGCTGGCAAGAATATTACGGAGAAAAGATATATATGAATTCATTTACTCAAATTTACTCAAACAAAAAGCTCATAGAATTGGGATACACAAAAAAACTATGTGCAAGGATTGGCTATGAGATTCATGGTGACGCATGAAAATTGGAAAGAAAAGAGGATTTCTTCTAGTCGTGGTGAATAATAGTCATTACCAAGTTGGTGCTATTCGAGATAAACTTTTTTCTTCAGAAAAAGATATTAGGAGTCTGCGGAATAAAGAAAAATCTTAATATTGAATTGTTGAATAAATATAGTACCTTTGGTGAAAAATACTCCTTAACTTCGAAAATGAGACGTGACTTAGAATTGATAGAATCAGTTTATTCAATCAAATTCAATCGCCGAGCTGCATGAACGAATAAAACTTTCGATAACAGCGATAATTATCTTCCACTTGACTTAAAGTCATCCGAATCACGTTGAACCACCATTTTACAGAAAAAAATGATGTATTCTTGTTTTTATTCAAACGATGAATGAGAAAAAAAAAACTTCAAGAATTTAACGCAATCCAATATATTTCTAATTCGAATACCGCTCCAATCTCAAAATTTTACGTATCAGCCGAGTGGATTATTCCTAAAGTTTCAATTATTGAGCTGCAAAAACGCATAAACCTTTCAACGAAATCAACGAAATTGTCAGATTATGTGACACGACGAAATTTTTCACAAACGTATGAGTTATAATTTTACTATTTTATTCCACATTCCAATTCGAAAAGATCTGCAGTTTCGAAAATATTGTAAAAAATAAGAAAAAATTTCGAATATCAATAACTTCGAAATCAAGAGAACTAAATTGCTCATTAATGAATCGAGTAAAAATGTTTTGACTCCAAACCTACCTTTAAAATTCAAAGATAGCAAGATATTACCTAGAACATGCACGCAAAAAAATCCATAATAAAATAATAATCCTCAACATCAATACGAATTAATGTCCAACGTAGCGCTAAATAACACGAAGCCACAGCTGTTCACAGTCTGCTTACGTATCGATCGAACGAAAAAAAAACCATCTTCACCTTCTACTCTTATGAATTCCAAGAACGAATGCAAGATAATTGCAAAGTAAACAAATCCACGTTGTCAAATGTACTGGATGCCAAGTGAACCGTTGTTTAGAACGCCCCATGATATACAAAGTATACACGAAATCGACCCGAGCGCCACCATGATAAAACTCGGTGAACCTAAAGTATCCACGGCAGTCGAGATAGGTCCAAAAAGGGTCAAGTTGGCATCCTGCTGAAAATTATATATATATATATATATATATATATATATATATATATATATATATATATATCTATATATATATAGATATATATATATATATATATATATATATATATATATATATATATATATATATATATATATGTCCTCGGCCAAGGAGAAACGTCTTTTTAATATTTATAGTACTTTTTGTTTTGCTTGTGGAAGTACTCTACTTAATTCAGTAACAAATTTATCGTTCACTACTTTGTTCAGGTTACTACCGAATTTCCAATGGCTCGCTTGGTTGTTATTCCTAGCATAGCACTGTCTTATTGACTCACATTGCAACTTTGTAGAGTTCCATCCTCTATTCAGAAAAGATTTTTTTTTAAGTATTAGCTCACTAAAGTTTCGCATAACACTTCATACATCTTATTTTCCGGCATTTTCAAGTCAACAGCACTGCTACCATACTATCTTCAATATAGTTAGCAACAAAATATTATTTTAGCCTTTCTGATCGCATTTGCCAATTTTCATTATTTGTACTGCGAAATAGAACCAATATGAGATCTGTACGCTATTGAAAGTGCAATTGTTGTAGTTACTCATCTGGTTGCCATTTAATCTCGGGATTGTTCGCCTTGAATACCAATTTCAAATTGCAGCAATGAACTTTTACGTTCTTTTATCCTCGTCCTCATTTTATTGTATTTGCCAAAATAAACACCTTGTTTATACTTTTATATAATTTTATTTGAACTGTTTCAATGTTTAATTAAAGAACAGTTACAACGACTTCCTAAGTAGGTTATGTAGCATCGCGAGATTTCATTATCTTTTAGAGACATTGTTTAACCAATTAACATGTTTTCTTATATAAAAAATATATTTCAGTATTTGTAGAACCTATAGACCTTGATAATTAAGGATAAATATAATGGAGCCTTAGAAATAGGTGAAGTCTATTACAGAACTCAAACTTTTCAGTACATAACACTACTGATAAGCAAAGTAGATATGGTGTGGTCATATCCTATTCGCCTATAGACGTATTTCAAACCAAATGTTTGGTTGATATGGGTTTATTAAGTACGTAGAATAGTTTCCTGGATTCGTCGTATAATTTGTAGAACTTGTAAACCTCGATAGTGAATGGTGAAAATAACGTAGGGTTAGGAATATGTTAAACATAACATAAAATACATTCTATTTCATAGTATGGATCTTTACTTGAGGGAAATTCATTTTCATTATAAGAAAAACACATACTAACTTCCCCAATTTCATTGATTTTCTCTAATAAATCATTTGTTAGAGACAGGTCATACTTTTAATACTAACTATGAAATATTACACACACATTAAAAATAAATGTCATAAATTTAATTTGTTAGAAACTTCAAAGATCAAAAGACAAATGTTATTGAATGATTAAATAGACTTAAACAGATCTCCCATACTTAACATTTTTTAATGACAGTAAACCACATCTTGAAACCCTTTAATTTTTTTTTATCATAGCTGTTTTGCATTGTGTACCTCAGTTGAAATACTCATCTGATGAAATCATGGTATGATGAAACAATTGTTGTGAAAATCAATAAAATTGCAGAGGTTAATATTTGTTTTTCTTATAATGAAATACATCATATTCAGACAATAACAAAGGAAAAGAGATATATTGTACTATATATGGCTTATGGCGTTTGTAAACCCACTTTGAAAAAAGTTTATCCTAACCGTGAAATACCCATACAGTGGGATACCAAACCGGAAAATAAACCATAAAGATGAATAGTCGACGTATAGTAAACCTCCTGGGTTCATCTCTTAACTGAGAGAAATATTTTGATATTTTCTAAGGTTGCCTTATTTTACACAATAGATTGGTATATGTTACGCAAAAATTACTCTAAAAGTTGCGAAAGGATGGAGCTATTATGCTTTTGTGGCGGAACATTACGCTTTTGCAATCTCTATTCAAAACTGCAGATATAAACTGCAAGGGCTTCAACATATTGTTTTGCATTGCATGATAGTTTTTTCGTTTACTTAATATTTATACTTGTTTCGGATACAGCGTACAGAGAGAAGGAAAATTTCAACGAAATCATTCAATAGCCTTTTATCTTTATTCTCAATCATAATTAATTTACCATAAATTGAGTTACTTTTCTCACCGATTAATTATCTCAAAGGAAGTACCTACTGTAAACTTCTATTTTATCGTTTACCAGGACATTGCTATTTGAACGGTTTACTAAATTCAAACTCTATAAGACATAAACATACATAAGACAGACATACACAAAGAGCCTCAAAAAGCATGTTGAAAGCGTGTCTACTACGGAAAGAAGTATCTAGACCTACACCACCTTGAGCTCGAACGATTTGTCACTTGTTCCTTACAGAGCAACAAAGCCTAATTAGTACACAGTTTATCCTCCTAACTGCAAATATTTATGTGGAAGAACCAAAGAAAATCATAATTATATCGTAACGTTTATTATCAGAAAAAAATCAAAGTTTTCAATAAGGAATATAATCGTTTGTTTCAGATCAGGAGCATCGCCAGTTTACGTTTCGTCTGAACGGTACCAAGTCGAACACTAACGTGCTGAGGAAATGAAAAAATTGGTATTTATGTGTTGTTTTTTAATGTGTGATGAAAACAATCAACTTGAAATACACATTAGCATGCTGTTTCAAGATAAGTGTCTATCCTTAACGATCTCTGAAATTCTCTTTAGAATCTGTATTAGGTTTTAGTGATTGTTGTGTTGGGATGAATCGAAACCTGCATTTATAGAGATTCATTGGATCGTGCATGCAAGTTTTTCTTTTGACTGTTTATTCTGGAATATTTATTCAGATATTATGAATACTCAAGAGTATTTACACTTGTCGAATTCACTACAGCTATCTTGATGCAGTTGAAAATATATTGAACTTTACTTTCATCATGTATACGAAAAATCAGTTGATCATTCATTAAGAAACAGAACCGCTCATGAAAGTAAAATTGGAAATTTCGAAATATAACACCATGAGGAATTAATACTCAAATTTTTCAAGAGATGGTAACTGAAAATATGTAAGTTCGTTGAAATAATTGCCTCAAAATATTTTCTTCCATAACCGAGCTGATATTTGTTAATTGAAGATAATAGTGCTGATTGGTCCATGGAATATAATGTTCAGTATATACACTATAATATAATAACATGAATGGAGTATGAGGTAGGCACTAGGTGAAACATTATAACAATTTCATTTAAAATAATTCACACAGTTTTATGATTCACAATTTAGTCAGAGTCCTGACACGTGCTTCGTTCTTTCGAACATCTTCAAATGAGTACAAAACGGAACTATACTTAAAATTGAAAAATATTCTATTTATTGAACTTCGGACATCTGTGTATTTTAATAGCGCATGGAAATAACTGGAAACTTAAAAATGCAATAAGGTTCTATTTATTACACTTCGGACATCTGTGTATTTTCATGGCCCATGGAAATAACAGCATCCGATATAGGGGCGTCGCCGAATAGTATTTGGGAATTTGTTGAATTCACCTTTTTCTCAACGGCTTTTCTGATTTAAAGAATCTCCAAATAGTCCATCAATATAACCTTATTGACATCTTATAGTAAAGTGACATATTTCTCATTAAAAAATTTATGATTGTTTTTTATGCAATGTTCTGCAAAACCGGTTGATTTCTGTTTTTTCAAAATAGACATCCTATGTTCTTTGATTCTATGCTGTGAACATCGGCCTGTCTGTCCTATATATGTAGAATTACAATCCTCATAATTAATTTGATGAATCGCCGATTTGGAAATTAAGGGTTCCTTTCTTTAGTGTTCACAAAAATCTTAGCTGAATTATTTCTATTTACTGCTAAAAACTTGATTCCCATTTTATGAAGACCATTAGAAATCCTACCGCAGCAACCTTTTATATAAGCCGTTGAGAACCATAATTTCTTTTCTTCATAAGGATCATTTATATTGATATAAATTTTTTTTGAATATAAGTTTACTCATTAATCACTATGTCCATGATTTCAGTTCTATAGCCATTGTTCACCGCTATAGTTTTAATTATATTGACTTAATTTCGGAAATTGACTTCATTCAACAGAATGTTCGAAAGTCTATGAATGAAACTATGGAATGTTGACATTTTAATTTGCCTTGACTGTTTGGATTTTGAATGGATTATGGTATCAATAGAGGTAGGTTTTTTAAAATGTCGTATTCGAACTTATTATAACTATGACTTATATTATGATCTAAGAAGTTGATTGAAGATTTCTTTTCCATTTCCATTGTGAATTTGATATTTTCATTTATGCTATTCAGATCATTCAAAAATTGCGATAGCAGCCTGTCAGTTCTAGTCCAAATGAAAAATACGTCGTCTATATATCTAGCCCAAAAGTGAACGAGTTTAACCAACTTATCATTAGTAGTGCTAGAGAATAGAATGTTTCAAAGTCTGACATGTATTAAAAACCCAAGAATGTCATGAATCCTTCAGCACCTGTTTTGGAATGCCAAAATTACATAAGGAACACATTCTTATGAGACCTGTTGTTTATAAATGCCCAGCTTATAATTTATGTAAAGATTTGGATACAAATCTTCCGTCCATAATAAATTGTCGTTCTCCGGATACTGCTGAAAATTCTTTATAATTAATTGACAAATTAGAACATACTACCTTACCAAATAAGTGTAAATTCATCTCATTCGATGTGATAAGCCTATTAACTTCTATTCCAACTGATGGAGTCAAAACGATGTTAGAAACTTTGATTAATAACAGCCATATATCACAAAATAATGAAGTAAATCTTTTAAAAACTTTAAAAATGTGTTTAGGATAGAATTATTTAAAATTCAACACTAAATTCCCTAAGCAAATCAAGGGCTTACCAATGGAAAGTCCAATAAGTTCACTCTTCGATGAATGATTATGTCTTACTTCGAAAACTTATTATTCGCTAACACTATTAATGATAAGTTTGTAAAACTCGTTCACTTTTGGGCTAAATATGTAGATGACGTATTTTGCATTTGGACTGGAAGTGACAGGCTGCTATCGCAATTTTTGAACTACATGAATAGCATAAATGAAAATATCAAATTCACAATAGAAATGGAAAATAATTCTTTGATCAACTTCTCAGATCTTAATATAAGTCATAGTAATAATAAGTTCTAATTCGACATTTTTTGAAAACCCACCACTATTGATACCATAATCCATTCAAAATCCAAACAGTCATGGCAAATTAAAATGTCAACATTCCGTAGTTTCATTTATAGACTTTTGAACATTCCGTTGAATAAAGTCAATTTCCGAAAAGAAGTCAATATAATTAAAACTATAACGGTGAACAATGGCTATAGAACTGAAATCATTGACAAAATGATTGATAAGAAAACTTACCACAATATTTAGAAAAAATTTATCTCAATATAATTGATACTTATGAAAAAAAATATGGTTTTCAATGGCTTATATGAAAAATTTCAACAGTAGGATTTCTAATGATCTTCATAAAATGGGAATTAATTCTTCAGCAGTAAAAAATAATCAAGCTTAGATTTTGGTAAAAAATAAAGAAAGGAACCTTAACTTTCACGAATCGGTGATTTATCAAATTAATTTTCAGGATTGTAGTGCTACATAGCCGATGACAGACAGGTCGATGTTTACAGCATAGAATCAAAGAACTAAGGATGACTATTTTGAAAAACCAATAATCAACCGGTTTTGCAGTATATTGTATAGAAAACAATCATAATTTTTTTAATGAGAAAGATGTCAATTTACTATATAATATCAATAAGGGTAAATTAATGAACTAATTGGAGATCCTTTCAATCAGAGTAGATCTTGAGGAAAAGTTGAATTTAACAAATTCCCAAATACTATTCGGTAACACGCCTATATTGGATGCTGTTATTTCCATGCGTCATAAAAATACACAGATGTCCGAAGCGTAATAAATAGAACATTTTGTGATTTTAAGTTCACTTCCTTTTTGTACTCCTTTGCAGATGGTCGAAAGACCGAAACACGTGTCAGGATTCTGACAGGATTGGAAATACTATAAATAAGTTTCCGCCGTTTTTAAAATTAAATATTTATTAAAGAAGAACGATGTGAGACTGCTTGCTGAGTGACTTCTACTGTTAGAGCAAGTTCTTTTTGTGTTTGAGATGAATCTTCCTCCATTAATTCCTCCAATTCTGCATCTTCGTAAATTTTTGGCCTTCCACTGCGATCTTTGTCTTCTACGTCGAAATCACCGTTTTTAAACTTTTGAAACCACTCTCGACACGTTCTCTCACTCAAAGCACCCTCACCATATGCTTCTACGAGCAATTGATGCACCTCAGCAGCAGATTTCTTTAAATTAAAAAAGTGAACTAATATTTCCCGCAAATGACGCTTACTTGGCTCAAATTTTGACATTTTCAACTTATAAAAATTATATTTTACCAATATAAAATCAATGATATCAATAGTTTATGTTGTTCTTGAATGTCCAAACCATTTTATGAGCCGGTTATCATCTGCGAAAGCTAACCGAAACTCCGTACCGCGCCATCTACAATAAAACGGCGGAAACTTATTTGTACTCCTAATATATATATATAAATATATATATATATATATATATATATTGTTTGATTTCGAATTTCGAGATAAGGACTTGAGAGGATTTGCGGCAATATTTCCATCTCTTCCGGATTCCTTCTTTTCCTCACCCTCCACCTTCTTACCACACTTGGTCTTCGCATCTCGAGAAGAACGTACAATTTTTAATGGCTCATCGCTTTCTCACGCGGAAAATTCACACGATATTTATCGCAAATCCACAAAAGACTTTCAAGTTCTGTACAAGAAACTTTAGTATTTAGGTTTAAGTTAAGTGTAAGTTTTAAGTAGAAGAAGACAATTCAGTTGGCGAATTCTCAAATATCACCATTGCCCATGTGGTGTAAAACCCAGAAGACAGTGAATCCAGGTGAGTCCCTTTCCTTCACATCTCTCGGGTATTTGATACTTATTTATTGTGTGGAGGTTTAGTCCAAATTTCGCCCTTTAAATAAATACAGTCCACTAAAAAAAGATCTATAGTTAACAGCAAGAAATTGAAATTTGGTTTAATCCCCTACATAAATGGTCCAGCGGGCCGAATATAAAAAATTCGGAGTTTCAAAATTCACATTAGGTTTATTTCATACATTTTTTCAGAAATAATCAGTCAGCGCCATATGCAAATTTTTAGTTTTATTTACGCATTGCACATAAGGGTATCTGCGCGTTAGATATTAACCTCGCACAGATTATTGGTTTCTTTGTTATTCTGCATAAAATATTTAAATTTTCAAGGGAATTTCGGTGTTATAATAATCGATATTTAAAATTCATTTCGGTGTACTGTTAGATCGCATCTGCAAGTTGATGATTAGTAGTTTAATCATCCTAATTAAAAGGGTAATACTTTCTCCAATTCTATAATATTTTCTTGTAATTTTGAGTTTCCTTTTGAAAATGGGAAATGAAACGGATCCGTCTAAAGCTAAGGCTCCCAGTGCGGATGATTTGCGTGCAATCACTAAGATGAAGGGTAAAGCAGATAGGTTGTGGTTAAAGCTTCAGCAAGCTTATGATCTCATTGAAAGTATTCCTTCATCGTTGAATTCTTTTATGATTCGGTCTGCTCAAGTTGAAAAGATATCAGAGGAATACGAGGTGGTGCTCTCTGAATTGGATGTTTTGGGGTCACGGAATAAAGAGTTAAGTTTAGATACTATGAAATTAGCGAGTGCATTTAATGACTTATTTTATAAAATTCTAGAGGTCAGAGAACAACATAAATCGAAAGTTAACGACAGGTCAGCAGAATCAGCTGGCAGTTCAGATTCGTTCAAATCATCTCTTGGTTTTATGCCACATATTCAAATACCAAGATTTAGTGGCGATCTGGAAGGATTTCCAGGATTTATAGCTTTGTACGACAAAGTAATTCATAATAATTCCAGACTCTCGGATGTTGAGAAATTCGCTTATTTACTTTCATACTTAGATGGTAGGGCTTTGAACCTTGCGCAAACAGTAGCTTTTGATCCCAACAATTATGAGACAGTATATGAATTACTCAAGAATGAATTCTCTAATGTTCGGGTAGTGGCATCTCATTATCTGAATCAAATTTTTTCGTTGAATCAAATAAAGGCGAATAACAGAAATGCACTGAAGGAACTATGTGACTCACTGCAGGCAAATGTAAATTGTCTGAATAAACTCGACATCCATGATTTGGGACAATTCATTCTTTTGTTTTGGAGTTCGAAACTTTTGGATCACCACACACGTCGAGATTTCGAAACGAAGTTTTTGAAAAAAGATTTTCCTGATTTTTCTGATTTGATTAATTTCATTCGAGATCGAATATTGGATGGAGTAGTCCGTTACTTTGTGATAGTTCATTTTAATGGAATGAAATAAGGAATTACTTTGTTTTCTATCACTTTTTATTATAACTGATATACAGTGACTCGAGTTTCGTAGTGTTTACTACATTTTCAAACTGAACGAACAAATTAGATCTCAACTATTATATATGGGGATTGTAGGCTTCGGCAGAGCTTCGAAGAGAGGGGTTTTCCAAAGTTCCGTCTGTTCGTTAAGTAGTTTTATTATTGGTACGTGCTTTTTATATTTTTCAATTTCTATGGATTCCAGGATGTCAAGTTTTTTCCCTTTCGCTTCCACGTGCAAGATAACAAGGTTGTTCAATTCTGGGAAGGTGTGATCTGTAGTGAAGAAATGGTTCGCAAAATTGGAATTATTCTTCCGGTTCCTAAAAGCAGATTCATGCTCTTTGTACCTTTTATGGAACGGTCGGCCCGTTTGACCTATATACACACTATTACACTCTTGACAACTTAATTTATAGACTCCAGAATTATTCAGTCGGTTCTCTTTGTCTTTCGGATTAAAAAAGAGATTAGAAATTTTATGGGAGGGTGTAAAAGCTGTTACTATGTTAATTTTTGATAAAATTCGAGCTATTTTTTGCGAAATTGGTCCAAAATATGTTAGTTTTATAAATTTATTGTTATTATGATCTGATTTGGAGATGGGGTAAATTTGTTTACGAATTAGTTGCTTCTGTTTTATGTTTATGATGGAATTTATAGTTTTGGTTTTGAACTGATTTTTTGTGGCTATTTGTCTGATTGTATTACCAACAATGTCTTCGGAACAAAGTCTTCCCAACTTTCATTCAATTAAGAAGCAAGACGAACACTATCCAATCCAGAAGAGCAATAACATCAGGACAAACCAAATGGCTTAAAGAAGAAAGTAAAAAATGGTTCAGCATCAGGAACAATTTGTCTCTACATATTAAGGTACTACACTCTGAACTTACTTATAGACTCCACCCGGTTGAATTTGACTTACTAGATGATAAAACTAGACATACTATATCTATCATAAAACACAAAAAATATATCAATCAATCAAAAAAACTGAGGAACCTGATATTTAAACAAAATAACAGTGAACAGAAAAATTCAATTCCTAACACAACACCATATAATAGATTCATAAATTTCTCGAATACCACTTTTTCTACAGATGAAATTAGGCTTCTTGAGAAAGGTCCAAATTACAATCCCCACATAACCTCAAAAAATATCATTGAAACATTAACTTCCGAAATCGAATTAGCGCTAATTAAAACACCGAACCCAAACTTCACCAAAGAAAAAATAAAAAACTTACTACTAACCCATACAGACTCACAGAATAAAAAAGAAAAATCAATAGTAAAATCAATTCAAAACAAAATTCGAAATGATAATTTGATAATGACTAAAGCCGACAAAGGAAATTCTATTGTTACTCTATCCAAAGAAGATTATGACCAGAAAATAAACAATTTTTTAGAGAAAGAATCGCCCATACAACTAAAAAGAGATCCCACCGCAAAAATTCAACTAAAACTAAAAACAACGCTCAAAGATATTCAAATTATTTTATCAGATTATGATAAATTCAAACTTATTAATATGAATCCTACACCTCCCAAACTATATGGCCTTATTAAACTTCATAAAGATAATTGTCCAATACGCCCTGTGGTATCATATATTAATAGCCCCCTTGCGAAACTAGCCTCTAAATTAAACCAAATTTTTAAAGAAACAACACAATTCAACTCACCCTATTCAATAAAAAATTCAATCGAGCTCACAAAAAAACTAAAAAATGTTATCCTTCCAGTTAATAGTATTCTAGTGTCGTTTGATGTAGTTAATATGTTCCCGAATATACCAAATATAGAATGCATGAATATAATCGAAAATATCCTAACAAAAAATAACATCAATCCTGTGATAAAAAACGAAATTTTAACCCTTTTCGAACTTTGCGTGGAAGAAAATTACTTTCAATACAATAGTAAATTTTACAAACAGAAAGATGGACTTGCCATGGGATCACCTCTCAGCCCATTACTCGCTGAAATCTTTATGTCCCGTTTTGAAAGAAAAATTCTAAAATCCACACACGCAAAGCATATCACTTTTTGGTACAGGTATGTAGACGATATATTGGCTTGCTTCTGCGGAACACATTCAGAATTAAATGAAACATTAGAATATCTCAATAGTTTGCACAATAAGGTCAAATTCACCATGGAAACACAATTCGATAATAGAATAAATTTTCTGGACATAACTTTAATTAACAGTAATAATGAAATTTCCTTTGATATATATAGAAAACCCACATCAACTGATACAACAATACCAAATTTTTCAAACCATCCGATCAATCATAAACTAGCTGCTTATAGATCAATGGTACATAGAGCATTTTCAATTCCTTTAGATAATATTACGTTAAAGAGGGAATTGAATACAATCAGACAAATAGCCACAAAAAATCAGTTCAAAACCAAAACTATAAATTCCATCATAAACATAAAACAGAAGCAACTAATTCGTAAACAAATTTACCCCATCTCCAAATCAGATCATAATAACAATAAATTTATAAAACTAACATATTTTGGACCAATTTCACAAAAAATAGCTCGAATTTTATCAAAAATTAACATAGTAACAGCTTTTACACCCTCCCATAAAATTTCTAATCTCTTTTTTAATCCGAAAGACAAAGAGAACCGACTGAATAATTCTGGAGTCTATAAATTAAGTTGTCAAGAGTGTAATAGTGTGTATATAGGTCAAACGGGCCGACCGTTCCATAAAAGGTACAAAGAGCATGAATCTGCTTTTAGGAACCGGAAGAATAATTCCAATTTTGCGAACCATTTCTTCACTACAGATCACACCTTCCCAGAATTGAACAACCTTGTTATCTTGCACGTGGAAGCGAAAGGGAAAAAACTTGACATCCTGGAATCCATAGAAATTGAAAAATATAAAAAGCACGTACCAATAATAAAACTACTTAACGAACAGACGGAACTTTGGAAAACCCCTCTCTTCGAAGCTCTGCCGAAGCCTACAATCCCCATATATAATAGTTGAGATCTAATTTGTTCGTTCAGTTTGAAAATGTAGTAAACACTACGAAACTCGAGTCACTGTATATCAGTTATAATAAAAAGTGATAGAAAACAAAGTAATTCCTTATTTCATTTCATTCGAGATCGTTGTGCCATAAATGAATTGAGTGCAAGTGCTTCTACTAGTAGATCTACCGAGCAAATCATCAGTCATACACAGGGCCAGATTTCAAGAATACCGTTCAATAAAATGGTGCTTGTTACGACTAGGGATGATTCTGCGGTTCTGATGAAAGAAAAACTCGAGGTATTGTGTCAATGAATGTTGCAAGGGTTCACATAAATTCTCGCGGTGTCTACGGTTCCTTAATTCTTCGATTGATGAAAGGAAAAGACTAGTACAAGCTCACAAACGGTGTTGCTCATGCTTAGGACGGCGTTCAGTTGCCTCTTGTCAATCAACTAATCGTTGTCGTAAATGTGGTAGTAAAAAGCATAACACTTTAATTGCTATACACAGAGGGAATCTAGTGGATCCTCTTTTTCTGATAGTGTTGCACAGGAGGGTGGTTCACCACAGAAGGATGCTTCCTCTACAAAGGAGGTTAAGATAGTTAACACTTGTTCACCTCTCTCTTCGGATGTTACCTGTATTTTAGGAAGAGCTTGTGCTAAAATTCTGGATTTTAAGGGGGTTTGGCATAATTGCAGACTTGTATTAGATCCTGGCAGTCAAGTAAACTTCATTACTGCACAATTTGCATCACGTCTGGGCATACCTAAAAGAAAATATGGAATTGCAATCTCGGGTGTTGGAAGTACTTAGCTTTCCTCTGTGAAGGGAAAAATATCCTGTTCTCTAACTTCGTCATCGGATGGGGACATCTTTCATTTGGATGCGGCTATTGTGGATAAGATAACTTCAGATTTGCCTACCATAAATTTACCGCCGGCTTTACGAAAAAGATTTTCAATGCTTTCGCTCGCTGATCCCAATTTTGATCGGGCTTCATCAATTGATATGTTACTTGGAGTACAGTCCTACCTGGACCTTTTACCGGACAATCCACAACACATTAAGGGTCAACCATCTGCTATTTTAACCAGACTGGGATGGGTGATCATGGGTACGGTTCCTTCGAAGGAATCTCAGGTTATCGGATCTCTTTTCACTATTGTAGAGGCGGAATCACTCAACGACACATTAAAAAAGTTTTGGGAGGTAGAGGAAGTGATACTTCCGCTGGAGAGACGATCTCCTGACGAAATTTTCTGTGAAGAATATTTTTCCTCAACGACTTCACGGGATTTGACCGGAAGGTATATCACTAGATTACCTTTCAGGGATAATTCTCGTCCTGATTTGGGTTCGAATCGTCAAAGATCCCTGAATCGTCTTTATAAGTTGGAGGCCAGATTTAGACGTGATCCCCAATATCATGAACTTTATGTGGAAAATTTGAAGGATTATTTGGAGAAAGGCCATATGATTCCTGCTCCTCAACAAGCGGATTATGTAATGACTCATCACGGAGTTCTGAAAACTAATTCGGAACAGAGCAAATTGAGAGTGGTGTTTTCGCCCGCTGAAAAGGGTTCTTCGGGAAAAAGTCTTAATGAAACACTGTTAGTGGGACCTAAATTGCAGAGTTATATTGGTATCGTAGTCACACAGTTTCGGTTATTTCCGGTCGCGGTTACCTCTGATATTGAACAGATGTATCTAGCTATAATTCTTCATCCGGAGGATTGTAAGTATCAGCATATATTTTGGCGGTTTTCAATGGATGATCCCGTCTTGGAGTGGGAATTGAGAACCGTAACTTTTGGCGTTTCAAGCAGTCCGTATTTGGCGCAAAGAACAATTAAACAACTCATTTTGGATGAGGGTGACAGATATCCAAGAGCAGCTGAGATTTTGAGCTCTAATTGTTTTATGGACGATCTGTTGTTTGGTGCTTTCAGTGAAATCGAGGCAACGGAGTTGTGTAAGGAGTTGGTAGCTCTGCTTCGGTTGGGAGGCTTTGAGATGGGTAAGTGGGCGAGTTCTCATCCTTCCGCTTCGGAAGCCTGTTTACTTGAACCTAAGGAATTTGGTTTCCCGGATTCTTAGGCTGTAAGGGTGTTGGGATTGATATGGGATCCTTCCGAGGACAATTTTAGATTTGTTGTAGATACAACGCCCACTGTTCTCACAAAAAGGGGCATT
Organism: Megalocaria dilatata; assembly: GCA_034642435.1. Classification (NCBI taxonomy): domain Eukaryota; kingdom Metazoa; phylum Arthropoda; class Insecta; order Coleoptera; family Coccinellidae; genus Megalocaria; species Megalocaria dilatata. The sequence goes on along the minus strand of CM067859.1, from coordinate 65,004,985 downwards.
TTGTCTCGTGTGGCGCGCATTTATGATTATAATGTTACTTAAGTCCGGTTACTTTCGCGATGAAGGTTATTCTCCAGCGCCTTTGGTTGCTCAGAATTGACTGGGATGAGCCGTTGCCATCAAAGGTAATGGAATTATGGAACCCCTTAGAGGAGGAATTCCAAATATTGAAGAATATTGCTATTCCACGTTGCATAATCCCTAGTACTCCGTCTAAAATTCAACTTGTTGGGTTTTGCGATGCAAGTATTCTAGGTATGGCTGCAGTCGTATACTTACGTATTGAGTGTGAGAATGATGTTGTTTGTAACTTACTTTCTTCAAAGACGAAGGTCGCTCCTCTGAAAGGTTGGACTGTCAATCGCTTGGAGTTGGGCTCTGCAGTTCTGTTGAGCAAACTTGTCCGTTCTCTGCTTCCAATTGTTAGTGTTCTTCGAAATTTCAAAATTTTGTGCTTTTCTGATTCAAGTACTACTCTTGCTTGGATCAGAACACCTGTCTACAAGCTCAAGACTTTCGTAGCCAATCGTGTTACACAGATGTTGGAGGCGTGTCCTGAGGCAATCTGGAATTATATACCGGGTGAGCAAAATATCGCTGATCCGGCTAGTCGCGGTCTTAAGCCATCGCAACTGTGGCGTAACGAATGTTGGTGGACCGGTCCTGATTTTTTGAAAAATCCATACTGTGAGTGGCCTCGATGGTCATTTCCTTTCAATGGAGAAATACCTGAAACAAAGGTCATACCCCAAGTTAGTTATGTGGTTTCCGTCGAACCTAATTTCTTCATGGCCATTATGGAACGCTTCTCCTCATTGAGTAGAGCACAACGGGTATTTTCTTATATATTTCGTTTTTTAAGCGCTCTTAAATTGAAGATTCGTCAGGATTCTTCCTGTTCTGTTACTTCAGGCCCCATTTCGGTAAAGGAATATCGAGAGGCTATGAAGTTTTTCATTCGAATTACTCAGAATCGATATTTGGAAAAGGAAATAGTGCTACTTAACATGGGGAAAATGTGCTCACCTAAGTTTTGATCGCTTTGTCCTTTTCTGGACTCTTCGGGTTTTCTGCTGGTGGGGGGCAGACTGAAAAATTCTGAACTTCCTTATCACTCGAAACATCCTTATGTGATTCCCCGTGAATCTCATTTGGCATCGTTACTCTGCGATCATTTCCATCTGTTTTCTGGTCATGGGGGTCCAAAATTTGTTCAATCGCTTTTGCAAAGAGCATATTACATTCCGTCAGCAAGAAGTCTAATAAGACAGAGGATTTTTCATTGCCTACAGTGTTATAGATTCCAAGCGGCTCCTGTTCAGCCCCCTATGGCTGATCTTCCCTCCTCTCGTGTGCAACCTTCGAGGAGCTTTACTCATTGTGGTGTGGATGTCGGTGGTCCCTTCTGGACCAAATTTAATTCCAGGCGAAATGCAAAACAGGAAAAAAGTACATAACCTTGTTCGTGTGTTTTTTCTCAAGAGCAGTTCACATAGAGGTGGTGGCAAGTTTGTCTACGGTGGCATTCTTAGCTGCACTCGATCGTTTTATAGCTCGTAGGGGAATGCCATCACATATATATTCGGATCAAGGTAGAAACTTCCGAGGCGCAGCTCGTGAAATTTCAGAAATTAGTAAGTTCCTTCAGGCTCAGAACAAGGATATAGGGGGTTATTTAGCAGCTCGGGAAATTCAATGGAATTTTAACCCACCCTATGCACCGAATTTTGGTGGGATTTGGGAGGCCGGTATAAAGAGTGTCAAGTATCATTTGAAGAGGGTGATTGGATTTCAGGTCTTAACGATGGAAGAATTCCAAACGGTGTGCATCCGGATTGAGGCCATTTTGAATTCTCGCCCAATTGGTGTTCTATCTAGCTCACCGAACGATTTTCAAGCGCTGACTCCGGGTCATTTTTTGATTGGTTCGGAGCTTCTTTGTCGTCCAGAGGCTGATATTATGGAAATTCCCATGGGAGTGTTAGATAGATGGCAATTAACCCAACAAATAGTTCAAGGGTTCTGGAAGCAATGGAGTCACGAATGCATTGATTAGAATCTCAAACGATCAAAGTGGACTAAAACGATGCCGCCAATAAAGGTTGGTGACGTCGTTTTGTGGTACGAACCTGGAGTTTCTCCGGCCGAATGGCCGCTTGGAATTATCCAGGAATTGTGTAAGGGCCCAGATGAAGTAGTAAGAGTTCTTAAAATTCATACTCGTAAAGGTATCGTTACGAGGCCTACTAACAAGGTGGTTTTACTGCCGTTTAATAATTGATGATGTCACACACGGTGCATTAAATTTTATTCGTTTATTCTTTTTTTTTTGCTTTATTTTTCTGAAAAAAAATTTTTTCAATTGAATTGAAGAGTTTATACCTCGGTTCGATCGCAAAATAATTATTTTGGGTGGGGGGTATGTTTGATTTCGAATTTCGAGATGAGGACTTGAGAGGATTTGCGCCAATATTTCCATCTCTTCCGGATTCCTTCTTTTCCTCACCCCTCCACCTTCTTACCACACTTGGTCTTCGCATCTCGAGAAGAACGTACAATTTGGCTCATCGCTTTCTCACGCGGAAAATTCACACGATATTTATCGCAAATCCACAAAAGACTTTCAAGTTCTGTACAAGAAACTTTAGTATTTAGGTTTAAGTTAAGTGTAAGTTTTAAGTAGAAGAAGACAATTCAGTTGGCGAATTCTCAAATATCAACATTGCCCATGTGGTGTAAAACCCAGAAGACAGTGAAACCAGGTGAGTCCCTTTCCTTCACATCTTTATTTTCTTGTTTCACTTATTTTCCATTCTCAGCATTTTCTCTCAAGTCTCGGGTATTTAGTATATATAGTTAACAGCAAGAAATTGAAATTTGGTTTAATCCCCTACATATATATATATATATATATATATATATATATATATATATATAATGGCAAAGAATTGAAAACTTCATACATAACAACAATACATAAGAAGAAGAATAAGGAAGTCTATGACAATTTTCGAGGTATAGCCGTAATCAGCACTATCTCTAGATTATATGCAAAATTGTTGAAGGAAAAGATTGAAGGAGAGTACTGTAATATGGAATCCGAAGAACAGGCGGGCTTTAGAGCAGGTAGGTTAACTGTTGAACATCTTGTTCCAAATATACCTGGAACTGGCTCTCAAATTATGGAAAAAAATGTCTTGCTATAGGCAGTGTACTGAACGATTCCATCCCTTCGCATTATGTGTTGCCAATGATCAAGTAGTTATAGCCCAAGAATATGAAGTCCTGGTGTATATAACACGTAAACTCATAGAAGAATACGAGAGTTGGGGCCTGGAGGTTAACATCAGTAAGACAGAGTTTATGGGTATTAGTAGACAACAGCAGGATTTGGTACAAGAACAACAACAGGTTATAAAGAAATGTACCTAGTACAAATACCTGCTAGTACAAATCACAAACGAAGGAATTATGAAAGAAGAAACAGAATATCGTCATAACCTAGGCAGAGTAGTAATCAGGCAACTGAACGATATACTGTGGGACAAATCCATCTCGAAAATTAACGAGCATAAAGTCTAAAATCAATTAAAAAAAGATAATAACATCTGGCGGTGAAGTATGGTCATTGAAATAAAGATCTAATGTGTAGATATCTCAATGGTTATAGCCTTGGACTAGGAATCATCAAGTAGGAAAGATATTTTCTAGTTGGACGGGTTTCAGCCATTATTGTTGGGTCGAAAATTTATATTGTAGCGTAAGAGTAAGAAAGCAGTTACAAAGCCTAACCAGAACACAACTGAACCCATGACTCGCTCAAGCTGAAAATTTTCTGAGGGATCTTCACAGAAGATCAAGGAGTATCAGGATAATATATGATATATCATTCCATATCATCAAGGTTGCTTGAGGCTACAGAGATGGGTTACTGGCGACGAGCTGACGGGAAAAAAAGCGAGACAGAAAGAAAAGTGACAGAATCCTGGATATTATGAAAGTCGGTCATCGAATAACTGAAGACGTCAGGGAGAAACAATTAAGGTGTTACGGGCACGTGCAGATAATGGAAGACGATAGACTTCCGAAACAGGCACTTCATTGGATACCTCACGGAAAAAGAAAAAGAAGTAGTAACCAGCGATATGCGAACAAAGCGCATAGAAGGTAATCTTTGTCAGATGATGTCGAAAGACGTTATCAACTGATCAATATATAAACTATATTATACCTTCATTAAATATCTTACGATATTTTTTTATATATTACGATACATATTATTACCTCAGAAACACTGTTCCATAAACCACAAAGAGATCAGGTCTAAGCCACAGAATCAGCCCATAGTTGTGACAAAATCGGAAAATTACAAGCACCTTTGCAAACTTTAATAATGTTGAAAATAACATGGCAGTTCATATTGACCAGTTTCTTTGAATAAATATGAATAATATTGAAGTGAAATCAGTCTTACTGATAAAGGCTTTAATAACATTGAAATCAAATGAACTAGAACGTAATATCTTCAGTGAATATCTTAAGATATTTTTGTATCTTACGATACATATTATTGGCTCAGAAGCACTGTTCCATTAATGATAAATGTAAAATTTCATCCACTGCCATACAATTATCAAAATAAAAAATCAGCGAACATAACAAACATAACCAAGTACAATATTTACATGTCCATATTTTGTTTTTTATGAAACTTGTCAGAAATATCCAATCTGATCTATGACTATTGTGGAAATTCCTTTTTTTTAAGGTTATAACTACTTTTTCATGTTCATTACTTAGTTGCTTTCAGAATGGAAATATGCGAGTATAAAAAATTTGTCAAAATGTTGTAGATCGGGTTGGATATTGTTGACGAGTTTCATAAAAAACGAAATATACACTCATAGAATATTGGATGGAGTAGTCCGTTAATTTGTGATAGTTCATTTGAATGGAATGAAATGAGGAATTACTTTGTTTTCTATCACTTTTTATTATAACTGATATACAGTGACTCGAGTTTCGTAGTGTTTACTACATTTTCAAACTGAACGAACAAATTAGATCTCAACTATTATATATGGGGATTGTAGGCTTCGGCAGAGCTTCGAAGAGAGGGGTTTTCCAAAGTTCTGTCTGTTCGTTAAGTAGTTTTATTATTGGTACGTGCTTTTTATATTTTTCAATTTCTATGGATTCCAGGATGTCAAGTTTTTTCCCTTTCGCTTCCACGTGCAAGATAACAAGGTTGTTCAATTCTGGGAAGGTGTGATCTGTAGTGAAGAAATGGTTCGCAAAATTGGAATTATTCTTCCGGTTCCTAAAAGCAGATTGATGCTCTTTGTACCTTTTATGGAAAGGTCGGCCCGTTTGTCCTATATACACACTATTATACTCTTGACAACTTAATTTATAGACTCCAAAATTATTCAGTCGGTTCTCTTTGTCTTTCGGATTAAAAAAGAGATTGAAAATTTTATGGGAGGGTGTGAAAGCTGTTACTATGTTAATTTTTGATAAAATTTGAGCTATTTTTTGTGTGTTTATCATAAACAAGAAACAAAAGCAACTAATTCGTAAACAAATTTACCCCATCTCCAAATCAGATCATAATAACAATAAATTCATAAAACTAACATATTTTGGACCAATTTCACAAAAAATAGCTCGAATTTTATCAAAAATTAACATAGTAACAGCTTTCACACCTTCCCATAAAATTTCTAATCTCTTTTGCTTCACATGACGCTTGAATACGATTAATCAGATACTCTCTGTCTATGATTTCTTCAGAGTAAACTTCATTTTAAAGTGCCCCAAGAGAAAATAATCCAAGCATGTAAGATCTGGGAATCTTGCAGGCCAGTCATGAGGTCCCTCTCTATCAATCCAATGATCTGAATAAACTTCATTCAAATGCGCTACAATTTCTCGGGTAAAACGCGCCGGAGCTCCATCATGTTAGAAGTACATTCCTATTGGAATATTGCTTCCATCATTCAAGAGCCCTGGCAAATGCTTGATTGAAAATTTTAGATGAGTCACTCCATTCAGCCGTTGTGGAAGAATAGGTGGTCCAATCAGGTGATTATTGTAAATTCCACACCAAATATTGACTGAAAAACGATGTTGTGAATTGCGTTTCCTAGTCATTTTCGGATTTACTCTGGACCAAATATGTGCATTGCGAACATTCAAAATGCCATCTTTTGTGAAGGTCCTTTCATCAGTAAAAAGCGTTCTGAAGATAGCTCGGTGGTCCCGCAAAATCCATCTGCAAAATCGCATCCTCGGTAGTTCATCGCCTGGCTTCAAGCTTTGGACGAATTGTAAATGAAATGGATGCCACTTTTCACGGTGCAGAACTCGCCAGACCTGACAATGTGGCAAACCTAAAACTGAATCAAGATACCGAGTGCTGGTTGAGGGATTTTCTTGGATAGCTTCCATTATTTCGTCATGGTTTACCATCGAACGTGCCCTTTCTCGTTTACTTACTCACGAAAAGTGTCCAGTTTCACGAAGTAAGCGATTAACATGTTCGAATGTTTAGTGGTTAGGAATTCGACGATCCGCATATAGCCTTCGATATTCCCTAGCAGCTTTATGACCATTGCACTTACAAAATCCATAAACTAACATAATATGAGTATACTCAGTATTCGTAAATGACGGCATTTCGATAATTCTCCTAATGAAAATTTTATGAAAACACAACAATCTACCACTTGCGTATTTTTCTATTTCAATAATTACCCGACAACGGTTTGAAAAGTCAGAATCTTTAGCATGAGCCACTTAGATTTTTAAATGGGTTGAATTCAGAGTAAACGAATTTCTTTTATGATCTTTCACATAGCATTGAAAATAAATGATATCTTAAGCTTCAGATCGATTCAAGCAGCATGAGAGAAGATAAATAGTGGACCGGAAAGAAAGGCTAATGGAAGCTGCAGAATATTCAATACAAGAGCTATTTCGCTTATTCGCGAAAGTGTAAATAAGATGTCGAAAAGTATTTCGTTTTGTATGCGTGTGTCTATGAATCGAAAATTCCAGATATTCAATAGCTCATAAAATAATGGTGCGAAGTGTGCCATTATTTCAAATGAGCTTCAATCTGTTGAAATTTTCAAATTAGTTCACAATAACAATAATGTAAAAATAATGAATGACTGTACGGAGCTATGTAAATCGAAAATATTTGAGATATTCAAAAAGTAACATCTGTTTAAAACCTTTTTCAACGAACAACAATTATTTGAGATATTTAAATGGGTACCATCTATTTAACAACATTTTTTGTCGATTGCCGACATTCCGATATCTGTTAGAAGGCCCCTCTTTTTCAACCCGGTTTTTTATCACGTTCCGCTTGTAAACCTCTGTACCACTATTAGGTGTTATCTAGAATATTCGAAATATTTATCACTTTTGTTTAAATACCTCTGTACCACTGTTAAGTCTTCAGTTGTCTGATGATGGGATAGTTCATTTCCCGAAACTCGAGCCACAAGAAAATGTGTAATATATATTTTTAGTGGTGGTAAAACATAGCAATTTCTACAATTTGTTTTAATTATGATCAACTACCAAATAATAACAGCTCAAACAATTCAGTATCTAAAGCCTAATTGACTTATTTGACTTTTATTGTATTCCGAACGACGTCTGTTTTTCTTAACAAAATGTTGATGTATATTAACTTCAATATTTTCCTTTTCTATTTTCTTTCTCATCTGAGTTTTTTTATCAGTTCATATTCATATTGACGGAATACGATTTCGTTCTTAAGATAGAAGTTGCAGATTCCTTTCGAGTTAATGTAAAGGTGATTTGGAGGCTCATCCATAGCTATCGATAAAGGAATGTGATCTAAAGTTCCAGAGGTGGACGAATTAAGAAGTGTCTGCGGAAATCTTCAATCATTTATTTGCATGTATTTCCTGTATCTTCTGTTGTTCCCCACACAGGAACAACAGAAGATCACCCTCAAAGTTCACCGGTATTTGAATCTTCAATTATTAGCCGGTGGACTCTGCTCAGATATTTTTATCGATAAGTGTAATTTTTTATCACTGATTAAAGTTTGTATCACTTAAAAGATTTGGGTTATTTCGAAGATGAATTATATTTCTCAGATCAGCGAATGCTGAATAAAGAGGGGTGAGTGGGTCATTAACAGCTCTCCATGTTGAATGGAGTATTGGATGGAGTAGTCCGTTACTTTGTGATAGTTCATTTTAATGGAGTGAAATAAGAAATTATCTTTGAAAAGTGATAGAAAACAAAGTAATTTCTTATATCATTCCATTGGATGGAGTAGTCCGTTATTAATAGTTCATTTTTAAATGGAATGAAATAAGAAATTACTTAGTATTAAATCACTTGGGCGTGTACCCTATTCACTATAATGACTGTAGAATTAACTGGACGTCTTGTAGAGAAAGGATTGGAATCAGGAATAACGAATACACTCTTTTGACGCGCCTTCAGGAATTCTGTTGAAATATTATATTTCATTTAGATATTAACAAACTTGGTATGAGCATTATTAGCTCTTTTGACTTCAAATGTCCCCACGACAAAAATTGATGGCGCAAGATCGGGTGATCTTGCTGGCCACTCTATAGAAGCCCTCCTGCCAATCTAAAGTCCTGAATAACGTTCGTTCAAAAATTGTGGAACACAGATATCGAAATGTGAGGGTGTATCATCATGCAGAAATGTGAGTTTATTTTCTAATAGGTCGCCGTCGTTTTCCAGAATGTCAGTAATCATTGTATCAATAATTTCGTCCAATAAATCCCAATAAGTTGTTTCCTCAAGGTTCCCATCAGTAAAAATTGGTCCAACAATATGTTTTCCTGATATTCCTATCCAAACATTCAATTTGTGTATGTTCTCATGAATAAATTAGGACTACTATCCCGACAATTATGTCTATTGACTTCCCCATTCAACAAAAAAAATTCATCAAATGCTTAATATATTGGTGACTTAAATTTCTTCCTGGATGATTGTTATTAAAATATCTTCCAGTTAATCTAGAATTTTCGTCATTCCTATGATATAATTTGAGAATTTCTATTCTTTCTTCCATAGAATAGACCATTTTCGCCCACGTACCTAAGTCTCAATCACAAACATATGACAAAGAATCTTCAGAAAAATTGTATACATTGTAATGAATTTCATGCGTTTCACATATTTTCCTATCGTGAACGATAAGGAAATAGAATGTTTCGAAGTAAAAACATTCAAAAACTCAAATTTTTCTGCCATTAAATGAACAAATTCAAAAATTTCAGCTGCGATGTTTAGAGAACAGAAAAAACTTCTCAACTAAACCACATCCAATATCTCCTCTCTATGCAAAAAATGTTGGGGGGTTATTGCCATCCTCAGGTGGTTTTTTCGGAACAATGTCGTCATGGGAATTTCTTCTCCCTAATACAGAACTTGAAACTTATTTTTGAATCTTCAAAACTCTTAGGTTCTTGACTTTGGGCCTTGATGGTAAGTTCAATATTACAAAATTTGAATACCAAAACAAATTAAATATGTTGTCTTCTACAATTTTAATTTCAAAAAAATTTTTATTCAAAAAACTTTTAGAATTAAATTAATATCTAAAATAAGCACCGCTTATGTTTAATAGACGTATATAATCAATACTCAATATATAATGTCAAATGGAATAAATAAACCAACAGATATACGAAAGTCATTGAAATTAATAAATAAATATTTCAAGGAGACAAAATTTTGTTTCTCGTCTTACCTTTAAGAACACCAATTGCCTTTTAAAAAACATGAACACACCTTATGGACTTCTCAAAGAATATAATTTATTTGAAATATTCAATTTAATTGAATTTTCGAATAATTTAATTCAGGAATCTCTCAAAACATGCACTATAGCTTCAAAAAACAAATATAATTCTAAGTAATCCCTTCATCGGTCCTAGATAATATTCCAAATATCAAAATCAAAAAACTAACCTATATCACAACGCACACGTGTTAACAATGAATGCTTCGAAAACAGACCAACTTAAGAATTCAAGATTGATCTATGTTCTAATGAAATCACAGATCAGTGTAAGTTATTTTTAAGGTTATTTAAATTCATTGACATTCCATAATGAGATTTATTGAAGCCAAAATATAATTATATATTATATATAAAATAAAATAGAAAAAGGCTTTTTACTTGATAGAAGAAATATAACAAAATTCGAATATCAAAACAAATTAAATATGTTGTCTTCTACAATTTTAATTTCAAAAAAATTTCTATTCAAAAAACTTTTGGAATTAAATTAATGTCTAAAATAAGCACCGCTTATGTTTAATAGACGTATTCAATCAAAACTCAATATATAATGTCAAATGGAATAAATAAACCAACAGATATACGAAAGTCATTAAAATTAATAAATAAATATTTAAAGGAGACAAAATTTTGTTTCTGGTCTTACCTTTAAAAACACCAATTGCCTTTTAAAAAACATGAACACACCTTAAGGACTTCTCAGAGAATACAATTTATTTGAAATATTCAATATATTTAAATATTCGAATAAGTTAATTCAGAAATCTCTCAGAACATGCACTATATCTGCAAAAAACAAATATAATTCTAAGTAATCCCTTCATGAGTTTATTCTTGCAGAATGAACTCATGATGGAAATTCCTCCTCCGCAAAACAGAGGTTGAATTTTTTTTTTAATCTTCAAAAATTTTTCGTTTCTCACTTCTGGTGGTCTTCAAATTTTGTTTGGGACACCCTGTATAATCCACTATGCGTTTGGACTTTTGAATTATTGTTGGATGTGCAGTAATACATTGAGGTATACAGAAAATAATATTATAGTGGGGGATGGACTACTTATTGGGTAGTGGGAAATGGTTCGATTCTATTCAGTTGTACAGTACTGAAAGTTCGGAAAATTTATGGACTTTCTTTATTTTTAAGCACCCAAACAAATTAATTTCATAGCCTTTGTGACAACTGTCTAGGATTGTGAAGTTGTTAATACCTTTATGATGATTGACAGCTTTAGTGAGTTCAAAGAGTTGCGTTACCGTCATTACAGTTGACTCGGTAAACATTAGATCCTTATTATTTTGTTTCTGTTTTGTGCTGAATAGAGTGTTTCGTAATCATGGATAACTTGAGAAGACCATTTTGAAGTTGAAGTAGGAATTTGAGATAATCTTAATAAAGTAAATAAAAACAACTTGGCTTAAGCTCCACTATTTATTTGATGTCTGCTGACATGTATATGTTTCAGGCCCATTTTCAAAACTAAAGAGAAAACTTGAAATCCTATTTTTAATGGTAAGGTAGATCACAGGTACCGTTTTGAACAGTGAAAAATTATGATGATAGTTGGGTCTTTCACAGATAAGAGCAATGGTGATAAATTAAATTGAAGTTGTTCATTTGTAATTGGTAGCTTCTTACCATGTGCTGAACAAATTTCCAAACTTTCTAAAAGGTCCATTTTTCTGCTTTTATTACCTTCGTGTAAAATCTCAGTTTTACTGAAATCTATGAAATGGTTTCTATTTATACAATGTTCCGAAAAAACAGATGTTATTTTATTATGTAATATACTTTTTTATGTTCTTCTACACGTATGTTTATAGATCGTCCTCCCTGACCCATGTAAAATGCTGGGCATTCATTACAATATAATTTGTATATACCGTTTTTTTCACGTTTCACGACACACTTTTCTATTGACTAAGAGTGAACCTAAGTTTTTCTTATATGTACAAATAATATTAATATTATTCTGTTTTAGTCTATTGCAAATTTTGATACTTATTTGTGGTATGACATTTATCGTATAGAATTTTTCTTTATCTTTCTCCTGAAGAATAGGTAAAGGGAAGCTAGAGCTTTTTTATGCTTTTTTTTTTAAATTAATTTATCGATTACGTTCGTATTGTAACCATTGTCCGACGCTAATGACTTCAAAATTTTAATTTCTTGGTTAAAGTTTTCTATTAAGAGAAGGGTTGATAGTAATCTATGTACAAAGGCATGAATCTGTGTACGTGGATTTTCTAAATATGTCAAATTCAAGGAAGTTAATATTTCTTATGATTTGAATATCTGAAAAATTCATTGATTTTTGTGAATTTTCGATTTCAATAGTGAATTTGATAGAATTGAAAAATGAATTTAATAAATTCAGAAACATCTCTAATCGTCTAATATAACCTAACCAAATGCAAAATATATCATCCACATATCTTTACCAATAAAGAACTTTATTTATCAAATTGCCTTGAGAAGAATTTATTTTCAAGATGAGTCATGAAAATTTCGCTCACTAGTGGTGATAAGGGAGAACCTATAGGAAGACCGTCTAATTGTTGATAAATTTTGTGGTTAAATTTTAAAAAAACTTTGTTTGAGGTGTAGAGGTAAATATAATATTCATTATATTAACTAAAACCATTTGAACATTAACTCAAATACAATATTTATTAATTTCATTAAAACTATATGAATATATTTTTCCAAATAATTTTATATTGAAGTGAGAAGTCTGATATATGTAGAAATGATAAAGAATAAGAGTTCTGTAATCAGAATACAGAATGTATGTTTTTATTGGTTAACGGATAGACGAGATACAACAACTCTCTCTCTCTCTCTCTCTGTTCCTAACCTTCAAGAAGTAGTTGATAAATAAAAATATAACCTGTGAGTGCATTTGAAAAGTGTTTTTGTTAAATCTAATTGAAGGAATGGCAAGTACATAAACTAACAATTGGTGACCCAGACACGTGTTCAATTTAATCGTGATTATAAACATATAAACAAGTGCACTTACATGGCTTAAGGTACATCCCCAACTATGCAAGAAGAAATGGATATCCATCAAGGTACGAGTAATTAAGATCTTCCAGAAATTAATAAAATATCTGTGAAAATCCCACCATTTTGGCCAGAAAAACCTGAACGTTGGTTTTATCAAATAGACGCCCAATTTCGGATTAATGGTATCAAGAAGGATTCAACAAAATTCGATTACTTGATATCCCAGCTAGAACCTTCTTCAATTGATAATATTTGGGATATAGCAACAGGTACAGATGATGACAAATATCAACTTGCTAAAGAGAGGCTAACAAGTTTATTCACATAAAGTGAAGAAAAAAGGATAAAGAGGTTATTAACAGGACATAACTATAATCGATGGGTTAGGAATAACACAGCGGAACTGTTTTAACTATGTAATATAATCAATGAAACTAATATTGAACACAAGTATAACTGATAACGAATAACAATATATGTACTTACACCATGAGGTCTACATCTTAATAATAATATTGATGCTCTACATCGAGCTGACAATCAGGTTAAAAATGATCATAGAACTATGACATCACATCACATCACACCCTACCTCAATTCTACAATTCATGAAACACGATCATTATATGAATACATTTACAATACAATATACAAAAAACATTTACAAAACATTATTCAACACACATGTGTTTTCTGTCATTAATCTCTGAAAATTCTTTAATATCTTTTGAAGAAGTGTCTTTTGACTTAGCTTAATTGTATTTCTTTCCGTTTCTGTTTCTATACCGAGAGAAACGAATTTATTATTATTCTCAGAAGTCTTTAAATCAAAACATTTCATCAGATTTTCCTTTAGATAATTCAAGTCACTTTCATTATGAGAAACAACTAACATGTCATCAACCCAAATTAAAATATATAAATATTCATTGAAATATAAACATGGATCAGTTTCTGATCTTTTGAATTTCAAGTCAGATAATTTTTCATTTAAAAATTCATTAAAACATTTTGGACTTGCTTCAATCCATACAGTGCCTTCATCAATTTACACACTTTATTATCTGGCACTTTCAAACCACAAGGAGGTTTTCTTGTATACAGCATCATGTAGGGGACTTGGTAAAAATGCTGATTTCACATCAAGTTGCAAAAACTTCATATTGTACTCAATTGCCAATGATAATATTGTTCTCAAAGTAAACATACGAGCTACTGGTGAATAAAAATTCTCATCTCCTAATGCAGGTTGTTGAAAACCTCCAGCCACTAAACGAGCCTTTTTAACATCACAGTTATTAATATTTTTGACAGTGAATATCCACCTTGAATCAATCACTTTTATGTTGGGTGGTTTTTCCACCAATTCCCACGTTTTGTTAACCATCATTGATTTCAATTCAGCATCTATTGCAGATTTCCATTCTTCACTTACGATTGCTTCCTCATATGATTGGGGTACCTCAGATGGAATGTTTCCTGCGGATAGTGCCATCATCATCTCAAAGCCATTGAAATGAGCAGGAAGTTCCCGATTTCGTCTGTTTCTTCTCACTTCCGGTTGGCAGTTCTGCTGACCCTTGGATAATTAATTGTTCCGTTTCATCATCGTCCACTTCATTACTCAGATTGGTACCTGCAACACACTTAACAAAATTCACTGATTCATCAAAAGTCATAACTTTGCACTTTTCTTCATCCCATAGTCTATATCCATTATTGCAATAACCAACTAATTTCAATTTCTTCGAATGTGGCGACAGCTTTCCTTCTCTATCTTCAGGAGGTATAAGGGCATGGGCGGTACATCCAAATATATGAATCTTCTTCAGATCGTCTTTATACCCATACCATCGTTCAGAACGTGTCATGTTATCTGGGAGTACTGAAGTTGGTATTCGATTAATTAGGTACGTAGCTGTTAAAACAGCTTCACCCCACATCTGCTTATGGAAACTTGAATCGAAAATCATACATCTTGCCTTATCTATCACTGTACGATTGAAGCGTTTGGCAACTCCATTTTGGTGAGAGTTACGGAAAACTGTATACACAAGTTCAATACCTTTCTCCTAACAAAAATTTCGTATACAAGCAGAAACATATTCTCCACCATTATCACATCGAAGTTTCGATATTCTTGTGTTGAACATACTCTCAGTCAAAGCGACATATTTCTTCAAACAAGACTCCACCTCATTTTTCCTCTTCATCAAATATATAATATAATAGAAAAATGACTAAAATGGTCTATAAAAGATAAAAATATTCATATCCATCATGTGTTGGAGGACTTATCTTTCACAGACATCGGACGAAACACACTTCAATAATCTTTTTGGCTTTCTCTCCTCGGGTACACATTTCATAGATTTTTTATTTGATTGCTTTCCCTTCAGGCATATCTCGCACGCATCATTAACGGGGAATTTGAATCAATGTGCCATTCTTCTATGCCATAGGTCATCTGAATTTTTTGTTATGTTAGCTTCATAGGTTGGTCGAATTTGTAGTTTTAAATGCGCTTCAGAGGAGCAGTTTTATGATTATACTAGCTGACTCGGCAGACTTCGTACTGCCTCAATCGATAAATAAAATACATAAACTTTCGTATAAAATAATCTGAAAACAAACAAAACGAACCCGTTTTTAATAAAAATGCTTTTCTTGAATGAAGCATGACCCATCATGTTACTTACTTACACAACAGAGTTTTTCTGAAATACTGGCTATTTTTAAGGTTTAAATTTAGATATTGACAGGCACACACTGCTATGATGCAGTCTGTTAATCAATTTAAAGCTTTCTCATAACCTATATTTTTTGTTTTGTTTTGTGGTGCGTAAATAATCAAGGAAGACGGTTTTCCGACGCGCGAACACGCGACGTATAATTGTCCATGCGCGAAACAGGGAAACACCAAATTGATTCCGCAAACTTCTAACGACTATCCTTACAATTTAATTATGGTCATTGCAAAGGCCAGACGTACTGGAAATTGTAAGCGTTTAACATCGAATGGTAAATCCTTTGGAATCATCGGTATCCGCGGGATCAAGACATCCTCTCCTTTGTATTTTCCTTTTATGATTGGTGCCTCAATGACGTTATTCATCAACTTTTTCACAGCCAATCTTCTTCTATTGCAAGTTGAGCTTGATTAATGTTACGCTGCATGATGACAACTAATCCTACTTTTAACTGCAAATTGTGAGGTGGTGATCCAGACAATACCAGTGAATTTAAAAACTCCGTGGGAAAGTTGACTACGTAATCCTGATTCAGAACAGAGTCGACTGATTTGACGGAAACCAACTGCCCTGGAAGAAAATTCTGAAAGTTCGCATTGAGATCCTCGACATATTTATTTTCCGCCTCCAATATTGCTCGTTCACCCAGCCAATTATGGTTATTGAACTTTTGCGCTATATCTGGGAAAACACGCTGAATAAGCTCCTCTTTTGAGTCTGTGATGTGACAGAAATCTGTGGGTAATGTGATGAATCCGGTCATGGTGTCTACTGCAACTTTATCATTTTCAGTGCCTAACAACTACTTTTAGGCATGCATTCAGTTCACCAGCAACAGTTGATCGGGGAATAACTGGAAGAGTCTGACGAAAATCACCTGACAATAGAATCATGACCCAACCAAAATAATTTTGGTTGTCACGAAGATCTTTCAACGTTCTTTCCAGTGCTCCAGTGACCTCTTCTGGGCCATTGTGCATTCATCCCAAACAATCAATTTGCGTACCTGTAGGATCCTGGTCATTGCGCTATTTTTGGTGATGTTGCAAATTGGTGTTTCGGTGATTTACATGTTTAATGGTAATTTCAAGGCAGAATGTGCAGTTCGCCCACCTTCTAGCAGAGTCGCAACTATTTCAGATGAGGACAACGCTAGAGGAACATCATTTTGTGATCTGATCCTCGCCAAAAGCAATTAAATTAAGAACGTTTTTCCGGTTCCTCCGGAAGCATCAGGGAAATAAATTCCACCAGATCCACTGTTCACAGCTTCTATCAAAGTATCGTTCGCAATTCTTTGTTTTTGATTTAATTGTGGAACATTTGTACGAAATGTTTCGGACAATGATTCAATGTCGTACTGTTGTTCTCTTTGCAACTCGTGGTTTAATTCATCGTGCATATGACGATTTGATGCTGTCATTCCCAAATACGATAATACTTTATTTAACATCAATAAGCACATATCTTCTATCATGATCAATGTCTCACTGTAAATTTCTGCAGTCGTTTGTAGTGTAAGATTCAAAATTCGACGACGCACACGATGCAAAATATCCTCAGACATGTCATCTCTATACTTAACCCACAAATCTTTTGGATTCGAAGGGAAACAATGTACGAATTTGATGCCGCGATGAAGATATTACGGAATCCTTGAGCGTATCATCCCAGTGCGAATCGTTCTCAAGTAAATGTAATAGTTGACATGCCTCACGATAATTCGCACACAGCTGTCCATTAACTGTTCTCAGTTATTTAAACGATGTCGGACAACGAACTTTCACCAACCAGGACCGCGAATAATAACATTCATCGTTATTTGGATGTACTCTGTAGATGCGACCAAGAGCGTCTGAAGCAAATACATTTGGATGTACTTCAACAGGGTTACTATATTTCACATTGATGTGAGTCTCAAAATTTTTAGACGATATTGACGAGTATGGCATGATCGCCACTTGTCCGCGACTGATCGCCGACGATATAATGGGTATCCATCATTTCCCGTTATGGTTTCAGCAAGCAGGGGTCTTGGGTATCGCTTGGAACACTTGCCGTCGACCATACAGGGTGAACTGTAGTTGAAAAGTCCGAAAGGTCCATATATCATGTGTTTGGTATCTACTGCATGCAATCTTGGGTCAACTGTCTCATCTGGAATTTCAGCTCAAATTATGGAATCAATCTCATCTGGTCTTATTTTGTCCACTAATCAGACTAAAATGTGCGCATGTGGCAATCCACGCTTTCGTCATTCTACAGAGTACATCCAACAACGAACTCGGCTATACACACAATGCTTTATTAAGAAATTCATGAGAGACTTTAATTTTTGTTTAAAGACTCTGGCAGTTATGTCATGTCTATTAACTGGTGTTTGGCTATGTAGCAATTCCCTCTCGATTTCGGACCATTTCGGGTTACGTGTGAATAACAAATATGTCTGGGAGGCCATAATGCCTAATATATGACATAGCATCCTGAGCATATTCGTGCATGTGGCGTATGCTTTTTATTTAAGTGGCTGGCAAAATTGTCATTCTTCACACATTACTCACATTGCCATCGGCATTTATAGCATCGCAGAGCTGAATTTATTCCTCTGATCGTTGCTGTCCTTGGTTGAAACGGATGTATGTCAATCGCTCAGTCTTAATTTTGACATACATGTTCACTGCAAACTGTTGAAGAAGTTTTGACACATCAAAATATGATTTACTTCACCTTGACGGATCATAAGTCTGTTTGAATAGAAATTCATAGCACTAAATTTTTTGTTGGTTTCAGCACCTGCAATCAAAAATGATGAATGTCCAATTTGTTACTTAGATGAATTGAATTTAAAAATATTCATGATAGATTGGGCCGTTGCTTGGTAGAAATCAGTTGTAATTGTCATTATGAAATAAAACACTTGTTTACATTTTCTACTTTAATAAAGTAGAAAATGTAAACAAGTGTTTTATTTTATAATGACAATTACAACTGATTGATGTTTTATTTTATAATGACAATTAAAAATATCCTTTAATTTTGTTCAGTTGATTTACCTGTTACTTGATTTACCATTATGATATTGAAATACCATTTTGATATCAAAATGGTATCCATCTTACCCCTGCCAGAAGATCAAAGGATATTGCAATGCATCATAACTCCTGTGTGTTTCAGATACACGTTTTAAATCTCTATTCCGACGAAGAAGCATAATATCCCTAGATTTAAAAATTTTTCTATCAGATGGCATCCGATCCATTGCTATTTTGAACAGGTTTACTAAATTGTTATTCTGATGAATAAACATTTGTAATTCTTGGACAATGGTTATCATCACTGTTGGATTGTGAGCACAACGATTATCAACTTCCGCATCTGAATTGCCCATAAAATAAATTCGTAAAAATCAGGTAGTGGCAACAGTGCTCCCTGTAAGTGATAAATTTGTCCTTGAATCTGTAATTTTTAAAAATTTGTTCATTAATTTTCGATATATATGTTTTAGTACATACTTGAATATCATGAAAAATATTCTGGTACAATACGTTGAAAGTGGGCATGAAATTATCCTATATAATATATGTAGTGCCAAATGATGTCATCTGGAAACAGCTGCTATATTTCTAAATGTTGGCCAACAAGTGCTCAGAATCATTTCCAATTTCAGAAACTAAAGATCGTAAAGGATCTGGTGGTGGAACCAATTGTGGCAATTTTACTTTGCCTCCAGCACAACATAATCCAGTAGATTCACCAGTGTATTTTAACGCCTTATAATATTTACAAATTATTTTCAGTTCTCTAATTGTTACCATTTGTCGGCACAATAATCAATTGAATCATAGTGGAATGCAGCTCGTTCAATATTAAAAGGAGCACTGCGTCTACGGATTCGCTCAATTTCATTATGTCGTGCTTGCTGTTGTTGTATTTGATGTGCACGAACTCGTTGCATTCTAAGCCTATCTAGTTCATTGTCACTCACTAAGTAACGCAATTCTGTCATAGCAATACGACTTTTTTCTGGATCTGACTCTCTTGCGGTTAGCACGCGAGGTAGCTCTTCGCACATTTGATTGACTGCGACGACCTAAGTCCGTCTTCTCCTCGGCATCGTAAATTCAAAGTGAGAAAAATTCTCGCTCACTTAGCAGTAAAGTGTCTCTACCACAAAATATAAAAAAGAGCACAATGCTTGGAATGTCACTATCACAAAGGATCATCAAAGTGAAGAAAGTTCTCGCGCACTCACAGATATCGTAACACAATATCGTAATGCTTTTTTCCGTGTTCTGAAGTGCAACAGGATGGATTGATATATTAGTTGGTTGTCGAATCTAATGTCAAATATTATGGTTGCGTTCAGAAATTTAATTTGTGACAAATCTTAATATTTATTGATCTAAAACAAAATAATCTAATAGATTAACAACTGAAGTTAGCTAAAATTATTATTTATTAGCTAAAATTTCGCGAAGCTGACCAAATTGAAAATCGGTACTACTAATGATCTATTACATTTTCTGACTATTCAATTTGGTCGCATTCGCGATATTGTCAGTTTTGTTGAGTTTCGGAACGCGACAGTAGATCCTCTAACGCACACGCGAAGACAATTTTGATAGATATGATTGAATTTGAACTTTGTGCAGGATACTGTTGTCCATCTACCTTGCGTATATCTTGAAATGACAATGGTCCGGTGACATTAAACAACAGCAGTCGCAGATGACCCAAAGTATTTGATTCAAATAAACCGGGGCACGCATTAACTGGTGTCTCTTGCATGCGAGGCATCTATTTTTTCGATTGAGCCCATGTAAAATATCGTGGACCTTCAGAATAGAGCAGTGTTTGTGCGAAGGCATCAAACGCATCCGCACGATTGCACAGTTCAAAAAATTAGGTGAGCGTAGTTTTTGATAGATTTATAGCACGATCAAGCACTGTATCGTTCGTGAAGTATACGCGCTGGCCATTTTCAAGATGGGCAGCTAAATGGATAACTACTGAATCCCGTTCATGAATTTGAAAACCGAAAATACGCCAGACAGCTTCATTGGAACTGATATACCGGCCAATTGGTAATTCGTAATTTCATCATTTTGATTCAAAGGAGGAGCATTTAAATTAGTATTTTCAATTCTTAATACAATCATATCACTTCTTTTATTAACATATTTGCAAATATATTTTATCGAGTGTAAAAAAATATTTATTAAAGTTGTCTTCAAATAAATTAAATTATTAATAGTTGATAAATCCTTTTGTCAGTGTATTAGAAAAAAACAGTGACGTAATATTGTATTCGTTTGCTTATTATTTAACCTACCTTTCACAAAAATGAAACAGGTTTATTTATCAGACACGTACGCGTTTTCGTTTTGATTTAAAACTATTTCCAAAAAACTTCAAGTACAATATATACAGGTACGGTAATGACTGTTGTTGGCGGGAGATCGCAACACGTGTTTATTTACATGAGATCACCTAATTAACTAATAGTTAAAACAGTCTTTATCAGTTATTATTAAATTGTGAATAAATAATTATTGCACTGGATATTAATAATAAATTTACGATGAGACTGAAATTAACATGAGAAATGCACAGAAAATTGAAAATAATACTTATAACAGTCACTGCTACGATCGATACACAAATAAAACCAAAAAAAATGGCCGAAAACTGTATAGTGAGTAAGACAGGAGACCGGCTTCGTTTTCATCCCTTCTCCGTGATGTTTGCGGAATGAGAGGTGACAACGGTAGATTTCTAGCGGAGAGAACTGATCGATTGATAGTTGATCGGTTATCGCCTAGCGAAGGCGGAAGATCAAATTGAATTGAGAAAAAAATCATAATTGAAGAAGATTATTAAAAATGAAAAAATTAAGATCGCGATGAAAAAATGAGTGTTCATCGCAGAGGATTGAAAATTCATGGTTGTATGTATTTTATAATGCTGTATCATAAAAAAATAAAGAAAATAAATTTATCTAAGAATAAATGAAAAAAATTTAGGGGTAGACCACCTTTAACATTTAGGGGAATGAAGAACAGATGTCTGATTCTCAGACTTCAATATGCACACAAAATTTCATGAGAATCGGTCAAGCCGTTTCGGAGGAGTTTACAGAAAGGGGTGTTTTTAGGGTTTTCCTGGCAATTATTCGAATTTTTCTTACCTTTTAAACCTTTCCTAGATCTTCACGATAATTTCAAGACCAAGATAAGATAAATCCGTTCAGCCGTTCTTGAGTTTTAGCGAGACTAACGAACAGCAATTGATTTATAATATATATTTAAAATACTAGCTGACCCGGCCACGCGTTGCTGTGGCTAAAGTTTTTGTTATCTTAATATATATAACTCTCGTGTCACAATGTTTGTCCTCAATGGACTCTTTTATAGCGTCAACAACACGTGGTAATTATGCTGTTAAAATGTAGCTTATATGACACGTTCGTAGATTTACCATAGCAGCGCCATCTATTGATTACTTACTCAACCCAGTCGAAAGGTATCGACATCTGTTAGAATCATTTGGAGTTAACAGATAATTGTGACTGTCAAATAATAACAGACAAATAATTAGCAATAAATTAAAACTGCGACCGTAATTTGAGATTTAAACTATCCTATCTCTCAAGTTGGATCGAACTGCACATGGTGTGCGAATTTTATTATAATCGGTTAAGTGGTTTAGGAGTCCATTGAGGACAAACATTGTGACACGAGATTTATATATATTAAGATATAATATGTATATATATATATATATATATATATGAATATATAGAAGATAAACTATGTATTCCAAAAATTTTCGTATGATAACAAAACACAATACGCAGTATTTGAATCCAAAAAATTCACCGTTTGTTTGCCATTTCAACTTGTTACTTCAAGTCGCCATCATCCACGTTCAAAATGGGATGGTGAAAATAATGAAATGTTCAGAATTCAAAACAGACTTGAATCTTAAATTATTCGATTATGGCATATTATTCTTTCACGTAGTGAATTATTGTTAGTAATGAAAATAAAAGGTTTAAAGCCAGTACAAACATTTCCTTACAGCCGAAAAATATTAGTTTTCAAAGTCAGAGAAATAATTCAATCAAAAGACAGAGCAAACAAAAATTTTTTATGATATATCTATTAGAAAGTTGAATGAATCAAAGAAAAATGAGAAAATTACTATACAATGATTAATATCTGGGTTGCAAGCTATATTGTTACACCTACTAATGAAAGGTCGTATCTTGTAAGAAAACTTAATAGTTATTATTATATATATTATATCAAGATGAAATATATATTTTCTTAAGCCTTCTTATACAAATGAATTAGGAATATGTAATGTAATGTACTAAATTTGATTTAGTGGGGGTGTTGGTACCATGAACGCCACCTATGTAATGTTCTATGTTTTATAATTTTCCTGTTTGGTGAATGTTTAAATAAAAGTCAGTCTTGAGTTAAATTTCAACGGGTGAGTTTCATTCCTTTAAGGTTTAGACAATAATTCTTACACATTTATTTCATCAGGTTATGTGCCCAGTTACTTTTTATTCGGTGACTTAACTTATTTATTAATTTTAATGACTTTCTTATATCTGTTGGTTTATTTATTCCATTTGACATTAAATATCGAGTTTTGATTATATACGTCTATTCAACGTGAGCGGTGCTTATTTTAGACATTAATTTAATTCTGAAAGTTTTTTGAATAAAATTTTTTTTTGTAATTAAAATTGTAGAAGACTAACAGATTCAATCTGTTTTGATATTCAAATTTTGTTATATTTTTTCCAACAAGTAAAAAGCCAATTCTGTATTATTTTATATATAATATTTAGTTATATTATGGCTTCAATAATTCTCATTATGGAATATGAATGAATTCAAATATAACCTTAAAAATAACTTATACTGTTCTGTGATTTAGTTTGAACATAGACCAATCTTGAATTTTAAAGTAAGTATGGTTAAAGCATCCATCCTTAACACGTGTTTGTTGTGATATAGTTGTAGTTATTTGATCTTGATATTTGGAATATTATCTAGGACCGAAGAAGAGATTACCTAGAATTATATAGTTTGTTTTTTGAAGATATAGTGCATGTTTTGAGAGCTTTCTGAATTAATTTATTCGAATATTTAAATATATTGAATATTTCAAATAAATTATATTCTGTGAGAAGTCCTCAAGTTGTGTTCATGTTTTTAAAAGGCAATTAGTGTTCTTAAAGGTAAGATCAGAAACAGAATTTGGTCTCCTTTAAATATTTATTTATTAATTTCGATAACTTTCTTATATCTGTTGGTTTATTTATTCCATTTGACATTATATATTGAGTTTTGATTAAATACTTCTATTAAACGTAAGCGGTGCTTATTTTAGACATTAACAGATTTAATCTGTTTTGATATTCAAATTTTCGTAACTTAATTATTGTTCGAACTTTTTGAACAAGAAAAAGTACGAAACAGTGAACACTCTGAAAGTTGATATTTCGAGACTCGAACAGTTGTGCCACGTGTAGTGTAAATTCAAAATGGCGATTAATTATATGTCGAGCGTACCTAACTTACTCGGTCGCGAGAATAACGCGGAGTGGATTTTCGCTATCGAAAATTTCTTTGTTTTGGAAGGATTAACAGATTGTTAAACCGGTAAGCAAACGGACTCTGTGCTAGTTAACAAAGCAAAGGCAAAATTGATCTTGACGTTGGACCCTTCCATTTTTATACACATCAGGAATAAACAAACATGCAACGACGTTTGGACCACCATTAAGAATATGTATGAAGATAATGGATTTTCTCGAAAGATTGGCTTACTCCGACATTTAATTTCTTTGAGGTAAGAGAATTGTTCATCCGTGGAATCTTACGTGACCCAGGTAATAGAAACTTCCCGGAAGTTGGACAGAACGGATTTCCACATAACGGAAGAATGGATTGGATCCGTTCTTCTAGCAGGTTTACCTGATCGTTTTAGCCCTAGGATAATGGCGCTAGAACATTCCGGTTTGGCAGTAACATCGGACCAAATTAAAAGCAAGTTACTTGACATGGATACAGATGGCGCTGCGAGAAGCCCAGTAGCGAATGCTTTCGGTAATTAAGCAAACTACCACAGAAGGCCAAGAGGTGGCAGTTACAACGTTGAACAAACTGTCAAAGGAGAAAATGGTCGACCAATTGTTTGTTACAAATGTAAACAAACGGGTCATTTTAGAGACAGGTGTCACACTCTTCAACAAAAACAAAGGCAACAGAAGAAAAAGGAAAGCATTTCAAACGCCTTTAGTTTAGTTTTCTGTCAGGAAATATTTACCCAAATGATTGGTATTTGGATTCCGCAGCAATCCATCACGTAACTGCAAGGAATAATTGGTTGGTTGATACTAAAAATATAGAAATTGAGAATATCACAGTTGCCAATAATGAAAATTTGAAAGTTGAATATTTCGACTATACAAACATTTCAACGATTGCAGATGAACAAAAATTTGATATAGTCGTTCATGATGTCCTATATGCCCCAAAGCTGTCTACGAACCTTTTATTAGTTTTTCAACTAACTAAAAAAAGAAACAAAGTTATGTTTGGTGATAATGGTTATCAAATGTATAACCGTTATGGAGAACTCATTTCAACAGCTAGTCTAGTGAATAATATGTACAGACTTAACTTACATAGTCCTGAGGAATCGTTCATAGCTGCAGCTGTTTTAGGTGACATATGGCATAGATGTTTTGGTCATATGAATTTCAGGGACCTTTTCCTCACGAAAGACGTTGTTCAAGTCATGGAAATTAAAGGAAACGTGAAAATGAACCTTAATTTGCAATGTATGCTCTAAAGGTAAGCAATCTCGCCTAATTTTTAATCACAAAGTATCGAGAGCAACAAAACTTTTAGAGATTGTACATACAGATTTATGTGGACCTATGGAAGTTAATTCTCTAGGAGGTTCAAGGTACTATTTTCTTCTCGAGGGCGATTTGAGTAGGATGACTTTTGTCTATTTTTTTCGAAAGAGAACAATAAAGCTTTCAAATACTTTAAAATTTTTAAGGCGTTGGTTGAAAACCAAGTTAATTTTAAAATCAAATACCTTAGGACAAAGAATGATGGATAATTCTGTTCTTCAACCTTCGAAAAATTCCTTTTGGAACACGGTATAGTTCATCAAAAGACTAATCCCTACACACCGCAACAAAATGGCATCTGTGAAAGGATGAATTGGACTTTGATAGAAAGAGCCAGATATGCTTTTCGACGCTAGCTTGGATAAATGTTTTTGGGTAGAAGCAGTCAACACTGCTGTTTACCTCCGTAATAGGTCATATGTAATAGCCTTGAAGAAAACGCCTATAGAAGTATGGTCCAGGAAAAAACCTGATGTAAGTAACATCGAAATATTTGGAAGCGAGATGATGACATTAGTACCAGCGGAGAAAAGGAAGAAATTCGACAAGAAATCGAAGCAAAGGATCCTAGTTGGCTTTTCTGAAACATCCAAGGGATATAGACTTTATGACCCTATATCAAAAGTTGTAACAACAAGCAGAGATGTTATCAGTAAAGCAAGTATAGTCAAATCAAACTTTATTAAAATTTTTCCGGCCAGCAGTACATCTCCTGAAGAAGAGGCATCAGTTTCAGTGGGGGTAAAGGATAGTTATATCTCTGAAGATGAACCATAGAATAGTTCTGATTACCAGCCGGAAGATACTCTCAATAGTGATTCTTCGTATTCTACATGTAATGTAGAAGAGGAGCCACTTACTATAAAAAAATCAAGTCGAGAGAAGAAGCCACGAGTGTTCGAAGATTATTTGACCTATGCATGTCGAGTAGTCGATAACGTAGAGGACGTTCCAACAACAGTAGATGAGGCACTTGCAAGACCAAATGCTGAAATGTGGAAAGAAGCCATCATCACAGAATTGAATGCGTTCGAAGAAAACAACGCATTCGAACTGGTAGTGAAACCAACCGGTGCTAGTGTAATGCAGTCCAAGTGGGTCTTCAAAAGAGAATTTGATTGTGCGGGAAACACAACACATAGAGCTCGTTTAGTGGCAAAAGGTTTCACTCAAAGAAGAGGCTTGGACTAGGATGAAACCTTCTCACCTGTTGTGAGACATTCTAGCCTAATTTATGTCAACACAAGCACCGCTTACATTTAATAGACGTATATAATCAAAACTCAATATATAATGTCAAATGGAATAAATAACCCAACAGATATACGAAAGTAATTAAAATTAATAAATAAATATTTAAAGGAGACAAAATTTTGTTATTTGTGTAGACATAAATTTAATTCTAAAAGTTTTTTGAATAAAATTTTTTTTGAAATTAAAATTGTAGAAGATAAACATATTTCAATTTGTTTTAATATTCAAATTTTGTTATATTTCTTCTATCAAGTAAAAGGCCTTTCTATTTTATTTTATATATAATATATAATTATATTTTGGCTTCGATAAATCTCATTATAGAATGTCAATGAATTTAAATAAACCTTAAAATAACTCACAATGTTCTTTGATTTTGTTAGAACATAGATCAATCTTGAATTATATAGGTGATCTGTGTTTCGAAGCTGAAGTCTTTTAACACGTGAGAGATATAGGTTAAGTTTTTGATTTTGATATTTGGAATATTGAATGAGGACTGAAGACGGGACTTCTAGAATTATATTTGTTTTTTGAAGATAT
Organism: Megalocaria dilatata; assembly: GCA_034642435.1. Taxonomy (NCBI): domain Eukaryota; kingdom Metazoa; phylum Arthropoda; class Insecta; order Coleoptera; family Coccinellidae; genus Megalocaria; species Megalocaria dilatata. Next base: position 64,977,647 of record CM067859.1, on the reverse strand, counting down.
AGTGCACATTTTTTTAGAGATTTTTGAAATAATTTATTCGAATACTTAAATATATTAAATATTTCAAATAAATTATATTCTTTGAGAAGTCCCTTAAGTGTGTTCATGTTTTCAAAAGGCAATTGGTGTTCTTAAAGGTAAGACCAGAAACAAAATTTTGTCTCCTTTAAATATTTATTTATTAATTTTAATAACTTTCGTATATCTGTTGGGTTATTCATTCCATTTGACATTATGTATTGAGTTTTGATTATATACGTCTATTAAATGTATAATGTCAAATGGAATAAATAACCCAACAGATATACGAAAGTAATTAAAATTAATAAATAAATATTTGAAGGAGACAAAATTTTGTTATTTGTGTAGACATAAATTTAATTCTAAAAGTTTTTTGAATAAAAATGTTTTTGAAATTAAAATTGTAGAAGATAAACATATTTCAATTTGTTTTAATATAAAATAGAAAGGCTTTTTACTTGATAGAAGAAATATAACAAAATTTGAATATCAAAACAAATTGAAATATGTTTATCTTCTACAATTTTAATTTCCAAAAGAATTTTTTATTCAAGAAACTTTTAGAATTAACTTAATGTCTAAAACAAGCACCGCTCACATTTAATAGACGTTTATAAACAAAACTCAATATACAATGTCAAATGAAATAAATATTTGTTTTTGATATTCAAATTTTGTTATATTTCTTCTATCAAGTAAAAAGCCTTTCTATTTTATTTTATATATAATATATAACTATATTTTGGCTTCAATAAATCTCATTATAGAATGTCAATGATTTTAAGTAAACTTAAAATAACTCACTTTGTTCTTTGATTTTGTTAGAACATAGATCAATCTTGAATATATAGCTGATCTGTAGTTCGAAGCTGAAGTCTTTTAACACGTGAGTGATGTAGGTTATGTTTTTGATTTTGATATTTGTAATATTGAAAACAAAGGGCTGATGAAGGGATTATCTAGAACTATATTTGTTTTTTGAAGATATAGTGCACATTTTTTAGAGATTTTTGAAATAATTTGTTCGAATATTTAAATATATTAAATATTTCAAATAAATTATATTCTTTGGGAAGTCCTTTAAGTGTGTTCATGTTTTTATAAGGCAAGTAGTATTTTTTAAAGTTAAGACCAGAAACAAAATTTTGTCTCCTTTGAATATTTATTTATTAATTTTAATTACTTTCGTATATCTATTGGGTTATTTATTTCATTTGACATTGTATATTGAGTTTTGTTTATAAACGTCTATTAAATGTGAGCGGTGCTTGTTTTAGACATTAAGTTAATTCTAAAAGTTTCTTGAATAAAAAATTCTTTTGGAAATTAAAATTGTAGAAGATAAACATATTTCAATTTGTTTTGATATTCAAATTTTGTTTTAATATTTAAATTTTGTTATATTTCTTCTATCAAGTAAAAGGCATTTCTATTTTATTTTATATATAATATATAATTATATTTTGGCTTCAATAAATCTCATTATAAAATGTCAATGAATTTAAATAAACCTTAAAATAACTCACAATGTTCTTTGATTTTGTTAGAACATAGATCAATCTTGAATTATATAGGTGATCTGTGTTTCGAAGCTGAAGTCTTTTAACACGTGAGAGATATAGGTTAGTTTTTTGATTTTGATATTTGGAATATTAAATGAGGACTGAAGACGGGATTGTCTAGAATTTTATTTGTTTTTTGAAGATATAGTGCACATTTTTTAGAGATTTTTGAAATAATTTATTCGAATATTTAAATATATTAAATATTTCAAATAAATTATATTCTTTGAGAAATCCTTTAAGTGTGTTCATGTTTTTTAAAAGGCAATTGGGGTTCTTAAAGGTAAGACCAGAAACAAAATTTTGTCTCCTTTAAATATTTATTCATTAATTTTAATAACTTTCGTATATCTGTTGGGTTATTCATTCCATTTGACATTATATATTGAGTTTTGATTATATACGTCTATTAAATGTAAGCGGTGCTTGTGTAGATATAAATTTAATTCTAAAAGTTTTTTGAATAACAACTTTTTTGAAATTAAAATTGTAGAAGATAAACATATTTCAATTTGTTTCAATATTCAAATTTTGTTATATTTCTTCTATCCAGTAAAAGGCATTTCTATTTTATTTGATATATAATATATAATTATATTTTGGCTTCAATAAATCTCATTATAGAATGTCAATGAATTTAAATAAACCTTAAAATAACTCACACTGTTCTTTGATTTTGTTAGAACATAGATCAATCTTGAATTATATAGTTGATCTGTATTTCGAAGCTTAAGTCTTTTAACACGTAAGAGATATAGGTTAGTTTTTTGATTTTGATATTTGGAATATTAAATGAGGACTGAAGAAGGGATTGTCTAGAATTATAATTGTTTTTTGAAGATATAGTGCACATTTTTTAGAGATTTTTGAAATAATTTATTCGAATATTTAAACATATTAAATATTTCAAATAAATTATATTCTTTGAGAAGTCCTTCAAGTGTGTTCATGTTTTTTAAAAGGCAATTGGTGTTCTTAAAGGTAAGACCAGAAACAAAATTTTGTCTCCTTTAAATATTTATTATTATTCATTAATTTCAATTACTTTCGTATATCTGTTGGGTTATTTATTTCATTTGACATTATATATTGAGTTTTGATTGTATACGTCTATTAAATGTATGCGGTGCTTGCGTAGACATAAATTTAATTCTAAAAGTTTTTTGAATAAAAATTTTTTTGAAATTAAAATTGTAGAAGATAAACATATTTCAATTTGTTTTAATATTCAAATTTTGTTATATTTCTTCTATCAAGTAAAAGGCCTTTCTTATTAATTTTATATATAATATATAATTATATTTTGGCTTCAATGAATCTCATTATAGAATGTCAATGAATTTAAATAAACCTTAAAATAACTCACACTGTTCTTTGATTTTGTTAGAACATAGATCAATCTTGAATTATATAGTTGATCTGTATTTCGAAGCTTAAGTCTTTTAACACGTAAGAGATATAGGTTAGTTTTTTGATTTTGATATTTGGAATATTAAATGAGGACTGAAGAAGGGATTGTCTAGAATTATATTTGTTTTTTGAAGATATAGTGCACATTTTTTAGAGATTTTTGAAATAATTTATTCGAATATTTAAATATATTAAATATTTCAAATAAATTATATTCTTTGAGAAGTCCTTTAAGTGTGTTCATGTTTTTTGAAAGGCAATTGATGTTCTTAAAGGTAAGACCAGAAACAAAATTTTGTCTCCTTTAAATGTTTATTTATTAATTTTAATTACTTTCGTATATCTGTTGGGTTATTTATTCCATTTGACATTATATATTGAGTTTTGATTAGATACGTCTATTAAATGTGAGCGGTGCTTGTGTAAACATAAATTTAATTCTCAAAGTTTTTTGAATAAAAATTTTTTTGAAATTAAAATTGTAGAAGATAAACATATTTCAATTTGTTTTAATATTCAAATTTTGTTATATTCCTTCTATCAAGTAAAAGGCCTTTATTTTTATTTTAATAATAATATATTAACAAAAGCTTTAAGTTCTGCTAAGCATAACCATCTTTCCAAGTGAATGAGGAATATGTAATGTAATGTACTAAATTGGATTTAGTGGGGGTGTTGGTAGTAAATCAACTTTTATATATCGTGGTGTATTACCATGAACGCCACCTATGTAATGTTCTATGTTTTATAAGCTTCCTGTTTTGTGAATGTTTAAATAAAAGTCAGTCTTGAGTCTTTTATCAAAAACCGGTCTCATTATAATGTGAAGATTAATCAAAAATTGACTAAGCCACAGACAGTGATGATGGACTACCTCAAAAGAAGTGCTGGTATATCAAATGAAAGAACTAATAGCTGAATAAGATACTTTGTGAAGGCAGAGGAGACAGTACTACAAAGGATGAAAAACAGAAGTCTCAAATGCTTTGGTCATTTGTTTCTAATGCAGGAGGATAAGTTACCGAAAGAGACTTGTCAGTGGACGGGGTAGACCAAGGAAATCCTGGACTGATACAACAAAGGAAGAAGCAATGGAGGCCCGTGATATAGAAACTGATGACACTCTTCTCAGAGAGGTGTGGAGAAGGGTGACGGGAAGACGGCAGTAGGCTGTATTTAGTTATATATTCATGCTGTAAACTTGTCCCGTGAATATATTATCAATTGAATGATTCTGAATTGTATAGTAATAAATATTTCAGTACTAACGACTCAAGTTAATGTATGCCTAGTACAAGAACAAATGCAAGTAATTAAAGTTATGATAGTGTTAGTGAAAAGGATAATATCGAAAAGATAGATAATTTTGAGTCAAAGGTTAGAGATTCGAACACAATTTATATCTCTAAATATGGACGGAAAGCTAAATATCTAAAATAATATTTATGTAATGAAAAGTCTATTTAAATTTGATTGAATTTCGGTTTATAATGATGTACATATAGAAATTCGTTTTGTTTATTTTAATTTTATCGATTTGTAAAATTTGGGAGATTTCATTCAAATGTGAGAAAACATATATGTAAATTGTACTGACTTCAATGAGTAAGTCATCTGACATCTTGTTCAGTTATCACAAATATTATAATCTGCAAATAAACTTTTTTTAAAGAAGTTAAATGATGAAGTGATGGTGTATTCCTTTTAGAAATTGTTGAATCCAAGAACTTTAATTTATTTTTTCTTTATATTTCAACTATGAATTCAATTTTATGAGGAATATTCAAAAATACTAGATATTTATGAATTTGTTAGTCTGTTCTGTTAAAACCAACAATTATATAATTTATTCATCTATACAACAAATTGATATGTTTTTCATGTAGATTATGAAGAATCTATTCTCTTCTAGTTCTCCATGAGAACGGCTCAGTATGTTGAGAAAATATTGCTTGCAAGGACAAAAACACTTTTTTCATCCACTCAAAGAAAGAACTCTTCTCGCACTCATTTGTGATTTCTCAAATTCAATCTCAAGGAACGTTTTTATCCACCCTCGCGTGATAATACAATTTCGTAACTGAAAAGCCTGTAAGTGAGTGTATTATCTAAGATATTGACATTTGTATTCGAGTTTAGTGAATTTCTGTAGTAAATTCAGTGAACCTAATTGAACAACAGCTGGAAAGTCTTTCAATCTGCTTTTTTACGAGCAGTATAATATTGAAGCTCCTTAGGATATAGTGCTATGAGGAAGCTTCTAATCTCTTAGTTACGGGAGGTAAGGCGCTTCGTTCAAACTTGCAGCCCTGAACTCTACTCTACTTGAAGCCGGCAAGGACGATGAACTAGTTATTTTCGGAAGGCGGTCACGTCCTTTATATGATACGCAAGGAAGCTTCAGTAAAGCAGAGCGGAATTCTGGTAAAGGAGCAGGCACGTCGCTCGTCACGGTATTTTCACTTCAAAGATAGATTAAAACTCTACTGCAATCGTTTTCTTAATTTTGGATAAAACATCACAAAATTGTATAATATTCTGTTCCATATTTAGAATGTAAATGAATGAGTTCTAGTCTAATATTACACCTTTATTTTTGACTCGAAATATGTTCAACCTAGAATTTTCGTACTAATAGATTAACTTTCAATTACCGTTACAATTTTCGAAAAGGTGTCATCGTATCAGGGAAGTATTCACAAAACTAAATTTTTAAAAAATCTGTTTAACTAATAGTTTAACCGTTAAGTCCTTTTCTTAGACTGTTCATGAATAATTTTGTCAATATTGTAGTATCAAATCTTGATTTAAAAGAGAAACATATTAATTTTTGGTATACATATGAAGAAGACATAATTGTTAGTTTCAAAGGAGAAATTCATCAATTTTTCAAAATTTTTTAACCTTATTTATGCCGAAATTCACAGGTGAAATAGCAAGAAATAATAAATTAAGTCCTTTAAAACCCACCATTTCTAGAATTGATAACCTTTTAAATTTCAATATCTTTACAAAATGTTTATATACAGATGGTTTCATTTCTCAAAATCATAAATTAATGCCTTTAATTCCATTATCCATAAAGATTTCACAATATCCATATCTCATGAAAATTTTTTCAGGGAAATTGCTATAATAAATCATAGAATCCGAAAAAAACAATTTTATTTGAATTTGTTGAGGAGAATGATTTCCCAAGATACAAGTGAACAGAAAAATGAACTTTATCCAATTAAAGGAAATCTGGATTAAGAATACATAACTTTCAATTATTTCATACTTTTATTCACCAAAACCCAAAGTTATTTCATTAAATTCAACAGCCTTCTTAGGCTATCCTAATCTCCAAATACTCTAGTCAACGCAAAACAGAAGCAAATTAGTTTGAGAGTTCGGCAGTCTACAGGGCCAATTATAATAACGATACCGCATATTCCGTATGTCAAATAGGTAAGAACTTTGAAAATGTTTGAAAGAACATCTGACTACAGACAAAAAGTATAGGTATGTAGTCTTTGAATATAATAAAACTTTCAACGACCATTGAGATATTAATAACCTTACAATCCCCCAAAAATGTCACAAAAAATCAATTTGTTGAAGTGTTCGGGAATAAACAGAGTTCACAAAGATCCAGATCTTCAATCACTGAACTACCAAGGATGAACACTCCTAAGTATTTAATTCCGCCCCTTTCCCAACCATTAAATAACACTCCACATAACTTAGTATATTATATATTCCTTTACACTCGACAACAATTTATCAATTAAAACAAATTTTTTATTACTATGTTTTACTACCAACAACTTTCAGACGTTTTACAATATGTAAGGTTTACATTTTTGCAAACTGGTTTCGAACTGTTGTTCATCTTCGGGCCACTGACCCCTAAGCACATAGTACAGAGTATTTTATGTAGATTCAGGTACAACGTAGTGATAATTAAAAATGTGAGAGTTACAGGAATTTTGTCTCGACCAGATGTTAGGAAAAATAAACATTTTTGGTTAATTATGAGGGTGGGATGTTATTTGAATGTATTGAAAATTTGGGAATTACATAGATAAGTTTGATCATTCATTATCTTGAGAATATTTTTCTGCGACAATTTATAAGTCCATTGAAGTTTATAAATTGGCGCAGAAAAATATTCTTGAGATAATGAATGATGAAACTGATCCATGTAGCTCCCAAATCTTCAATGCATTCAAATAACATCCTACCCTCATAATTACCCAAAAAATTTTATTTTCTCTAACATCTGGTCGAGACAAAATTCCTGTAACTCCAACTATTTGTTTTAATATTCAAATTTAGTTGTAAAGATGTCGACCTTTTAAAATTCTTAAGATTACCAATATTAAGTTAGTTGTTGTCTTTGAATTCTTTGTCATAATAGATTAGGTAGAATAATTAAACAGTTCTTTGATATTCTCAATAGTGAATAGATTTATCAAATAACTATTGAAATTTCTATATTGATCACATTAACCTGAAAATCATTTTTTTTTTCAGGTATTATCGCAACCTTGAACCCGAATGGAGTTGGTTTGAAAACGCACCCTGCTCTGCTTTTTTGCAAACCAAAGTTAGAATTCACGTCATTCCAGGTGAATGTTACTCAAGAAACAGGTCGAACATATACAACAACCCTGAAATCCACCACGGGAAAGCTGCCACATTAATTCATCAAGAAAATTTGAATAATTCCTTAGATTTGTGTGGATTAGGGATTATATAATAAAAAAACTTATGAATATTTACTTTAAGATAATTATGATCTTACGGAATGATCACTTGTTAAATATTTGTATCTTATTGAAAGATAAAGGTATTTGGCTCTAGATTCTAATTGCGAATTGATTAGAAGTTTCAGCCGAAACAGTCACAGATGAAATAATTGCTTAGATACTGAACCCTTGCAGCCGTTATTATTTGGTAGTCGTTCATAATTAAAAGAAGTTGTAGAAATTACTGTGTTTCACTACCAATAAATTTATTGGTAGTGAAAGTAATAGTAATTTCTATAACTTGTTTTAATTTAGACTAATTATTGATCATACAATATACATCGAATCAATAACATTGAAAATAGGTGAATTTCATCAGATCCATATTGCTCAACTGAGAATTTAAATTATCGTCAAAATTTGATTTAGGTATTATAGCTTTGAATACTTTACAAGTACTTTTCTAATACCTATACAAGTACTTTGCTAATACCTAAATTTCATATAACTTCACATGGATCCGTACCACCAACACACAACAAAAGTTGAATGGAGTTTCTATCACTTGTTCATTAATTGAATATACTATACAATGACTCGAGATTCGTAGTGTTTAATACATTTTCAAAATGAATAAAAACAAATTGTAACTCAACTTTTATACACAAGTTGAAGGCTTAGGCAGGTGCAAAACTTCGAGAAGTGGGGTATGCCCAAGGTCTGTCTGCACATCAATGAGCCTTCCACGTATATGTAAAAGTTATAGTACGGGAGCTGGCAACGTTTAGAAAACGAGAATTTTAGGTAAGCTGGTTTTGTGATATGTTGTCCTTCTTACTCTTTCGGATAGAGCCTGGGCCATCTGTCTGCCGGTAGCAGTTGCGTTGATTACTACGCATCCTACCTGTACAGGTAATAATCCTGGATTTTTAAACAATTTTTAAAAACTTAATTTTCATATTTTGGCCTTTAAATAAGTCTACCAGACATAAATTTTTTATTGCCAGACATTTTTATTATTGTTAATCATGTGCCAGACGCCAATTTTTTATTTTTTTTTATAAAAAATTTAAAATATTTTTTAATGTCTGTAATTTTTATTTTATGTTCCTTAAAGATAAAAACGTCTAAAATTAATTTGCCAAACGTTAATTCGGTTGTTAATCTTGAATAAAAATTAAAAACTCATGGAAAGTATTACCGTATGATGCTGGTAGTTAGAGAGAGAGAGTTTAAAGTGCAAGAGAGATAGATAGTGACGGTGGCGCACCGGCAAGTACACAATATGGCGTCAGTCTAAAGTCACATGTTTGTATTTGTGTTGTTTTTAATGTTTATTTATTAATTGTGTTACAATGTCTAAAGATAAAATTAAATGTGTTTTTTGTAAAGGATATAAAGATAAATTAATCCTTTTTGTGAGTGATAAATTAAAGAAATGCCAGGATGTTTTGAGTATACGTGTTGAATATAAATTAAAATACTGTGACATTCAGCTGCCTACACAAATAAATAATAAAGATGGATATCATAGACAGTGTTATGGTAGTTTTACAGCTTTAATGGCAAAATATCGTGATTCTTCTTCAGAAATAGATTGTACCAGTAATCCTGAAAATATTACGAACAACGTAACTCAAAAGTCAAGCAGTGAAATCGCTTGTGAGGTTGCTTCTTCAAGTTTAAATAGTCAAACAACATCAGAAAATTCTCCGAATCTCGATAATCAGTGCATTTCAGGACATTCTCATCCTAGCATCAACAGTGAGGTACTTTCAGAAGATGTTGCTCTAAATGTAGATAGTCAGTCAACGTTAGAAGATGTTGCTACCAGCTCGACATTCGATTTAAGTATCAATGAAACTGACGTTTGTGATGATACTTCCGACATAAACATAGCAGAGATTGAAACAGATCGACCACCTAAAAATGTTTGCTTTTATTGTAATAAAGATCGTAAACAAAATAAAGGTAAACAACAAAATCTCCACTCAACAAACGATACAAAAGTTTATGAAAAAATTATTGAGTGGATGGAAAAACTTAATAATGAAGAGCTGTTACACAAAATAAATCATTTAAAATCTGTTAATGAAACAATTTTTTACCATCATCTTTGTGAATTGAATTATTTAAATGAGTACAATAAAATAGTTTCTGACATTCCTCATACTACGTGGCATAAAAATCGTCACATCCATAAAGATATTTTCAATCATATTGTATCAACAATAGAAGAAGAAGTTATTAAAAAAAGGAATTGTGTATCATTATCATCTTTATGTGATAGGTATAATATTGAGTTGAGTTATGAGCAGAAACTTCAGCCTCAGGCTGGTATTAATTTAATAACTAATCATTATCTGGAAGAGAAAATCCAAAAATATTTTAAAAAAACTATTAAATTTATATCCAAACAAAAGAAAAAAATAATCATTCGTAAAGATTGTAGTTTAGTTGAAGATGATTTTAGCAAACTTGAAGAAAACGATCTTATAGATAAAGTTACCGGGTGTGATTATACTCCAGCATTTTTTAGAAAAGGCAAAGTTCGGCCTTTTAAAATGTTAGAAAAATCAAATGAGTACCAATTAGCTTTTAAAAATATTATTACGGATGACGACAAAATACTTGAAACTACGTATGGTATTCTTGAAAAATTTATTTGTGAGATGTATGGAGTTAAAAATTCTTCGCATGTTAATGATGTTCGATTTCATCTATTCTCGAGTAATTTTCAGTCTAAAAAATCCGATGAGAACTTTGCTAAAAAATTTAAAAATTTCGATTCATCCAGTTTGCCACCTTGTAAAGCAGAATTGCTCCAGCATTTTTTGCGAGTTCGCTACGTAACTAAGCTATGGAGAAATGCTCACTCAAAACATCCAACATCTTTATCTCCTGTTGCTTCTGGTTGGACAGTCAACGATGACAAATATGATTTTGTCTGGTTCGTAGGAGAGCAATTACCGTCATCAGTTGCAGATGTAATAATTCAAAGTAAGTATAGAATATACCATTTATCAATAAAAACTAAAATACTATATAGCGAAAAAGAATTACACTAATGTTAATTTTCTTTTATTACAGATGATAGAGTATTAGACGACGACGACAATTCCCAAGAAGATGATGTGAATGATGCAGTCAATGAGACTGACGACGAAGATGACTATGAAGATGCCGCCTTTTATTGTGACACTGTTATAGACTGAACAGTTTTTTTTAAATAATAATTCTTTAACAATTTATTCTAAATGTATGTAATTCTCGTGTGTAAACCACTGCATTTTTAATAAAAAAAATATTATTTTTGAAAATTGATGAAGCATTTTTAATTCACTTATTGATAACTTATTCAGATTTTATTTTCAGTTTTATGTTACAAATTTTCCGTTTAAACTTGTCCTTACTGTGATGAGTGAGTAATGTATCTTTGCTATCATTTTCTGTCTAATTTTCGGTAATATTTTGTAACTGTCTCTCTCTGACTACCAGCATCATACGGTAATACTCTCCATGAGTTTTTAATTTTTATTCAAGATTAACAACCGAATTAACGTTTGGCAAATTAATTTTAGACGTTTTTATCTTTAAGGAACATAAAATAAAAATTACAGACATTAAAAAATATTTTAAATTTTTTATAAAAAAAATAAAAAATTGGCGTCTGGCACATGATTAACAATAATAAAAATGTCTGGCAATAAAAAATTTATGTCTGGTAGACTTATTTAAAGGCCAAAATATGAAAATTAAGTTTTTAAAAATTGTTTAAAAATCCAGGATTATTACCTGTACAGGTAGGATGCGCAGTAATCAACGCAACCGCTACCGGCAGACAGATGGCCCAGACTCTATCCGAAAGAGTAAGAAGGACAACATATCACAAAACCAGCTCACCTGAAATTCTCTCTCGAAAACGTTGCCAGCTCCTAAACTATTAAGATACATTTTGATTTATTCAGTTTGAAACGCTACGTAACTCGAGTCGCTATATATTCAGTTAGTAGAAAAGTGATAGAAAAGAAAGAAGTTTCCTATTTCTTTCCTACTAAGTTCATAGAGATGGCACTCTCCGTTCTATTTAAAAATAATAAAGGTTTTTTGTCTTCACTTGCTACCACTTCACCTACCAAATGAATAATGGGAATTCTGTTATCAACTGTTTCACATTTTTCGATGAATGCTGGAATATTGTGCATTTGCTAGTACTGTGAGTTCCTACAGATATATTTTTTTGTTAGAACGATGGAATTTATCGCTACTCACAAAGATTGTCGGTTCATTTTAAACCATTTAAACAGGTCGGCACATATGTAATATCAAGTGGAATTTCTAAAATGGTGAAAAGCACTGACGTGGAATCAGAAGCATTTGCTTACTTATTCATAGAACTTATGCATTAGCTTTCTTTTCGTTATTTTATATTTACATGCTAGATTCAAACTCGGTTAGAGGCATATTGTTGTGTGCCTGGTAGCACTTAACGCTGCTCTACTCACAATTTTTATTATTGTTCTTACATTAGGTTTTGGATCGAGGACTATATGATCCGAACTACAGAATACATTCAGTAATGTACAAGAGATACATGATATATGGGAATATCGGAAAGAAGAGTACAAAAAAGACAGAAGGATATTACAAAGCAAAAATTAACACAGAAAGAACAAAACAAAAATTTTCATATTCTATAAATGAATAACGCTCTGTAAATTAATAAAATATTTCAATTCAAAACTTATCCAATCTATTTCTGAAAGTTAGGAACGTAGTTATCAAGTGACACAGCCCATGCCGATTACCAACGTGCTCAAGCTTATGCAACAATCTATGCGATGGCACACGATCGAACGCCTTCGAAAATTAACAATAGAGTACTTCCACGCACTTTCTTTTATTTATGGCTCCAGTCCAGTGGTGGACCGTGATAAGTTCGTGATCAGCGAACGGTCCGGAATGAAACAGTGTTGGTTTTCAGGCACTACGTTCTGAGAACGTAGGAAAGCTGTCATATGGTTGGAAATTACAGTCTCCATCAGCTTAGACACTAAAGACTGAACTTATGGGGCGGTAAGTCTCGGGATCAAACTTATCCCCTTCTTAAAAATGGGGGTTATACTAGTTCCCAACCAGCTTTACAGCAGGATATCCCTCTGCATTGAAGAAGTCATTTTTAAACTTAGTGAAGGAAGATGAATGTGCAGCAGTTTTTCAGGAAATAGTAAGTGATTTCGTCAGGTCCTTGTAGGGTGCATCCAGTTTATTAATTAGTGCTTCAATCTCACATACAATGAATTATAAGTTGCAAAATGATTCATCATTCTTTGGGGGTTGGAATGTCTGGAAGAATGTCGTCTTAGCATCGACAAGGAAAGCAGCTGCGAAGCAGTTTCCCAGAAGTTCTATTTCTGTATAGGTCTAACGTGTTGGTTCTGTTATGAGTTGTTTTAGAGCTGTATCAGAAAACATACAGGAGAAAGCTGCTTTGAAATTATGTAGTTAGGGGCAGCAACTATGGACCATTTTATCTGTAAAAAATTTAAATCGCCACACAAGATAAAAAAGAACATAAGTGCCGGTAATGCAGATATTTCCTCACACATTATTAAGTCATCTTCATATGCTGTGTTCGGTAGTCTATAAATGCATAATATAAAAAAGACAGATAATTAGACGTTATCCTGAGTTCTAACGTAACGATGTTGGGTAAGCTAAATGAGCCTGGGCAACAGAAAATATGTCTATCAGATCATATTAAATGTAGATGCAAATCTCACCTTCCGGTCGGCCAATTCTGTCAGATCGGTACATTTTATAGCCGCTTATAGTCTCTAAAGTATCAGAGGTATAAAGACTACGCCACGTTTTGGTATCGAGTATGACGAGTGGTTTAAATTCTTCGATATTTAGGATTTAGAAAATCATAGAATTTTGCCAGAATAGGTACCAGTTTTGTATAAAAGAGCGCTAATTTGAAAACCCCCTACTACATTTTTGTGATCGCAGAAGATTCACAATTTCAGGTACCCCATCACCCACAATCTGAGGAAACTGCAACTCATCTCTAAGTACTTGTAGGAACATTAATTGTTGAGGTGTTTTATCATCAATTATTCGTAAGTTAGGCAATTTCCGAACCTCCAGTTATTTATTCTTGTGTCACAGCTTCAGCCTAACGTCCAATTCGTCTCCAAAAACGACTTTGATTGGTGATGAGGGAGCTTCAGCGGTACCTCGTCGTAAGCGAATGATCTGGTGTACTTTACTGAACACTCTTTTTGGAAAGAATTTTGATTCGTGCTCGTCGCACGAAGGACAAGTCTTTTGTTTTAAAAGTATTTTCTTGGGAGATGGATAGAGCAAAAATAACACATTTAAATGAGATATCACATATAATGAACTATTATGGTGTCAATCAATAGAAATTTCAATATTCACAAATTTTCAGTCTTTTGAAAAGCAAATCATAGTAATTATTTAAATTAATTTTTCGGAAGACTTCAGAACCCTGGACTGTCAATTTCAATAAGTCATACTCTCGTTCCCGCTTATGAACAATTTATATTCAAAATTAATGAAAAGATTTTAGTGAAGTTACAAAAAACCTACCTTTTTCGGGACTCCGATCCACAAAACACGGTACCATGTTCAATAGCTGAACCCTCTACACGGGGGTGTTGGCCTCAGCCCAAAGGCACAACAACCCTTCAAGAACAAACACTATAATTTGGCCCTTTATTTTTCAACCTGAATTAAACTAAACTATCCCGACCACGAACCGATTAGTGACTGTCTGTCACTAATGCCTAACGACGACTACCTTTTTGTCCGAACTTCCAAAACGTTGGCTTCAATCCTCCTACCGAAATTTTACTGAGTCGGCTTTTTCCAAGTTCCCATCGTTTCAACGCCTACACACGTCTAGACCATCCAGATCTTTTGCCTTGTCGATTTCTTATCTCGACTTTACTGAGAATGCCCAATCTTAGCCTTGAAGTCCTTTGTGTCGTCCGCACTAAAATCATAATCGCGAACTTCCGTTCCCAAGACCTCCTCGTTGAAATTTAAATGAATCGATCTATTGATCAATACATTGTTGCTTTTAGAATTAACGCCCGTTGTTTAGGCTACATTTCCATCTCAAATAATCAACACCGCTTGTCGGTCCTCGAGCTTCATTATAATACAATTCTTTGGATCAAAATTTATTTCCTTATTTCTAAGTAAAACATAGGCCCTTTATTACATTTTGTCAGCTCGAGTGATAATATTATGGCTATCAGATGGTATCCGATCCAATGGTATTTTGAACATCATGATCATCATCATCAACCAGCCCTCATAGCGTCCACTGCTGGACATAGGCCTCCCTCATGACTTGCCACCTGACTCTAGCCTGGCCTGCCTGGATCCAGTTGTTTGCAATCCTTTTCAGGTCATCGGTCGATCGTGTAGGTGGTCTTCCTCTACTCCGCTTATCGGTGCAAGTCTCCATTCCAACAACCTCTTTGTCCATCTGTCGCCGCTCATTCTGGCTACATGACCCGCCCAGTTCCACTTCAACGTGGTTATTCGCTCGACGATGTCCATTACGCCAGTTTTTCTGCGCAGGTCCTGGTTTGTAACGTGGTCTCTCAAACTCAATCCAGTCATGGACCTTTCCATTTTACGCTGCTATTTTGAACATGTTTACTACTACTTTATTGTTGGATTGTGAGCAAAACGATTATTATCTTCCGCATCTGAATTACCCATAAAATAATTTTGTAGAAACTGATAATCTGCATCAGGTAGTGGTAACAGTGCCACCAGTAAGTGATAAATTTGTACTTGGATCTGTAATTTTTAAAAATTTGTTCATTAATTTCCGATATATATATTTTAGTACATACTTGAATATTATAAAAAAATATTCTGGTATAATACCTTGAAAGTGGGCATGAAATTGTCCTGTATAATATATGTAGCGCCAAATGATGCCATCTGGAAACAGCTGCTATATTTCTGAATGTTGGCGAAGAAGTGCTTAGAATCATTTCCAATCCCAGAAACTAAAGATCGTAAATGATCTGGTGGTGGGACCAATTGTGGCGATTTTACTTTGCCTTCAGCACAACATAATCCAGTAAATCCAACAGTGGATTTAAACGCCTTACAATATTTACGAACTATTTTATCCCCAATTGTTACCGATTTGTCGGCACAATAATCAATTGCTGGATCATAGTGGAATGCAGCTCGTTCAAGAATCAAAGAAGCACTGCGTCTACGGATTCGCTTAACTCGCTCACTTAGCCGTAAAGTGTCACTGTCACAAAATATCAAAAAAAAGAGCACAATACTTGTCACTATCACAAAGGATCACCAATGTGAAGGAAGTTCTCGCGCACTCATAGATATCGTAACACAATATCGTAATACTTTTTTCCGTGTTGTGAAGTGCGACAGGATGGTTTGATATATTAGTTCGTTGTCAAATCTAATGTCAAATATTATGGTTGCGTTCTGAAATTTAACTTGCGACAAAACTTAATATTTATTAGTCTAAAACAAAATAATCTGATAGATTACCAACTGAAGTTAGCTAAAATTAAGTTTTGCGAAGCCGACCAAATTGAAAATCAGTACTACTAATGATCTTATTACATTTTCCTACTATTCAATTTGGTCGCATTCGCGATATTATCAGTTTTGTTGAGTTTCGGAACGCGACATTAGATTCTTCAACGCGCACGCGAAGACTATTTTGATAGATATGATTGAATTTAAACATTGTGCAGCGGTAATAAATTGCAAATTGACTCTTTGAAGTTGGGAACACTTTATTGAATAGCAATAAAGTTCGAATTGACTCTACATTTTATTTAGAAAATGTCTGTATGGGAAACAGAAAACGGCTGTTTTTAGGGTTTTCGCGGCAATTATTCGAACTTTTCTCACTTTTTAAAGCTTCCCTAGACTTTCACGATCATTTCAAGGCCAAGATAAGATAAATACATTCGGTCGTTCTCGAGTTTTAGCGAGACTAACGAACAGCAAATGATTTTTATATGTTTGATTGTATCGGTCTCTACCCGTCGTAAATACATCTTGATGATTAAAGTAAAACAACTTAATTTCCGCTAATTTATTTAATTTCACAACAATTGTTTCGTCATGACAACATGACTTCTTCAGTTGAGTATGGTACTAACTACATATTTGAGATTGAGTTCTTTAAATATTCAAAATGTACAAAAAAGAAGGTAGTGGAAATTTACAGCAATTTGTTTTTTTAATATTACACAAAGTTTCAGAAAAGGTTAAGTAAGGGGGATCAAGTTAAATCTAGTTGCAGGAATGAGGGGCAGAGTGCTACGTCTGACTCACCCTATGGATCAAAGGGCATTCTAAAACTAAAGAAGCTGTTTTTGTTCAGTGGATACCCGAGTAAACTTCTAAATCGTTTGCTATTTAATTTGACATCTCCCCATGTCCCTGATGCAGTACATGTGAATTCTACTATGACTGAATGGCCAGTAAATACTTTTTATATCACTCTATATTTCATACCAGCCCTATCAAATAAGATTTTTGCAATTTTCAGGGATTATAAAAACGTAAAAATGTTAAATGTGATGAGACACACGTTACACAAACTGGTCTTCTGTAAGCTCAAATAAACGGAAAGGGAAGACTATGAATGTGGAGTTGTCTACAGCATTCCCTGTGGAAGTTGTAAGAGAACCTACATAGACCTACAGACTTCAAGATGGATAAAATCTAGAATTACTTCACATAAGAGCGATACAAAAAGAAACTTAAGAACTTACTCAGGCACAAAGCTGTTGTTTGAAGAATCCCACTACAATAAGAGACTTTCCTTGGAAATGTTAAGTACAGCAAGAACGGATAATACAATAAATATAAAATAAGACACAAATAATTTGAATACAATCTATTCTCATTTAATCGACCTGACGAAAGGATCCCATACACCACTTCGTGGCTCAACGTCACACAATGTGATCGCAGAAGAATAAGAATTTCAATTCTGTGAAGCTGGCACTTCAATGATAATTATCAATGAGTATGACATCCATGTCAAAGTCATCTGAATTAAGACGTATTTCTCAACCTGAAGTGAATGAATTTTGGAAGGAAGTAAAATTAATATAGAGCAATATATCAGTGTTTTAAGGTGTAGGAAAGTTACAATCAATTGTCTTAGTGAGAGTGAGACTAAACTTAACAGAACATTTTATCTGTCTGTATTACTTGAACAACACAAGGAATCAATCACGTCAAATGTATGTTAGTCTGGTAACTCAAGTCTTTCGTTGTATTAATGTTAATTTATTTTAATGGCACATCCTTGACGAAGGTAATTAAGTTTATCGAAAGCTTGGATGATGATATAAAAGTGTTTAAACTAATCCTTTAAGACCGAATAACCTAAAACCTTTTTCTTGTATAAATATATATATATATATATATATATATATATATGATTAAAGTAAAACAACTTAATTTTCGCTAATTTATTTAATTTCACAACAATTGTTTCGTCATGACAACATGTCTTCGTAAGATGATTATGGTACTAACTGCATATTTAAGATTGAGCTCTGAGTTCTTAAAATATTCGAAATGTACAGAAACGAAGGTAGCAGGAATTTACAGTAATTTGTTTTTTTTATTATTACACAAAGTTTCAGAAAAGGTTAAGTAAGAAGGATTCATTGAGGTTCGTCTGGTCGTTTAGGAGAATCTGTTTTTTATTGTATCTGTTAATTTCGAGGGCTTCTTGATTGTTCAACCTGAGGTTCTTTTTTTCTAGGTGTAAGATTTTGTAGTTCTTGTCGAAATCATGTCCTGTCTCCAAAAGATGGTCAGCATGTGTTGAATTTATGTTTTTTCAAAGATATGCTTTCTCGTGTTCACGTATCCTAGTGCCGAAACATCTACCTGTATGACCCTCATATACAGATCGGCAGGTACCGCAGTTTAACCTATAGACTCCAGACTTTTTGTTTTTATGGATCAAATCTTTATTATTTTTTATTAAATTTCCTAACGTGTTTCTGGTTTTGAATGAAATGTTGCAGTTACTCTTTTTCTTTACATATCTTGCTATTTTTCGGACTTTTTGTTTATGTACGTTAAAGAAATATATTTTGTATCCATAGCTATTGTTGGATATAAAAGCGATATTGACTGTTTAAATTGCATTGCTTTCAATAATTTATTTATAATGAACGGATTGAAACCATTGTGAAATGCAATCTGTTCTATTTTATGCAGTTCTCTATCAAAATTCTCTTGTGTCATAGGTATTTTGATTAATCTAAATATCATACTATTATAAGCTGCTATTTTGCGAGAATGTGGGTGATTAGAATTTGAGTGGATCCTATTATCTATATGAGTGGGTTTCCGGAAAATGGAAAAGTCATGTTTATCCTTAATTTTTGAAATATTTAAATTAAAAAAAATTGATGCTGTTATTTTGTTCTATTTCATTGGTGAATTTTATTGTGGGAGATAATGTATTTATAAATTCTAAGAACATCGCAAGCTCTCTACTGGTACCGGGAAATAAAGATAAAATATAATCCAAGTAACGATACCTGTTAGCACTTCGGTAGAAAATTAGCAGACTGTATGTGTAAATTTGATAATGATTAGAAATACACCACAAATCTCAGATGGACACTCACCCTCATCCACTGAATTCCTGGTTAGTTGGGGATCCCCTTGTCTGGAACTCTGACACCAACACCTTGTTGAACTATCGTTCTTGTAATAAGAAATTCTGAACACTTTTTGCTTTGAAAGAATTAAAACTCATAAGCCGGAAAAATATCGAACGTAATGTCGATCCGTGATCATTAAGATTCTGGTCGAAGAAAAAGTCTCTCGCATGCGCACAGTGTCATCTGAAAGATGCGTGGTGCATATATGCGCAATTTCAGAAATAAATTAGGGAAACTTGAATGCTGCACTAACATAGCCGCCCACAAAAACCCCTATGGGTTTTTCTAAAGAAAACAGAAAAAAAAAGTTTCCTCCTTTTAAAGAGAACACCATGTAAGTCACCAGAAAATTAAATTTAAATAATAGAAAAGAAAAATAATAACAAATATAGAAATACATTATTTTTATAAAGGAAAATAATTTGAAAATCAATTTCTCGGAAGTGGACAAAGCTTCACAACGGGTCTACGGAAAATACCATTAGCTGTTTTCACCGCAGCTACCCTATTGTGTCCATCCTCTCCCGGAAATAATTCCACAATGCGACCAACCGGCCATTTAAAAGGCGAAACGACATCGCTTTTGATCAAAACAAGATCGTCGAGCTCAATTTCTTTGGCCGGCTCAGCCCACTTGAAACGCTGCTGAAGTGTATTAACATATTCCGCGAAGTACCTTTTCCAAAAATCTCGCTGCATTTTCTGTATAAGCTGCCATCTAGACAGTCTGTTTAATTTCAAATGAGAAACATCAACATCAGGAATTGTTGAATTCAAGGGTTCTAAAGTGAGAAAATGCCCTGGTGTGAGCGGAATTAAATCATTAGGATCTGAGCTCTGAGAACATAATGGCCTCGAATTCAGAACAGCTTCGATTTGACAAATCAAAGTTGTAAATTCTTCATAGGATAGTCGCTGATCTCCTACCACTCGTAGTAAATGAGATTTAACCATTTTTACACCCGCTTCGGCAAGGCCATTAAAATGTGCACCCGTAGGGGGATTGAAATGCCACTGGAAACTTAGAGTTCCAGAAGTTTCTTGAGCTAACTTCAAAAATTCATTTTGAGCTCCAATGAAATTCCGACCGTTATCGGAGTAGCACGCATGAATCATGCCACGTCGAGAAATGAATCGACGGAATGCCGCGATAAAACTACACGTAGAAAGCTCCTGCGTTAATTCTAAGTGAATAGCTTTGGTTGTAGTGCACACAAAAACGCATATATAAGATTTTAAATATTTTGCACCCTTTATGCGATGCATAGTTACGAAGAAAGGTCCGCAGAAATCAATAGCAACGTGAGAAAATGGCTTTAATTTAGAAATTCTGAAACTTGGAAGATCAGCCATTTCAGGTGGTTTGTAAGTATTTGGACGGGCACGAAAACATTGAAAACAATTAGAAATAACTTTTCTTATTGTTCGACGAGCTGATAGTATCCAATATTTTTGAAGAAGTAAATTATGTAACGTTTTTGAACCGGGATGTAAATATTGCTTGTGAACCGACTCTACAATCAAAATCGTTAATTTATGTGAGCTAGGCATCAAAAGAGGGTGTTTTGCGGCATATTCAATATAACTGGATTTCTTTAAGCGGCCGCCCACCCTGAGAAAACCTAGAGAGTCTAGAAAGAGTGAAAGTTTCCGAAAGGGTTTAGGTAAAATTTTGTTTTTGTTAATAATTTCTATGATATCAGAAAATACCGAATATTGCGTATGTTTTATTAAACACATCAACGATTCATTCAACTCATGAATTGTTAAAATGCCTGTTTGTTTAAGGGAACCGGGTTTTGAAATTTTCGAAAATCGTAAACAGTAACTTAAAATTCTTTTTATTTTTTCAAGAGAGGAAAATTTATTTAAAAGGTTATCTAAATCGTCCATTGGAATATCTACATATAAAGATATACTTTTTTCTTCGGCAGAGACTACATCATTATTAAGTTCTGAAGTTTGAGCAGAAAAATTTGGCCACTCGGTTTTTGGGCTGGATAGGAATTCCGGTCCATTCCACCACATTTCGAAACGAATCAATTGCAATGGGTTCATTCCTCTAGATGCACAATCGGCAGCATTTAGAGATGAAGGAATATACATCCATGAATCGGGAGATACCAGTTCCTGAATATGGTGTACTCGATTGGCAACAAAAGTTTTCCAACGGCTCGGTGAAGCATTGAGCCAAGAAAGAACTACCTGTGAATCAGTCCAGCAAGTGATTTGATCGAATAAGAGTCGACTAGAAAATGTGTCAGTCACAAATTTGACCAAATCAGCCAAAAGCTTTGCAGCAGTCAGCTCAAGTTTAGGAAGAGTAATTGTTTTTAAGAGGGCAACTCTCCCTTTAGAACAGATTAGAAATACGTGAATAGAATCGCCTCTCTGTAATCTGAGGTAAATTACCGCTGCGTAACCTATGCTTGAAGCGTCACAAAATCCATGTAACTCACATCTCTCATATTGATCAAAGGTGATTCGCCTAGGGAGACGTAATCCAGAGAGTTCTGAAAGTTCACACTTCAATTGTGTCCATGAATTTTTAATGGACTCGGGAAGTTCTTCGTCCCAATCCTTTTTCAAGGACCAAATACATTGCATAATGTATTTTGCCTTTAAAAGAATGGGACACAGAAAACCCAATGGATCGAAAATCCGACCTATATCGGACAAGATGCCTCGTTTTGTGAGGTCTTTTGATATATTTTGGCACTTGTAAGAAAATATATCGAGAGAAGGGTACCACTGAAGACCTAGAACCTTCAGAAATGGTGGTTCATCCTTATCAAAGGACAAAGGAATCTGACAGTCAGAATGGTCTAAGGAAGAAAGCAATGCTGGAGAATTACTAGCCCACTTCCTCAACATAAAACCTCCGCGACTAAGCAGATCGATTAAATCCTTTTGAAGAGACAAAGCTTCAGAATCAGATGATGCACTACCCAGCACATCATCAATATAAGTTTGATCCTCTAGTATCTTACTAGCCATTGGAAAGTTTTCTCTCTCTAGGAGAGCTAGCTCACGAACGGTACGCATTGCCAAATACGGGCTACAATTGAGTCCGAAAGTAACTGTATTTAAGGTATACTCTGAAAGTAAATCGTTTGGATTAAAACGCCATAGAATTCTTTGGAAATTTCTATCAGAAGGAGATATTAAAATTTGTCTGAACATTTGCTTTATATCAGCTATGAATACCACTGCGTCTAAACGGAAAAGTAAAAGTAAAGAAACTATATCCTTTTGTAATTTTGGACCAGGAAGTAAAGTGTCATTTAAGCTCACACCTCTCGAGCCTTTTGCCGATCCATCCCAAACTACACGAAGTTTTGTGCTTACGCTCTCAGGCTTCAGAACACAATGATGGGGTAAGTAACAAAAATTATCATTGGGTATAGCTTCCGATGTGGCTAAAGACATATGTCCACTGTCAAGATATTCTTTCATGAAATCGGAATAAGAAGAATACAAAGATGGATTTTTTAATAAACGTTTTTCAAGTAAGAAAAATCTACGATAAGCTTGAGTATAAGTATCTCCTAGAAATGGTTTCGAATTTCTGAAAGGAAGCGAAACTATGAATCGACCGGTGGAATCACGAGTGGTCGTTTCTTTGAAAAAGGTCTCACACTTTTCATCTTCGACGGAGTAAAAATGCTTATCAGGAATTTGCTCTAATTCCCAGAACTTAGGAATACAGATGTCGACACGAACATCGGATTGAAGAAGAAAAGTTTTTGTTTCTGAACTTGTAGACGGATTGTTAACTTTACCCAAAAGAACCCAACCGAAAATAGTTTCAAGGGCGGTAGGCTGGCCTAATTTTCCAACGATACGTCCATTGAGTAAAATATGAGTGAAAAGCTCAGCACCAATCAGAATGTCTATTGGACTTGAGAGAAAATAATTTTCATCTGCGAGAGGCAAACCCTGTAAATGGTCCCATTGTCCCTTTTTAATAGAAAAAGCAGGTATATTAGAACATAATTTTGGAACAACAATAGCATCGAAAGAAAGTACAGGGCTGTCGGAATTTGTAGGTTTGATATCGCATGCAGTAATACCTTTTGAAGAAAATGAAGTCATTTCGTTCAAACCAAAAATAGTTGTAGAAAATTGATGTCTCTGTAACCCAAGATTACGAAAACATTTTTCGCTTATGAAATTTGATTGACTTCCTGAATCAATAAGAATGCGAACACGTTGAAATGTGCCATATCTATCACGGATATCTACCGCCGCAGTAGCCAATAATACTGTATTTTGTTCGGAAAAGGTGTTACCTGATACAGTTGAAGAATGTGGAATATTTTCTATGATAGTTGAACTATTAATATGGATCAGAGAGTGATGACGGTTATTACAAGTGCGACATTTGTACGACGAAAGACAATTATTTAGATTATGCGAATGATGTAAGCAATTCAAACACAGTTTATTTTGTTTGACGAAAGAAAAACGATCATTCGGAGATTTTGACAAGAAATCAGAGCATTTCGATAATCCATGTGAACCTTTGCAAAGGTAACACTTAACATTGGAATTATAATGAGTATTTTTTGTTTGTAATGAAAAACTATTGCTGGTCTTGGAATTATATTTATTATTACACTTCTCTTTGCTTACTGCAAATACTTTATTTTTAGAAGTAGTCAAATGTTGAACGGATTCTAGGGCCTTGCATTTAATTTCAACAAAATTATAAAGTTCCTTATATTCTGGAATTTTGCTAGAATCAGTTTGAATTTCAAAATTAGTTCGAGTCTCAATATCTAGTTTCCCTAGAAGTATATAGAAAAGTAAAAAATCCCACTGATCTGTACTGAAATTTAAAGCATTAAGAACTGCCAATGATTCGGAAAAGGTATTGAGTAGAATACGAAAATCTTTTGCAGTATTGCCTTTTAGTGAAATGAAAAAAATTGAATCTAATGCATTCGAAGCTATAAGTCTTTTATTTTGATATCTGTCAATAAGTTTTTTGAAAGCGGTGTTATAATTGTCGTTATTTATGGCGATACCATTTAGTAATTTCAAAGGCTCGTCTTTTAGGAAGGAAAATAAATATCTGAACTTTTCAACATTTGAAAGATTGGAATTATCATGAATTAATTTCTCGAACAGATCATGAAAAGTTGACCAAATTTTTGGATCACCGTCAAAAGTGGGTATATTAAGAGGTGGGAGTTTTGCAGAAGCTTCAACACTAACCGACGACGAATTAGAAGTATCATTTTTACTCATGTTATGATAAATAGACAAACCTTCATAATAAAAGTTTTCAGTCTCCCTTCTTATTTTCTCATGTGTATCAAATTCCGCCTCATCCTCAATCAGCATTATAATCTCATTATGACATTCTGAAAACCGCTCAAATAATTTTTTAATATCATCATACCTAGCCTTTAATTGCCCTCTTTTCGACGTATCAGTTAAGCTTTGCTTTGCAATAATGTAAAATTCCGAAATTCGACTAACGTATATTTTACGTTTGCTTTCAAATCTTTTGATGTTACTCATTTTTTGTGAAATATTTTATTGAATGAATGTAAATATAAAGTGATATATGTAAAGAACCAAATTATGCGAAGAAAAGATAATATAAAGAAAGTTTATTAGAACAGAAAGGGTGTCAACGAAAACTTTGGAAGTTGTAATCGTATTTGAGTTTTAATTATTTTCCAATATGAATTGAAAGAAGAAATATGCGGAATGAAAGAATATGTTTATATCGATTGAAGTGAACCTAAGTTGAACATATGGTTTTTTTGTATGAAGCGATAAGCGTATACTGTTTGTACGGATTTATCGATTTCCTACAATCAATATGAATGAAAATTAGAAAAATTTGATGGTGACCCACGTGGAAATCTCGAAATGAAAAGAAAGAAAATAAGAAATCACTAGTCAACCGGTTCGAATGGACCAAAATGTTAGCACTTCGGTAGAAAATTAGCAGACTGTATGTGTAAATTTGATAATGATTAGAAATACACCACAAATAATAATAATAATAATAATATGTCTTTATTTCCACAATAGATCGATACATTTCTTCAGATATAGGTAGTTATATTGATAATTATTCTCCATTATCTACTTTATTGTGAAAAAAGGCGGAGTCCAGTTATGCTCAAGCATACGCTGCTCAACTCAACCCAAAAACAAAAAGAAAACGAAAGAAAGAAAAAAAAACAAACTTACATTTGTTGTGATTTGCTTTTTACAGGCGTTCTGTGTTCACTCTTTATGTGAGTTTCAAAAGATGACATTCATTCATACAGTTTACCATCTTACTATATAGGAGATATTAGGACATGTTCTGTTCACTTAAGTAGTATTCTTGGATGTTAGTTTTGAATTTTTTTAAGTTCAAATTTTTAAATTTATCTGGAAGTAAATTGTAGACCTTAGCGATGTTATAAGTGAAGCTCCTTTCGAAAATGGCAGTTTTATGGATAGGTGGTGTGATAAGACCTCTACTCCTAATATTAACATTATGAACATGACTTCTATATATTATTTTTCTATGTAGATAATTTGGTAACTTATTCATGAGGATGTTATGGTAGAAACAGGCTGAATGCACCTTTCGCCGGTGGCTCATGTTTAACCAACCAAGTTCTTTGAGTTTATGGGAAATTCTTTCAAATTTTCTTATTCCAAATACGAAACGCAAACACGAGTTTTGAACCTTTTGAATTCTAGCCTGGGTCAGGACCGTTAGGCCACTTCCGTACACAACATCACCGAAATCAAAGGTAGACAGGACAAGTGAATCACATAATATTTTCTTCTGTTTCTCCGGGATAAAGTGACGGTTACTATATAGTAGTCTCAACTTAAAGTATGCGCGGCGGACACAGTCCGAGACATGATCATCAAATCTAAGTGAATTATCGAATATGATTCCCAAGTTTCGTTTACCCCTTTCAATTCTCAGGTTGTAATCGCCCAATCTTACATCTACCATTGCACCGACCTCGTCCCTATAGTTTCCGGGACCAAAAAGCATTACACTACACTTTTCTAGGTTTATGTGAAGGTGATGTTTAGTTGAATAATCTATAAGCTTCCCAAGTTCCAGATTCAACGCACCGCAGGCCTCTACAACTTCAGTCTTATGAAAGCTTATATATACTTGTGTATCGTCCGCGTAGTAATGGGCTTTGCACCTATTGAAAGAGGAGTCCTGTTCAGAGGTATACACTGTATAGAGGGTCCCACCCAAAATTGATCCCTGTGCAACACCACTTGTCACAGGCAGTTCTTCGGAGAAAGTGCCATCTATCATAACTTTTTGAGTTCTCCCATGAAAATAACTACTGAAAAAGGCAACTGCGTTCTTTTCAAGACCTATGTAGTGAAGGACTGCCAACAATATAGAGCGATTAAGGGTGTCAAATGCTCGGCTATAGTCTAAGAGGACGAGTAAGGTGAATTTATTATTATCTGTAGCCCGAAGGATATCATCCGTGATATCTGTCAATGTGGTAGAACAATTATGATTTTTTCGAAAGCCAGATTGCGTTTCAGGAAGAATGTTGTTTGTCTTTATGTGATTTACCAGTTGTTCGTTTATGATTTTTTCGAGTATTTTCGATAGGCATGGGAGGATGCTTATGGGTCTTAGGTCCTTGTACTCTTTAGGAGACGATATTTTTGGTTTAGGGATTATAAGTGCTTTCTTCCATGCAGTTGGATAGACGGAGTTGGAGATACAGTGATTGATGAGATGGGTGATGAATGGAAGGATGAATGGAGTGCACATATGAAGTACGTATATATTGATTCCGTCAATGCCACAGGCTTTCGATTTGAGCTGTGAAATAATTTTGAGCACATCCATTTCTGATACAGTAGAGAACTTTAAGAGAGTGGTCAACGATGTTTTCCGGTTTTTAGAGTAGAAATTCACTATATTCTGTGGATCAACTTGGGTTTGTGGGATCGATGAAATGAAAGAGCGATTAGTTTCATCAGGGTTTTTCAAATTGTCCGGTAACTGAGTACTGCCGTTTTTATGGCCGCAGTAATATTTAAGATCTTGCCAGAGATTGTTATTGGTTGAAAATTTTTCACGTAGAAATGCTTTTTTTTCGCGTTCGATTGTCGAAGAGGTTAAATTTCTCAATGATTTATAGTATGCTCGATTTTCGTCAGTCCGATGTTTTTTATATTTACTTAATGCTTTATCACGCAACTTCATTAGGTGTTTAGCATTTCGAAGCCAGGGTTGTTTTTTCGATTTTGACAGTCTGATCATTTTCTTTGGAGCATGTAGATCAAGCAAGGCGTTTAAATTTTCGTTTATAAAGGCCACCTTACCATCAGCATCTATTATGTCGTATATATTTCGCCATGGAATGGAGCGTAAATCTTGATCGAACTGTTTTATGTTAATATCTCTATAGTTCCTGCATTCCCTATATTCTACACTTCTTTTACAAGGCGGCAGTTGAATTTCGCAGAAGATGAACTCGTGATCGGAAAATATCGAAGGTAGAGTATCGCACTTTAGTATATCTATATTATCGGATAGGATGACAAGGTCGATCAGAGTTTCGGTTTGCGAGGTTATTCTGGTAGGTTGGGTAAAGACCTGTGACAAGCCCATGGAGTTTAATAAGTGGTTGAATTCTACTACGTCTCTAGATGAGAGATTCATGTAATTTAGATTGAAGTCTCCAACACAGCATACCCTGTCACACAGAGGTATCAATGAAGTCAGTATGTTTTCGAAATCTCTCAGAAAGTCAGATTGATTGTATTGGGGCGGTTTGTAAACACATCCCAGTATGAAGTCTATTTTATTTAAACGAATTCGAATCCAGATTTGTTCAAAAAATGGGTTGTTTGTATATTCATTTTCAATACGAGAAAAGCTATAACCTCCCCTCACAAACAGCCCCACACCCCCACCTCTGCCATCTCTACCCTGATAGACACCCTCATAACCATCGACTTTGACATTTTCATAGTTATTCGTTTTATTGAGCCACGTCTCCGATACACCTACGAAATCGAACTCATTTGAGGAGATAAATTGTTTGAAGTCTTCAAGACTTGGAATTAAGGATCGTATATTTATGTGGCCAATTTTTGAGCTTATTTTCATCAATGTAAACAGAAGAAATCCTATATATATACAATTCAGAGACAACAGTACATTTTGATGGTGGTATTATAGTTTTCAACAACTGTTCTATAAATGCCGTTTATCAAGCGTTTAAACGAAAAAATAGGTGAACACAGACGTAATTCCTGAGTTTCTTAGAAAACAAAAAAAAATCAAAAGTATTTTAATTGAGTCCCAAACACAGATAAAGTTTCTAAGCACATTTTCCCACTCCGCAGTTAGTTTATTAGTAAGCTTAAGTGATTTTCGTCCAAAATGTGAACTTTCTTATTATCATGAAATATGAATACTTCACCCCTTCTTGTCCAGGATTTATTTTCGAAGGCCTCCCGCGCCCTCTGGAACAATTGTATTTTGTCCTTTCGTAGCACTTCCGAGATTAGAAATTTGGACCCCTTTAGTCGACTTTTATTGAAGAAGATTTCATCACGCCGCCACTGGGTAACGAATTCCACTATCACTGGTGACGGTTTAGTTCCGTTCTGCTTGTTATCATTTTTTCTCGGGCGATAACAGGTGATTAATTCAGTTCTTTGGATGTTTAGTTTCATATTGTTGTTGAAAATATTCAATAATTCCGTCGTCACATCACTAGGATTACTCTTCTCAGGAATGCCCCTCACTAAGAGCTTTTTGCTGTTGTTCATATTTAAGATTTTAGTAACATTTTGTTCACTTTTTTGTAGTTTAGATTGAATTTGCAATAACTCATCTTTTAGGTTCTTGATCTCCTTTTTGATTTCGATCTCGAATTGCTTCAATTTTTCTTCGAAGCTTGAAGGATTTCGCTGTTTGGAGGTAGAAGAACTCTGTTCAAAGTATTCTCTACGTAGTTTATCCAGTCCTTCTTGGAATTTAGCTTCCATCTCCGACATCCTATCGTTGATGCCTGTATTCGAAGTGTCCTGGTTGACAGGATTTCGCCTTGTACCACGCATTTAGTGTGAGATTTTAAGTTACTTTTAAAATATTTATATAGAATTATATTCGGGAGATATGCGGAGCAGTTCCAATACGTGTTTACGCTGCGAACGCCATATGACTATGTGTCATATCTCAGATGGACACTCACCCTCATCCACTGAATTCCTGGTTAGTTGGGGATCCCCTTGTCTGGAACTCTGACACCAACACCTTGTTGAACTATCGTTCTTGTAATAAGAAATTCTGAACACTTTTTGCTTTGAAAGAATTAAAACTCATAAGCCGGAAAAATATCGAACGTAATGTCGATCCGTGATCATTAAGATTCTGGTCGAAGAAAAAGTCTCTCGCATGCGCACAGTGTCATCTGAAAGATGCGTGGTGCATATATGCGCAATTTCAGAAATAAATTAGGGAAACTTGAATGCTGCACTAACAATACCAATAAATGAAATATTTAAAGAAGGGGCTCTCTTGGATTCCGGTTTCCAGGAAGTCCATAAATATCGGATAATATGGGACTACGTGGGTTTCCCATGGTGAGACCATCATTATCTTTGTGAAATATTCCATGAAATAAAAAATAGTTTTGGTCCAAACAAACTTTCAAGATTTCGATAATCTCTTGTTTTATAACCGGATTAGTTCTATTTTTTACTAATAGCATTTCTATCAGATTTTTTGATTCTTTAACTGGTATGCAAGGGAACAAATTTTGCACCTCGAAAGAATTGAGTTTAGCATTATTCGTGATATATATATTTTTTATTTTCTCTATCGAGTTATATCAATTTTTAATGGCAAATTTTGGTTGAAAGTTTGTTTCCTTCTGAATAATTTTGATTAGTTCTTTCGATAATTTATATGAGGATGCTGTGATAAATGAAACTACTTGTCTAATAGGTTTATTGTCTTTATGTGATTCTATAAGGGAATACATAATTGGTGGTTGTGGGTTCATTAACGTTAGTTTATAAATTTGGGTATTATTGAAAAGCCCTGTTGAGTTTTTGATGACTGCTTTGATCTGTTTTTGGTATTTAGTAGTAGGATTGGTTTTAATTATTTTATATTTGTTGGGATTAAAGAATGTTGTAGTTTCATTGAATATATTCATTTCTTTCGATTGCAATTACTGTGTTTCCTTTATCCGCGCTTGTGAACACTAAATTATTATCTGAAATTTTTTTTATTATTGTTCTAACTGTGTTTTTGATATTTATATTATTGTAGGCAGGTAATGGTTACTTTATCTGATTAATCAACATATATTTATCTTCATTAGAATTTTGATGGTCTTTCAAAGCAATTTCTGAATCTAAAGCAAGATATTCTAGATATTTGGGATCATTACTAGGTAAATTAAATTTGTAACCTTTTTCTAGTAGTTTGATTTCGTTTTGCGTGAATTCGACATCTGACAGATTAACAAATTTAGGATAGAAAACGTGATCTGAAAATTTTTGTGGTTTAGCTGAATATTGTGTCGTTTGATTCTTTTTTCTATATAATAAGTTTTTTAGTTTTTTATTCTTTACTGAATATTTTTACTATATGGATTCGTTTACATCTTGTCTAATATTCTTATCTGGATCATCAAACAAATTATAATGGAGTCTATGGGATAATGCTGAATGTATTACCTTAAGGTATATGCAGATTAATTCCCTCTACTGGTATTTTAGTTTTCTGTCCATTTCCAGCCAAATCTTCATTCCAAAGGTTTTTTCTTTCTATGCGGATTGGCTTTTATTCTGAGTTTTTAGTTGGATATAATTGGGGAAGACTTCAATTTCTATACATTTTGTTAAGAACCAAATATTCTGGTTTGTCGCTCTACGTCATAATTGTAGTTTTGAGTACCATAAGACCAAAAAACTGGTATCAGCTTGGATCAAATGTTTGATCGTATCGGTCTCTACTTGATGATTAAAGTAAAACATTTTAATTGCCGCTAATTTATTTAATGGAATATTTTACGAAGCTAATGATGGTCTCACTATGGAAGACCCACTTAGTCGATATTATCCGAAATATTTATGGATCTTCTGGAAACCAGAATCCAAGAGAGCCCCTTCTTCAAATATTTCATTTATTGGTATCGTTACGTGGATGATATTTTGTCTTAATTCACAGATACCAGTAGAGAGCTTGCGATGTTTTTAGAATTTATAAATACATTATCTCCCACAATAAAATTCACCAATGAAATAGAACAAAATAACAGCATCAATTTTCTTGATTTAAAAATTTTAAAAATTAACAATAAACATGACGTTTTAAGTTTCCGGAAACCCACTCATACAGATAATACGATCCACTCAAAATCTAATCACCCACATTCTCAAAAACTAGCAGCTTATATAGCATGATATTTAGATTAATCAACATACCTAAGACACAAGAGAATTTTGATAGAGAACTCAATATAATAAAACAGATTGCATTTCACAATGGTTTCAATCCGTTCATTATAAATAAATTATTGAAAGGAATGCAATTTAAACAGTCAATATCGCTTGTACATCCAACATTAGCTATTGATACAAAATATATTTCTTTAACGTACATAAACAGATAGGCCGAAAAAATAGCAAGATATTTAAAGAAAAACTGCAACATTTCATTCAGAACAAGAAACAAGTTAGGAAATATAATAAAAAATTATAAAGATTTGATCCATAAAAACAAGAAGTCTGGAGTCTATAGGTTAAAATTCGTTACTTGCACATCTGTATATGAGGGTCAGACAGGTAGATCTTTCGGCACTAGGATTCGTGAACACGAGAAAGCATATCTTGGAAAAAACGGAAATTCAACATATACTCAACATCTTTTGGAGGCAGGACATGATTTTGATAATAACTACAAAATCTTATACCTAGAAAAAAAGAATCTCAGGTTGAACTACCTAGAAGCCCCCGAAATTAACAGATACAATAAAAACATATTCTTCTAAACGACCAGACGGGCATCAATAAATCCCCCTTACTCAACCTTCTCTGAAACTTTGAGTAATAATAAAAAACAAATTACTGCAAATTCCCTCTACCTTCTTTTCTGTATATTTTGAATATTTGAAGAACTGAATCTCAAATATGTAGTTAGTATAATACTCACCTGACGATGTCATGTTGTCATGACGAAACAATTGTTGTGAAATTAAATAAATAAGCAGAAATAAAGTTGTTTTACTTTAATCATTATGATTTATATATAATTTGTCATGAAATTTACAGTTGAATTAAATAATTACATAAATATATTAAGGAAAAGACTCACCGTTGTATATAAGTTGACTTGTTAGAGTGTAACCAGACCAAAATTAATTGAATAATGAATTGCTTCAGCCGTTACTATTTGGTAGTTGATCATAATTGAAACACAATAGATTGGAGTTACTATGTATTTACTACCAAGGTTACCAAGTAAATACATAGTAACTCCAATCTATTGTGTTTCAATTAAATAATATCGATTCTGATAGAAATATTGATAATTCAATCCATAAAAATACTCACAAGCTAAAATTATGAAGAAAAAGCATATTCAGAGTACATAACGACTAGTCGAATGAAAAATCTTTGAACGATAATAAAAAATCAGTAATCTTGTTGACAATTTATAAATAAAATTCACAGGGAGATTACAATTTACAATTATTCTATGTAAAAACAGCCAAAGTTTCAATAAATAGAAGTAATTTGAATTTAGATATCTTATTTGAAATTGATAAAGAAATTGCTGAAAAGATTTGTTACTATCATGAATGACATATAAACTTTAGTGAAATTATTGACAAAGAACAAACTAAATATAAAATAACTCACCAGAATGAGGTAAATAGGACAAATTTGATCGAAATTCAATTAATTCAATGAAAGGTAGCATCTACGTCAGATATTTACAAATGATTAATGTAAGAGATGTCCTTCAAGATGTTTAGGCATCAATAGTATTGTAAAAGCATCTAAGCTAAAGAAATTTAATCAATTTCATAAGCAATTTTAAATAATTTATAAGTTATAGGCATTAGAAGAATACTTTACGGATGAAAAACAAGACTTTCACTGTTTTGTTCAATATGAAACATACATCAAAATGTAGTTTGAAAAATAAGCTGCTTTTCAACAGTAAGTCCAAACCAAGAAATATTGTAAATTTTGTAAAATCATTGAAAGCATCATTTTTCAATAATTTTGACAGAAGCCAGTAAGTTTGAAATTCAATTTTTCCTGAAATCTATAAATAGGACAGACACAGAAAAATTTACAGTCTACATATATTAAGAGTAGAGTCCATGTCGGTCCATAATCAAAAAAGTTCCAAAAAGTATCATCATCTAAAAAAGAAGATTATTTGGTTATTGTTAATTGAAATTGAATCCAGAAAATACGTTACATAAGTGTAGTGAATGGAAGCATCCCTAAAAACAAGAAAGAATTCATCAATTTAGATCCATAAGAAGCTATCAACTAAGTGAGCTGAGAGATTCAAACATTCCGGAAATATTCTTCAGGAAACGAAACAAAATTCTGAAATAGAGCAAAGTCAACATCAAAGGAACATTGTTAATGGATAATTAAACTTACCAAAGGTAGAAAAAAAGTTTATTTATGTAAAGTTTTTCAAGTTATAATTCAAAACAAATCATTGCTTGTTTACGTTAAAATTACGCTACTATATTTAGATAGGGTTAGGTTAGAACATAGAATTAGAATATAGATTATTAATCACTGGTTATAATATTTCAAATTACTTTCATATACTTTATTTTTTTTTTAATTCAACCTATTGAAAATTCAAACTGAACCCTCCCTCAAAGATTAAATCAAATTTAATAATATTTAAATTTAAATTATTCAACAACAAAATTATAATTTTAAGAGCTAGCTGGCAACATTGAATACAAGCAACTAGATACAGGGGTGATCTAACTATTCTTCATTTTGAAATTATATTTTTAAATCATATCAAATTGGCTCCAATAAAGTGGGGTAAAGCAAATTAAAATTTCAATCAATAATAATATATAAAAATTTTATATACATTTTATATAGTATATATATATATATATATATATATATATATATATATATATATGTATATATATAAAATTACGTTACAAAATCACGAAATGTTAATTTGCCACAGAACGCACTGATGTGGATGCAGAAGGCTGTTATACTCGGTTCAGTCAACATTGTGCAAAAGGTGTTTTATCCTCGCTCTTGATGTCCGCGCCCGGGTAATTCTGGATTACTTCACAACAGTGTGGAATAAAAAAAAAATAAATATATATTTATATAAAATATATACAAGCTGTCGCATAAGACAGTGTCAGGCCGAAACTGGTTGTCGAGGCATTTAAAGAGAATTTACACCCTGAGACGGTCTTTTTACTCCTGTTGCCATAAATCTCCACGTTATCCGTATAGTTTTTTTTTTATGTAAAACTGAATAATGCTTCTGTAAACTATTATCAAAGTTTCGAAACCAGCGGCTCCAGCTTGGATGAAAAAGAAATATTTTTTAACATAAATAGAGGTTAATTCTTGATAGAAGGTATATAAAATTATTTAAATATTTTAATATTAGCCTTCTACATATTCAATTCCAAAAAATTATATTTAATGATTATAACTTCTGAAAATAAATTAAAATAATGTCATATAAGTACCACTTATATCAATTGACATATAAAATAAACATTCATTAAAAGACTTCCGAATGGTATAACAAAATCCAATAAATAAAAATTATTAACCAAAATCCTATAAATTAAATATTTTGAATAGACAAAATTTTGTTTCTGCTGATCAATCTTATGAAAAACAATATCTTTCAAAAATATCCAACATAATCTTAATAATTTCATCATAAAACTATCTTACTTAGACTATTCAATATTATTGGATATCTAACTAAGGTACTTTATATAAAAACTCAAGATATGTAAAACATTACTGAAAAACACCAGGGCTTTGCTTCTTCAGTATTCAAATAATTCATATTCAATAAATATAACATCAATTAACAACAAATATTTACTTACCCTTCAATCTTCTAGAAATAGTTCTGCGGAAATGAAACCTTTAAATGTAGTGAGGACGGTTCACTACACACAAAAATATATCTGTGGTTTACCCTTGATCTAGAAGATTGAAAGACAATTAAACGGCCTCTGCTATAGCACAAGGACTATCTGTATAAAGAATGTTAATGAAACCAAATAATTTTATATTATGAATAGAATAACATAAATAGAGGTTACTTCTTGATAGAAGGTATATAAAATTATTTAAATATTTTAATATTAGCCTTCTACATATTCAATTCCAAAAAATTATATTTAATGATTAAGACTTCTGAAAATAAATTGAAATAATGTCATATAAGTACCACTTATATTAATTGACATATAAAATAAACATTCATTATAAGACATCCGAATGGTATAAAAAAATCCAATAAATAAAAATTATTAACCAAAATCCTATAAATTAAATATTTTGAATAGACAAAATTTTGTTTCTGCTGATCAATCTTATGAAAACCAATATCTTTCAAAAATATCCAACATAATCTTAAGAATTTCATCATAAAACTATCTTACTTAGACTATTCAATATTATTGGATATCTAACTAAGCTACTTTATTTAAAAACTCAAGATATGTAAAACATTACTGAAAAACAAGTTTTAAGAAGGACTCTGCTTCTTCAGTATTCAAATAATTCATATTCAATAAATATAACATCAATTAACAACAAGTATTTACTTACCCTTCAATTTTCTAGAAATAGTTCTGCCAAAATCAAACCTTTAAATGTAGTGAGGACGGTCAATGGTCTTTCAATCTCTCAAATCAAGGGTAAACCACAGATATATTTTTGTGTGTAGTGAACCGTCCTCACTACATTTAAAGGGTTCATTTCGGCAGAACTATTTCTAGAAGTTTGAAGGGTAAGTAAATATTTGTTGTTAATTGATGTTATATTTATTGAATATGAATTATTTGAATACTGAAGAAGCAAAGTCCTTCTTAAACTTGTTTTTTAGTAATGTTTTACATATCTTGAGTTTTTATATAAAGTAGCTTAGTTAGATATCCAATAATATTGAATAGTCTAAGTAAGATAGTTTTATGATGAAATTCTTAAGATTATGTTGGATATTTTTAAAAGATATTGGTTTTCATAAGATTGATCAGCAGAAACAAAATTTTGTCTATTCAAAATATTTAATTTATAGGATTTTGGTTAATAATTTTTATTGATTGGATTTTGTTATACCATTCGGATGTCTTATAATGAATGTTTATTTTATATGCCAATTGATATAAGTGGTACTTATGACATTATTTTAATTTATTTTCAGAAGTTATAATCATTAAATAAAAGTTTTTGGAATTGAATATGTAGAAGGCTAATATTAAAATAATTAAATAATAGAAATATTTTTCCCAAAAAAATTTTGCCTACATCAAACTGACAATACTGCAAACAATATGTACTATGCGAGTTTAGCAAGTGACGTCAAAATTTGACGCATTTAGTAAGAATTCCAAAATGGTATAACACTTGGTAAATTCTTGCTGAAATTGTATCAAATTGATCTACCCCAGTTTAAAAATTATTCGAATATGCCATTTGAAATAAAATTCAGTGGATTTCGTAAGTTTTCAATTACATCAAGATTTACAAGGAAGTTCCACTGCACATTTATGGCAGCATATGGTGCTAACAAGATGGCTACCCTAGCGTATTATGCTGCCAATGAATTTCTCAATCAAGAATACCCAGATAGGCGGATTGGGCGGGGTGATACGATTTCATGGCCTGTCCGTTCACCCGGACAGGCCACGATTGGGATTGGGTAGAACCCAGTCTCTTACTGGATAAAGAAGAAAAGGTATTCCAAACCGTTTTACTATTTGAACGAGCTGCGCCAAAGAGTTGCAGAATCCGCTGAAGACATAGCATCAAGAAGGTACGCTCATCTTATTATGGGATGATTTTTGAAAGGAGATGCAGAGCTTGCATTGCAGCAGATGCTAAACATTTCGAATATTTGGAATGAGAATTCTCTGAATGTGGCAGCATAATTCGATGGGCTGCCATCTTGCTGGTACCACATGCTGCCGTAAATATTCGGTGGAACTTCCTTGTAAATGTTGATTTAATTAAAAGCATAAGGTATCATCTGAATTTTATTTCAAATAAACCTTGAAATGGCATAATAAAAAAAAAGTTTCAACTAATATATACAATTTTGCTTGAAATGGGATTATTTCCAAAGAAGAAAGTGTGTATAATTTCAGCAAGAATTTACCAAGATTTATATATTTTGGAATACTCACTAAATTTGCCAAATTTTGACGTTATTCGCCAAACTCGAGTAATAGAATTTTTTCCAGTACAGTCAGTTTAAAGTGGGCAAAATTTTTATTATAAAATTTTCTTGGGAAAAATGTCTCTTTTTCATCCAACCTGGAGCAACTGGTTTTGAAATTTTGATAACAGTTCAGTCATTATTCAGAGTTACACAACAAAAAAAGTATTTGGTAGAAGTGAAGATTTGTGCTAACATGAGTGCACAGTGTGTAGAATTTTTAGAAATATTTTGAAAGCATGCCACATAGATTTTTTTCATATTTTTCTGATAACCAGTACGACTTGCCTTGTCTTCCAGTTCCGGCTTGACGTTGATTTCTGAGACACCTTGGCTGACGCAGATTCAAAGAATTTTGGAGCTTCTTTATGATTCTCTCTCCTTTTTACGAGATTTTCCCTTTCTTTAAGATAACAGTTGTTTTATAGAAATCATTACGTTTTTTCCTAGTACCAGAACACATAATTCTGTCACATTAAGTTCAGAATTGTAACACGGAATAAATACTTCTATTAAATATCGATTCGCATTTTTATTGATTTCACATAATTCGTTATTTTTTTTATCATCTGTACTTTTCATAGAAAGTAAGTCACACAATTTTAAGGAAAATAGAATACCCGTGTAATGTTTTCGACTTCACGTTCCTAAATATCATTTTCGTTCTCAGATTTTTCTGGTTCAGAACATTACATGAGGGTGGGATTCCAATCTGTCTCAAAAATTTTTGAAACATTATCATTTTAAATAATTTTTTGTGAAGATTATACTGAGTTTAAATTCAGTAGAAGGATTCGAAAACTATAGAAAAATTGATGAATTTTGCAGTGAATAAAGCTATTACGTGAACATAAATACAGAGCTGTTTGTCATAATTTTCAATTTTTTACCATTTTTTTTGCAATAGAACACAAATTATTATGGAAATGAAGATTTGATAATTCAAATCATTTTCAATTATTTTTTGGTCAGTTCGTAACGAGATGAATTCGAATGATTCGAATTCTTCACTTTGAACTTCTATCCACAAAAAGCAATGAAAAGTTAAGACAAATACGACCGACCAATCAGTTACTTTATGCAGTACGCTGGCAATCTGAGGACTTCAGAGAGAATATGAAATTAATATATTTTGGAGATTATTCAATAGTAATTGAGAATTTTTCATTTAGGTCCAAGTAAAAAATTAAGCAACAACTCGTTGGGAAAAAACTGAAGTATTAATTGAAATTCCAGTTTCCGTACACTAATGAGGTCGACTTTAATTAACCTTCTTTAATAAGGTCACTTCCAAAGTTAGTTCAGAACGGAACATACATTCTGTCAAGAAAGTACCGGGAATTATCGATTTAAATCTGGCGGGGCAATGAGGCAGGTAAAAATTTTTTTTCCTAGGTTGGTACCACTGTCCTTAATTACTATGCCAAGCTTGAGCGGGATCTGTCAACTAGTGTGTTTGCAACAGCTGATTAAGTCAGTCGATGTCAGAGTGCGTGCCGATTTTTACTATGGGTGATTACGTTGAGCAAAGAATTTGTTTAAAGTTTTGTGTTGCAAATGAATTTTCGTGTGCCGATGCATTGAAAATGTTGCAAAAGGCCTTCTGTGATAATGCTCTATCGAAAACTCGTGCATATCAGTGGTACAAAAAATGAGCCG
This sequence comes from Megalocaria dilatata, assembly GCA_034642435.1. Taxonomy (NCBI): domain Eukaryota; kingdom Metazoa; phylum Arthropoda; class Insecta; order Coleoptera; family Coccinellidae; genus Megalocaria; species Megalocaria dilatata. Next base: position 64,938,055 of record CM067859.1, on the reverse strand, counting down.
AAACCGAAAAAACCACGCCAAAGCCGCTCGAAAATGAAGGTGATGCTCATTGTTTTCTTCGATATCCGTGGCGTGGTGCACTACGAATTCGTTCCAGAGGGCCAGACGGTAAACAAGGAGTATTACCTAGGCGTTATGAAACGTTTGCGTGAGCGTATCCGTAAGAAGCGGCCAAATTTGTGGGCGAACAACTCATGGATTTTGCATGACGATAACGCGCCTTCTCACCGAGCTACGATTGTGACTGACTTTCTCGCCAAAAACTCAACAAACGTGCTTCAGCAACCACCGTTTTCGCCGGATTTGGCTCCCTGCGACTTTTTCCTCTTCCCAAAACTAAAATTGTCCCTTCGTGGCACCCGTTTTGAGTCGATTGAAGCCATAAAACAAAATTCGGCGCGAGAGCTAAAGTCCATCCCGGAAAGCGCCTATAAAAAATGTTTTGATAATTGGAAGTGCCGTTGGCATAGATGTATTGAAAATTCCCGGTACTTTCTTGACAGAGTAGTATTCCTACTGATCTGGAACTAAGATTTAGAGCACGTCAGAACGGTATGTTAAATTAACAATTATCAGTTGATTTTTAAAAGTTTTTTAAATTGCATGTCACTGACTTCTACAAGGACGAATAGGAAGCTTTTCATTTGAAAGTATCGACGCCGTTAAGGTAAAACCATAACAAATAATCAACATGGCATAAGACATAAATCTTTAATTACAGAAAAAGTTACGACAAACTATATGCTGGGAAAATGTCAAACTTCTGAATTACTGAAGTCGTGAACAAAGCGGGTATCACAATTGTTAGATTCTTCTCTATTAATGAGTATACCATTAACATCGATTTCTTCAGGGGTCGATCGAATGGAGGAGTTCGTGTACTCCGTACTTGGAGATTTGAAATCACAATCTGGTGACTTGATTCTGTTACTACTTTTGGAATTGACTGAAATATATGAGTTTTTTCTGCTTCGGTTATCTATAATGCTGACTAGTACTTCAGTAGAGCTGCTGATCGCCATTGCTGGTATAGATGGAATTCTGCATTCCGGGCTCACCCTATAAACCAAACAACTGTCTGCTGAGTACTTAGAAATATCCAAACTCTTCCTTTGGGCACTTGATACTTCAAATTGAGGGACTGGTGAAAGTTCTCTGGGCTCTGAACGATATTCTCTCTGATATAATGGAAGATATTTGGGTTGCAGTGGAAGAGTGTCACCTGTATTTGAAGCAATCACTGGCGTTGGTGAGAGATAAGTGTCGTTTGCTCCGTCCAATCTGCTATGTGCTGTAAATAACAAAAAGACCGTCAGACAAATTGATTATTAGTTACAGATTATATTGCAGATACGGTATATTAAACATGAAAAGCAATAGCGCAGGGGCAGAGTCAAAAGATTAATGAAATTCCTTAATTATTCTGGTATAATTAAAAGTTAGAATTCATTTTATAATATTTTTACTTTTTCATGAGATACGCAAAAATTAGTTTCCTGAAATAATTTCTCAGGAATTTATGTTTGATGAAAGAGGTGCAGATCAGTTGACATAAAATTCATATTTCTCTTCATTTCTTGTCTATTGACATGTTAATCATCTGGTTTCAAAACCCGACAAATCCGTTTAGATCAAATGCTGAGAAAGGGCAAAAAACTGTTTCAATACGTTTCAATCGTTTTATTTGGAACAAAAGTCACAGTCCTGTGAATATTAGGTGTTTTAATTGAAAAAGAACTTTGTGGTTAAAAAGAATTGGGTAATTTCAACATAAATTGAATAAATAAAATGGATTTGTTGGATTTTAATTTCGAACTGCGGATTTGTCGGATTTTGAAAATCACTTTTATGTCTCAGGGTTCGAAATTTCTCATAAAAAATGTTCCATTTCGATAGTTATGATATATTTATAGCAATACTTAAAATATTGACAAAAATAATGAAACAAACTTCAAGAATTAAACTGTTTGCATTTCTTCAGTTGGCTCGCATAAATTCGCCGGTTCTTTTGTAGTGGCATTTTTTGGAGCATCATAGTACTTTCTCAGTACTTCTTCAAACTAATGAAGTTTCTCCAGAATCGGCCAATCTTCATCCCAATGTTTTTGAAGTAAGATCTTCACGCCCTTTAGTTTTTCCTAATTGCATTTTACACCATTGGTTATTCGTGATAGATTGATGCTGATATAGGAAAGAAGCCCGGAAGACACGCCAAACAACTTGATCACTTGTATTAAAAGTAACACAAATTTTTCTTGTACTGGTTCCTAGATGTTGTTCTTTTTCGTTCAGAACTGCCTCTACGAGTCGTGGTGTTCTCACACTTCGTAGTCTAACTTCATTATTATTATTAGAAAATATTGATTACTAGGCATCACTTTATTGGGATAGCGTTCCATTTAAAGAAGCTTAGCTTTCCTTGAATTTCCATTTGCAAGAGCATACATGAAATGCATGTAAGCCATTTTGGAATTCGTGATATTCGGCATGTTTTGATATTAAATTGCAATCACCCCTACTTTTTTGAACAAAGGAGTTCAATTTGATGTGTTGATATTAAAAACGAATTTATTCACCACGGCTTACTAACTGAATTTTTATAAAAAAATTTGAATATCAAAACAAATTAAATATGTCAGTCTTCCACAATTTTAATTGAAAAAAAATTTATTCAAAAAACTTTTAGAATTAAATTAATGTCTAAAATGAGCACCGCTTACGTTTAATAGACGTATATAATCAAAACTCAATATATAATGTCAAATGCAATAAATAAACCAACAGATATAAGAAAGTCGTTAAAATTAATGAATAAATATTTAAAGGAGACAAAATTTTGTTTCTGATCTTACTTTTAAGAACACCAATTGCCTTTTAAAAACATGAACACACCTTAAGGACTTCTCAAAATATATAATTTATTTGAAATATTTAATATATTTAATATTATTAAGCATATTCAGAAATCTCTCAAAACATGCACTATATCTTCAGAAAACAAATATAATTCTAATTAATCCCTTTTTCGTTCCTAGATAATATTCCAAATATCAAAATCAAAAAACTACAACTATATCACAACAAACACGTGCTAAGAGTGGATTCTTCGAAACAAACCAACTTTAAAATTCAAGATTGGTCTATGTTCTAACAAAATCTTAGAACAGTGTAAGTTATTTTTAAGGTTATTCATTGACATTCCATAATGAGATTTATTGAAGCCAAAATATATTTATATATTATATATAAAATAGAAAAAGGCTTTTTACTTGATAGAAGAAATATAGCAAAATTTGAATATCAAAACAGATTAAATATGTTAGTCTTCTTCAATTTTAATTTCGAAAAAATTTTATTCAAAAAACTTGTAGAATTAAATTAATGTCTAAAATAAGCACCGCTTAGGTTTGATAGACGTATATAATCAAATTTCAATATATAATGTCGAATGGAATAAATAAACCAACAGATATAAGAAAGTCATTAAAATTAATAAATAATGAGTTTTGATTATTTATTATATACGTCTATTAAACGTAAGCGGTGCTTATTTTACACATTAATTTAAATCTAAAAGTTTTTTGAATAAAATTTTTTTTTAAATTAAAATTGTAGAAGATTAACATATTTAATTTGTTTTGATATTCAAATTTTTTTTATAAAAATTCAGTTAGTAAGCCGTGGTGAATAAATTCGTTTTTAATATCAACACATCAAATTGAACTCCTTTGTTCAAAAAAGTAGGGGTGATTGCAATTTGATATCAAAACATGCCGAATATCACGAATTCCAAAATGGCTTACATGCATTTCATGTATGCTCTTGCAAATGGAAATTCAAGGAAAGCTAAGCTTCTTTAAATGGAACGCTATCCCAATAAAGTGATGCCTAGTAATCAATGTTTTCTCACATTCACAGGCTTCTTTCAAGAACTGGATATTTTTCTACGAAAAATATTAATGAAGTTAGACTACGAAGTGTGAGAACACCACGACTCGTAGAGGCAGTTCTGAACGAAATAGAAGAACATCTAGGAACCAGTACAAGAAAAATTTGTGTTACTTTTAATGCAAGTGATCAAGTTGTTTGGCGGGTCTTCCGGGCTTCTTTCCTATATCCTTATCACATTCAGGGGGTACAGGCACTCCTGCCTTGAGATTTTCATTCCAATATTATTTTTTGGCAGTGGTACATCATTCTGATTGTCACATCATGTTTACTGTTAAAGCCTGTTTCTCAAGAACTTAAATTATGAATTTTCATAACGAACACATATGGGCTGAGAAAAATCCACATGAAATTGCAGAAACTCATTTTCAAGAGCCATTTTCATTAAATGTGTGGGGTGGTAATATTGGCTTTTTTTTCTTCTTGCCACTTTGACTTCCTGGTCAATCATACAGACATTTTTTAAGAAAACGATTTGCCTTTGTTATTGGATGATATACCTTTTGTGGTAAACCAACAAGGTTTAGAATTCATGAAAGGGCTGTAATGATACAGGGATTAATTGAGTGGACAAACGCAAATTCAAATATTTTGTTTGAAAATCTAGATAGGAATATTAGACAAGATGTAAACGAATCCATATACAAAAAATACTTAGTACAGAATAAAAAACTGAAATATTTATTATATAGAAAAAATAATCAAAAGACCCAAAATTCAGCTAAACAACAAAAATTTTCAGATCACGTTTTCTATCCTAACTTTGTAAAAACTGTCGGCTGTCGAATTCACGCAAAACGAAATCAAACTATTAGAAAAAGGTTATAAATTTAATTTACCTGGTAATAATCCCAAATATCTAGAATATCTTGCTATAGATTCAGAAATTGCTTTGAAAGACCATCAAAATTCTAAAGAAGATAAATATATGTTGATTAATCAGATGAAGAAACCATTACCTGCCTGCAATAATATTGTGGCTGGTGTTGTGAAAGAAGTGAACTACTTACGTCATTCAAACACCCAACAATATCCTATGCTGCACATTTAGTGGACGCCATCTTTTGGCGGAATTAGATACCGTTTGGGCCTCAATATTAATATCAAAAACACAGTAGGAACAATAAGGAATAAAATCTCAGATAATAATTTAGTGTTCACATGCCCGGATAAAGAAAACACAGTAATAGCAATCGAAAGAAATTAATATATCAGGAAAACTACCACATTCTTTAATCCCAATAAATATAAAATAATTAAAAACGATCCTACTAATAAATACCAAAACCAGATTAAATCAGTCATCAAAAACTCAACAGCGCTTTTCAATAATACCCAAATTTATAACTAACGTTAATGAACTCACAATCACCAATTATGTATTCCCGTATAAAATTACATAAAGACAATAAACCTATTAGACCAGTAGCTTCATTCACCACAGCACCTTCATACAAATTAACGAAAGAACTAATCAGAATTATTCAGAAAGGAACAAACTTTCCACCAAAATTTGCTATTAGAAATTCATATAACCTGATAGAGAAAATAATATATATATATATATATATTTCAAATAACACTAAACTCATTTCTTTCGACGTGCAAAATTTTTTCCCTTGCATACCAGTTAAAGAATCAAAAAATCTGATTGAAATGCTATTAGTAAAAAATGGAACTAATCCGGTTATTAAACAAGAGATTATCGAAATCTTAAAGGTTTGTTTGGACCAAAACTATTTTTTATTTAATGGAATATTTTAGGAAGCTAAGGATGGTCTCACTTTGGGAAACCCACTTAGTCCGATATTATACCAAAAGCCAAGAGAGCCCCTTCTTTAAAGATTTAATTTATTGGTATCGTTACGTGGATGATATTTTATCTCTATTCACCGCTAACAGTAGACAACTTGCCATGCTTTTAGAATTTATAAATACATTATCTCCTACAATAAAATTCACCAATGAAATAGAACAAAATAACAGCATCAGTTTTCTTGATTTAAAAATTTCAAAAAATTAACAATAAACATGACTTTTCAATTTTCCGGAAACCCACTCATACGGATAATACGATCCACTCAAATTCTAATCACCTACATTCTCAAAAACTAGCAGCTTATAATAACATGATATTTAGATTAATCAACATACCTCTGACCCAAGAGAATTTTGATAGAGAACTGAATATAATAAAACAGATTGCATTTTACAATGGTTTCTATCCGTTTGTTATGAATAAAATATTGAAACGCATGCAATTTGAACAGTCAACATCACTTGTATATCCAACAATAGCTATTGATGCAAAATATATTTCTTTAACGTACATAAACAAAAAGTCCTAAAAAGTAGCAACAAATTCAAAGAAAAAGAGTAACTGCAACATTTCACTCAAAACAAGAAACACGTTAAGAAATTCAATTAAAAAAAATAATAAAGATTTGATCCATAAAAACAAAAAGTCTGGAGTCTATAGGTTAAACTGCGGTACTTGCCCATCTGTATATGTGGATCAGACAGGTAGATCTTTCGGCACTAGGATACGTGAACACGAGAAAGCATATAATATCTTTGAAAAAACGGAAATTCATGCTGACCATCTTTTGGAGACAGGACATGATTTCGACAAGAACTACAAAATCTTACACCTAGAAAAAAAGAACCTCAGGTTGAACTACCAAGAAGCCCTCGAAATTAACAGATACAATACAAAACAGATTCTCCTAAACGACCAGACGGACCTCAATGAATCCCACTTACTTAACCTTTTCTGAAACTTTGTGTAATAATAAAAAAACAAATTACTGTAACTTCCTGCTACCTTCGTTTCTGTATATTTCGAATATTTAAAGAACTCAATCTCAAATATGCAGTTAGTACCATACTCACCTGACGAAGTCATGTCGTCATGACGAAACAATTGTTGTGAAATTAAATAAATTAGCGGAAATTAAGTTGTTCTACTTTAATCATCGAGATATATTTCCGACAAGTAGAGACCGATACAATCAAACAAATAACTTCAAGGTTATACACAGAGACGAAAAATCAGTATTCAACACGTGTGGACATTTTGTATCGAAGTAATTCGCTTAAGTACACACTGCGGTATACATAGTCAATCGTGGAAATAAGGCATGGCCAATTTCATTGACGAAATAGACGTATGATGATGATTCTCTGACATCGGATTGCTTATGAGTGGACTGATGGGATTTTAAGTAATATTCCTAATGTTTAAATAAGTACAACGCAGATATAGGACAGAATCCACAAGAAGAGAGAGCTAGCACGGGAAATTATATCCATCTCTACCTCCGAAATCAAATGGATACAAAATGATCGCGAAAATGTTACCACTTAGGAAAAACGAAGAAAAACCTCAATAGGCGAAACGTAGAGACCATTTAGTACGCGGTAATGAAGTGCGGACTGAACCCGAATCGGAAGCTTAACCTGAACTATAGATATCAACTTCATGACGGGATCACCCGGTGAATTTTCTATGAGGACCTTGCTGACTAGAATTTATGGAAAAGAATGTGCCGAGTGAGGAGATTTATTTCAGAAACATTATTTAAATTATTTTTGGGGTCCGATTAAATATGAGTAAGAGCTAACCGTTTTGGTTATATTAAGTAACAGTCAGTAAATTTTCATTGAATTCACATTCACTGCAATGTGAGAAATGTGATATGTTTACAGTTATTAGTTTGATGTAGTTTAAAAACTGATTAATGGTTGATTATCTTATTTTGTTAGAAATAAGTTAGGAATATTTGACAAGTAGTGTATTTGTCTTTGTTCGATCTTTGTTTTGGCTTAGTGAATAAGTTTGTACCAATGATTAAGTAACTAGGCTCAATGCTATCGCAAGTATTGGAGAAGTTTTAGTTTCGAATATCTGGGATATGACGATCCCATATAATGTGAATGTTGATTTTCTTTTCTTTTATGAAATTTGAGTTATGAGATTGTGCAACTTTGTTGTATTTTATAGAAAAGTTTCGGCAGGGTATACCCAGAACTTTTTCAAATGAGAGAGTGATGTGGAAAACCAACAAGGTATAGAATTCATGAAAGAGCTGTAATGAAACAGGGATTAATTCAGTGGACAAAAGTTAATTCAACGAGAGGTTCAATGCCCCTGAATTAATTCGTTCATTCTAATCTTCAGACCAGTTAATGTTAAACTTAGTAATGCGCTTTGAGTCAGGCACGAACGGCGGCTTCATAGAAAGAATTTTTTTTACTCTGGCCTATATATTATAATAACAACCTACAGATTAAAAAGTTCATAATAGCTGATTGTACGAAACGTAAACATTTTCCTTCAGATGAGTTTGGGTATGGAAACTTTCAGAGTTTCTTGTAGAAAATCACCTGTGTCCAGTTTTGTTTGGAATCTATGGTCTTGGAGTCTAGGAGTAAGAAGTATCTAAAAATGTTGGTATATTATTCAGGTGGAAATTGTCTAATTAAAGTAGAGCCAGAAATTGAGAAGAAGGTTGATATATTTCTTCGTAATTATTAAGTTTGAATAATTTAAATAGAATCAAGAATTATATAAATGATTCGTAGTGCTTGAGGGATCCGCATCGTCCTCTCCTTAATTATTCAATGTGTCATCTTTATTTAAATTTTATTGAGATTAGGATTGATAAAACTATTTATTGTATTTTCGCACACTTTATCATTATACTTTGTAAAATCCATAATTGAGTTTCACTACCATTTTCATTATTTCAGAAAAAATTTATTAACATCAAAGAGCTTCCATTTTCGCGAAGGCCATACCCTTCGTCAATCTAGTAACATTTTCCATATTTATGCTACGACGTAAAATGTGGTTCATGCACGACGGTACTCCTGCTAATCTTTCAGTTATGGCTAGGGTGCATTTGAACGAAAATTATGAAAACAGGTGGATTGAACGAGACTGACATCAGTCATGGCTTGCTAGATCCCCAGACTTAAATAGTTTAGGTTTTATTTTATGGGACCATATGGAATCTCTTGTGTACTTAACAGGAATGAACACCGTAGATGAACCGAGAAATCGTATAATAGAGTTAGGAATATTCCAGGAGTATTTGAAAGAGTTCAATCGTCTATGAGAAGAACAGAAACTTGTATAAGGGCTGGGGAGGATATTTTCAACAATTGCTGTAGTTGGGTTCCTTTGTTTTTGAATTTTGTTTTTTGTTTTGATCAATTTTTAAGTTTTACGTTTCTTATAGTAATATATTTTTTGTGTTGATTATACGATTTTATCGAATCGTTATGGATCATCGATACAGAGGGAAAATGGCTGAGAAACTAATAATGAATTTATTTACTGCAGCTTACTAACTGGATTTTTATGACAATTTGGATTTTTCTGATGATTTCGAGAGGATAGTTCAAAGTTTTTTCTTGAAATTTTTGGCACATACGACAAAACTACAAAAAACCATAAAGTTCAGTATAATAGCAAAGCTTCTCTTTACAATTTTTCAAACTAACAGTGGCTCAAGAGGAAAAAATTCTGAAGTAAAACAAGGATAGTGTTCCAGAAAAAATACCACCCTGTGACTTTACTCTAAATTGAAATAACAATGCCAAATTTCAGTCGAATATCTTGTGAAATCCATATAATATGAGAAAAAAACTTGAAAAAAATTCAAACTTAAGCACCCTGTATCTCGAAAATGAAACGTTTTTCTGATGGACAAAATATATACAACAGAGTAGTATTTGTGTGTACAGTGAAACTATTGTTAAATGTAAATGCAGTTCTGGAAAATTAGCAAGTTTTAGAAATGATAAATATAACACTTAACTGTAACAACCTTTATTCGACTAATTCAACATGGAGATCGTTTTTATGAACTAACTGTTAACGGTCAGAATTATAGAATAGCTTGCATAGTTGTTGTTTGTAAAAATCAATATTAAAAAGAATAAATAACGAAATATGAATCTTGCAGCAATGTTGCAAATATTCCTACACCCCCACTGTTGAGACATTGCTTATATATATACTTAACTTAAATTATTGCAAAAATAAATTTTTTTAGACATAAGTCAATCCTTTAGTAAGGATATCAGCAACTATTTCATCGGTGCTTATATTTTTTACAGGAATCATTTTTTGATCCACACAATTTCTGATAAAATGATGCCTTTGTTTGAATATCAAAACAGATTTAATCTGTTGTCTTCTACAATTTTAATTTCAAAAATTTCTTTGAAGAAACTTTAAGAATTAAATTAATGTCTTTATAAGCACTGCTCATATTTAATAGACGTATAAAGTCAAAATTCATCATATGATGAATTTTAGACTTAGAATTTTAGAAACATCGAGACGACTTTTTGGTATTTCTTTCTAAAGTTCAATACGTACACATAATCTATAGAATCTGCTGTAGCCACTACTGTTCTCAGTTTATTTATAATCACACAGCCATTTTCGGTTAATTCCGCTTCATAACAATTTTTGATGAACTGATAGGAGATTGGGCAATAATAAAAATATCAATCCTTATAACATAAAAAGAGGTTAATTCTTGATAGAAGGTATATAAAATTATTTAAATATTTTAAAAATTTCAAAAGTAGCAGGTAAAATTTTTTTTTCCTAGGTTGCAACCACTGTCCTTAATTACTATGCCAAGCTTGAGCGGGATCTGTCAACTAGTGTGTTTGCAATAGCTGATTAAGTCAGTCGATGTCAGAGTGCGTGCCGATTTTTACTATGGGTGATTACGTTGAGCAAAGAATTTGTTTAAAGTTTTGTGTTGCAAATGAATTTTCGTGTGCCGATGCATTGAAAATGTTGCAAAAGGCCTTTGGTGATAATGCTCTATCGAAAACTCGTGCATATCAGTGGTACAGAGCCTTCAAGGACGGTCGTGAAGGGGTCGCCCATCGACGGCTTCGATCGAAGATAACGTCGATAAAATTAAGGAAAGGGTGCTGGAAAACCGTCGTACCAGCTTGAGAGAGATAGCACATGATCTTAAGATATCCCACGAGTCCGCACGTACGATTTTGATTGATATTTTGGGCATGAGAAAGGTGGCCGCACGACTCGTACCGAAAGACCGGAATTTTCTTCAAAAACGTCATCGCGAACAGGTTGCTTCAGACATGCTGGATCGCTGTAATTCCGATTCTACATTCATGGAACGCATTTTAACTGGTGATGAGACCTGGGTCTACGAGTACGATATGCAAACAAGCCAGCAATCATCGGAATGGGTGGCAAAAAATGAGCCGAAACCGAAAAAACCACGCCAAAGCCACTCGAGAATGAAGGTGATGTTCATTGTTTTCCTCGATATCCGTGGCGTGGTGCACTACGAATTCGTTCCAGAGGGTCAGACGGTAAACAAGGAGTATTACCTAGGCGTTATGAAACATTTGCGTGAGCGTCTCCGTAAGAAGCGGCCAAATTTGTGGGCGAACAACTCATGGATTTTGCATGACGATAACGCGCCTTCTCACCGAGCTACGATTGTGACTGACTTTCTCGCCAAAACCTCAACAAACGTGCTTCAGCAACCACCAATTTCGGCGGGTTTGGCTCCCTGCGACTTTTTCCTCTTCCCAAAACTAAAATTGCCCCTTCGTGGCACCCGTTTTGAGTCGATATAAGCCATAAAACAAAATTCGGCGCGAGAACTAAAGTCCATTCCGGAAAGCGCCTATAAAAAATGTCTCGATAATTGGAAGTGCCGTTGGCATAGATGTATTGTAGCAAATGAAGCCTATTTTGAAGGCGACCCAGTAAATTTTGACGATTAAATGTAAAAATGTTGTTTAAATTGAAAATTCCCGGTACTTTCTTGACAGAGTAGTACTTTTAAAAGTTTCAGTATGAATTATTGTTGGATCACTCTTGTATCATATAAATTTATTGTGTGTTGTACTACCAACTGTTCATATCATAATTTTGTAACTGAAATTTAAATTTTATTAAGTTTTGTTTACTTTAATAGGGCGGGTTCAATTTGAATTTCAATAATTTAAATTTTAAAATGAATATCGAAGCAAAGTTATCTGAATTATAAATTCTATAAATACTGAACTAATCTTATGTCTAAGCTCTATGTTTTTAGTCTAATCTCATCTCTTAGTATCATAATACTAATATAAACAAGAAATGTTGAATTTGAAGGGGAAAGTTTGACAGAATTTAAATTATTTCTACCTTCAGTAAGTCATTACTTTTGTAGCTTTTAAGTATGCTTGCTTTGTTTCAAGAGTTTGTTTGGGATTCTTGAAGAATGATATTTCTGGAATGTTCTGATGTCACAAACAAATTCTTTCATTCTCTCCTATTGGAGTTAAATTGTTTGATACTTGATTTATATGTCGAATATTTCCATTAAAAAAAATTCAGCTAACATATTTCTGGATTAAAATTCAATTAACAATAATACTAATCCTTTTTAGATAGTGGAACTGGATTCTTGAAGGGTAATTTATTCAGAGGGACGTGATCTCAACTCTAGAGTATTTGTTACTGCCTTTCCCGCTTTATGGTTTTCTCGAAAAATTTTATTTCAAAGCTTACTAGCTGTTCTGTATTCGTGCGTGGTTCGATAACTTTTGGAAGACCCGCATATTCGCATACTTGCCCAGATTTCACGCAGATATACCAACACATATGCAAGAACGTTGTTGGTTTTTGACTGAATTAATTATTCGCAATCCTCAGAGTGAATAACGTACTCATTTACCGCTGTTGCAAAATATACTCCATTACGTTTCATTTTAAGTGCCTCTGTCGCTAAATCTAAAGACGAGATTTTCAAAGACAGCAAATCTCTTTTTCCACTAATTTTAAGTTTCGAGTTAATGTGATAATTGGGGACTCTTAAAGCGCATCTTCAACGTGGCCAGCACCAATGAAGTATTCAAAGGGGCCCCTTCTGCAGTTCCGGACATGGTTACATTGGTAACGCACTCCCACGATAGGCCTGGTAAGTCTGGTGCAAATATTGTATTTCTGTTCCTTCTTTGAATGAAACAATTTGGGTCCTTCATATAAATTATATAGTCCACTTAGTGAACCACATACGAGCTACGTTTCAATTGAATAGTTGTTCCTTCGGGAAAAAACACTACCATTTGTCAAAATTCTTGAAAAATGATGCTTCCGATGATTATACAAAATTTATTTATTTCTTGGTTTGAAATTATTCTAAAAATTAGCTTTATTCTTTATCAATATTTTGATACCAGCTCCATGCGCATGAATTGAGTTAAAGTATTCCTTTTTTATTACAAAGTATTTAAGTGTCGAAAATTCACAAGATTTTAACTTCTGTATTTTCTGCATTTCTAATGGTTTTAACTTGAAAATTGCTCAAAATTACCAATGAGTTTGATTACATTTCTTTAGTTTATATGCTATTACATCTGTTTGCATGCACAAGCTCTTCAAGGATATTTCTTACATATATATGCTTCAAATTCCTGACGTAGAAAGTATGTTCCCTTGAATTTATTGATTTTTGATTAATTTTGCCATAATCTCACTATTTTGGTGAGTAAGATTGATTTAACTTGTTCTTTGTCATTAATTTCACTAAAATTAATATAGGATTCATGAAAATAACAAATTTTTCAATCACTTATTTCAAAATAGATATCTAAATTCAATTTACTTATTATATATTTCTTGCAACTTTGGCTCTCTTTACATTGGATAATTGTGAATTGAATTCTACCCGTGAGTTCTATTTAAAAATTCTCAACAAGATTTCTGATTTGTGACCAACGTTCAAAGAAATTTTTACTCGAATAATGGTAATGTACTCCGAATATACTTTTTCTACATAATTTCGGCTTGTGAGTACTTTTAGTAATCGAGTCATTAATAATTCTATCAGTATTGATCTTATTTAATTGATTATGAACTAATTACAATCTAACGAGTCAACTTATATACATGGGTTAGTCTGTCCTTGATATATTTTCATATGATCATTTGTTTTAACTGTAAATTCCATAATTCCATATATATATATATATATATATATATATATATATATATATGTATATATATATATATACAACTTAAGTTTTCTTGAATCCTGTTATAGATAATAACGTTAGAGTGTCTTAGGATATTGGATTCCACAAACAAAACCGAAAAGTACTATTTATATAGTAGGAGGAGGACGTTTCGTCCTCGGTTGAGGATATTCTCAATTTCATTAGCACACAAATCAAAACTTTTCAGTCATCTTACAAGTCTGTAAAAAGATATTACAATAATAAACACATAAAATAGAATGAAGAAGTGATGTACCTAAGCAGAAAATAATTATTATCTCGAAGTCAAATAGTAAAACAATTATGTATTTTCACTGGTACGCAGTATCTGATATCGTTTTGTTAGGAGTGATACATAAAATTGACTCAGTTGTTTCACGTTCTGTCTATCATTTACTGTTTTTTCTAAGTTTAATTGTATGTGTATCATCTCCCAATTTCTCCCTGTTCCTGTTCAGGTTCTATTGTCAGTATTTTTGTTCCTTCCTAGTCGAATTCTTGATTCATTGTTTTTTATGTTTATTAAGCGCCTTTGTTGCTTTTTTGTATATTTGTGAGCGTTTAGTGCTGTTATATTTGTGAAGTCTGTCCGATATATTGTTTGTCACAGTCTTTGCATGAGATACTGTAGACTAAATTAGACTTCTTGTACTTTGATGTTGAAGCATTTAGTCTGCTAGAAATCTCCTTTATATGATTTTGAGGTTTGTGGACTACTTCTATATTATGAAGCTTCAATATTTTTGTGAGTTTATAGGACACATTCTTTTTGTATGGTATGGGTATTCGTGTTTTATCCTCTTTCTGGTCCCCTGTTATTTCTGTATTGTAAAGTCTATGTATTCTTTGATTTATTATTGGCGCAGTCATTCTTATCGTGTAGTTGTTTTTAATTAGTTGTTCTTTTAACTCTTTTATTACTTTTGATCTTAACTCAGGTGATGTGAGTTTAAGGGCTCTGTCAATGTATCCTATTATTGTGTCTCGTATTTGTCTGCTGTGATGGTCAAAATTATAGTCTAGAATTCGGTCAGAGTTTTGTTTTTTCTTTTTCCATTTTGTAAGTATCTTATTGTCTTCGTTGATAAGGGTCGTGTTTTTGAAAGTCTAATGTGCTGTATTTTTCTTCTTCAATTTTAAAGAGGAGCAGTGTGTGAGCATTGTTGAAATCTTGCAAGATTTGTTTCACTATTGTAGGTGTTGTTATTAAAAGACAATCATTACAAAATGTCTTCTGAAAAAGCTCGGTTGTTGTATTTTGACATAATTTTTTTTATGTATTCCATTACATTGTGATGGAACGGTCGTGAAGTGGTCGCCCGTCGACGGCTTCGATCGAAGATAACGTCGATAAAATTAAGGAAAGGTTGCTGGAAAACCGTCGTACTAGCTTGAGAGAGATAGCACATGATCTTAAGATATCCCACGAGTCCGCACGTACGATTTTGATTGATATTATGGGCATGAGAAAGGTGGCCGCACGACTCGTACCGAAAGACCTGAATTTTCTTCAAAAACGTCATCGCGAACAGGTTGCTTCAGACATGCTGGATCGCTGTAATTCCGATTTTACATTCATGGAACGCATTATAACTGGTGATGAGACCTGGGTCTACGAGTACGATATGCAAACAAGCCAGCAATTATCGGAATGGGTGGCAAAAAATGAGCCGAAACCGAAAAAACCACGCCAAAGCCGCTCGAAAATGAAGGTGATGCTCATTGTTTTCTTCGATATCCGTGGCGTGGTGCACTACGAATTCGTTCCAGAGGGTCAGACGGTAAACAAGGAGTATAACCTAGGCGTTATGAAACGTTTGCGTGAGCGTATCCGTAAGAAGCGGCCAAATTTGTGGGCGAACAACTCATGGATTTTGCATGACGATAACGCGCCTTCTCACCGAGCTACGATTGTGACTGATTTTCTCGCCAAAAACTCAACAAACGTGCTTCAGCAACCACCGTATTCGCCGGATTTGGCTCCCTGCGACTTTATTCCTCTTCCCAAAACTAAAATTGCCCCTTCGTGGCACCCGTTTTGAGTCGATTGAAGCCATAAAACAAAATTCGGTGCGAGAGCTAAAGTCCATCCCGGAAAGCGCCTATAAAAAATGTTTCGATAATTGGAAGTGCCGTTGGCATAGATGTATTGGAGCAAATGGAGCCTATTTTGAAGGCGACCCAAAAAATTTTGACGATTAAATGTAAAAATGTTTTTTCAATTTAAAATTCCCGGTACTTTCTTGACAGAGTAGTACATATTGTTCCATTTCGAAACCTACGTATTGCTGACGTACAATTTCAACACCTCCTATTGATCTAATTATTAAACAGAGTTTAAGTAAACATTAGGCGCAACACCTCTAACCGGTCTTGTAGAAGTAGTTTTGTTATAATAAACGCTCTTAAAATCACGGTGTGTTTCCATATTGAACTTAACACTCCTTGAAGTAAGGTAGAACCCGACAGATCATTTGTATTTGACCAAAATTTCTACAGCAATATCGCTACTGTTATTATACTACTCTGTCAAAAAAGTACCGGGAATTTTCAATTAAAACAACATTTTTACATTTAATCTTCAAAATTTATTGGGTCGCCTTCAAAATAGGCTCCATTTGCTCTAATACATCTATGCCAACGGCACTTCCAATTATCGAAACATTTTTTATAGGCGCTTTCCGGGATGGACTTTAGCTATCGCGCCGAATTTTGTTTTATGGCTTCAATCGACTCAAAACGGGTGCCACGAAGGGGCAATTTTAGTTTTGGGAAGAGGAATAAAGTCGCAGGGAGCCAAATCCGGCGAATACGGTGGTTGCTGAAGCACGTTTGTTGAGTTTTTGGTGAGAAAGTCAGTCACAATCGTAGCTCGGTGAGAAGGCGCGTTATCGTCATGCAAAATCCATGAGTTGTTCGCCCACAAATTTGGCCGCTTCTTACGGATACGCTCACGCAAACGTTTCATAACGCCTAGGTTATACTCCTTGTTTACCGTCTGACCCTCTGGAACGAATTCGTAGTGCACCACGCCACGGATATCGAAGAAAACAATGAGCATCACCTTCATTTTCGAGCGTCTTTGGCGTGGTTTTTTCGGTTTCGGCTCATTTTTTGCCACCCATTCCGATGATTGCTGGCTTGTTTGCATATCGTACTCGTAGACCCAGGTCTCATCACTAGTTATAATGCGTTCCATGAATGTAGAATCGGAATTACAGCGATCCAGCATGTCTGAAGCAACCTGTTCGCGATGACGTTTTTGAAGAAAATTCAGGTCTTTCGGTACGAGTCGTGCGGCCACCTTTCTCATGCCCAAAATATCAATCAAAATCGTACGTGCGGACTCGTGGGATATCTTAAGATCATGTGCTATCTCTCTCAAGCTGGTACGACGGTTTTCCAGCACCCTTTCCTTAATTTTATCGACGTTATCTTCGATCGAAGCCGTCGATGCGCGACCATTTCACGACCGTCCTTGAAGGCTCTGTACCACTGATATGCACGAGTTTTCGATAGAGCATTATCACCAAAGGCCTTTTGCAACATTTTCAATGCATCGGCACACGAAAATTCATTCGCAACACAAAACTTTAAACAAATTCTTTGCTCAACGTAATCACCCATAGTAAAAACCGGCACGCACTCTGACATCGACTGACTTAATCAGCTGTTGCAAACACACTAGTTGACAGATCCCGCTCAAGCTTGGCATAGTAATTAAGGACAGTGGTACCAACCTAGGAAAAAAATTTTTTACCTGATTCATTGCCCCGCCAGATTTAAATCGATAATTCCCGGTACTTTCTTTACAGAATGTAAACTGGCCCTTAATAACAAGTGATGTTGATTGAATTATTTGTTCCGGATGTTAAAACTCAGTAATTCGAAATTTGAGTTCAAACACATTGTTTCTTTATTTTCATACATTTGTGCATATTATTCCAAAAAATGTCCCCACTTTAAGTGAGGGCACTGCTAATTTTTGACTCAACAGTGAAATGGTAGCCGAAGCCCTTCCAACAAGAAAATTTTCTTTCTACTTGATAGGAGTCGAACACGAGACCTTTCAGTTTCCAGGTCAAGGCGCTAACCGCTGAGCTATCATCACACACATTAAATAAATGAGCAGAAAAATATTTAATTTGACTAAACCGAGACACATGGACTAAATCAAGGGAAGATAACGTAGATCTCACGTGCACTGAAAATGTTGAAGAGGAAATTGAGTTTCTTCTGTAGATGAAATTGAAGAACGGAAAGAGGCCGATTTGCATGAGTCATCTGTTGATGAAGATGCCAAGGAAGAATGTTTTTCAGCGTTCTCATCCCTACTGGCCATGGAATTCATGGAAGACGATTCCGTGTAATTTCAATGAACAAAATATCTCTAAAATGGTATTTTCTTAGTTTAACTATTCTGATAAATACTCGAGAATGACATTTGTTTCTTTATTTTGAATAAAATTTAGGCTATCAATTTATTTTTTATTTGCATAATTTTTCCTCATTTCTTATATCATTTGAAAGACTCAATACAGAGTTTCAATGTGATCGAACATTGAAAAATAAAATAAATAAATAAATAACGAGAGCCTATCAGGCTCACCGCCCCCTGTTTCTCCGAATTCTAGACCGCGCCCTACGTAGGGTAAAGCCTAAAAATTATAAATTTTCGCTCATACTCAGTAAAGGTTTTCTCTTAATTGAATTGAATAATTACTAAAATTATGGAAACCTTCACAATATATAGTATATTTTTCGTGAACATAATGGTGCTAATTCAAAATAAAAATAAATGAATAACCGTATTTGAGGCAAATGACCTAAGTCCTTCAGGACTTGTTCAAAACAAAATTTAAAAATCAAAACATATTTATTCTGTTAGCCTCCCATAAACTTCAACTGCAAAATATTTTATTCAAAAACTTTTATAATTGAATTAACGTCTCATAAGCACTGCTTATATTCAATAGAAATATAAAACCAATACTCATTATTTAATATCAAATGGAATAAAAAAATCCAACAAATATAAACTGTCAATTAAAATTAATAAATGAATATTTAAGGGAAACAAAATTTTGTTCCTGATCTTAGATTCATGAAAACTAAATCCTTTTCAAAAATGCAAAACAAAATTTCAAGAACTCCTCCAGAACTAATTTATTTAAAATATTCCATATATTTAAATAAGGTAATTCAAAAATCTCTCAAAACATGCTTAATGTTTTGAGTACGGATCATCAACTGAAATTTGAAGTAAATAATGAAAATTAGAGTTACTGGAAGCGATAATTAAGGAATTTGGCGATTGTTTCCTAGGTGCGGGGATACGCCCTGTCTCAAAAATCGATAACTTCTCATTATTCCTAATTCAGTTAGTTTCTAACGATGCATGGAATTTTATAACATATAAAAAATTTAGGGACATATTGTCAATGTTGGAATTTCTACCTCCGTTGAGAAATCCACTGAATAATTTATGCTTACCCATTCGATTAGTAGCAGCGTTGTCCTTAAAAGCCAGAGGCGGGTGCTTTATTGCGTTCATCCTTCTGTTGACATTGTTCTCCGCTTTTTTTCTCCTCGGCTGTTCAACCGGTAATACCCGCCTACGTTGCTTTGGAAGTTTGGATCGGGCCTAAAAATGAAAGTTACTTGAAGTTATTGATGAATTCGAATATTCGAACTAAGATGAATCGGTGAGATTTCGATCAAACGAAATTCTAATATATAGTGTGGCAATATCACATTAAGCGGATAATATGCTTTTCAAATACTTACAACCTTCCCTAAATATTTGGAAGCTCTTAAATGTCTAGAATGATTTCGTTGTGAACAAATTTCAATTTACTGAGGTCTTATTATTCGGTTTTATCGAGAGCATGTCAAAAACAGACAGACACTGAAGAAAATCTCATGCCTCACTCTGTAGATAACAACGATAAAGTGTTGGCAGTATTTCCAGTATTTCCAATATAACATGTGAAAGTTTGAGGTTGAAATCTTAGACATAGAAATAGAAAATAGAAGTTACAGAGTTACATACATATATATATATATATATATATATATATATATATATATATATATATATGTGTATGTGTAAAAATAAAACTGTTAGTTTTAGGAAAAAAAAAATTTGTAACTTCCATGTTCTTTGTCTAAGATTTCAACCTAAAACTGTCACATTTTATATTTAGTTAGCTGTTAGAAATGTGAATTGAGAAACCCGAAAAAATAGCATTGTTTTTGATTTCTTTCAGGTTAGTGAGCTATTTTTTCATTTATTTGTATGTTATTATTTTATTTTGTGTATGTTGTTCAGGTATATTTTAAACTAAAGAAAATAAACTCTTCCAGAATCATGACATCAAATAGTCTATTTCTTCAATTATAAAAATAAGAATTGATTAAATTCTCATCAATCAGAAACGTAAGCTTTAATGACGACATTCATGAAAATTTGCATCGCTTTGGAAGCATCCACTACTAATAGGAAGAAAAATACATACAAATTCAAATGGATCCAAACCATGGGAACGGAAAATACATATTATGAAATACCAGAGGACAAACAGGATATATCTGACCTTCATGAATTTTTGGCTCTACCGAAGGTGAAGAATATCTTGAAATCTATTTAAGTAAGAGGTTCATTTCATACGTGTGTCATTTCATTAACTCCGGAATTGAAAGAAATATATTTTGATGTCGAAGAAGATGTGATGTTTAAGAATGGATATTTACAACTGATTTATTCACCCGCATACTTGAGAACAGTATTTGGACAAGAATCACCAAAACCACAGGATACGGTAAAACTTTCAAGAAAAGGTGAGGAGAATAAAAAAGATTTCAAGAGGATAAAGGAGGATTTTGTGCTGAAATAGCTTGATGGTGAAAGTGTTTCAGTGAATTTATGATTAATAAAATTCGAGACGGAATGCACGCGTTGTGAAATAGAAGAAGATAGAGACAAAATTTTGATTTTGCTGTTGTTTCTGGATGGAATAGCGACATAATGGTTTGATTCTAAATTAATTACGTTAGGTTCAGACAAAAGTTTTCATATATGGAAAGATAACTGCGTAGAGAGTTTTTGTGAAACGAGTTGGCATAAACATAAAAAGGCGTATTCATTTAGGTTTGCCAAATATTTTACAAGATAGAATTGGTCGATCTAATGTAACAACTTTCGAGAAATTATTGGGTGAGTTGCGAAAGCTAGAAAGTTCAAAAAAATATGAAATATGAAATGAAGAAAATCATAGAATGAATAAATCTGCCGAACAAATTCCTTTCTATTCACAAACAAATAGAAATCAGTTAAGGAGGAACAATGCTCAATTTGTGAGAAGAAAGGTTTTTCAGGCGGATTTCAATCCGGAGACATTATGTCGGCTTAGGAATAAATCCAATAATTTTGAACAAAAGCACGTACCCGATAACAGTAAACAATATTGGGGTACAGAATAAATTAAATGAGGCCATTTCAAACCAAATAAACTGAGACTGCTGCCATTGATGAAATGAAAGGTGTTTATGAATAATAATGAATTATGTGGAATTTATGATTCGGGCTCAAATTTTAGTCTTCTGAATTCCAAAGTAGCAGAAAAGTTATGTTTACGCATTCAAGACAATAGAAACACATTCAAAACAGTCAGTGGCAGGGCAAATGTTTCAGGAAAAATTATTACAGAAATGAGACTCAATAATATCAAAAAAGAAGTTGTACTTTTTGTAGTTAATGAGAAGAATTTCGAGTATGATATTCTACTCGGATTAGATTCTATTTCCAATTTTCAATTAAAACAAGATTTTAGTTTGAATATTCATCAAAGATTAGATATGAATGGAGAGAGAAAAATCGATTGTGTCCATAATAATTACAATGATTATACCATCAATTTCAGTGAAGGGATACCAACATAACTTTTCGAAGCAAAATTAGACTATTTGAAAACAAATCAGAGAAATAAAATCGAAGTTTTAATAAATAAATATGACCATATTTTTGCAAAACACAAGATTGATATTGGTCGGTGCAAAATAATGAGGCACATATAAAACTTTTAGAACACAAATTTAAAGCAAAAAACCATAGAGATGCTCAATGGAGGATCAAAAAGAGATAGAATTTCAAATAGGAAGATTGTTGAAAGCGAATCTGATTGAGGAGTACTCCTCACCCTTTGCATCAGCAGTCACTTTAGCATATAAGAGAGATGAAGGTTCTAAAACCAGATTAGGTGTCGATTTCCGTGAACTCAATAATTTAATTGTTCCCGAACCACAGCCTTTCCATTAATTGATGAGATCTTAGCCAAAACCCGAAATGCAAAATTCTTTACTACATTAGATGTAAATTCTGCCTTTTGGTCGATCCCTATTCATATCAAAGATAGACATAAGACTGCTTTTGTGACAAAGAATGGTCACTGGCAATGGAAACGTTTACCTCTTGGACTTAAAACATCCCCCGCCATATTTCAACGTACATTGAATAATATTATCAGATCACACAACCTGAAGCAACTCCAGAACGAAGAACTCTACAGTATGATAAATGTGAAAAAGACAAGATCAATGAAGATATATCCCAATTCATCAATACACACAGATACACAAAGATGGATGAAACGTACATTTCGCTATTCAATACGGAACTTTCAGCAAGCATTTTGAGACACAAACCTGTAAAAAAACATCACCCATTTCTCCATGAACTACCTTCCTTTATTATCAAAATGATAAAAAACGAGAGAAAAATGTATAACCTTAACTTCAAAACTCAACTCAATGAATACAATACTGCTATACCTGCCTGGACTAAAGCTTGTAATTCGATTAATGAATCCAAAGGGAAGAGCTTCTATCAACAAATCAAGAAACTGTCTAGATACAAAAAATTTCACAAGGTTGCTACAATCCTTGCAAATAAAAAAGAACATAGGACTGATGAAGAAAAGACTAAAATTTTTGCTAAACACCTAAATCAAACCTATCAACACGACAGAGATAACAAATTCGGAAAAGCAAGTAGATGTCTGGTACAATGGCTACTTCTACAAGAAGCAGTAGAATGACACACCCATAAAATTAGATGAGGACGCATTTTATGAACTACTACATAATTCAAGAAACAGCTTCCCTGGAATAGATAACATACCTTGGAAAATCGTTAAGAAGTTGGAACCTAATATTCATTCACATATATTGGAGTTCTACGAATGGTGTCTGAATAACTATACATTTCCTCAATGTTGGGAAACAGGAACTGTTATCCTCATAGCAAAGGATAACGGAGATCAATCCAAGGTGGAAAACTATAGGCTCATCAACCTTGTACCTGTCCTGGGAAAATTATTTGAGAAAATAATAAAAAAAAACTTGAAAAACATCTTGATGGGCCTAACCATCAATTCGGATTTCGTAAAACTTCAACATTCAACACTTCACCCTCTCACAATATTGTTCTAATCTAAAGAATGCTCAGTTAAATAAAAGAGAAACAGCTGCAGTAAGCATAGATATCAAAAAAGCGTTTGATAGTGTATGGACAAAGGGTTTTCTCTACAAATTGCACAAGAAAAACACCCCTACTTACCTTGTCCATATCATCAAAGCTTACCTAGAGAACAGAAAACTGAGAGTGAAAATAAATAATACATTTTCAGAATTCTTTACTCCCATGCAAGGTACACCTCAAGGATCACCTTTATCTCCACTCCTATTCAATATTTATTATAGTGACATTGGAACAACAACAAATAGCAGGCAATACACTCTACAATATGCCGATGATGTAATGGCTATTTCACACGAGAAGACACTTCAGTGCAGCATAGAAAAACTGCACAGCATGGTTGGCTAGATGGAGACTAAAAATAAACCCAGCGAAATCAAAACTTATAATATTCAATCACAACATCCACGAAAACTCTCCATCTATTTCCATAAACAATAAAAAAGTTAAACCTTCCCCATCAATACAATACCTGGGAAATTATCTACAGAACAAA
Source organism: Megalocaria dilatata (assembly GCA_034642435.1). Classification (NCBI taxonomy): domain Eukaryota; kingdom Metazoa; phylum Arthropoda; class Insecta; order Coleoptera; family Coccinellidae; genus Megalocaria; species Megalocaria dilatata. The sequence continues at coordinate 64,914,023 of CM067859.1, read as the reverse complement.
GCCAGCCTGAAACCGCATGCCAACATCATGAAGAAAAAAGCCATCACTAGAGCCAAGCAATTGAAATGTCTAACATATAAGGACCAAGGCATTGACATGAAAACGTCAACAATAATATATAAAACGATATGTAGACCAATAACTGAATACGGTCATCCTCTATATGCAAATTGCAAGGAATTCTTGTGGAAAATAATAGAAGTGGCTGAAACAACATCACTCAGAACTATAACGAAGTTGAGAAACCCAAGAAACCGCCTACATAATCCGCCAAATAATCTCCTTTACGAGCTAACAAAAGTAGAACCAATTAGACAACGTATCAAGAAGTTGAATGGAAGATTCTCGAAGAGATTAGAGGATGCAGAAGATGTTCTTGGACAATTCAATCACGAGCCAGTGGGACACCTACATAAAAAGTTTCCTACCTGCACTCTTCAAGAAAAACTAAGAAGATAGCAAGTGTAGACATTTAAATATTTACATACATATATATAATTTTTTTTGCAACCAATTGTAATTGTTTTAAACTAAAGGGCTGAAGGACTTAGGTCAATGGCCTTAAATACAGTTATTTATTTTATTTATTTTTATTATCAGAAAATATAACCTGAATTTATTCGGCCTAAATTAAATATATGATATTCTATTAAATAATTTCTTCAACATTTGACCAACATATAGAACATTTGGAGAGTCTCTTGAAAGCAATATGTAATGAAGGATTCAGACTTAAATTCATTAAGTGTAATAATGCAGAAGAAGAAGTCAAATATTTAGGACATATTATAGGAAACAATACAGTACGACCTATAAATGACAATTTAATTTCCATTAAGAATTTTTCTCCACCAGATACTCGGAAGAAGATGAGGCAATTTTTGGGTTAAGTTAATTTTCATCACAAATATATAAAAGATTCAACTAGATTATTAGAACGGTTGAATAATTTACTGAGAAAAGATGTAAAACTTAATTGGCCATTGGCTTGTCAGGAAGCTTTTAATAAGGTTACGAACATCCTTGGTTCTGAGCCAATTCTTGCAATTTTCGACCCAAGTGCCTATACTACTATATATGCTGATGCCAGTATTCAAGGAGTAGGAGCTGTTCTTAAACAAAAACAAATTGATGGTGAAATGAAACCCGTAGCGTATTTTTCTAAAAAACTTAATAAATATAAAAAGAACAAGAAAACAATATTCCTAGAATGTCTCGCAATTAAAGAGGTAATTATATTTTGGAAATATTGCCTAATAGGACATAAATTTATTGTTGTTACTGACCATAAGCCATTCGAAAGGAAAGAATTTCGTACAAGAGCAGATGAAGAGTAGGGTGGCATGATAAATTTTATATCACAATTAAATTTTGAGATTAGATATGAACCAGGAAAAGGAAGTGTAGAAGCAGATTGCCTTTCTAGAAAACCAGTTCTGGAAAAAACGGAGAATATGGACGAAAGTATAAGAACAATTAATTAGGTGGAACTAAATGAAATAAAACCGATCAACAGAATAATCTCGAGAAGATGAATAATATGGGAAGAACTGTTGTACAGAAATAAATACATTGCAAACTGCACAAAAATAACAAAAAAATAATTTTATCCAATTATTTCGGAAAGGAGTTATTCAGAAGAAGTTAATCAGAAAAGTGTAAAAGCATTATGGCCATATTTGTGCTAGTGAGATAAATAATAAAATCAGGAAGTTTTATTGCATTCAGAATATGGATTCACTGACAAAAGAAGTTTGTGGAGCATACGACATACGTTGTAAAAATAAAACGAGAGTAGGCCAAAAGTTATGTCTCCTTTCTCAACTGGGCCCAGCAAAGGAACCATTTTAAATAATATCATAAGACACAATTGGAGATTTTGCTGGAAACCGCATTCAAAAAGATACCTTCATCTTCTAGTGGATCATCGTTTTACTCGATATGCATTTGCGAGCACTTCCAAACACCAAACAAACCAAAGATTCCATCAAATTAATCAATAAAATTCAAGATAAACGACCAATGAAAACACTATTAACAGATCAATACCCAGGAATAAATTCAGACATTCAACATAGTTTGATTTACACAACAGTAGATTGTCCTTTTTTTAATGGTCTGAATGAACGACTAAATCAGACATTAGTGAACAGAATAAGGTGCAAACAAAACGAAAAGGGAACTAGGGCATGGACGAACATAGCCGATGAATGAATTGAAGAATACAATAGAACATAGCGTTCTACAACTGGATATAGCCCAGAATATTTACTTTGTGGCAGAACTGATCCCATTGCTCCAGAAGAACTTATTGAAGAAAGAAATTTACCAAAAGATAAGGAAATAGCATAAAAAACTCTTTACTCTATCATGAATGCAATAAAAGACTGATCGACAAGAATAGGAAACATTATGATTTTAAAATTGGAGACTATGTTAACGTTGAAAATAAATCAAAATTGAATAGAAAAAAACTTGATGAAATAAGAATAGGATCTTTTCCATTTGTGTAACACTGTATATGAGATAGATATTGGAAATAAAAGAAAGGACAATAACTATTTTCATGTAATATTTAAATAAGGTTATTCTGACTTTCACAAATTTTTATTGTTATGTTTACAACAATCGTTTCGCTATCACAGTAGCATCATCAGGCAAGATTACGTTTTGAATAACTTGTAATCTTGCCTGATGATGCTACTGTGATAGCGAAACGATTGTTGTAAACATAACAATAAAAATTTGTGAAAATCAGAATAATCTTATTTAAATATTATTTAATATGGATTTTCACCAAGTAAGGACTGATTCAATTCAATATTTTCATGTAACTAAGTTGCTCCCATGTGAAAACGCAAACATGTAATGAGGGGTGCATACTTTGAGTGGGGGTATCTAAAAATAAATCTGTTAATTTTAGGGAAAATAACTTTGTAACTTCTATGCTCTATGATCTAAGTTCTATGTCTAAGATTTTAACCTAAAACTGTCACATGTTATATCTAATTAGCTGTTAGAAATGTGAATTGAGAAACCCGAAGAAATAGCATTATTTTTGATTTCTTCCTGGTTAGTAAGCTATTTTTTTATTTTCTTTTACTTTGTATGTTATTATTTTATTTTGAGTATGTTATTCTGGTTTATTTAAAACTGAAGAAAATAAACTTATACAGAATCATGACATCAAATTGTCTATTTCTTCAATTATAAAAATGAGAATTGATTACATTCTTACATATATAAAAGTAGATACTTAAAATATATAATTTTTTTATCAAAACAAATTGAAATATGTTTATCTTCTACAATTTTAATTTCCAAAAGAATTTTTTATTCAAAAACTTTTAGAATTAAATTAATGTCTAAAACAAGCACCGCTTACATTTAATAGACGTATATAATCAAAACTCAATATACAATGTCAAATGAAATAAATAACCCAGCAGATATACGAAAGTAATTAAAATTAATAAATAAATATTCAAACGAGACAAAATTTTGTTTCTGGTCTTATCTTAAGAAATACTACTTGCCTTATAAAAACATGAACACACTTGAAGGACTTCCCAAAGAATATAATTTATTTGAAATATTTAATACATTTAAATATTCGAACAAATTATTTCAAAAAACTCTAAAAAATGTGCACTATATTTTCAAAAAACAAATATACTTCTAGATAATCCCTTCATCAGCCGTTATTAATACTCCAAATATCAAAATCAAAAACATAACCTACATCACTCACGTGTTAAAAGACTTAAGCTTCGAACTACAGATCAACTATATATTCAAGATTGATCTATGTTCTAACAAAATCAAAGAACAAAGTGAGTTATTTTAAGGTTTACCTAGATCCATTGACACCGTATAAAGAAATTTATTGAAGCCAAAATATAATTATATATTGAGTTTTGATTATATACGTCTATTAAATGTAAGCGGTGCTTGTTTTAGACATTAATTTAATTCTAAAAGTTTTTGAATAAAAAATTCTTTTGGAAATTAAAATTGTAGAAGATAAACATATTTCAATTTGTTTTGATATTCAAATTTTGTTATATTTCTTCTATCAAGTAAAAAGCCTTTCTATTTTATTTTATATATAATATATAATTATATTTTGGCTTCAATAAATTTCTTTATACGGTGTCAATGGATCTAGGTAAACCTTAAAATAACTCACTTTGTTCTTTGATTTTGTTAGAACATAGATCAATCTTGAATATATAGTTGATCTGTAGTTCGAAGCTTAAGTCTTTTAACACGTGAGTGATGTAGGTTATGTTTTTGATTTTGATATTTGGAGTATTAATAACGGCTGATGAAGGGATTATCTAGAAGTATATTTGTTTTTTGAAAATATAGTGCACATTTTTTAGAGTTTTTTGAAATAATTTGTTCGAATATTTAAATGTATTAAATATTTCAAATAAATTATATTCTTTGGGAAGTCCTTCAAGTGTGTTCATGTTTTTATAAGGCAAGTAGTATTTCTTAAGATAAGACCAGAAACAAAATTTTGTCTCGTTTGAATATTTATTTATTAATTTTAATTACTTTCGTATATCTGCTGGGTTATTTATTTCATTTGACATTGTATATTGAGTTTTGATTATATACGTCTATTAAATGTAAGCGGTGCTTGTTTTAGACATTAATTTAATTCTAAAAGTTTTTGAATAAAAAATTCTTTTGGAAATTAAAATTGTAGAAGATAAACATATTTCAATTTGTTTTGATATTCAAATTTTGTTATATTTCTTCTATCAAGTAAAAAGCCTTTCTATTTTATAATTTTTTTAAATTTAATTATGAATAGATATACTTCTAGTTAGCTTGAATATGAGAACTTGTTAGATCACCCGTGTATCTCGTTGCTTGTATTGTGTGTTGTTGCGACAACTAACTCTTGAGATTATAATTTTGTAATTGAATAATTGAAATTTAAATCTTATTACTTTTGATTAGTTTCAATAGGGAGGTTTCAATTTGAATTTCAATAAGTTAATTTTCAAAATATATATTGAATCAAAGTAATATGAAATATAAATCTTTGACTACTAAACTAATGTAATGTCTATGTTCCATTAATTAACCTTAATTCTAATTCATAATCCTAATGTTAACAAAAATGATTTGCTTTGAAATTAAATTGAAAATCTTTACAGAAATAAACTCATTTCTACCTATGGTAAGTTTGTTCATCAATTAATAATGTTCCTTTGCTCTATTTCAGGAATTTTTTCTGGTTCTTGGAGAATATTTCTGGAATTTTCTGATTTCCCAACCCACTTCATTGATTTTTTTCTTTTGGATTCAAATTATTGTATACTTGATTTATATGAGGGATATTTCCATTTAAAACACTCGGGTAACGTGTTTCTTCTTACATTTCCATTCACCGTAACCATGTTAATTTCTTTTTAGGTATTGAAATTAGATAATTTAAGGGAGAAAATCTGTAATAAGAGAGACGTGTATATGCTTTCGAGTATTTTAATACTGAGTGACATTTTCCGTGCTTCCTCCTTCTATAGTTTTCACGAAAAATTAAATTCCAAAGCTTACTGTCAAAATTATTGAAAAGATTTTTCCAAATGTCAAAATTTTGCATTATTATATTTCTAGTGCTTCTTAATTATAAATAACTCAAAATTAACTCGAAATTGATTACAATTCTTTAGCTTATATACCATTACAAGTTTATTAATGCATAAGCATCTTCAATAATAACTCTTACCTTCATAATTTCAAAATTTCTGAAGTATGTTTCCTCTAATTAATTGATTTTTGATTAATTTTGCACTATTTACACTATTTTGGTGAGTTAGATTTCATTCAGCTTGTACTCTGTCACTAATTTCACTAAAGTTCATATAGGATTCATGATAATAACAAATATTTTTATCGTTTATCTCACCAATTTCAAACTATATATCTAAATTCAAATCACTTATATTTCTTGCAACTATGTCTGTCTTAAACATTTAATATTTACGAATTGAATACTTTCTACGTATCCTATTTAAGACTTTCAAAAGAATTTTTTATTTTTGACTATCGTTTAAATAATAATCACTCGACTAGTGGTTATGTATTCTAAATATGCTTTTTCTTCAAAATTTTGGCTTGTGAGTAGGGTTATGAGTTGAATTATTGATACTTCTATCTGAATTAATTAATTTTGATTTGATTACACACTAAAGAGTCAACATACTACTCTGTCAAGAAAGTACCGGGAATTTTCAATTAAAACAACATTTTTACATTTAATCGTCAAAATTTATTGGATCGCCTTCAAAATAGGCTCCATTTGCTCCAATACATCTATGCCAACGGCACTTCCAATTATCGAAACATTTTTTATAGGCGCTTTCCGGGATGGACTTTAGCTCTCGCGCCGAATTTTGTTTTATGGCTTCAATCGACTCAAAACGGGTGCCACGAAGGGGCAATTTTAGTTTTGGGAAGAGGAATAAAGTCGCAGGGAGCCAAATCCGGCGAATACGGTGGTTGCTGAAGCACGTTTGCTGAGTTTTTGGCGAGAAAGTCAGTCACAATCGTAGCTCGGTGAGAAGGCGCGCTATCGTCATGCAAAATCCATGAGTTGTTCGCCCACAAATTTGGCCGCTTCTTACGGATACGCTCACGCAAACGTTTCATAACGCCTAGGTAATACTCCTTGTTTACCGTCTGACCCTCTGGAACGAATTCGTAGTGCACCACGCCACGGATATCGAAGAAAACAATGATCATCACCTTCATTTTCGAGCTGCTTTGGCGTGGTTTTTTCGGTTTCGGCTCATTTTTTGCCACCCATTCCGATGATTGCTGGCTTGTTTGCATATCGTACTCGTAGACCCAGGTCTCATCACCAGTTATAATGCGTTCCATGAATGTAGAATCGGAATTACAGCGATCCAGCATGTCTGAAGCAACCTGTTCGCGATGACGTTTTTGGAAAATTCAGGTCTTTCGGTACGAGTCGTGCCACCTTTCTCATGCCCAAAGTATCAATCAAAATCATACGTGCGGACTCATGGGATATCTTAAGATCATGTGCTGTCTCTCTCAAGCTGGTACGAAGGTTTTCCAGCACCCTTTCCTTAATTTTATCGACGTTATCTTCGATCGAAGCCGTCGATGGGCGACCACTTCACGACCGTTCTTGAAGGCTCTGTACCACTGATATGCACGAGTTTTCGATAGAGCATTATCACCAAAGGCTTTTTGCAACATTTTCAATGCATCGGCACACGAAAATTCATTTGCAACACAAAACTTTGAACAAATTCTTTGCTCAACGTCATCACCCATAGTAAAAATTGGCACTCTGACATCGACTGACTTAATAAGCTGTTGCAAACACACTAGTTGACAGATTCCGCTCAAGCTTGGCATAGTAATTAAGGACAGTGGTACCATCCTAGGAAAAAAACCTGCCTCATTGCCCCGCCAGATTTTAATCGATAATTCCCGGTACTTTCTTGACAGAATGTATATACACGTGTGAATCTTTTTCTTGTAGATACTGAATTGTTTCAGCCGTTGCTATTTGGTAGTTGATCATAATTAAAACAAATTGTAGAAATTACTATGTTTTACAACCAAAAAATATATATTACACATTTTTTGGTGACTCGAGTTTCGGTACAACTAGTTGTATGATGATAGAAAAGTTCATATCCCGAAACCCGAGTCACAAGAAAATGTGTAATATATATTTTTTGGTAGTAAAACATAGTAATTCATATTAATTGTCTTAATTCTTTTTCTTGTATTTTATTGATTTTCATTATCTGAGTTTTTAAGTAATGATTATTTACAACTCGTTCACAAGTTTTACTGAAATGTATGATAATAAAAAATAATTTGAAATTGTTATTAATTATCAGTCTGACGTTTTGGGTGGCAATTAATTGTGAAATAAATGTATGATTTTTATTATTATTAATTATTCATCAAGAATTATTAAGCAAAGTGTACTTTTGAATGGGTTGATTTAGTTATGGAATTTTTCTTTTATAAGTTTAAGTATGTATACTTGTTGAATCACCTTTGTATCTGAGTGAATGATTTCTGTGTGCTGGAATTGAAATCTTGAATATTATTAATTTGATTTGATTCAATAGGGAGAGTTCAATTTGAATTTTAATGAGTAAATTTTTAATATGTTAAATAATAAGAAGCGGTTTTTTACTTGATAAAAGGATTATTATAAAATTTGAATATCAAAACAGATTTAATCTGTTAGTCTTCTACAATTGTAATTTCAAAAAATTTATTCAATAAACTTTAAGAATTGAATTAATGTCTTATAAGCACTGCTTATATTCAATTACATATAAAATCGAAACTCGTTATACAATTTGTAACAAAATGTTTGGTTTTCTGATCTTATATTTATGGAAACTAATTTTTTCTCAAAAATAAACAACATAAGTTTAAGAACTTCTCAAAAACCAATTCATTTGAAATGTCTAATATATTTAAATGAATTACTTCAAAAACTTCCAAAACATGTAGCACATCCTCAAAAAAAAATTAGAATTCAGATAAGACCAGTTCAACTTCAAATTCAAAAGATAAAACCAATTAACAGTAAAAAAACTTACCCAATACAACCTCTAGGTCTATGTGTTTGTTGAACATTAAAACTAGGTATATCTAATATCCAAGGTACTCTATGTTCTATGCTCACAACAAAATCAGAAAAAGTTTGTAAGGCACTTCATGGTCTTGGTTAACTGAGACCATTAAGGTCTCAGTTAAAACATTCAACACTGCATAATGAATATCTTCATTTAAAAACCTAATATAATTATATATTATATATAAAATAAAATAATATGAAGCGGTTTTTTGCTTGATAGAAGGATTATTACAAACTTTGAATATCCAAACAGATTTATTCTGTTAGTTTTCTTCAATTTTTAATTCAAAAAATTTATTCAAGAAACTTCAAGAATTAAATTAATGCCTGATAAGCACCGCTTATATTTAATAAACGTATAAAATCAAAACTAATGAGTTTGTATAATGTTTGTATAATGAGATTGTATAATGAGATTGTATAATGATACAATATCAAATGGAATTATGAAAAAACTAACGAATATAAATTGTCAATTAAAATTAATTAATCAATAAATGTTTTTTTCTTTCGTTCCAGGCATGCGTACTGAACTCATCAGACAAGCGTACGTTAATTTTTGAGGATGTGCTACATGTTTTGAGAGTTTTTTGAAGTTATTTATTTAAATATATTAAATATTTAAAATAAATTAGTTTTTGAAAAGTTCTTAAAATAATGTTGTATATTTTAGTTTTCATAAATATAATATCAGAAAACAAAACATTTTGTTACAAGCAGGGCAACGTACGCTTGTCTGATGAGTTCAGTACGCATGCCTGGAACGAAACAAAAAAACATTTATTTATTTATTTCAATTCACAATTCATATTCGTTGGTTTTTTCTTAATTCCATTTGATATTGTATAATGAGTTTCGATTTTATGCGTCTATTAAATATAAGCCGGTCTTGTAAGACATTAATTTAATTCTTGAAGTTTCTTGAATAAATTTTCTGAAATTAAAATTGTGGAAGACTAACAGATTGAATATGTTTTGATATTCAACCTTTTTAATATGTATATTAGATGAATAATCCTATCTATGTTCTATACTAACCTAACCTTAATTCTAAAATTCGTAACTCTAACGTTAACAAGAAATGTTTTAATTTGAATGGTCAAGTTTTATATACATAAACTTTATTCTACGTTTGGTAAGTTTGGTCATCCATTAACAATGTTCCTCTAATATTGGCTTTGTTCTATTTCAGGATTTTGTTTTGTTTCTTTATGAAAGTTTCTGGAATGTTCTGATTTCTCAGCCCACTTCATTGATTGCTTCCTATGGATTTAAATTGTTGAATTCTTCATTGATATTTGGGATTTTTCAATTCATAACACTCAGGTAACGTAATTTTTATCACATTTCCATTCACCATAATAATTTTAATTTAATTTCTTAGATTTTGGAACTGGATTATTGAGAGAGAAATGTTCTATTTTGAGACAAACTGATGTGAACTCTGCTCTCGTATTTTTTAGGCTGACACACTTTTTCCGTGTCTTCCCTATTTATAGTTTTCACGAAAAATTGAATTTCAAAGCTTACTAGCTTCTGCCAAAATTATTGAAAAAATGATGCTTTCATCGATTTTAAAAAATTTACAATATTTTATGGATTAAAATTACTGCTGAGAATCAACCTTTTCCTTAAACTACATTTTGATGTATGTTTCATGTTAAACAGAACAGTGAAAATCTTGCTTTTCATCTGTAAAGTAAATCAAGTGTCAAATTTCACCAAAGTTTAACTGTTTATGCTTATAACTTATGAATTATTTAAAATTACCTATGAAATTGATTAAATTTCTTTAGCTTAGATGCTATTACAAATTTACGTGTGCATAAACATCTTCAAGGATATTTCTTACATTCTTAATTTCAAAATATCTGATATAGACACTATGTTTTCCTACATTAATTGACTTTTGATTAAATTTGTCCTATTTATATAATTCTGGTGAGTTATATTTAATTTAGCTCGTTCTTCTTCAATGATTTCACTGAACTTTATATGTGATTCATGATAGTAACAAATCTTTTCAACAATTTCCTCATTAATTTCAAATTATATATCTAAATTCAAATTACTTCTGTTTATTGCAACTGCCTGTTTTTTCATTGAATAATTGTGAATTGAAATCTTTCTGTGAATTTTATTTATAAATTGTCAACAATTTTCACTCGACTAGTCGTTATGTACTCCGAATATGCATTTTCTTCATAATTTTGGCTTGTGAGTATCTTTATGAATTGAATTATTAATATATTTATCATAATAGATATTATTTAATTAATTTTGGTCTGGTTACACTCTAACGAGTCAACTCATATTCAACGGTGAGTTTTTTCCTCAATATATAATAATTGTTTAATTTAACTGTAAATTCCATAACAATGCTTCCTCTCAATGGTGTCCTTTCTGTTTCAGGAATTTGTATTGGATTCATCAAAAATGATTTTTCTCGAAAGTTCCGAATTCACAGCCAACTTCGTCCATTTTCTTCGTAGCGTCTAAATTATTTGATACCTGATTTATATGTTGCATACCTCCATTAAACATATTAATTCAGAATAATAATATTATTTTCTTTTTAGGTTACGGAACTGTATACTTCTGAAGATTAAATTTTTTTTTCGAAAAAAACGACGAGGTCTCGGCTCTGTACAATTTCACACTGATCTCACCTTGTGCCCACCACTTGCTTTTATAGATTTCTCGAAAAATTGAATTAGCTCACTAGCATTTTTTGATATGCTTGAAAAAGGGTACTTTCAATGATTATACAGAATTTACCCTATTTCCTGGGTTGAAAATATTCCTGAATATTAGCCAAATTTTTGTCTGAGTTTTGATTCCTGTATTAGACACAGTGATAGTCTGGCTTTTTGTACGTGAAGTATTTCAAATGTCAAAAGTTCACAAAGTATAATTTCTAATGCTTCAAACTCAAAAATTACTTAATATTATCTATGAAATTTATTACATTTCTTCAGCTCATATGCTACTTCAACTTTTTCCATGCATAAGAATCTTCGAGGATATTTTTTATATACATATTTTCAACATTTCTGACTCAGACACTATATCAATAAATTAATTGAATTTTGATTGATTTTGCCCTTTTTACTTTACTTTTGCAAGTTAGATTTGATTTAGCTTGTTCGCTGTCAATAATTTAACTAAAATTGTTTAGGATTCATGATAATAACAAATCATTTGATCGTTTTCTTTACCAATTTTAAAATAGATATCTTAATTCAAATGACTTCGTTTTCTTACAAGTTTGGCTGTCTTTACATTGAACAGTTATGAATTGAATTCTCTCTATGAGTTCAATTTAAAATTTTTCAAAATAATTTCTGATATTTAAGTCTCATTCAAAGAATGTTCACTTGACTAGTGGTTATGTACTCCAAATATGCTTTATCTTCAAAATTTAGGCTTGTGAGTATTTTGTGGGTTAAATTATTGATATCTCCCTTATACTTGATCTTATTTAATGGATTTTGACCTATTTACTCTCTAACAAGTCAACTTATATACATGGGTTATTCTTTTGCTCACTATTTTTGTAAAATTGTTCATTTTACCTGTAAATCATAACTATTTATCAATCATTCTATTGCTATATGCAATGAATATAGCTATGCTACATTTTGATGACTGTGCAAAATTAAACTTCGCAGCTGCACCGATACAAGTGCTTAATCATATTTTATTGAGATAAGAAAATGCTATAAATTATTATTACGTCCAATCCGACGCCGATTTTACCATTAGATCCTAGCTCATTTATTACTTTACAATTTTCCAAATAGTTTTGTTTTAAAAAATAAGAATTTCGATCAAAAAAATATATTTGGCGAGGAGAATGGGATTGTGCAGGTCTCATTGAAAAAAAATATTGTGATTGTGCCAGTTCTGCTAGAAGAAAGAGTGCATCAACGTTGTTCCAAAGGTTCCAAAATCCAGTTGGTCAATCAACAGCAATCTTACCAGACCGTCGGTTTCAACCGTTCAGCACAACAGGACAGGGATCAGACAACCAACCCGAAGCCCGATTACCCGATAAGCGCCCCGTGACGACTTCACTGGAATTTCTACAAAATTCGGTAAGAGAGCAAAGTCCTCTTATACAATCCCCAGTAATCAACCTGACCTTAAGTTGAAAATCATTCTTTTTCCACAGTTTGGAGTGTTAAACTTATAGTTTTCCTAAGTTTTCTCTGAAACCGATTTATTGAGTTTTTTCCAAAGTTCATTAGAAAGAAAAAAACGAATAATATCCATTATTTCGATCACATTATTTTGAATAGTACCTCTATTAAACAATTTACTGGTAAAAAGGGCAAAAGGCCTGATAGAGTGACAATGGCGATTGAAGCATTAAATTGAGCGATCGCAGAAATGTTTGGATTACTTTTACTCAAATATTCCGGAAGTGAAAATGCATTACACTCCTTTATTAAAGGTGGCGAACATTATCTTCAAATGTTAACCAATAAAAACGAGTCAATTAACACTCATTGTTTTGCTGCAGTGAAATCCAAATTAATTGGTAGAGCACTAGTAAAGTATCGACATCTGATATTCCTAATAATTGGAAATTATTAAAGAATATTCTCTATACAAAATATGGCGATAACATAAACCTAGACGTGTAAATGCATGAATTACAATTTTTATCGAAAAAACCCAATGAAGATTCAATAAGATATAATGATATCTGTATAATTATCTTTGAAATTAAGAACCAATTATAGAATGGATGCAGATGCAAATGCTGCCAAAAAGCCACTTCAAAAATCCAATATTCTTAGAATTTGCAAAACCATTTTTATTTCAAATTCTCTCTCAGAATTAGGAATCCATGTTTCGTCTCATTAGAGACGGCCCTGTCGTTCGACATTATTTTGTCATCGACACTTAGGTCTTTCCATATTAACAATTTGGATCTAGCAGTTCGAACGGTTCGACGCTTCAGATAATTTGTTTTTCAATGATTATTTATGGCCTTAGAAAACATGGAAAGTCTTTTAGAGATTTTGATATATTTATGCCAGTTAATTTCATATGACATTGCATTCGGAATTATAAACTCTTTATGTCCTTATTCTACAAGTATGAATCTTATTATAATACTATAACCAAAAAGAAGATTAATTCCATTAATTCGGTGCACCCAGAAACAGTTTTCCCACTCAATTACGTTAATATTCTTCTTTTTGTTAGAAGAGATGTATCGAGCACCCCTAACGTTCAGTATTTGAACATACTGTAAAATCATTATCGTTCGTGTAGTCAAATATGTCGTACGTAGCTTGTGACATTTCGTTCTAAGCTATTGTTGTTAATATAGTAATCCAGTCGTTGGCCAAAGTATTGGAAAATTCATTACATTTATTTTTAGTGTAATAATTATACCTTTTAACTTGCTTTATATACAGTAAACCAAGAATTATAGTTCGTTGTTATCATGGTGTAATACGAGTATTTTACTTTAATTCCTTATAATCTTCGTTGGTTTATCTTATTAGATAAACAAAGCTAGTTCATCATTGAGATAACTACATAGAAGTGCCCTTGAGGTAAAACTCTGCGCTAAAACACGTGACACCAAAATGCACTTAACCCATCGAAATTAATCAGCGAGATTAATGTCTCTTATTTCAGAATACTGAAAAAATAGGCAGAATACTGCGGTGAACTAACTGTGGTACGTTACATTTGGTCCATACGGATCTTCGAAACATTTGGTCCATACGAGTCTTATATACGATACTGGAAAACATTGAACTGTCAGGGACATTGGTACCTGGTTCCTGGAGAAACCAGCGAATGCAGAACCAACCATTGGAGCTCAACATCAAGTGCTTATTAGTGTGAACGTGAAAGTTAATCGAAATAAGTGCGCTGAAATTGTATCGTTTCACGTGCATTCAGGATTATTCCAGGATTTAACATGGTAAGTCTAATATAAATTCTAATTGACAATTTATATTTATTGGGTTTTTTTATTTCATTTGATATTATATAATGAGGTTTTGATTTAATATATATATTTTTTAGAAATTAATTTAATTTTAAAAGTATTTTAATTAAATTTTTTTGTAATTAAAATTATAGGAGACTAACAGATTAAATCTGTTTAGATATTCAGATTTTGTAATAAACCTTGTTCAAACGAGGATACCGTGAGGTCTTACGGCCAGTTTTATAAACAATATCAAGAGGCTTCTTTATAATAAAGTCTCTTTCTGAAAAAGGATCCTCTAATGGGACCAATATTACGTATCAGTTTCATAATCGCACATCGACCATCCTTTACTTAAAGCTTTAGTGCACCGGTCATATGTTTCCAACTGTAGGCTATCCTGAGAACTAGTGATTTTATGAACACAGTTGGTGTTATAATTGTAAGTTATACTTCGGAACTTGTAAAAGAAGAAAATAAGCATCAATCAGTCTTTGCATAAACATGCTTATGTGCGAATTGCTATATTTTAGTAAACGTGACTTATATGAATGAACATGGAAGAAAAAAACTTATATTGAATTAATTTTAAACCTGAGGAAGAACTACGTCTCTTGTAGTTTATTGAAAAAGAGAAATATGTAACTGAGAACAAAAGTACCAATAAAATATCAAATAATGAAACGGTATGTACAGAGAGTATATAATTTCGCACTAGCACAGCTGATTTATAATTTTAATGTTATAGGATAAAGCCTGTCAGAGAATAGCAACTGCTTTCAATGCAACATCTCTCCATTGGAGAAGTAGACACCAGCTCAAATCCAAGTACGACGATATAAAAACTAAAACAAGGAAGGGGGTAGCTGCTCAACGCAGTCATATTAAAGATACTGGTGGTAGGGCTCATACATTGGATACATTTGATCCTGTGCTAGAGTTAACTTTATAAATCATAAATTTGAAAAGAGAACTGGGCTTCTGACCCCTTTTGAATTCTGATGGTGTAAGTATGTAAGCCCCATTATGTTTAATTTGTTTGATATTTTGTGTTTTGTCGGACACTCCAAAAGAAACACAACCAATGCAGCCTACATCTGCTACAATAGAGGATGTAGAAGTGCCCAATTTTCCGGTGTGTAATAATTTAAGTCGATAAAATTATGAATAACGTTCTCATGGCTACAATATTTCGGATTTTCTCTGTAATTGATGAGAGCAAACCTAATGGCAGCCAGATGAAATTGAAGTTCAGGTAATTCATAAATATTTTGTGATGTCCATCTTCCTATTGAAATTTTTGTATGTTTAGGCAAATAGTGACTTAGGATGCTCATTTTTGGAGGAATTAGTGCCAGCAACCCCTGTTAAGGTTTGTTGGATACTTTTTCATTTTCATCTTAATTAAATTGATAATACGAACCCACTTACCGAAGCGAAGGAGATATTTTATAAAAAAACAGCTCTAGTAGAAACTCAGATAGAGGCTATCAAGGAAAATACTGGAAGAAAAGAAAAGGGGCATTCGAAGTTAACAATATTATTAGATTCACAAATTACGGTAATGGAGAAAAATTAAATAATAGTAATTAAATGCTTTTTTTAATGCACTTTCTGCGAAAAGCGCTTTTAGAATTCTATCACCATTGCTTCAGACTGTGAAATCCCCTCAAATTGAATTGAAAACAGAAATTACAATAACATATAATTTTTTCATTCCCTTATTCACACTCTACACTTTTTCAAATGTTACCAAAAGTAAAGCACTGAATCAGAAATACAAACATGGAAACCTATCTCAATACATACCTGGTAAAATTATATGAAATCTTGTCATGTTGAAGACACAATTTAAATATGAAGCACAGTTTCACAAGCGATAAAAAATTTATTTTTAATTATTATACAAATATAATTATGACTTAGCAAAATGTTCATTAATAATCACCTGCCTCACTTGAGGAGCAGCATTAACACTAGTTGAATTTATTTGAACGTTTTCTTCCTCCTGCAACTTATGTATGCATTCATCTGGAAATATTTCATTCATATCTGTAGTTATATTGTGCAATACAGCTATAGCAACAATAATTACCCTTATGGTCGTTACCTTTACACTGAATAAGTAAGCTCACCTCTTTCTAAAATTATTTGGAAACAGCAGAAATCTGTTTTACATTTTTGGAACAATTACTCGACGAAGTAGACCGAGCGTATGATACCTTCATGGAAATTCAATCCGAGGTGGAAGTATATTGGATGATGAATTTGCTGAAAGGTAATGGGTAGCCTTTCGCAAAGCAAGACAGTTGTTTAAATTTCGAGAGTCGAACAGGACTCCGGTATCGTCTCTGCAGGATTTACGACCCTACTGCGAATAATCGAACCAAACTTAGCAACTTGCCAAACATAGCCCTTCAAACGAAGGATATATAATTAAATCCCTATTTAGTGAAAACAGATTTCACGGTATCCAATACACCACATATACCCGTGCTTAAATTCCTTCACAGTTCCGTTTCCAATACAAAATTGGAATTGGCACATAACACTAAGAAGACTAATAAATCAGTCGTCAGTTCACTTGACGCATCGCAGAACGTAAAAACTTCAAGGGAACGTTCGCCCATAAGGGTCTTTGGTCAAAATACCGTCCTTCTAAACTCTCATTGTGCTTTAAACTACCAGATGTTGCAGCGGAATTACGAAATCTCTTCTAATGGAATATTCAGGACGATTAGTTATCGAAACAAAATGAGATTCAAAATTATGTCTTAACCTTAACTACGGATATAAAAATGCACTTTCAAATCCGTAGAAATTTTGACTATGTATGTACAAGGCACATTACAGCGATCTTGTTATTCGGGGCAAATGCCCCACAAGTGTTTACAAACACACATTTTTCATCCTAGCCCACTACCGCTAATGCAAAATTCACCAAAGTGGCTTCTGAAAAAATGGCAGGCACTGATTTACAAGAGGCATGTTATTCCTTCCCATCAAAATTTATAAGAAGAAACATATCGATCGCGCTGTTCCTCGTTTTGTTATTCGCATAGCGGAATTGCGTTTTGAATATACAGGTAAATATCCAGAGTGGATATAACATCGCCATAAACTTACATAAATGTAGAGATAAAGAAATTCTGATGAATTATTGATTAAGAAATTTATTCAAACATTCACCATTTTTTTCGATCGATTAAAGGTAAATATTACCTGCTTTGTTTTATTTTGCACTTGTGAGTGGACTGTACATAGGTATATAAATTGTGGTAGAATTATTGCATTTATTGCGGAGCGACATTGACTTGGTCCGTTGCTGTCTGCCACAAATTTGGCTTTTGTTTGGGATTCGGGTTGCGCACATGCTCCACAACCCTTCTTCCAGTTACAGGTGGCAGATTTAAACAATAATATTGGCGTTAGCATGAACCGCCTACCTTGAAATTAGTTAATTGCAACAATATCACACAAATATAAACATAATCTAGATAAAAAAGAAATAACGATAAATTCATAACAATTGCTTGACAGATGAGTACATAAAAAAATATAAAGTTTTTCATTTATTATCAACATCTTGTTCAGTTGGTGAGAGACAAAATTTGTTAACTGGTATCTTTAGCACACTACCGTCACCAAGGTTTACGGATACAATTCGCAATTTACTATCACTGCCCGGAAAACACTCTATAACTCCAGCCATTTTCTACACAAGTGGAGGCAAGTTATCTTCTTTTATGAGCACCAATCTGTCAGGTTTCAGTAGGTTCCCATGACTTGTTCTCCGTTTCAATCTGGTCTGTATATTTCCCAGATATTCCAAACTCCATCTTTTGCAGAATGATTCGACAAAATCGCTGTCAACTTGAGATGATTCTCGGGGGTACAGGTCTCATCATTTTCTGGTAGTGAAGTTAACGTTGTCCCAATCAAGAAGTGTGCAGAAATGAGGGATCAGTATGAGGATGCATAGGATAAAGGAGTCTTGAATTCAGAATAGCTTCTGTCTGACATAAGATTGTACAAAAATCCTCAAAATGTAGATGAGTATTACCTAATTCTCTTTTCAAATGAAATTTTTAAATTTTGATATTTGATTCCCACAACCCTCCAAAATTTGGGGCTCTAGGGGGAATAAACTTCCATATAATTTTTTCATTTGCAAATTGTTCTCTCAGTAATTATTTATTGTTGTCGAAGAATTTTTTAGGTTTGTTATTAGCACCTACGAATTGTGTACCGTCAGAAAAAAAAAACTGCTGGTTTCCTATTCTAGCAATAAATCGTTCGGAACACTCTAAGAAGACTGGACTTGAACTTGTGATTAATTCTAAATATATAGACTTGGCCACCATGCAGATGAAAATACAAATCCAAAACTTGATCAAGCAAGGTTTACGAGTCTTTCAAAATGAACGGTTCTGCATAATCACAGCCGATTGTATAGAATGGAAATGACAGACTTGTTCTTGCCTTTGGTAAACTTCCCTCCATATACTCAATCGTTTTTGGCTTGTTTTAAAACAAATAACACAATCATGAACTATTTTTCCTGCAAGGTTTCGACCATTTAATATCCAAAAACGTTCTTTAATTGAATAAAGTAATTGTTGGGTACCACAGTGACTCAGATGTTCATGTATCATCAATAATTTACTAAGTGCGTGATTTTTTGGTAAAATTATAGGGTGCTTCTCATCAAATGGTAAAGACGAATTTGTTAATCGATCACCCATTCTAATAATAGACGTCGAATCAAAAAATTAGTTTAAATTAAGAATTGTGCTGAAATTTCTAATTTTAATATTTGGCACCAAATCACTGTTATTTCTGAAAAATTCGGATTTTTGCGCTAGTCTTACGAGTGTATGAAGAGCATTTTCTAATTCTTTCGTAGTCAAACTAACTCTTCGAACCTTCTCGTGGTTATTCACAATGATTTAAAATATTAAACAATATGCCGTGACTCTAAGTAGTCTTGTATATGTTGAAAATCTTTCAAAAATACTAATATCGCTGTTGCAAAAATTAGCAACGGTTACAATGCTTTTCATTTCGGATAATGACTCTGGAGTAACAAAATTTTTATTTATCGGACATTGAAAACTATCTAATCTCAGTCAAGCTGCGCCATGAAACCAAAGATTGCTCCTAATGAGATCACTGTCATAAGAACCTCTAGAAACAATGTCTGCTGGATTTTCTTTAGCCTTCCAGTCATTCGCATATGACAAATAGTGTATTGTCGCTACACGATTAGTTACAAACGGTTTCTGATTGTCTCGGTCTTTACTTGACGGAAATTCATCTTCAATATGAGAAAAACAAATATTAAATTCCGTTATTTTATTGATTTACACGACAATTGTTTCATCATACCATGACTTCATCAGGTGAGTATTTAAATACTCACTTGTCGAAAGCGCAGGTTTGGACTGAGAAAATTATATTCTTTACCCCACATCTTGTAAAACAGCGTGTACATCCAATTTTCGAACAGTGAAATTCTCCTCAGAATCTATAATGAATACTCTTTCAAACAAGCTCATTTGAAATAATGGCGCACTTCGCATCAATATTTTATGAGCTATTGAATATCCGGAATATTCGATTCATAGACACACGCATACAAAACGAAATACTTTTCGACATCTTATTTACACTTTCGCAAATAAATGCTTTGATACCTCTTCCACCATCAATTTTCATATGTGATTTGTTCTCGAAATTTCCCTATTTCTTTTTGACACCTGCTAGCTCTTGCATTGAATGTTCTGCAGCTTTCATTAGCCTTTCTTTCTGGTCGACTATTTATCTTCTCACATGCTGCTTGAATCGATCTGAAGCTTGAGATATCATTTATTTTCAATGCTATGTGAAAGATCACAGAAGAAATTCGTTTACTCTGAATTCAACCCATTTCAAAATCTAAGTGGCTTATGCTAAGAATTTTGACATTTCAAACCATTGTCGGGTAATTATTGAAATAGAAAAATACGCAAGTGGTAGATTGTTGTATTTTCATAAAATTTGCATTAAGAGAATTATCGAAATGCCGTCATTTACGAATATTTGGTATACTGATATGTTGTTAGTTTATGGATTTTATAAGTGAAGCTGCTAGGAAATATCGAAGGCTATATCCGGATCGTCGAATTCCTAACCACCAAATATACGAACATGTTAATCGCTCACTTCGTGAAACTGGACACTTTCCGTCAGTAAGTAAACGAGAAAGAGCAAGTTCGATGGTAAACCATGGAGAAATAATAAAAGCGATCCAAGAAAATCCCTCAACCAGCACTCGGCGTCTTGGTTCGGTTTTAGGTTTGCCACATTGTCAGGTCTGGCGAGTTCTGCACCGTGAAAAGTGGCATTCGTTTTATTTACAACCCGCCCAAATCTTGGAGCCAGGCGATGAACTACCGAGGATGCATTTTTGCAGATGGGTTTTTGGGAATCAGCGAGCTATCTTCAGACCGCTTTTTACTGCCGGAGGGACCTTCACAAAAAATGGCATTTTGGATGTTCGCAATGCACATATTTGGTCAAGAGTAAATCCGAAAGTTACTAGGAAACATAATTCAAAATATTGTTTTTCAGTCAATATTTGGTGTGTAATTTACAATAATCGCTTAACTGGACCATATATTCTTCCACACAGGTTGAATGGAGTGACATATCTGCAATTTTTAATCGAGCATTTGCCAGGGCTCTACAATGATGGAAGCAATGTTCCAAGAGGAATGTACTTACAACATGCTGGAGCTCCGGCACATTTTACCCGTAATATTGTAGAGCATTTGACTGAAGTTTATCCAGATCATTGGTTTGGTAGAGGGAGACCTCATGACTGGCCTGCAAGATGGGGGCACTTGAAAAATGAAGTTTACTCTAAAGAAATCATAGACAGGGAGCATCTGATTAATAGTATTCAAGCTGCATGTGAAGCAATACGAAATCGCCCGGAAATTTTGAAGAAAGTTGTAGCTCATTTGATTACAAGAGCTAGAAAATGTTTAGAAGAAAGAGGGGGTATTTTAGAGAACAAGTTTTAATTTTTTCTCTTATTTATTGCCAATTTTTTTTCAGTCCCATATATGTTTATAACATACATTTTATATTTTTATTATTAAGTCCGTTTTGTAATATTCCAATTAAATGTTCAATTTTAATTCGAATTTTCGGTTATATTTAGTTTTGCAAAAAATACTTGATGTTTCCCCTATATTCATATATTGGATGGAATAAGATGTAGTACAATACCTTAGTCATGTTACTGAGAATTTTAATCGATTCATAATGAATGGACGCATTATTCGGAGATTCACAGGTCCGTGTTTACAATAAATTGAAAATTCCTAATATTCAGTGGTTCATAAAATGATAATGCGAAGTGCGCCATTGATCCTAATAGGCTTGTTTGAAAGATTATTTATTGTAGATTCTGAAGAGAATTTCGCTTTTTGAAAATTTGATGTACAGGGTGTTTTACAAGATGTGGGATAAAGAATGTAATGTTCTCAGTCCAGACCTGTACTATCAATAAGTAATTATGGGCAAATATTCGGTATGCCGATTAAAAGTTTTGATAAAATACATAAAACATCCAGAAACTCTTAAACGAATATAGTTAGGACATATTTCGAGCACTGATTCAGACTCACCAAAATGTCCTGCATCTGCTCTGAGAGCCTGTACAATAATTCGTGAAACACCCTGTATATGCAGGAACCAAATCATTGTTTAAAACTATCTGCGAACATATGAAGTTCATAGGGACAGGTTTAGAAATTGCAAAATGTCTGATGATTTTGAAATTTTGTAATCGTTGTATATCATTCACGAAACTCAACCAAACTCCCTTCAGTTTACTGGAAACTTCCTGATCCCAGTTTAATTTTTCTTTCCAAAGCAATTGCATAACTAATTTAGCCCACATTATACCCTAAAGTATTTAAAGACGCATTCCATAAAACTCCTAATGTTTTTGAATTTTGATTTACACTTAACATCAAAATATTAGACGTTTCATTGCCATCAATTTTGAAATGTTTATTGAAGACGAATGATTAGTCATCCACTTTATCAGGATATATTCAGCTTCTTCTAGCACTCTAGGGTTTTCTACTTGTAATTTTATAAGTTCTCCTTTGTCTTCCTCTCCTTCCAAATAATCATCAACAAAAGCTTTCCAAAATGGACTGACTCACCCTTGCATTCAAACTAGCTTGCATGATTGCGGTTTCCTTCAAAACTCTAACTGCTGAAAACGGTGACGATGCGTTTACATAAGTGGCAGTTAAGAGCTCGAAACACCTCCACCTTTCCTTTCCTGAAAACCACCAAAAGATCGGCTTGTATCTCATATGATCGGGATGTATCCAGATTTGCCTGAACATTTTCGCTATATCTGCACTGATGAGATATGAATGTAGTCTGAAACGCAGCAATATTTGTATAAATTCAATTTGGATGGTGGGACTTAAATTTTTGCGTATCATTCATTGAGATATTTCTGCCCGTTTTCGCAGAAAAATCGAATACGATGCGACAGGGTGTTGTTGAATTTTTGAAAATTGCATGATGTGGGACCTAATACTCTGTGCCAACATCATTAAAGTTATTTATGTCATCCTCAATTGGTCTAAGATGACCGAAAGCAGATACTCTTCCATAAATTGATTATATTGATCTCGTAGATGGTTGTTTTATTCAGAAAGGCGCTCTTAAGTGCCTTAAGTAATTTTCACTGAAATGTTTTTCGCAAAATTCATTTTTAATAGCCAGTTCTAAGCTTCATCTATTTCCCAAAATGTTTTCAAATTATCATTTAGCCAGCTGTCTGCATCAACGCTTATACTCAGGCAACTACTAATATCGGGTGTTTTTTTAGAGTGACAGAACTTTAAATTGAAATAAAACACATTTAAATTAAGATTGAAGCCAATTTTGTTTTTATTTGAAAGATAATTTTATGACATTTATGTTTGAAAAATAATTTCCGGCATATGTCCACCACCACTAGCTCTGAGGAACCGCATTCGACCAGATCAGTTTTGGACCACTTTTTCGAGTAATTCAGGCTTTATTTCATCAATAACACAAGTTATGTTGGATTCCAAAGTGTCTATTGTTTCTGGTTTATCAGCATAAACCAATGACTTGACATAACTCCAAAGAAAATAATACAGTGGGGTTATGTCGCATGATCTTGGAGGCCAATTTATTGGACGATTTTTCGAAATAATGTTATCGCCAAATCTTTCTTTCAATAAATCAATTGTTACGGTAGCGGCATGAGGTGTAGCACCATCTTGTTGGAACCAGAACCATTCGATAGCATTCAAATTGAGAAACAAATAATCATCGATCATCGATCTGTAACGAGCACCATTCACTGTAACATTAGCTCCAGCATCTTATTCAAAGAAATATTGTCCGATGATGCCTCCAGCGTGTAAAACACACCATACAGTTCATTTTTCAGGGTATAATGGAACCTGCAGAACTTCTTGAGTATTTTTTTCACTCCAATTTTTCTTGTTTACATAGTTTATCCAGAATCAACTTCAAGTTGTTCTAGGGCCCAATCAGCAAACAAGCGATGTTTATTATGGTCAAGTGACTTTAGTTATTGAACCAGTTGGATCTTGTATGGGTGTAGACCAAAATCATTACACAAAATTTTCCATATGGTGGATGCACAGAGTTCAACTTGTTGTGAACGTCGACGAATAGACAAATCTGGATCATCATTAACACTATGACTTATAGCAGCGATATTTTCTTCTGTACGTACAGTTCTTTGTCTTGTTGTTGTTGCATCGAGTAGAGAAAATGTTGTCCGACATTTATCGATAGTTCGACGAATAAGCTGCTCTGGTCGGGAAGATATAAATTAGGGGTGAACCACAAACCACAATAGTCCGTGCGGACGCAGTGGTAGGGTGTACAGACGCCCTCTCCCCATAAATAACATAACATAACCCTTGTCAGAAGAGTTCAGTACGCATACTTGGAACGAAACAAACAAACTTTAATTTTTTTATTAATTTAAATTGACACTTTATACTTGTTGGATTTTTTTAATTCCATTGGATATTGTATAATGAGATTCTATTTAATACGTCTATTAAATATAAGCAGTGCTTATAAGACATTAATTTAATTCAAAAAGTTTTTTTTGGGTAAATTTTTTTTTTATTAAAATTGTAGAAGACTAACTGATTAAATCTGTTTTGATATTCAAATTTTGTAATAATCTTTCTATCAAGTAGAAAAGCGCTGCTTATTATTTTTTTTTAACTGATGAAGAAGTAGACGAAAGTTTAAATCTTTTGAATTCTGCAGATGAACATGATGAACAGAAACTTGTAACTTATTCATGACAACATTTGAACCGTTTCAATTATTTAATTATGGATTACCAAAGGGAAACAAATAACATTAAAAACTCAAATTTGGAATTTGCCCAAACGGCAAACTGTAGATTCTTACAGCATTCGAACAAAATTAATTTTTGATACTCTTGAAGGAATTTTAAGTGAAAACATGAAGATAAAACGAGGTCTTGTCAACATTGGAGAAACAATTTAGAAAATTCTATATACGATAATAAAGAATTTTTTGGGATTATTTTAAAAGCATAGAAAAGAATTGTAAAAAGTATTGATGAGGAGTCAGAAGCAATAATTGCTATAATTGTAAATGATTTAGAAAATAAATACACAGTTTTTCTTAACTACATTTATTACATGAATCAATTTTACCCCATGTATATAAAAAATTTGAATATCCAAACAGATTCAATCTGTTAGTCTCCCATAATATTTATTGGAAAAATATTTATTCAAAATTAAGTAATGTCTTATAATCACAACTCATATTTAATAGACGTATAGAATAAGAACTCAATAAACAATATCAAATGGAATAAATAAACCAACAAATATAAATTAACAATTAAAATTAATGAGACAAAATCCTTTTTTTTATCCTACAATTATAATATGAAAACTAATTCCTTTTCAAAATTACAAAACATAAGTCAATAAAATCTCAGAGAATATAATTTATTCAATATATTCAAATAAGTTACTTACTTATATATATATATATATATATATATATATATATATATATATATATATAGATATATATATATATATAACATTCTAACAATTCTTGTTGTCCAGAGGATCACCTCCTTCTGAGCTTTACTTATCAACTCCTGATCCAGTTCAAGGAGTTCCGTATTTTCTGCCAGGTGGCTCTCAACCAATCCATTCGTGGAGATTATCAGGGGCAGAATCTTTACCGTTCTTAGCTGGTGTATCTCTTTTATTTCAAAAGCCAGGTCGTGGTACTTTGTTAGTTTCTCCGTGTACGCTCTACTTATGTTATCATCTGCCGGGACGGTTATATCAATGATTGTTGCTTTGCGGTTTCCTTTATCAAAGATCACGATGTCGGGCCTGTTGTGCGGCACCGATCTATCCGATATTATCGGGTTGTCCCAGTAGAGTTTGAACTGACTGTTTTCAAGTATCGGCTTGGGTAAGTATTCGTATATATATATATATATATATATATATATATATATATATATATATATATATATATGTATATATATATATATATATATATATATATATATATATATATTCATAATGGCATCAAAATGCGTAATAGACTTCCAGAGCACATATCTGGACTTGATGCGACGGCATTCAAAAATGTCATCAAAGGCATTCTCACCGATAATGTTTTTCATTCCAAAGATGAGTTTATTACACATGGTTTCCTGTGAATCCTGTTCCTGACAAATCTCAAAATTGCAAAAAATTCCTTTTTATATGTACATATATTTTTGTTCAGTTTGCTCGTAATGTGTGTATTTTGGTTATGCTATGTGATTTTATGCATGATGTCTATACAATTATCTATATGTTCATTTGACGCACCCTGTAGCGTTTTTGAGGGAAATAAATGAATAAGAATATATCCAAGATGTCGAACAATGAGTGTAGATTTCTCAGCGGAAGAGCATCGGACTCGTGACCGGGAGGTCCGGGTTCGAATCCTGTTCAGGTGGAAAAAGGAAATTTTCTAGTTGAACTGGTGTCTGTCACCATTTCACTGTTGGGTCAAAAATTAACAGTGCTGTGACCTAAAGTGGCGCAAGATCGCAGTTACTAAGCCTACCTAGAACATAACTGAAATCCTAACTCGCACAAGATGAAAAAGCTTCTGAGGGATCTTCACAGAAGATCTAGGAGTATCAGGATAATGATAACAATAATCGTGGAATCGGTTGCTCTCAATGCTCCGTTAAAATATATAGATTCGATGATTCTATTGAATTGTGCGAAAACTAATCCTATTAAATGTGTGTTATCTGTGGAAGGTTTCGAAAAACTTGGCGAAAATCCCACAGATAAATGGAGTTCCGATGCCTGTCGACAACCCATGGCTCCTGATGTGGGACGAGTCAAGATTGGCACCTTGAAAACTGTATTGGAATGTCAATTCCAACAAATAGAGGACCTAATGACAGAAATATGCGTTTTTCCCACGAACAAAAACGTTATCGCAGAAACAACTGACATGAGTGAATCCTAGATTCCACATATTGGGATTTCCGTTGCCGGCCCATCTGAATTGCATGCATTTCAATCTTATGTGGTTATGACTCAGAAAGACAAGGAAAATGTCATCAATAAGAAAGCAGTGGCGGAGTTGGATGAAAGAATCAAAAAGGATGTCTCTGCGGAATGAACTTTAATTACATCTGATAAGCAATTCCATCTCAATCTGGGTCTACAACTCTAAATCTCAAAATTGTACACTTGTACTAAATGTACTTCTGCTGACAAATCTCTACATGGTCCCTACGAGCTGGATTACCTTCCAGATCTGGTCACGACACAACTCCCTCCATTTGGGTAAAATAATTCAACTCTCTGAACTTGTATTATATGAATTTTAGGATGTGAATAAAGCATTAAAGTCTAATATACATTCCTCTTTCACCCCCATTTGAAGTATGCTTAACTAAGAATTTGCATACTAATTGGTTGATGTTTAATCAATTACTTTCGAAGAATCCAAAAAGGTATCTCTACATACCAAGCAATTCTTTACAGGGTATTTGTAAAATTAAAATTGGTAGGTAACGAACATAATTGAAGCCCATATATGATTAATGCTTTTATCATTTCACGACTTCCCCAATATTTTTTCCGAAATGGTGGAAAATATTATTTGAATTGAATCACTTAATGTTTTGTGGAAAATTTAAATTATTAAATGATTGACTGTGGTGGCTCCCATTGACGTACTGTTTATATTTCTGAGAATAATGTCTCCATAATTACTCGATCTCGATGTTTCATTTCAGGAAATATTGGAGTTGAGTACAATATCAAGAAAGTTTTTTATATAAATACATGTTATAAACGCATGTTGTGGAGATAAGGTGTATTTACATCGCTCTCTACGAATTGTTGTTTTATTATAGTATTTTGTTACTTTTTAAAAGTGAGTTTTATATCAAACCATTCCAAAAGTGTCAGGAAATATTTTTCGCGACTCTGTTTTTGTATTTGAGAAGTTTATCGGCTGATTTCTGTCAACATTTTGATCCCGGTTCCCGTGAGAAATTTCCGCCTTGAGGTGGAGAGACGGCACGCAGTTCACATCTGGAGCGCCCTGGTGTTTAGTGAGGTGGACTGTACGGGAGCATCATGGTGATATGTAACGTTTGCACCGCAGGCTTGACAAGCAAGACTCCAGGGTTGAAATGTGCAGGTTCTTGCTCATTATTTTACCATGGAAAATGTGTTAGCATGGGTAAGCAGTCTGTGGTGGATCTCCAGCTTCGTGGTGCGTCATGGCTGTGTCCTGAATGCAGATTGGTCGAAAACAAAGGTCGATCGTCCGTTGTGGTTTCTCCTGGTGTGAAGGAGGATATGGATCCACCTACATCGGCGCTCACCTTGAAAATTGTTCAGAAAACCCAAGATGATATATCAAATTTGAATAAGAAACAGCGGGAAATTATTCATTCCGTCTCCTTTTGCAGTGATCAAATATCATCTTTTCAGATGATTATCAATAAGGTCAATGATAAATTGGATATAATCGAAAGGTTAACACAGGAGAATATTAGTCTGAAGAAGGAGGTAATTAATTTAACTAATAGAGTTGAATCATTTGGAACAACAGTTGAAGTCAAATAACTTGGAAATTCTGGGTGTGCCAGAGAAGTCGAATGAGAAATTACCGGTTATTTTGCAGAAGATCTCCGAAAATATTGAGTTTCCCATATCTTCAGGTGATGTTGATGCCTTGTTCAGGTCAGGCACTGGCATCATTGGTAAGTCTAGGCCAATCATTGTCAAGTTCAATCGAAAAGTCGCTAGAGATGAATTCTTGTCCGCTGCCAGAATGAAGCGCAAATCAGATAGAACGTCGTCTCCCGGACTCAAGATTGATAACATTTCTGATTAGCTGTTCATAAACGAACATCTCACAAGATACAATAAAATTTTATTGAATAAGGCGAAGGAGTATGCACGAAAAAATAACTACAAATATATATGGGTCAGAGAGGGCACTATTTATGCAAGGAAAGATGATAAAGCCAAAGTCTTTAGAATATTCACTGAATCTGACTTGGAAGGACTAAATTAATTTACTTCTTGCTCCACTTAAAAGTTTAATTGCAGTGTTTTATGATGATACTGTCTTTTCTGTATCAGAATGTACGGGGATTGAGATCAAAATTGTCCAACATTTACAATAGTTCTTTGGCTTGCAGATGTGATATTGTGTGCCTTGCAGAGACATGGCTTACTGATTCAATAGTCGATAGTGAGGTTTTTTGTAATTCGTTCGAGGTATTCCGTCGCGATAGAAATGTGTGCAGTTCGGGTAAAAAGGACGGTGGTGGTGTCTTGATCGCGATAAATAAAAATTTGTGTGCTACTTTGAGATCTGAATGGATGTCGGACGCCGAGGATCTTTGGGTGACTATAACTCATGGCTCGTTTCAATTTCACATATGTTGTGTTTATATTCCCCCAGGCAACTCCCATCAACTACAGACTTTTTGTTCTGAATTGGAAAAAATTACTAGTAATCATCCGAGTGATGATCTCATTATTTGTGGGGACTTCAATTTACCATCAATTAATTGGCAATATGACAGTGTGAATAAAAATTGTATCCCATTAGATTTCACTGATGTTCATACAAATTTATTTGTTGATACTATTTCTTACTGTGGTCTTTCGCAGTTTAATCGCTTTGTGAACACCTCTTGGAACACTCTTGATTTGATATTGAATAATAATTTTTCGGTTGGGGATGTTAAAATTTCTGAATCACCCCTCGTGGCCGAGGATAAATTTCATAATACTCTGGAATTCGAATATGTAACTCAGATTGGTTTCACTGCTGCTAGAGGGAAGGTTAACGGTGGTTTCAACTATTCTAAAGCTAATTATCGGGAAATAAGTAGGGAATTGGGTGAGGTTGATTGGGACAACGCTTTTAAGAATAAAAATATCGAACAGTGTACTGAAGCTTTTTATGGAAGTATTTACAAAATAATTGAAAAATATGTTCCTAAATCATGCAATAAATCATCAAATTTTCCATGTTGGTTGAATTCAGCAACAATAAGGGTAATAAATGAGAAAAAGAGGGTTCACCGCAAGTGGAAACGGTATAAAAATTTGCTAGACAACCAAGAATTCAAAATTTTGAGAGGCTGGTCAAATTTCTGATAGAGTCTGACTACAGTAATTATATAGACTCAGTTGAATCCTCAGTCATTTCCAATCCGAAAACCTTGTGGCAGTTCGCGAAAAGTAAAAGAGGAAATCCTGTCGTGGTGTCGATCAGGGATAAAAACTCTGGTAGTGTTTTGGCGGATCATCAGAGCATTGCAAGGAGTTTTCGAATCACTTCATTTCTGTGTTCAATCCGCCTCATTCTGTTAATGTTGCCATGCCTATGAACAATAAATGTAGTTCACACCCTATAAACTTGAGCAGTATCCAGTCTGAGGTTGTTATGAGGAAGATTAATGAGTTGCCCAGTAAGCCCCCTGGACCAGATATGCTGCCAACATGCCTGCTGAAAAATTGTGTGCATGTCCTCGTTAAGCCAGTACACAAATTGTTCAATATATCTTTGAGAGAGGGTTGCTTTCCACAAATATGGAAAACTGCATTGGTTGTTCCAGTACATAAATCAGGCAACAAACAACTATTAGAGAACTACAGACCTATATCTAAACTATGCATTATTGCCAACGTTTTTGAATCGATTATTTTCGATTTCTTATACAATGAGGTTAAAGGCATTTTAAACGTTGAGCAGCATGGGTTCATGAGGGGGCGATCTGTTGAAACCAACTTATTTTTGTACACTCAGTTTCTGCTTGAGCAGATGGACGTGGGTTCCCAGGTTGATGCCGTTTATACTGATTTTAGCAAGGCTTTCGACAAAATTGATCATGCTATATTGATACGGAAGCTTGCTGGTGTTGGTGTGCACGGTGCTTTGCTTGATTGGTGTGCTTCTTACTTGGTGGGTCGGCGTCAGTCAGTTGTGATCAGTGGATGTTGCTCCTCTTATGGGGATTTCACTTCTGGTGTGCCACAGGGGTCACATTTGGGTCCTCTGCTTTTCAACCTTTATATTAATGATATCGCAGGCTGCTTCAGATTTGCCAAATTTTTAATGTACGCTGATGATTTGAAGATTTTTGCTGCTATTTCTTGCCTACGAGATTTGATCGAGTTTCAGGAGGATTTAAATAGACTCCATGAATATTGTCACGAAAACTTTCTGTATCTCAACCTCAGTAAATGTCACCACATAACTTTTTCACGAAATAAAAACATTTTTAGTACTCAATTTAACATCAACAATTGTGTTCTGACTAAGGTATCTCTGGTGAAGGATTTGGGAATAATTTTTGACTCAAAGCTTATCTTTGACAGCCACATCGCTTATATTTCGAAAAAGGCTCACGGTATGCTGGGTTTCATCATTAGAGTTTGTGAGCATTTTCGTAAGCATCAATCCCTTAGAGCATTTTACATAGCTTATGTCCAGAGTGTGTTGAGCTACGGATCGATAATTTGGAATCCTTATTACAATATCTATATTAATCGACTGGAAAACATTCAGAAAAAGTTTATTAATCATGTCAACAAAAAATGTTATAAACATATTACTGATGATCGGGATCGAGTTATGAGGGAGTTAAGGTTAACTACTTTGGCTGACCAGAGAATGTTGAGGGACGCAAAGTTTATTTACAAGATTATTAATTCTCTCGATTCCACTGAAATTGTGAATATGCTCAATTTCAATGTACCTAAATATTGCACAAGAAATAAGTTTTTGGTCCATATAGATCAAAGTTCTTCCAATTATCACCTGAATTCACCATTGATGAGATGCTGCAAAACTTATAATACACTATCTAAACTCGCTGCCGTTGACATTTTTTCTGATTCTTTATTGGCCTTTTTTTTTTTTTTTGCAATTTATGGTTCAAATGAATTTACTGTTTTCGTTGTTATTGGTTTTTAAGTAACATTGTGATTGGATTATTAGTGAATACATAATTTTGGGTTCGTCCCGTCTTGTATTCCTTTAAATAAATAAATATATAATTGAATCAGTCCTTAGTTGGTGAATATCCATATCAAATAATATTTAAGCAAGGTTATTCCGATCTTCACGATTTATTACTTAATTATTCAAAATATAAACCTGCTGATGATGCTATTGTGATAGCGAAACAATTGTTGAAAACATTACAATAAAAATTGTGAAAATCAGAATAACCTTATTTAAATAAAGTTTCTTATGATTTTACTATCCCGAAGATAAATTATTTCTGAATAATTATTATAATGAATGAAGATTTCTCTCAGAAGAGCTGGTCTCTTCTACCAGATAGGTACACGTGTAGATAATTTTTCAGGTGGATTGCTGCAACAGATTATGTAAAGCATAATTTCGCTTCAATCGGATAAGCAAATATTTCCTTTGTGTTCACATGGGCTTTTTCAGGATTAATTAAACTCTGAAATTGGGTGAGTAAACAAGGTCACCGTATAGATAGGATTATGTTTCCGAGTTTCTCCTCAGTGTGAAACGAATCGTAAAACAGAGGACAATAGAATTTAGTCCATTAGGCTGCCTGAAATTTTCACATCCCACATCTATGTGCCTGTACATAACTTTCGAATGAAAAAATATATATGGTTCGACTTCGTTTCAAGCATCAACGTTATCAATAAAAATGGCTTCACGTGATATTTCTTGTTATGTTGTTATATAATATTAAATTAGTAGTATTTCTGTGAAGAAATTTCTAAACACATTAGTATAAGCCTTACTTGGATGTACCTACGTAATGTAATCGATCATAGAACGTCATATCGAATTGAAACTTGACATCAACGATCGATGATACATTTATTTGACTTTTTTACCTTATGCTGACCAGGATCATCAGGATAAACGATTCATAAAATTTATCCAGCAAAATGAAAATAACATAAACAAAAGTCACTTGAGCGTAAGTGGCCTGACATAAAATGATCTGATCCTATATGAGAATAAATAACAAAGGAATTTCATGCTTTATCTATCAGAAATTTTTTTGTTCAGTACTTAATATTATACACTATATGAAAACTATTCAATTTCATCGAATTAGTTCAATATATGTCACCGTTGAGATGACAGCTCATTGTTCGAAAAAAAATGTGTACTTTAATCTGTTGACAGGATGTTTATAATTTTTTTGTCTACTTTTTATTCAACAATACATTATAATAATATTTATTTACTCTCTTCAATTCACAGCACACAAATTATTTTTTCTAACAGTAAACAAGAATGAAGTTCGCGTGGGAAGAAGAAACTGAGCATGCTTCGAGAGATTATATTGAGCTTTTCAATAAGAAAGGCTAGATGATGAAACGGATTGAAACAAGCTCTCTGTGGAGTGAAATATTGACGAAGTTCTTTCTTTATTTGGAGGATACGTGTTTGTTTAAATAAAATATCTTTCAAATGTTCGCCGCGACTTCCCCTGGTGAGACGGATTCGAATGGTTCTATTTCAATGATATTTATATGATATTGATGACTTTTAATTTCAGGAATATCAATTATCTAATGGAAAAAAATACTACATTTTAACAAATCCACTACGGATGTAAATCACGACGCCATTCATCTGTTACACCATTATCAAGTGTAAATTAATACAGAAAATATTGAAATTTCAACAGTGGTGAAATTTCAACGGGAGTGGATCAGTGTTACATATTAAGAGAAAATCATTTTATTTCTAAATGGCTGTTCAGTGTTTAAAGATCGGGTTTTTTATAATAATTGTTTACTTTCAAGTATTCCGACAAGAGAATTTTATAGCGTTTGTGACATTCATGGGGGATTCATAGATTGTGAATATCTATATGGTGAGTGACAGCTCGAGTATGTTCGGAGACTGCTGACCGTTTGTCTGTAGTTAAAGGTTCTTTCAGTCTTTTTCCAAAGTTCCTACATTTTTGGCCAACGTCACTTACGTTATAGTCATAAGAAGGTTCAGGAGTCTACAGAAGGGATTGTCAGGACTGTAATGCATTTCAAGTAAGATAAAAATAAGACTGAAAAAATATCTTGTCACAGATAAAAGGTGGACAGCCTTTATATTTATGAAAGCCGTTAACCACCATCTATATTTCAACAACCATAAGATCTTTCATAGATATCAAGCAGGCTATAAAATAATTCGGTAAAAAATAACTTCCAGAAAAATTCTGATCTTCAAACACTCAAAAACTAATTAGAAATGAACTGCTTTCTCTCCTTACAAGGTAACCTTGCTCATCCTCTTTATATTTCAATACACTTGAGACAAATGCAACAGTCGAAACGTAAGAATCTGTCACATTCTTAGTGAATGAATTGTAAAAATTTGATAAATTGGAGTGTTCCTTTCTCTAATATTCAATAGGTCTTTTGAATTTGAGTATTAGGATTGGTTTTATTGACTCTGAGATCTGAGATTTTATGAAACCTTACAAGAAGCGATGTCAAATCACACGATCTTGGTGTCCAATTCACGTCCCTCTGCGAGAGCTAAGCATCTCCTCAAGTCCTTCTTGCAGAATGTCAATAGTGACGTCCGCTATATGAAAGGTAGCAATGTCCTGTTAGAACCACATGCCTATTTACAAATGAAAAACCATTTTTATTTCATTCTAGTGGTCACCAGAAAAAATAGTATGTTTTCTGTTGAAATTACCGCTCAAAGGCTATCAAATAACTTCAAATATGCTTCTATTTAAGGCGCTTCCCACTCCAAGAATTTACATAATAGTTTAGATATTTTGAGTCTCTACTTTTTTTCAAAAGAACTGAATGCTTCAAGTTTTGGTAGTGACTCATATTTTTTTGTTTATAACTTTCGTATGAGTATATCCCTCGTATAAAGAAAATGTTATCCCTCTTCAAAAGAGGACGAAGATTGTATCACGTATTCATTTCATCACCGTAACAATTTCAAACCCCAACGTCGCCTCCGCCTATGTTCTCGTCCAGATGAGGTATTCCCATAACATCACAATTTTCCTTTGTTGTATCTGAGGCGAATAAGATGATAATATGTGGATTCTTATAAATGAAGATGAGACAGACGCTGTTTATAGGGTATTGAAGCATGTTGCAAATCTGAGATAATAAATAAAAAGGCGTTCTGTTTGATTTAAATTGCCTGCACAAAAACTGGCCTTGAGCTCCATTTGTCTAATGGTGACATTTTTGAGTGAAGGCGTTTTTGAATTTTCCAAGTGAAAAACTGAAGAATTAGAATTCTTTCCATATTTTGAGATTATTTTCATTGAAAATTTTGGAGCTCCTCGAATATTACCGATTTCCGAATCGGGTTTAAGATCTCCGTCAGTAGACAGATTTATTGGCCTTTCACATAATTTTACCACTTGGACGGTGAAATCAGAAGGACATTGTCCATATCCATACTACCCCGGATGGAATCATCAGTATTATTGTCTCTAAGGGACCACTGAAGCCGATTTTACCCTCTATTTCATCATGAAGAGGTAATTAAAAAAAGTTTTTGATAGTTTTAAAACTTGATTGTGACAAGAAGGCCATTTTAATTCTCATTCGTTCTCGTAGTTCTCTTAGTGTGCATGTAATACTCCCCACACTGCTGGTACTATTCTACCACAAGTACCTCCTACACAGCTAGTACTATTTCACCATAAGTATAGGATGTTTATTTTTAGAGTGCGAGAACTTTAAATTGAAATGAAATACATTTAAATTAATGTGGAAGTCAATTTTTTTTTCATTCGAAAGACAATTTTATGATATTTATGTTTCAAAAATAATTTCCGGCATATGTCCACCACGACTAGCTCTAGGGAACCGCATTCGACCAGACCGATTTTGGACCACTTTTTTGAGTGATTCAGGCCTTATTTAATCAATAAAACGAGTTATGTTGGATTCCAAAGCGTCTATTGTTTCTGGTTTATCAGCATAAACCAATGACTTGACATATAACTACAAAGAAAATAATCCAGTGGAGTTATGTCGCATGATCTTGGAGGCCAACGAATTGGACCATTGCTCGAAATAATGTTATCGCCAAATCTTTCTTTCAATAAATCAATTGTTACGGTAGCAGCATGTAGTGTAGCACCATCTTGTTGGAACCAAAACACTCCTGGGTCGATACCATTCAAATTTTGAAACAAATAGTCATTGATCATCGTTCTGTAACGAGCATCATTCACTGTAACGTTAGCTCCACCATCGTTTTTAAAGAAATACATTTTTGCGGCGTGAGTCTTTCCATGATAATTTGTCAATGCTTACTGAACAGAAATGTCAAAACAACATGGCTTCTACTTTCTGTCAAATCACAGTTATCCCTATCGAAAGTTCTATCACTCTAAAAACAGGACCCGATACAACTTCGCCCTGGAATACTACCCTGTATGCAAACTTCACATTAACGAACGAAGGATGAGTTTAACGTAACGCACCCATCCTAAGGCTTAATGGTCACGGCCCTCATGGGCGAGGGGTTCGGTTACGCCGAATCAGCGTGCCAGACACCCCATCTGACTTCCAGTACGGCTTCGGTTTCCAAGACCTACACCCTCACTGGCGAAAGGAGGCCTATCTAACCTCTTGTAGCTATGCAGGCTACTTCCCGAGATGGAGACGCAACTCACACGCCGAGGGAATCAGAACCCCGCTAACCCAGCATGCGGGCTTTCAACCCCACGAAACCTAGCCTCTGATAGAGCGCCGGAATTGCTCCCGGGGACTACCGCCCATCCTCTGGTAGTAATTATCGCGTCATTACTGGGACATGCTCCGGGCATGTATTCCTGCGCAATTAAGGCCAGCACATCAGGTACTGCGGTTGTGCTAATACCCGTCGGTTCTTCTGGAATTGATATTCGTCAGAGGGGAATAGGTAGGTCCGACCACACTCGGCATCGCACCCACCAAGGATCCACCCCAGCAGACCGGTCCATTTCACGAACAGCTCAGGTTGTTTTGCCTGGCGTCCTCTAATTCATGGACCTGGCGGCACGAGGAATTTCCCAGATCTATATGGCCGCTCATTTATTTGCGGCTCTGCTTCATCCCAGGGGAAGCGACACCTAGACAGGCCGGAGTCCACCCAGCGCGCAATCAGACGAACTCTCGTTCCGTTTTACCGCCATAATATCACCGCCTTGCATTAACTCTAACCCCCATCAGGGGACAAACCATCGCCTTGTCTTACCCATTTCTGGGCATGGACAATTTCGAAGAGACTACTAATCGTGTTCTTCTTCTTCCGAACACAGCTCTGGAATAACTCTCCATGCATTCGGACCTCTCTATCGTCTGAATTAACCAACTCAATTCGCTCCACTCTCGTCATTCCTTCCAGAATCACTCTCCTGGCCTCCTTGTACTCGACACAGTCGAGTCGAATAACATATGGGATCAAGACTCAATCTCCCCACACAGGCATCTGTCGCTCCCACTGAGGTTCCTTTTATAAAGGAACTCATTCAAGCTCCCATGGCCCGTGAGGATATAACCCAAACACAGACCAGGGGAAAACCATTCGTTCTTTTCTATAAACATTACATTTGGGATAAACCCGAATGTGATCCCTCCTTTACTACTTTCGTTTCGTCTTGTTTGCCATTCTTCCCTCAATGTTTTCTTTACTACATCTATTCCATGAGACCAACGTCTCTTTCACCAGCAAACTTCCGATCAAACTCATCCAAGGCCAAGCCCTTTTTGAGCTTGTACCTTACAACCATCTCAACAGCCTCTAGGTCCCATGGAGGGACACCCATCAACACATCTATGGATTCGGTGGACACCGTTCTGCACACCCGTATGCATGCCCTCATTACAACCCTCTGAGAACTGTTGATCTCAGCGCTTGCACCATTGATCCATACTAGACCGGGGCCCCATATATGGCGCATGCACTAAACACGCCACCATATACAACGGTCATAGCTTTCTTTTTCAAGCCTCATTCTTTCTTAACTACTCTTTCCAGACACCCCGTTAGCTTCGCTAACTTTGCTCTTACTTCCGAGAAGTGGCCAGAAAATCTGAGCCTCTCCTCCACTTTTATGCCTAGGTACTTGGTACCCCTCACATACTTCACAGCCTTTCCATTCAGGAGTACGTTAGTTGTCCGACTAGCGGCCAACCTCCCTTTTACCAACAAACTGTCTTCTTCTCCGATACAGGCACTCCCGCTTTTAAGGCCCATTCGCTTAAGTAGCCTTCGTTTCCAATTGGAGCCGACCACCCCCTCCAACAGGAGGAGCACGTCATCCGCATACGCAACCTCATATCCCTCTGATCCATACTGTTCCAGCAGCTTATTCACGTATACGTTCCACACCTCGGGTCCAGCAATTAAACCCTGTGGACACCCCCTAGTAACCATACGCACTACTCTGTAATGCATTTATCACTCTTACCTCTCTGTCAGAGAAGTAATATTCCCACAATGCCATTTCTTCGCATTCCTCATCATTCAACCTGTTCAGGATATACTTCCATTCCAGCTGGTCAACAGCATCTTTGAAATCCACAAATATTCCCAGCACATACTGTTCTTGCGGCTTTTTCACAAGCCTTTCAACTAATAACCACGCATCGATAGTTGACCTATCTTTGGTAAGGCCAAACTGTCTCTCAGACAATGCACCATACCAGATACTAGAAAATATCATGGTCAATATTTTCTAGTATCTTCCCCAGCACCGAGAGCAGGCAAATCGGCCTTACATTAGCGAATACTGGGAGAAATTTAACTCCAACAGAATATGGGTTGAAGCTGCCCGTTTGTCAAAATTGGATCCGTTTGTTCAGTATCACCCACGACAGGAAGTGGTGAAAACTTTCATTTTATCTCCTGATAATTCTCTCCCTTTTTCCTCATCATTCTTTTTCCTCTCCTGATAATTCTCTCCCTTTTTCCTCATCATTCTTTTTCCTCCTATTTCCTACATCCCGTTCCGCCTCGTTTCTTTCCCTCCACCCAATTTGTATAACGTTACTATTTGATTTTACCATTGAGAATTTATAGATCTATGTACATGAACATCCGGTATATTTGGTTCATCTAAACTGTGTGCCACATATAGGTCTATATACGGAGAAACAAAACTGTTACCACCCTAGGAGTTTGCCGAATATTAAAAATTTTAATATCCTTTTCGTTATTTCAATGATGCATTATTCCTACTGAGTGGAGTTTGAATGAGGTTGCGTCCTTTTCTATACATCCAAATGACCTACCCGCACTCCACTGAAGTGCGGGACCACTCAGCCACAGTTTTATAGTTTTTTCATACAACATCAGAAAAATTGATCACAATGGACTCCATTAATTTTGTTCGAATGATTGTGAAGCAAATAATAAATTATCACTCAGTACAATTCTGCAGTCTCGGTGTTCAGCCTTTAAGGTTTAGATTCAACAATTGTATTGCAAAGTAAGCTGATCTCCTCGAGGTGAATCAATCTCCCGCGGATTATGGTATTTTAATAGCACCATATAGAACACTTTCAGTATCTGTCAGTGTGGCGGTGTTGCTGGCAGTGAAAAAATTTAGTCACAAAATATTCAAAATTAGTATGCGAAATGTAAAATATTTAACATTGAAGCTCTCGAGACGGTTAGTGATACATCTTTAGACTGGTCGGGTCCTCTATTGGTACGCCGGTCAAGCTACGACAGAACAAGGCAGGTTTCTGGACGAGGAACGAAGAAGTTGTTCGCTACAATATTAGGTAGCTTAAGTATTCGTACACATTATTGGGTAAGTATGTTTATCAATGAGTATTGTTACCAATTAGCAAAGAAATAAACCCTCCTTTATTATAGGTTTTGAAAAACCTAAGTTAGGTTTTTATGTTGGTCGTCAATAAGGTATTCGGGACAAAATAATTTCTTCATAGGGCCGGCAAAATGATCCCCGGACCATCTTACCTCTTGCCTATTTTCTCAATATCAAGTATTTTATGAATAAGTATAACTTAAATGTTTGAATGTCACAAATTTTCACAATCCATAATCATATTGAATTATTTAGCGCATCTTCATTTTGAAACATAACATGCAGTTATCAATAATAACTTTTTACTTCCAGAAATCATGTCCCAAAAATAAATTACATAAACCATACGCCAGAAGTGCAGTGAAAACGGCATGATTTACGCCACAGATGGACTAAAAAGGGTATTACATCTCAAACCGTCTCCAAAGAATTGTAAGTTTCACTTATGCCACCCGAAATAATAACGATTAAAGAAAAAAACGTTCACGCTGTGTGAGGCACAAAAGTACTAGGGAGTATAAAATAATTTCACAGAAGAAAAGGAACTGGAATTTGTAAAATATACAGTGAAATAATAAGAAGCGGTTTTTACTTGACAAAAGGATTATTAGAAAAGTTGAATATCAAAACAGAATTAATCTGTTATTCTTCTACAATTTTAATTTGAAAAAATTTTATTCAAAAAACTTTTAGAATTAAATTACTGTCTTATAAGCACTGCTTATATTAAATATACGTATAAAATCGAAACTCATTATACGATATCGAATGGAATTTAAAAAAACCCAACAAATGTAAATGTAAATGTCAATTAAAATTGATGAATAAATAAAAGTTTCTGTGGTTCCAAGCATGCGCACTGAACGCTTCAGAAAAGCGTACGAAAACTAATTTATTTTAAATATTTAATATATATATATATATATACATATATATACATAAATATATATATATATACATATATACATACATATATATATACATATATACATATACATATATATATATATATATATATATATATATATATATATATATATATATAAGTTACTTCAAAAACTCTCAAAACATGTACCACATCCTCAAAAAATAATTAGAAATCAGATAAGACCAGTTCAACTTCACATTTAAAAGATGAAAAGAATTAACAATAAATAAACTTACTTATCCAATCGATCTCTAGACATATCTGTTTATTTAACATTCAAACTAGGTACATCTAATATCTAAGGTAGCCTATGTTCTATGCTCACATCAAAATCACACAAAGTTTGTAAGGCACTGTATGGTCTTGGTAAAAGAATATATAGTAGTGATTTACAGCGGCTACCACTTATCCTACCGCTCAACAGAGCCACTGCGAGTTACGGTACTACAGAAGACTATCACTGTTTACGGCCCCGCTTTCCAGACGGCAGAGAAAATGTTATCGCAATCTACGAACCAACATAGGACGCAACAGAATATATAGTTCTCGACAGAAACTCAAAACAGAAAGGACGTTAAGCGAATCCAAACGGCAGGACTTATAAAATAACCTATAAGGAAGCCGAGCCAAGCATCGACGCCGAAGCTAGAATTTCCTCTAACCTACAAGGCGAAACAGGATTACAGATTAGACCACTAGGTTCCTGCACCACAGTTTACTGCGAGACTTCTATCCCACACGAATAGTGATGGAACGCAATTATCGGCAACTCAAGCAGCAATAAAATTTCATCAAAACAGAGACGCACCGGACTGTCCTGCTCGGAACCCGAGAAGCATCGTGCGAAGATCTGAAAACCACCTCTGCAAAACTGGTGTATGAAGAGCCGCCTGTTGATTTTCCTACAGTGAATGATAACAAAAACGAAACCAATTATTGGAAACAATTCGTAAATATCTACGCTTAGATATTCAGGAAGTGAGGCTCATAAATGGTATAGGTCATGGAGAGCGAAAAAGTTTCGTGTTCGAAGACCATCTATGGACCCCGTCTTTGTTCGGCATAACGGTCTTGTTCATAACTGCCATAAGGCGAATCCTTGCAGGTGGTGAAACGCAATGATAGGACCACAAAAGACTGAAACATGTAGAGAACTCTTATCTAATCTATTCTTTTCAGAGGGCAAAGGCAATGGCATCGTGATGAAGGACTCGATAGAGGAGGCCACTGAATATTCAGTGGAAACTTCTGAAAGGACAATAATGTGCAGATAAACTGTTCATTAAGCAGTCCAGAAAACGCATACTCGGGCAAATTCAGGAGGGCCACCTTTGAATGGATCGGCCAAAGCAGCAACTGCGTCGAGCAAAGCACTGAAGTGCAAGAATTTTTTCGAATTAATCACTTGTGAATTCGCGTATATCATGAATTGATGGATTGAATAAAGTGGTATCCAAGTCTCTGATAATGAGTAAAAGATAATGAAGAAACTATAGTTCATAACAAAATTTGTGATCTCAGTGTATATAACTGAAGAAATTTAGTTGGATATAGGTCAACTGAAATACTTGTTGGAGGTATAATTACGTGTTGTATAAAAGAAAGTGCAATATAATTTAAAATATATTGGACTTGGATTTTAATAATAATAATTAAGGCCTTGATTTCCGTGAAATAGAAATCCCAAGGAAAAGTTTACCCAGAGGTGTTCTACCACTTATCTCGTGTAAAAACTAAACAAATTGTGCATGACCCATTAATAAAGATGAAATAACAAACAAAATTGAAAATACA
Organism: Megalocaria dilatata; assembly: GCA_034642435.1. Taxonomy (NCBI): domain Eukaryota; kingdom Metazoa; phylum Arthropoda; class Insecta; order Coleoptera; family Coccinellidae; genus Megalocaria; species Megalocaria dilatata. The sequence goes on along the minus strand of CM067859.1, from coordinate 64,871,218 downwards.
TTTCTGAGCATACTAAATAATATTACATTTTATTCTCGGAGACTGATTTTTAAAAACAATTAGAGACGGCTAATGAAGTAATTTTTTATGTTTATCCTGAATCCTGTTATATCTAAAACTTCTTTGAAAAGTAGATATTCTGTGATGGGGACACGACAGTAAATTCTTATCTTATGTTGACACTATGAACATCAGCTCTATACCTTAACTTACTAAAGAGATAAGGTGGACATCTCTTGACTATTATTCTATGATATGTACAGACAGCATTCGAATCGAAACTTCATCGGCAGCCAACCCAAATCTTTCAGCTTGTGAGATACGTGATCAAACTTTCGGATCCCAAAGATGAACCTCGCGCAACTGTTCTCAACACGTTGAATTCTGTTGAGTGACTCCCGGTCCAGGCAAAATGAATAAACAGAAGAGCAGTAATTAACAGTAATTAAACTATGACAGGACCAAAGACTCACAAAGCAGTGTCTTTGTATCGACCGGTAAGCAGGATCTATGAGGGAACATCACTCTAAGAGGCCTATAAGCACCACAAATTACCCTTTCAATATGTTCCCGGAACCGCAAGTGAATCGTCAAAAATCAAACATAAATCACGCGTACTTTCAACGAAATCGATAATACAACCAGAAACAGAAGGTTTGAGATTATTCTTGACAAGTTGCTTATCGATTCTGGAGCCGAAAGCAAGAGCAAATAATTTCCGCGCATTCGAAATCAAACCTTGCTTCCTCGCTATATCATATAAAGTACTCAAGTCCTCGTTTAGTCTAAGTTCCGCATCGGTCAACTCATCAATAGAGAAATCTAAGAAGAGTTGGAAATCATCGGCGTACATGTGCACTTTGCAGCGATGAATAAACTTTATGAATTGGCTGGTATAAACAATGAACAGTAAAGGCTCAAGAATTGAACCCTGAGGGACTCCACTGGCTACGAGTTTGGACCTAAAAAATCTACTGCCCAGTTTCACAAACTGCGAGCGCCCAACGAGATAAGACTCGAAGAGAGCCAGAGCTTTTATATTTTTCTGGTGACTAATACGATTTAACAGGTTACCTAATTCCCGTTTGACGTCGACTTCTGGGACTCCTGTATAGGGAACTTGTACCAGGCGTTGAACGCTTTTTAAAATGCCTTGATAGATTGCACTCAATTGTTCGACGTCTTGTTTTTTGTTCATACCATTAGGATGTTTTCTGATTTCAATCATTTCGTTTAGAAGTGTTTTCTTGTAATTGATCTGTTTGCCTAAAATAGCGACATTATTAAAATCGAAATTATGTTGTTCGTCCTCAAAATGCTCAACTAATGCTGTCTTATTTTTTGCTTTGATAATGTTAGCTGGTCTTATTCTTCCTTTATGCTCAGAAATTCTCGTCTTTAAATATCTTCGGGTTTGACCTATGTATATGTCATTAAATTTATTACATGATGTCTAGTAGTGTCTTTTCCTTTTGTTTTGAAAACAACTTCTTGATGTTATTTTCATTTTTAAATGCAACTCTCATCTTTACATTCTTGCGTTGTGCGGCTATTCTTTCCGAGGGAGATTTTATAAATTGGATCTTGAAATATTTCGCTTCTTCATTCTGGACTGAAACTGATATTATAATGGAAGGAAAGAATAAAAGTTTGTTTACCAGTTTATGGTGGTAGTTGTTTTTCACCTAGTAAGTATTTAACTTGTTGAAATTGTTTAAGTGGAAATCAGGGTGTGAAAGTTTATTTACTCTATGCTTCAAGTTATGGATGATATTGGGTTTTTGTTTAAAGGGGTGCTCTGAATGAAAATTGAGAAATATCTCGGAAAAAGTAGCCTTCTGATTCCAATCTGTGTTTATTTCATTACTCTCGGTTCTTATCAGTAGGAGATCTAAAAAAGATACGGAATTGTGTTTTTTTTTCTATGGTGAATTGTCATCTATGGTGAAAGTTGTCGAAATCGTCCAAAATACTAAGTGATTCGTTTTCTGGTATACACGTTATGATATCATCAACGTATCTGTTGACGAAAGGAAGTCGAAAGCTTAGTTTTTTTATACATTGTGTTTGTAACTCTGACATCACTACATCGGCGTAAGCCTTAGACAAACAATTAACTATTCCAACTCCAAAAAGTCTTTCTATAGAATGTTTTATTGAAACCGAAATAACTTCATGTTTAAACAGAACTCTACAAGATATAAAAATTTTTCCATCGACAACTTAACGTTCTCAACAATCATTTGCCATCTCTTTTTTTTTTTTGAATATTAAAACAAATTGAAATATGTTTATCTTCTACAATTTTAATTTCAAAAAAATTTTTTATTCAAAAAACTTTCAGAATTAAATTGATGTCGAAAACAAGCACCGCTTACATTTAATAGACGTATATAATCAGAACTCAATATACTATATGTCCTCAATAACTGAAAACGGAATTGCTTAGAATGAATTTAATTTATAATTTTGGAGTCTATAAATTAAGTTGTCAAGAGTGTAATAGTGTGTATATAGGTCAAACGGGCCGACCTTTCCATAAGAGGTACAAAGAGCATGAATCTGCTTTTAGGAACCGGAAGAATAATTCCAATTTTGCGAACCATTTCTTCACTACAGATCACACCTTCCCAGAATTGAACAACCTTGTTATCTTGCACGTGGAAACGAAAGGGAAAAAACTTGACATCCTGGAATCCATAGACATTGAAAAATATAAAAAGCACGTACCAATAATAAAACTACTTAACGAACAGACGGAACTTTGGAAAACCCCTCTCTTCGAAGCTCTGCCGAAGCCTACAATCCCCATATATAATAGTTGAGATCTAATTTGTTCGTTCAGTTTGAAAATGTAGTAAACACTACGAAACTCGAGTCACTGTATATCAGTTATAATAAAAAGTGATAGAAAACAAAGTAATTACTTATTTCATTCCATATAGATAGCAACTTGACAAGTAGAGAGTCATTATAGATCCCTTCCTCCGGGCCATTCCATTGCACTATACGCTAGTTAAGATAGAGATAGCTTCCGTCCATGACAATATTTTACCTTTTATCTCATTCATAACTACGGAAGGGTCAGGATCTACTGTATCACCAGTCTGTAAAGCTGTACTAGCATCTATTGCAGAAGCTACCCAACTTGCCGTTGTGATGTTTCGAATATAAATGAAAACTGTTCTTCCCAAAAATGACCTGATAAAGAAGAATAACAACACAGCTCAGGTTCAGCAGCAATTCTTACTTATAATACTTACAAGAAGAAAAAAATGAAAATTCGATAAAGAATACAAAAAAATGGAAACAGACATAATAAATTAAGATATATTCTAAACTAACAAAGGAAAAGATTGGTGACTGGAAATGCAAAAAACCGAAACGTAAAAACATTAATTTTTTTCAATCGATAAGTCATGTGCAGAAGACAAAGATGGTACTGTTAGTTTACTAGTTTCTTAGGTTAAATTTAACAAAACACTTTTTAAATGTACTCACAGGTTATATTTATATTTATCAACCTACATCTTGAAGGTCAGGAACCGAGAGAGAGAGAGAGAGAGTTGTGATATCTCGTCTATCCGTTAACATACATTCTGTGTTCTGATCACAGAACTCTTATTCTTTATCACTTGCCACTTTAATATAAAATTATTTGGGAATTTATATTCATATAGTTTTAATGAAATTAATTAATATTGTATTTGAATTTATGTTCAAATGATTTTAGGTAATATAATTAATATTATATGCGCCTCTACATTACTCCTCTCCCAGGAGCTGCAACTAGTCAAAACAAAACATATTAAAAACAAGAAATATTGCAAAGGGACGAAAAAACAATGTTAAATATTAGGAGGCTTAATTAGAATGAGAATAAACAAACTTGATAAACAATTAAATGTACAGAATATAAAAGCAAAAATCTGATGAAAATGATATAGGGGAGGTAACACTATAATAATAATAAAAAAAAATAATAATAATATCCAGAATTTTTATAGACACCATATCACTATAACGGGCAGGAAAATGAACATGTCGTCCACTACGAGTAGTTTTTGGTAATGATAATGGAATCATAGGAAGATCGTTTGAAACATTAGGAAGTACTTGACTTTCTGTTTTAGTAGTGAAGTCAGAGGATACTTTTTCCTCCTGATCATCTTTCAATCTATCGATAGAAATAGTGCATGCTTTGTTATGTATTTGGACTGTAAAGTATTTGTCATATCGTTCGATAACCAAAAATGGACCTTCATAAGCAGGTTCGAGAGGTTTTCTAACTATATCGATTCCTACAAAAACATGTGAGCATATCGACAAATCTTTATGAACAAAAATACTTGCCCTAGTCTTATGCAGGATACTACATGGTCTTACTGTACGCATTTTAATTTGCAAATCCGTCACGAACGATTCTGAGTCTATTTGGGTCAAATAGTTTTCGAAGAATTCACCTCGTAGTAGTCTTTTGAGGTTCCATAAACCATATGTGCTGTGGTAAAGTTGGAGTCTGGCTTTAGAGAAGCTCGAATACCTAACAGTACTGTTGGCAGAGTGCCTGTCCATTTTACAGAATTATGCGCTCGTATGGCTGCTTTAATTGTGCGGTGCCGCCGCTCTACTTTTCCGTTGCATTGCGGATGATACGCCGTGGTGTGACAGAGTTTTACTCCACGAAGGGACGTAAGGTGATGAAAAAGGGAGGAAGTAAATTGGCTTCCTCATGTTATAACACATGATGGTGCTCCAAACCTCGTTATCCAATTTTGGTAAAAAGCACGAGCAACTGTTTCTGCAGATATGTCCTGTAAGGGAATTGCCTCAATCCAATTCGTGTATCGATCTATACATGTCAAAATATATGTTTTTCTATCTGACACAGGTAAGGGTCCAACAAGATCTATATGAATTGTTGAAAATCGTTCATCTGGTTCAGAGAACTTGGCTACCTCAGATTTCGTATGTTTGTAAATTTAATTTTTTTGGCAATTCATGCAGGATCGAGTCCAATTTCTGACATCCACTTTCATTCCGGGCCAAACAAATCTGGCAGACATGTTTTTCACCGTTGCTTTCCCTCCTTGATGTGCACAACCATGAATGTGGTCAAAAACTGATTTACGGAATTTTTTTGGTATGTAAGGCCTAATACGTTCTGTTGAAGTGTCACACCATAGAACTATTCCAGAATTAAGTTGGTGTTGTTTGAACTGCAAATCAGTATCACTCCTTTTCAATTCCGAAAATTCGGTGTCACTATTTTGTATATCTGTGATTTTTTTTAAATCAATTGCTTCAATACTATCAATTCGAGACAACGCATCTGCAACGATATTATCGTTGCCACTGATGTGTTGTATATTAGTAGTAAACTCTGAAATATATTGGAGCTGTCGCAGTTGCCTAGAATTAGCTTTTTCATTCTTCTGACGAAAAGCAAAGTTAGAGATTCATGATCAGTATATAAACTAAAATCTCTGCCTTGAAGTAAGTCTTTGAACTGCTTGACTGCCAAATACACACCTTAAAGTTCACGGTCATACGTACTGTAAACCTTTTGAGTTCAATTTTCTTGAAAAGAATGCAAGAGGTTTCCACTCTGATCCGTCAAAATGTTGCAAAGCTGCGCCAACTGCGCAATCTGATGCATCAGTAAATAGTGCTATTGGCAGGTTTGGATCGGGAGTAGTTCATAATGCCGCATTGGCAAGATCCGATTTGCAATTTTCGAAATCTTCTTCTAATTTTGAAGTCCAATTAATTAGCCTGGTATCTTTTTTACGCGCACCTTTCAATAACTCATTTAAGTCAGCTTGAGTGTGTGCTGCATTTTTAATATAAGGCCTGTAAAAGTTTATTATGCCTAAAAATTGTCTCAGTTCATGAATTGTTTTTGGACGCTTTAGACCAAGAATTGTTTGTAATTTACCAGGGAGCGGTTTTGATCCTTCCGGAGTTATATAATATCCTAAAACTTCAATTTCTCGAACGCCAAACTGTGATTTTGAAACATTAATTCTGAGACCGAATTTCAGAAGCCTGTCAAACACTAATTTAAGATGTTCGATATGCTCTTCTTCAGAGGAAGATGCTATAAGGAGATCGTCAATATATGAAAATATGAATTCTAAACCTCTAAAAACTTCATGAATAAACCGCTGAAAACTAGAAAGGGCGTTTCGAAGTCCGAATGGCATAATAGTAAATTCGAATAACCTGAATGGAGTTGTAATAGCCGTTTTATGACGATCTTCTTCGGCTATCGGTATATGGAAATGTGCTTTATGAAGGTCAATTTTTGAAAAATATTGTTTTTTACCTAATATGTGATTGAAATCTTCGATCCGAGGGATGGGGTATCGGTCAGAAAGAGTTCTTTCATTCAATCGCCTATAGTCTCCACATGGACGCCAGGAGCCGTCTATCTTCTGAACCAAATGCAAGGGACTAGCCCATTGAGACTCTGATGGCTGAATAATACCATTATCTAGCATAACTTGAAATTCTTTTTTAGCTATAGTTAATTTTTGGTTATCAATACGCCTAGGTTTACAATATACTGGTTGTCTTGTTGTAATAATATGGTGTTTTACATTGTGCTTAATGTTGTTAAGAATAAAATTTTGGTCGAGTTGGTCAGAATAGTTGTTCAACAGTAAAATGAATTTATTAAGATTTTCACTGAATAAGGTACTCACTAAGTCTGTTGATGTGATAGACATCAATTCACCTGTTTTCCTTAGTTTCGTGTCGCCATCAACCAACTGTTGCCTCTTCAGATCAATGAGTAGGTTGAATTTTTTTAGGAAGTCAGCACCTAGAATAACTCTTGATGTTTTGGCGATGATGAAAGGGCATTTGAATGAACGCCTTAGACCTAGGTCAATTTCCATTAATTTGGTACCATAGGTGGGTATCCCAGTACCATTAGCAGCATAAAGATAAAAATCATCGTCCTGATTTACTCGTGCTATAGGTTTCTGCTTATATGGCACAATTGATACATCTGCACCGCTGTCGACCAAAGATTGCAATCCCGTGTTCCTGTCTACCATGAATAAACAAGAGTTGCAGCAGGGGACCGAGTCTGTAGCAGAATATGCTGCACTCTCTACTACTGATTGGAGTTTTTCCGGATTCTTCCAAGCACAGGCGGCAGTACATTTTTCTGGGTGGCACCTTTTTCCATATCGGGTGTGCAAATAACAATATTTACCATCAGAATTGTATTTATGCCTAGATTTTGACCTCTCTTGATTTCTGCTAGGGGTTTGACTACGCCTAGTAGGTCTTTCTCCATAATTTAACCTCATCTGCTTGATTTCTTTACTTAAAACAGCAATTTCTAATCTCAATTCATCGAGTTCACTGGGGGCACTTTTTGTTGAATTGGAACGGTTTACAGCATATAATTCATTTGGAGGGTTCATTTCAAAAATTTTATCGGCCATATTTGCCAGCCGATCAACATTTTCTTCACTAGTGATGACTACACTTTTAATATTATTTGGAAGATTTTCTAACCACAAAGTTTTAATGACCCTCTCTGATAGGTCTGTACCTGCTAGAGCATTTGATTTCCTCAAAAGTTGGCTTGGTTTTAAGTCTCCCAAGTTATGATGTCCTGTTAATAACCTCTTTATCCTTTTTTCTTCATTTTCTGTGAATAAACTTGTTTGCCTCTCTTTAGCAAGTTGTTATTTGTCATCATCTGCACCTGTTGCTATATCCCAAATATTATCAATTAAAGAAGGATCTAGCTGGGATATTAGGTAATCGAATTTTGTTGAATCCTTCTTGATGCCATTTATCCGAAATTGGGCGTCTATCTGATAAAACCAACATTCAGGTTTTTCTGGCCAAAATGGTGGGATTTTCAAAGATATTTTATCAATTTCTGGAAGATCTTGATTACTCGTACCTTGATGGATATCTATTTCTTCTTGCATAGTTGGGGATGTAGCTTGAGCCATGTTAGTGCACTGGTTTATCTGTTTATAATTACGATCAAATTGTAAAAGTGTCGGGGTTAGTTTACTTGTTTCTTAGGTTAGATTTAACAAAACACTTTTCAAATGTACTTACAGGATATATTCATATTTATCACCTTTCTTCTTGAAGGTCAGGAACAGAGAGAGAGAGAGAGATTGATGTGATATCTCGTCTATCCGTAAACCAACAAAAACATACATTCTGTGTTCTGATCACAGAACTCTTATTCTTCATCATTTTTTCATATATCAGACTTGCCACTTTAATATAAAATTATTTGGGAATTTATATTCTTATAGTTTTAATGAAATGAATTAATATTGTATTTGAATTTATGTTCAAATGATTTTAGTTAATATAATTAATATTATATTTGCCTCTACAGTACAAAATGTATTTGCCGAATAACGAAAGCGGAAGATGAATCAGATGTTGTGCTTGTTTAGGATGAAGCTTCGGTGTTTCAGTTGGTGTTGGTCCCGATGACGCTGACGTGTTCACGTAAGATTTTGTGCCGATAGTTTGCTCCTATTTGGAAACAATTGAGACTGTGAAAGCAATTGCACTCTTTGATTATAATTCAATTAAATCTTTAAGGTCAATGATAATTATTATTGAAGAAGAGTTGTTTGTTTTGAATTCCTGGCTGTAAGGCCAGTGACTAGCTGCTGAGAAAGCGCAATTTGTTCATATTTTATTTGAGGGTTATTCAGACTGTTAAGCCATTAAAACTAGTTGAAATGAGAGAAATGTTGTTGATATTCTGTTCAGAAACATCAATAATATTGTTGATTTATATAACTGCTGTTAGTGCTGTTACACTATGGTGTGGATAGCTCAACGGGAGAGTATCGGACTCGTGACCGGGAGGCCCGGGTTCGAATCCTGTTCAGATGGAAAAGAAATTTTTCAGTTGGACAGTTGTTTGCCACCATTTCACTGTTTGGTCAAAAATTAATAGTGCTGTGATCTTAAGTGGTACAAGATCGTAGTAACAAAGCCTACCCAGAATACAACTGAACTCCTAACCCGCACAAGCTGAAAAAGCTTCTGAGGGATCTTCACTGAAGATCTAGGAGTATCAGGATAATAACAATAATAATAATCTTTAAGGGAGGCTTCGGTTGGTGTAGGACTTTGAAAAGTGGAGAGGCCTACAGGTCTGTCTGCTCGTTTAATAGTTTTATTGCCGGGTTCCAGGAATTTTTGTAGAATTCTATTGATTCCAAGATATCTAGTTTCTTTCCTTTCGGTTCGGCGTGTAGGATTTTAAGATTATTTAATTCTGAGAAGGTATGGCTTGTTTCAAAGAAATGTTTCGCAAAATTGAAATTATCTTTTCGGTTCTTGAAAGATGCTTGCTTGTTATACTTTGAACCTTATTGTGAAGGTTCTCCCGGTTTGTCCTACATATACATACTACAATATTTTTTCTCGATGTATGACATGAAGATTTCAGCGAGGTGTGGGCTAAGAGGTGAGCCTATTGCTAGTCCACCCCTTTGTTTGCAGAATTTGTGGTTATAATGGAAATGGTTTCCTTCCATGCAAAGTTCTAAAAGGGTCAGAATTTCATTTTTTTTATGACCGGGTTGATATTATTGTGCATCAGTATGTTCTCCACTATACTTATACATTCGGCATTTGGAATATTTGGGAACATATTAACTACATCAAAGGACAAAGGACACCAGAATACTGTTCGATGGGGGCCCAAAATTTTTTAGTTTTTCAGTGAGTACAATTAAATTTTTTCTTGACTTGACTTGAGTTTAGTGACTAGATTTGCTATTTATATAAGATACAACGGAACGAATTGGTGAATTGTCTTTATATTTAGATTTTTACAAGGCCATATAATTTAGGAGGGTTTATATTAATATTGATGATTTTAAATTTGTCGTAATTTTGAAGGATAATTTGGATGTCTTTAAGAGTTTTCTTCATATTTGGTTGAATTTTAGAGGTGGGATCTTTTTTAAGTATTACTGGAGGTTCGTTCTCTGAAAAATCGTTGATTTTTCAATGATACTCTTCTTTGGATAGAGTAACAATAGAATTTCCTTTGTCGGCTTTGTTAATTATTAGATTATCATTTCCAATTTTGTTTTGTATGGATTTTACTATTGATTTTTCCATATAATGGTTTTGTGATTCTGTAAATTTGGTTTTAGTTAATAATTTTTTGGTTTTTTCTTTAGTGAAGTTTGAAGTTGTTGTTTCAATTAAGGTTACTTTGGTTTGGCCAATCAGTGTTTCGGTGATGTTTTTTGAGGGTATGTTGGAATTGTATTTTGGGCCATTTTCAAGGAGTTTATTTTCTTCTGTATAAAAACTTGTATTTGAAAAATTTAAGCATCTATTACGACGTCTAGTGTTAACGATTTGTTCTGATTTGATATTATTCAGTTTTGTTGTGAAGTTTTTTGGTTTTTCAGATTGATTAATATATTTTTTATGATTTTTTATTGAAATTGTATGTCTGTTTTTATCGTCTAATAGATCAAATTCAACCAGGTGGAGCTTATAAGATAATTTGGAATGTAGTACCTTTATATGTATGGACAGATTGTTCCTGAAGCTGAACCATTTTCTTGTTTCGTCTTTAAGCCAGACGATTTTTCCTGCTTCAATTGCTCTTCTTGATTGGATGTTGTTGGTTCTTCACTTGGGTTGGTTGAAGTTCGGAAAAACTTTATTTCTAAGGCAGTCTTGGGTAAACCAGGCATTTTGTGATGCTGTTTGATGTTTGAGACGCAACTTTCAATACAATTTGGATTGTTCAGCTATACTGGCTGTTTTCAAATATTGGATGGAGTAGTCCGTTACTTTGTGATAGTTCATTTCAATAATGGAATAAATGAATTTACGTTGTTTACTATTACTATTTTATTTTGAGGATAGCGTATATGTAGGACAAACCGGGAGAACCTTCACAATAAGGTTCAAAGTTCACCAAGTATCTTTCAAGAACCCAAAAGATAATTCTAATTTTGCGAAACATTTCATCGAAACTAGCCATACCTTTCCAGAATTAGATAATCTTAAAATCCGACACAATGAACCGAAAGGAAAGAAACTAGATATCTTGGAATCAATAGAAATCTACAAGAATTCCTGGAACTCGGCAATAAAACTATTAAACGAGCACACAGACCTGTGGGCCTCCCCACTTTTCGAAGTCCTACACCAACCGAAGCCTCCCTTAGAGATTATTAATATTATTGTTATTATTATCCTGATACTCCTAGATCTTCTGTAAAGATCCCTCAGAAACTTTTTCAGCTTGTGCTAGTTAGGAGTTCAGTTGTGTTCTGGGTAGGCTTTGTTACTGCGATCTTGCGCAACTTAAGTTCACAGCACTGTTAATTTTTGACCCAACAGTGAAATGGTGGAAGACACCCATCCTACTAAAAACTTCCTTTTCCACCTGAACAGGATTCGAATCCGGACCTCCTGGTCACGAGTCCGATGCTCCCACTGAGCTGTCGACACTCACAAGATATATAAAAATATCCTCAAAATGAAAAAGTGATAGTAAACAAAGTAATTTCATTTATTCCATTATTCAAATGAACATGGTTCATATAATAATTATATTTTGGTTTATTACTCATACATTTTATCATTTGATAAAATAGAAAAAGGGTTTTTACTTGATAGAAGAAATATAACAAAATTTGAATATCGAAACAGATTTAATCTGTCAGTCTTCTACAATTTTAATTTAAAAAAAAAATTTTATTCGAAAAATTTTCAGAATTTATTTGATGTCTACATAAGCTCATATTGAATACAAATTTTTTTGAAATTAAAATTGTAGAAGACTGACAGATTAAATCTGTTTTGATATTCAAATTTTGTTATAATATATTTCTTCTATCAAGTAAAAAGCCTTTTCCTATTTTATTTCATACATAATATATAATTATATTTAGGCTTGAATTAATCTCATTATGGAATGACAATGGTTTAAAGAAAATCTTATAATACCTTACAGTTTTCTGTTATTTTGTGACGAACGTAAACTATTTTGATTATTAAAGTAAGTCTGTTTAAGCAATTATCCGGTTTCCACTTTGAGGTAAGATATACCGATTGTTAGTTGATTTTGATATTTTAAATAGTATTTAGGGCCGATGAAGAGATTATCAGAATTCTAATTGTTTTTTTGAAGATATAGTGCAAGTTTTGAGATATTTTTGAATTAAGTTATTTGAATTTTTAAATATATCAAATATTTCAAATAAATTATATTTTTTCAGAAGTCCTTAAGTTGTGTTTTATGTTTTTGAAACGGAATTGGTGTTCATAATGGTAAGATCAGAAACAAAATTTTGTCTCCTTCGAATATTTATTTATTAATTTTGAATGACTATTTATACTTGTTGGTTTATTTATTCCATTTGACATTGTATATTGAGTTTTGATTATGTACATATATTAAATATGAGCGGTGCTTATGTAGACATTGATTTAATTCTAAAAGTTTTTTGAATAAAAATTTTTTTGTAATTGAAATTGTAGAAGACTCACAGATTAAATCTGTTTTGATATTCAAATTTTATCATTTGGATTTAACTGAGTCCTCAAGCCTTGCAAGAAAGCTGTGTAATTTCTGTGACGAACATAGAATATGTATAATTTTTGAAAGTTCACTATATTCTGCTGTTTGTTTTAAGGAAAACACAACGCTGGTCTGGTAAGATATTTTTTGTTAATTAGTCTTATTTTTTTAATATGAAATGGGACTGTAAGGTTATCGTTTTTTGATTTAAAATGGCTTTTTGAATATGTGTTGCATGTTTTGAGAATTTTTTTCTGAGGAACTTATCCAAATTAAGTTATATTTGAAGAAGTTCTTGACGTTCTGTTTTACATTTTTGGAAAGGGATTTGATCTTTAGAATACAAGATACGAAACAAAATTTTGTTTCCTTCAAGTGTTCATTTAGTATTTTCAATTAATAATTTATATTTCCACGAATTCTTCTATTCCCTTTGGTACTATGTAACGAGTGTAAATTTTTTATTTCAATTGATTGAAAATGTTTTTTCTATATATTTATATAATTCAGTTTCAAAAATTTTTTGAATAAAATTATTTTGAAATTGAAATCTGTAGGAGGTTAACAGAATAAATCTGTATGATATTCAACAAAGAGTTAGACCGTTCATTTTGAGATGTATATGAGTATTGAAACAGTTTAATTTCCCATTTGTGATTAAGTTTTTGAGAAAGTAAATTCATCTGGTGAATTTGTTGAAACAAACAAAAGTTAAATTTTGAGAAGTAATTGAGATAGAACAGTTTGTGTTAACATTAGTGCATTCAACTCAGGAGGATTTCCAGATTAATAATGGCCCATTGCTATTTCTGGTGTTGATTTTTCATTTTAGGCGATGCTTTGCGTGCGTTTATTAAAATATTTGTTGCCCACTCTTTCATTCTTTTGCTGTCATTTCTTTTAATGTATTATGTACGTCTGCTCACCTTCCCTGACCATACCAACTACCTCTTCCATATATGATTGACTTTTACATTGGATTTTGAATATTATGTTCTATATTGTGTTTATGCTAATTGAATCTGAAAATCCATAGCATGTTTTGAATGAACCTGTTCCAGTCCACATTGAAGGAAGCATAGTCTGTTAATCGCTGACACCTTATATTACAATCGAATTTTGTCTCCCCTGTGTAAAAGCGACCTCGGCGATACTGAGGAATCAGTAGAGGCGTTTAAACCTCTTAAAACCCATTGTATCTGGTGCCCGAGCATTTGTATAAAATATAACTTTTTTTCTGTGAAGTCTTTAAGAGGATTTTGTTCATAAAGTAGAATCAACCACATCTTGTGAAACGCATTCAGTATGATACAATGCTCGGGAAATGTTGAAATAAAATTTTTTATTACCATCTGGAGCTGAATATATTATAAAAAAAAGTTCACATGAATAATACCTGGAATATATAATAAATATAAAAATAACATCACGAATAGAATAGAATTCCTCTTGGAATATACAGAAATTATAACTGAAACGAAGGAAACGGAAATATCTTACCTGAGTATGAGAATAAAACATCGAGAAATTGGAAACAATAACTGGAACAGGCAGCGCAATTGTGAGTACTCCCGCTAAGGCGCATAGAGCACCAACAAACATTCCTGCATAAGTTTTTGGAGCCATGTCTCCATAACCTACCGTAGTCATTGTTACTATGGCCCACCAAAGACCCTCTGGGATGCTCTTGAAATTGTTAGTGGGATTATGCTGAAAAAACGATAAATGTTTGAAATATGAATTGTTGAAATACGAGGAGAAAATTCGAGATAGCCATAGTTTTTCAGGTTAATTCAAGTGTAAAGAATGTTAGGTCTGAAATAAGGAAAATACTGCCTTCGTAATTTTTTTATTCATGTCGATTTTTTCTTTTTACTAATAACAATGTATATTTTTTAGGATCAGAAAAACAGAAGACATGCAAGATGTGTGTGAAAAAACAAATTTTTTATCAGTTCGGCGTATTTCCTTCTTATTATTTCACACATATAAATCTTCCTGAAATACTAACAATACTCCAAATAGAATAAATCGAATCTGGAATGAAACCGTTGCATATTCTATACAGAAATCCATTATTTAAAGGAAAACTAGGAGGATGAATGCCGAATGAAACATTGTTTTTGAACCATGTTCCATGAAAATACGATAGCAATTAAATGGCCTAGCTATGGGCTCACACTGAGTCTACTCGTTGCAGACATATTCATGTCAGAAATAGAAAATAAAATCTTCAATTCGAAACTACCTGTAAATATTCATTTCTGGTAGAGATACGTAGACGATATTATCACGTGTATCTCCGGAACATCAAGACAACTGAGTCAATTTTTGAATTTCTTGAATAATATTCACCCAAAAATTAAATTCAAATTAGAAAAAGAATCAAAGAAGAGTATTACATTTTTAGACCTCTCGATATCCCACAAAAATAGAATTCAACGTGTTCAGAAAACCCACATCCACTGATATATGTATTCCTATTGATTCCAATCACCCATTTTCACAAAAAATATCAGCGTATCAATCGATGATCCATAGAGCCTTCGCATTACCCTTATCAAAAAATGACCGCGAAGCTGAAGTCCAAATTATAAAATCAATAGCCGCGAACAACGGTTTCAACCCCTATATAATAGATCATCTAATTCGACAGAAACTATCTAAAATAGCTATGAGCCAAAATTATCCTATCATAAAAACTGAAGAAAATAAAAAATTCATTTCTCTATCGTACTTTGGTAGCATAAGTCAAAAAGTGGCCAATAGTTTTTCAAAATCAGATTTCAATATTGCCTTCAAAACGCAAAACAAGTTCATCGGTATTTTTTAACGCAAAGGGCCCTACTCCAAACATACACAAATCAGGAGTTTATGAGTTATCTTGTTGTACGTGCAGTAATAAATATATAGGACAAACAGGACGTTTCTTCAAGACGAGGTTCAACGAACATGAAATGAGTTTCATAAAAAATAAACAGAATTCTACTTTTGCCACTCATTGTCTAGAAAACGGTCATTCCTTTCCCACAATAGATAATCTGAAAATTTTACATGTAGAATCAAAAGGGAAGAAACTCGATTATCTAGAATCTGTTGAAATTTTCAAATTAGTTCACAATAACAATAATCTAAAAATTATGAATGACTGTACGGAGCTATGTAAATCGAAAATATTTTGAGATATTCAAAAAGTTACATCTGTTTAAAACCTTTTTCAACGAACATAAAATTAATTTAATGAAAAGTAAACAAAACTTCAACTTTTGCCACTCATTCTTTAGAAATTAGTAATTCCTTTCGACAAAAGAAAATCTTGAGAAAATTTTACATGTAGATTCAAATGAAAAGAAAATTGATTATTAAAATTTTCAAATTCGTTCACAATAAAAATAATTCAAAAAATAATGAATGAGTGTATGGAGCTATGTAAATCCAAATATTTGAGATGTACAACAAAATAAAGTAAAAATAATGAATAACTGTACGGAGCTATGTAACCCCAAAAAATTATTTGAGATATTTGGGTACCATCTGTTTAATAACCTTCTTTGTCGATTGCCGACATTCCGATATCTGTTAGAAGGCCCTTCTTTTTTAACCGGGTTTTTATAACGTTCCGCTTGTAAACCTCTGTACCACTATTAGGTGTTATCTATTGAAATATTCAAAATATTTATCACTTTTGTTTAAATACCTCTGTACCACTGTTAGGTCTTCAGTTGTCTGATGATGGGATAGTTCATTTCTCGAAACTAGAGTCACAAGAGAATGTGTAAAATATATTTTTATTGGTAGTAAAACATAGTAATTTCTACTATTTGTTTTAATTACGTCTAATCATTTGAAGCACAATTTAAATTGTTAAAAAGACATTGCGTGTTTCACGAAGTCTCTGTTAATGTTTTTCTGACCGTTTTCAAGTGAAAACTCGATTGTACTTCACCGAAGTATTCAGATGAAAAACAATTATGATGAATAAAGGAAATAGAACAATAATATTTAACCCACTTTAAAATATCATTTTGAAAAGATATCACAACCCCCATTACTTTAACGACGACTCTGACACAGATGATCGAATTTTGCCGTATTGCGATGTCGATGCCCTATCAATTTCGAATAAGCGCTAGATTTTGTCCAAATAACATACCCAACGCAGAGATTTTAACTTTCATTTGTTTAGTTATTCCAGTCAAAATACTCCAAACCTCCTAGCATAGAATACAAATTTGAATATTTTAGATTTACATAAATCCCTATGGTGATTCATTAAACTAAGATTATTTTTATTATGAACGGATGGGAAATTTCAACAGATTTCAAATATTTGAGCTTCCTGAATTTTCATTCAACATATGGGGATTTTCAATTATTTGTTATAAAAAAAGAGTAACCATTTTCTATCCACTGAGTTGCTAATGTGGAAGCTTATTTATATTTTTAATACCATTAAAGTAATATGGAAATTGAAACAACAAAGTTGTCTGATGATGGGATACTTCATTTCCCGAAACTCGAGTCACAAGAAAATGTGTAATATATATTTTTATTGGTAGTAAAACATAGTAATATTTACAATTCGTTTTAATTTTGATCAACTACCAAAGAGTAACGACTGAAACAATTCAGTATCTGAAAAATTGTATTGCTTGGAAAATTTGAAGTTGATACAGAACAGTTTAAATACTCACCTGATGAAGTCATGGTATGACGAAACAATTGTCGTGTAAATCAATAAAATAGTGGAAGTTAACATTTGTTTTTCTTATATTGATACAGAATACTTGGTTATACCCAACATACTTTGTAGGAAGTTGGATTTTGCAAGTAAACGCGATTATGAGTCCAAAAAGATATACGTTAGCTTCCAACTATTCCCGAGTTCTTTGAAATTTTAGGAAAACTATGCAGAATTATCTAATCATCAGCACCCACTATTAAAAAATCGGAAAATCATCCCTCATAAAAGTTTGTTTCTTATCATTCGAAAACTATGAAAGACGACGTTCAATCTGCAATAGCCGTAACACTCAAACGTTCTCAAAGTGTTCATATTGCAAATCGACATCCCACAGAATTTATCAATGTCCTAAGTTTTTAGCATTCTCCCACGCTAAAAGGATTGAATACCTGAAAGCTAACAGCATGGGTTACAACTGTTCAGGCATACGGCATACAGTTAACACTTGTATTTCTCGAGGATGCTTAGAATGCTCTAAGAGGCATCAGACAAGCCTTCACAATGCTAAATATACAGGTCCAGTTACCCAGCAGCACCCCAACCCTCACAATTCATTGCGACAGAACGACGAAGCATCACTGTCCCCCAGAGTTCAGAGCCTACCACTGCCTTTTGTATGTCTGCTCATGCCCTAAAAAACACTTGCAACGATATAGTACGCTCCGCTATATGAGACGCCGCTGATTCTTTTAGAAGCGGAAAATTTTATAATTTGTTGCATCTGATTAATGATTGAAGTACTGACTTGGGCACATCCCATTAGCAATGGAAATAATTAAACGGATTCTGTGGAACATACCGAATAACCTTTTTGGACAAAGTGAATATATGAAGTTTTAAATTTTCAATCGTTAATACCCGAATTAGTGATTTCTGATTCAATTTATCGGCGAGAATTGTATTGGTATTTACGCTGTTTGACTTCAATTTTGAATAAACAGTAGTAGTCTCACCAGGATTGATTAATTTTTAAATCTTAGTTTTTTTAGTATCATCCATTTTGTAGGAACAAGTTTCAGATTTGGTAAATTGCTTCGATAATGTCTAATAACCTCAACAAAATCCTGTCCTGGATTTATATTTAGATTAATATAATTATTTCTCCATAAATTTGTTGGTTAGGAACCGCGAATGAGTTGTAATTCCGTATGACATCTTTCAATATAATTATTCATTTACTAAGAGCACCTACCTTCCTTGGAGTTGAGATTTTTTGGAGTAGGAACATCTCTTGGAGTTGAGAATTTTTGAAGTGAGAACCGTCATTGGGACAGAAATAGCTGATACATCGAAGCTCCCTTGTGCCTGAAACGCAACCCCATTCAAATTGGGTCAACAAGA
Source organism: Megalocaria dilatata (assembly GCA_034642435.1). NCBI lineage: Eukaryota > Metazoa > Arthropoda > Insecta > Coleoptera > Coccinellidae > Megalocaria > Megalocaria dilatata. Next base: position 64,852,565 of record CM067859.1, on the reverse strand, counting down.
GTGAACGGGAATTGAAATACTGTCTTTTACTGCAGAATACATCAGACGTTTTGGGGTCGCAGATGACTTTGAGAAGCATCTGCTGATGAGAATTCACTATCATTCAACGTGATAGCCCAAGGAACCACTGGAGCCTGATTTGTTAAGTTAAGTTATTGAATTTTGTATAGAATGAAGTAGGGTCGACCATTGTAAATTTTAATTTAAAGTTTGTTAAAATCTGTGTATTAGATTTGCTGCTAAATAAGCCAAACCACCCCTAGAAATTAGTCCCAGGGTCTCAGGTCGACAAATATTGTCCAAGTGGGGAATAGTTAACCTCTTCTGGCTCTGCAGTGTCACTATCCGAGTTGTTTTGTGAGTCAACTCACTCACAGAAGGGGCTTCTCATGCACCCACATTGTGTTTATAACTCTGACATCACTACAACGGCGTAAGCCCCAGACAAACAATTAACTATTCCAAGTCCAAAACGTCTTTCTATAGAAGGTTTTATTGAAACCGAAATAACCATTGTCAAAACAGAACTGTACAAGATTTACAAATTTTTCCATCGACAACTTACAGTTCTCAACAATCATTTGCCATCTCTTCTTCAGTAATTCTATTGTGAGGTCACGTGAATTCTACCAGTTAATTGAATTGGCATGTGAGTGTAGCTTTTTCACCGAGTGACTACTCAGCAGTCTCCACAGTCTGCCCCCAGAGGCAGAAAGTGTGATAAGGATTAGGCCATATCATCGCGCGAAGCGAGAACCCCTCCGAAGAGATGAACCCACCAGCTTCCAGTTTGGGCTTCAGTTCCAAAACCTACAACCGTCTGATTGGTAGCAGCAAAGCACTATCTAACCTCCACTGGCTATGCATTGTCAGTACCCGACTTTTTGAGACGCAACTCACACGCCGGAAGAGCTTCTTATCCATCCACCCGAACGCAGTCTCATGAACTAAGATAACCCCAAGATTGATGCCACAATTAATCCTAGTACAGAGCACCAACGGTCTAGCCGTATCGTTGAGATCCACAAACCCCAGAAACGTCTCGCAAACGATCCTGGTTCAAGATGAATCGTCAAGTCTCGCTAAACCCTAAACCATTTCTCGAGATATCCTGAACATGAGTTTCTGAACACATAAATGCAATAACCTTCCAGACCAGCATGCGGACTTTCAACCATTACGCCACAATTGAGTGGCCAGGTCGTACGAATACTTCCCGAGAATCTCCACCCTCCCGAGGTAACGCAGTATGCTACAAAACACACTAGGTAATCGGACAGAAAAATCCGGAGATTTACCTCAATAGAGTAAAGTACGTTAGTTTTGAGGGTGAATTCCTGTGCTGCGACAGACACCCTTGTCACTGAGTTGAACAACATGGCTCAGCCCTCCATTTCACCTTTGCCGTGAAACTAAGTCGAACTTCCACCACACGGGTCCAATGTCTGGCGCGAGTGACATTGCTTTAGGCATCAAGACTTAATCCTCCATTTTACCCAGATGAAATAAGGATCTTAGTCAAGACAAGCACCCCCAGCGGGTCAAGCTAGAATGTCATGGGGGGCGTACAAATCGTGACAGTGTAACATACTGAGTAACAATTTCATACTCAAACAAACTCAATAAGGATTTTTTGGTCACAGGGGTAAATTGCGGACAAGCGCACGTTTCAAACATGTTGGTTTTCATCAGTGCAATGAATGCCAGCGACTCTAAATCTGCCAGCTATCTATATTTCGAATACATAGAGACACTAAGGTATAACTCATACACTAGCGACATATAGAGTATGGAATCATTTTGACAAGACATACCTTTGCGAGTTAATTCAAGTAGAGAAATGGATTCCCGATATTTTCACGTTACAAACGCGGAAAAAACTTTCCTTATGTTCGAATTAGACCATAATGCTCATATTCAAATTAATAAATTTGACTGATCTCTACCAAATAGCATTAATAGGGATTGTGAGCTATGGAAATAGAAAGTTCTAGTAATCGGGACAGTTTAACACATATTTTTATAACTATTCCATACTCGAACAAACTCGATAAGGTTTTGTTGATCAGAGGAGCAAGGTGCAGACATGCGTTCCAATCTTGTTGGTTTTCATCAGTTCAATGAATGCTAGCAAATACAAATATGTCAAGTATCTATATTCTCTATACTCATAGACACGACGGTTTTAATCATACACTAGCGCCATCTAGGGTATGCGAGGATACATACAGGACATACCTCCGCGAGCTTATTCAAATAAGCAAATATATTCTCAAGATGTTCATCCGGAAATAGCTTTTCTCAAGCTCTAGTCGGAACATAACATGCCGTATTGCTCATAATCAGCATTTTCATATTCAAATGAATCAATTCGGCTGATCTGTACCAAATATCAATAATAAGGAGTATGACCTATGGTAACAGTAAATTCTAGAAATCAAGATAGTATAACAGACATCTATAAAAAAATTCTATTCTCAAACAAACTCATTAAGGTTTTGTTGGTTACAGGGGTAAATTGCAGACATACGCACGTTCCAAGCGTATTGGTTTTTATCAGTACAGTGAATGCCAGTGACTACAAATCTGTCAAGTATCTATATTCTCTATACACAGAGACCCTAATGTTAGACCCTAGTGCATACACTAGCTCCATCTAGAGTATGCAAACATACTTTCAAGACATACCATTCCGATCTTATTCAAGTAAAATAATGTATTCCCTATAATTTCACATTACAAAATCAGAAAAACTTTCCTTGTGCCCAAGACAGACCATAATATGCCGTAATGCTCATAATAATAATTAGCATATTCATATTCAAATTAATTAATTAGTAGTAGAGTAGTAGAGGATGGTGTATTCTGGAAATGGTAATCCTATTTATATCAAGGCTCTTCTCGATGATGGCTCCCAGAATTCGTTCATTACTGAGCATTTACTACAGAAAATAATCGCGAAAACCTATCATCAAAAAATGCAAATCTCGGGCACGAAAACTCGCCAGTTTAAAGTTCAGAATATTTTCAAATGCAATTAGAAATTCCCCAATTGACACTACATGTGCAGTGCTTCCGAACATCACCTGCAAACTACCCCAGACATTGATTGACACTAGAACTTTTGTAATCACATCAAGCTAGCTTACCGCGAATTTTTCAAACCTGCACACATTGATTTGCTGCTTGGTGCGGATATTTATTATTCGCCGCTATGCTAGGCTGGATAATCGCAGGAAATATACCCCAAATGTCAAGTAAACAAAACGTCTAATTCCTTGCTCACTGTTCAACAGTCTCTACAAATGCTGAATATTTAGATTCAGCCCTCGCCAAGGTTTGGCAACTAGAGGACTTACCAAAACAAAGGATTCTCAGTCCATGCAAAAAACGATTTGAACAGGACTTCAAAATGAATACAAAGGCACCAGATGATGAAATCGTGCAAATTGGGCTACCTCTACGCTCTCCGCAAGGGCCCTCAAGATTGGTTAATGCAATTCACAAAGCCAAAAGTCGCTCCCTTTGTTGTTTGTCTAATAACAAGACCTGTTCAATATTCTGTGCCGATTCAGACAGTATCTTTAAGTTCACGGCGGACATATCCGAAATGTACCGCCTGATTAAAGCGAATCCCAAGCAAACGATTTTACAGAACATTCTTTGGCGTAACACCCCCTCTGACCCCATATGATGTATCGAACCACCCACTGCGAGATATGGAACATAATTCGCCCGTTTCTTAAGCTCTTAAGTCTCAAAAGAATACGTGTTTACACGTGGAATTAAATTTCCACACACCTCTGGTGATAGTTTAAGAGTTGTAAAAATTCGAACGCGCGATGAAAACTTTACACGTCCCAATACCAAACTTTGCCTCTTGACACACGACTCTTAAATGCAGGATCCCACAATTGATTGTTTTTTTATTCACACTTCCTTCTCTTGAAGTTCTAAATCGCCCCAAGGTATCATTTTGTGTTTTGGACGAATCCGTCCAACCCAGGGACATCGATTTCCTTCGAAATTGAACAACTAATAGTATAACAAATGAAATTTGGGCCTGCACGCCAGTTAAGGAAAGAAAATATTTGTGCATGGAATAAAATAGGAAAAGGCTTTTTACTTGATAGAAGGAATATAACAAAATTTGAATATCAATACAGATTTAATCTGTTAGTCTTCTACAATTTTGATTTCACGAAAATTTTCATTCAAAAAACATGTAGAATTAAATTAATGCCAACAATAAGCACCGCTTATATTTAATAGACGTATTCAATCAATACATAAATATTCGAAGGAGACAACATTTTGTTTCTGATCTTACCATTATGAAAGCCAATTCCTTTTCAAAAATACAAAACATAATTTTGGGACTTCTCAGAAAATATAATTTACTTTAAATATTAAAATAAGTTAATTCAAAAATCTCTCAAAACATGCATTACAACTTCAAAGAACAATTAAAATTCGCTGGTTTCAGAGAGGCCAGTTTTCCTTTGTTAGAAATAGAACGCCATTGTCCATTGTTCATTAAAAGTGAAGGTTAAACACAAAGGGAAGTCGACTAAGCTGCTCTAACACGTAAAGTTATTGTATTGTATTGAATTCCCTGAGGTCAACGTGAGTGTTATGTGTATCATGTATTCTTTATCCATTGGTGGAATTTACTGTAGTGATGCTCCAGCTAGGGGCGACCTGTTTACTTTAATCTGAATTGACTATTTAACATATTTCATACATGTAAGCGTCTTTATCTTCATTTCATTTATTGATCTAAGAGGTGGTTAACAATGGGACTTTGAGAATTCAGAGTATTTAGAGTGAATGAAATGTGGATCCGCAATCAGATACTGACACCACAACCATGTGTCCTCAGAAAGAGCCGCAACAACGCCTTCTTGAACAACTATTATTAGATATAAATATTACAATAAATAGGTAGTTAAATAAAAGACACCACAACCTCTCTGTCTTTAGAATGTCGCAACAAGATATTCCGGAACAACGATATTATGCGCTCAGATTATAATAATCTAATTAGATAGAAGGTGTGTGAATGGGGAATTCCTGACCAAAGGGTTATTGTTAAACTACCTCGAAGATCTTGCTTACATGTTCCAAGAGCCGGGTTATCTGTGTGTTCACTCAATTGATTGCTGTATTCACCTTTGCATGCACACTAATTATGTTTTAGGTTATGAGAAAGGATGTCGATCTCTGGAACCTTGATTTTATTAATAAAGGGAAGGACAGGGTTGAAGAATGTATGGGAGCTGAAGAGAGGTTAAGGTTTTTTATCCCTGACTCTTTTTTTGTCCTAAAGTATAACCTCGCTCTCATACACCAAGTCAGATGCGGGACCCTGCCTTCCGAAAACAAATATTGTATTTTTATTTATCATTGCATTCTGAACATCCCGTCACTGTTTCCCCATTCTCGTTCAAGTGTAACTTGGGTTGTCTACACAACGTAGCGTCCTATTCTCCCTCCACTAGATGATCATGATAGAAAGGTTAGCGTTCCTTAGAGTACTCCGTAAAATCCCGGATATCTTAGAGTGCTCTTAAAAGGTCGGCATAGCTCACAACCAACAATAAATATAACTTACCTAAAATTTGTCCTGGGATTATCGTTTGAACAACTAACTTTAAAATCAAGATATTCTATGTTCGTCATGAAAATCACAGAAACCTGTAAAGTATGATAAGGTTTTCTTTGAACTATTGATATTCCATAATAAGATTTTTATTCAATATATATATATATATATATATATATATATATATATATATATATATATATATATATATATATATATGTATATATATATATATATATATATGTATATATATATATATATATATATATATATATATATGTATATATATATATATATATATATGTATATATATATATATATATATATTTATAAATTATATATAAAAAAACTTGATAGAAGGAATATTACAAAATTTGAATATCAAAACAGATTTAATCTGTCAGTCTTCTACAATTTTAATTTAAAAAAAAAATTATTCAAAAACTTTTTTAATTAAATTAATGTCGGAATGATCAGAAACAAAATTTTGTCTCCTTCGATTATATATTTATTAATTTTAATTGATAGTTTATATTTATTGGTTCATTTATTTCATTTGATATTGTAAATTGCATTTCGATTTTATACGTTTATTAAATATAAGCCGTCCTTATCAGACATTAATTTAATTCTAAAAGTTTTTGAATGAAAATTTTTTTGAAATTAAAATTGTAATAGACTGACAGAATAAATCTGTTTTGATATTAAAATTTTGTCATATTCCTTCTATCAAGTAAAATGACTTTTCATATTTTTTTGTATACATAATATATAATTATATTGAGGCTTGAATAAAAATCTTATTATGGAATATCAAAGGTTCAAAAAAAACCTTATAATACCTCACAGCTTTCTGTGACGAGCATAGAATATCTTGAATTTAAAGTTAGTTGTTCAAACGAAATTCCCAGGACAACTTTAAGGTAAGTTATATTTATTGCTTGTTGATTTAGATTCTTTAAATATGATTTAGGTCTGATAAAGGGATTATCGGAATTCTAATTGTTTTTTGAAGTTATAATGCATGTTTTGAGAGATTTTTTAATTAACTTATTTAAATATTTTGAAATATATTGAATATTCCAAATGAATTATATTTTTTGAGAAGTCCTTAAATTATAGTTTGTATTTCTGAAAAAGAATTGATTTCATAATAGTAAGATCAGAAACAAAATTTTGTCTCCTTTTAATATTTATTCATTAATTTCAATTGATAATTTATATTTGTTGGTTTATTTTGATAGTATATATTGAGTTTTGATTTTTTAGACTATTAAATATAAGCCGTGCTTATAAGACTTTAATTTAATTCTAAAAATTTTTGAATAAAATTTTTTTTGAAATTAAAATTGTGGAAGAGTGACAAATTAAATCTGTTGTGATATTGAAAAATTCAAATATTTGTGCTTCATATTTTTCGTAGAAACCCATTAAAACCGACGCCGTTTCGAGATTAGTGATAGATTTCTTTACCTGCGCTACATTAGAACTACGTTCCCAGGTTCCAGCAATCCAGGGCTTCCAAAAATGTCCCATTTTTTCCTAGAAACCTAAATGGGACAGTAGAAACGAAAATAGCCAAATGTCGTTTCATAATTTCATCTGGTCGCGAAAAATATCGGGAAGAATCGCTTCAGCACTAATTGAAGAAATTCCCTCGAAGTATTTGGCACTCGGCCTACAGATACGCAGTCAAGTCACTCTCTCCCGCCGTTCACGCAACATTCTCTAAATTTAGAACAGTCAAGTTCTGATCCCACACACATTCTCTAGAAGTAAGTTCTAATCACATTTATCTTTGTCTCACAAGTTATAATCCCACATCTCACTCTTCTGTTGAATAAATTTATATTCGCATTCACTTCAACCTTCCCAGGACTCTCACTTGATAACATATAACGTAGTAAAGGCCTGGAAGTGAATGTATTATCTACATTATTTGTTTGTAACTAGATAGTAATTGTGTGAAGTGAATCGAACAGTGATCTCAGTGAAATTGAACGGTGAAAACAATCAAAAAATTTTCTTCTCCACGAAAAAGATAGTGTTCACACCGCAATTAGAGTTCGATACTAAACCGCAACAATTCCTCAACTTTAGGGTAAACTAATCCCAAAATTGTACATTTGTTATATATATGTATTTAGGCTGCAAATGAATTAATTAAAGTCTTATCTACATCTCTCTCAATCTCTCCATTGGAAGTATGCTTATCCTGGAATTTGCATACTAATTTGTTGACCTAACGTCAATAAATTACTAGGAAGAATTCAAAAAGCTATCCCTACATACTAAGCCCCTCATCCAATATACTTGAAGTATAATATGGTCCTTTGAACCTACAAAGTTATTACAATGGCTGAAATGTGAGCTGAATGCATTACAAATTAACTTAGATTCAAGGAAACTGACTACATTCACAGCCTGTTCCATGTTCCAGAAAAATGGTGTAATCTCCTCTGTCAGGTACAGAAAACTTCACTTCTGGATCGAGGAAAACTTTCACCGGACGAATTCATCCAGGCCAAAAATTTAAGATAAACGAACCGTTATTCCATATGAAAATAATCCAAAAAAATTGCTCCGGACAAAAATTGCTTCGGTTAAAAAAACCTCTCCAAGACATAAGCCTACAAATATGTTTTTTGGTATTAGGAGTAAAAATAACTGCGGTATCAAAAACATACGTCGCTACTAGTTAATTTTTCCTATTTTCCATCTCACATTTCAATTGCCATCATTGGGCTTTCATTTCAGTATCGGTCATTTCGCTGAAGTGTCAACAAAATAGTTTCTGTGGGCACTGAATATGTCAACTCTCTTATCGAATAATGTTTTTTTGCGGGGAGTTTCCTTCATTACTTTCCTATAAAGAATGGGGCTACCGAAAGTAATCGTATTTTTGTGAATGCCCTGATTTATATTAATATTAGCGTTTTAAAAGTAGCAATTTTGAAAGTCAAAAAACCACCCGGAGCGCCATCAAAGTTTCAGGATGAAGTATAAGAGGCAAGGTTCGATGAAGAACTATCACAAATGCAAGATACACTTGCAAAAATACTTGGAGTCACTCAACCAACCATTCTGAATCGTCTGAAAACAATGGGAATTATCTGAAAAATAGGAAAAAGGGTGCTGTATAAACTGAAGCCAAAAGGCGTAGAATGCCGTTTTTCTACGTGTGAACTACTGCTCAAACCAGAAAAAAAATAGTTTTTATGTCGAATACTTTAATTAAAAATATTATAGGAGACAATATTTTATTTATACAAAAATGTTTATTCTACTACAACAATTATTTCACCACGATGTGGCTTATTCAGGTATTACATTATACTGGCTGATGGTATTCAGTGCAACTGAGTTTAAATACATTGTTAGGTACGTGTCCAAATAATGGAGGCATAAGTCATAAAAAATCAAGGTATTTATTGAAGTTTGTTGCTAAAAATGCCATTAAGGAAAGATATTCAGTAATGGAGACTTATCAACATCCGTTTGTTCGTTAAAAATAATTTTATGGGCATTGTACCTATTTATTTCAAGAAATTCTAAAAGTGTTAATCTAGAACTTTTGCTTTCAACGTGAATAATTTCATAATTATTGTTGAATGTACAGTATCGGATATATTCTCAATTGGTATTCTTGGAGACCTTTCTTGAATGATCTTCCAGTCTGGTCAATGTATACTAAAGGGTAATCTTGCCAAGTTAACTTGTAGACTCCGGATTCATTTTCTTTATTTGTTCGATCTTTATTGTTTTTTATTTAGGTACTAAGGTTATTTATGGCCTTAAAAGCCGCGTTATAATTGAAACAATTTTTGAAATATTGTCAGATAATCCATTGACATAAGATAACGAAAAATATGTCTGTGTATTGTCCTCTTTTATGATTGGGTACACGAGATTTAATGCCATTTCCTTTTGTTTATTGGATACCATTTTGTCTATAAGAAAGGGGTTTTAATCGTTGTTTGACGCTATTTGTTTAATAATATTTAATTCTTTCAAAAAGTTATCTGAATTCAAAGGGACATTCAATAATCTATGAATGAAACTATTATATGGTTACATATTTTGGTTGGTGGGATGATTTGAAGTTTTATATATTGTGATGTCTGTATGTGTGGGTTTGTGAAAATACTAAATTATCTAGTCTTGTTATTGTGACGTCAAGAAAATGAATACTATGGTTCTTTTCTTTTTTGATTGTGAATTTGATTTTTGGGTGGACTTCATTAATGAAATTCGTGAAGATATGTAGTTATCGGTCGGTGCCTTTGAAATAACAATAAATGTCATCTACATATCTATACCAATAAAGAAAATATTTACTTATTGGATTTAGGTGTATTTCTGATTCTAGATTATCCATAAATATTTCAGCTAAAATTAAACTGAGTGGATTTCCCATTATTAAACAATTATTAGAAAAAAGGACGGTTCCGTTAGATTGAAAGTAATTTTGTTTGTGATCATTCAAGAAACGTATCCAAGAACACCAAAGGAGTTATTTATCCGATTCTGTACACTCGACATATGCTAATCATCTTAAGGAATTCAGGCATAATTTCAACAATAATGAAATTATCCACGTTGAAGCAAAAGTTCTAGATTAACACTTTTAGAATTTCTTGAAATCAAAAGGTACAATGCCCGTAAAATCCTTCTGAACGAACAAACAGATGTTGATAAGTCTCCATTACTGAATATCTTTCCTTAATGGCATTTTTAGCATCAAACTCCAATAAACACCTTGAGTTTTTATGACTTGTGCTTCCATTATTTGGTCACGTACCTAACAATGCATTTAAACTCGGTTACACTGAATACCATCATCTAGTACAATGTAATACCTGAAGAAGCCACATCGTGGTGAAACAATTGCTGTAGTAGTACAAACATTTTTTTAAAAATAAAATACGGTCTACTATATAATTTTTGATTAAAATAAGTTTCCACCAAGTAAAGACCGAATCAATCAAATACATTTACCTTGTCGTATCTGTAAGAGTATTGCGGCTGTTACTCTCGCAATACTCAACTTAAGCTCATCAATTGTCATCGATAGATTCCCCTTGAGATCTTTTTGTTCGATTGTAGCAGCTTACAATAAAATCACTCTCAGCTGGTCCCAATAAATACACAGCATGATCTTCTCGCCATGAGCGTTTGGCTTGGCAGTTGGTTGATGATGAGGTGCCCGACAACAGTCACAATTCGACATAGAAACTATTTTTTTTTTGCTGTTGGAGTAGTTCCTACGTGTACAAACGGCGTTCGACGCCTCTTGGCTTCAGTTCATACGGCACCCAATTTCCTATTTTTCAGATAATTCCCATTGCTTTCAGACGATTCAAAATGGTTGGTTGAGTGACTCCAAGTAGTTTTTCAAGTTTATCTTTCATTTGTGATGGTTCTTCATCGAGCCTTGCCTCTTATACTTCATTCTTAAACATGGGTGGCGCTCCGTGTCGTTTTTTGACTTCCAAATCAAAATTGTTACTCTTAAAACGCTAAAATTAGTTCTGGCACGTTCGTTCGGTTAAAGCAGGACATTCACAAAAATACGATTACTGGCGGTGCCTCTTTCTTTATAGGGAATTAATGAAGTAAAACTGCCCCCAAAAACACATTATTCGATAAGAGAATTGACATATTCAGTGCACACAGAAAGTATTTTGTTGACACTTCAGTGAAATGACAGATACTGAAAAGAAAGCCTAATGATGACAATTGAGATGTTGTTAGATGGAACAAAGGAAAAATTTACGAGCAGCGGCATATGTTTTCGATACTGCATGTAATTATTTTTACTTCGTATACCAAGAAACATCTTTGTAGGCTTATTTCCTAGAGCAGTTTTTTTACCCGGAGCAATTTTTTGGGATAATTTTTACATGGAAAAACTCTTCATTTAGCTTGAATTTTTGGCCTGGATGCATTGTTCAGTTGAAAGTTTTCCTTGATCCAGAAGTGAAGTTTCCTGCACCTGCCAGAGGAGATTACACCATTTTTCTGCATCAAACTGCACAAGTTCCCGGAGGTTCAAGACATTGAACATGCTGTGAATGTCGTCAGTTTCCTTGAAGCTAAGTTAATTTGTAATGAATTCAGCTCACATTTCAGCCATTGTAATAACTTTGTAGGTTCAAGTGACCATATTATACTTCAAGTGTATTGGAAGAATTGCTTAGTATGTAGGGATAACTTTTTGAATTCTTCCTAGTAATTTATTGACGTTAAGTCAGATGTAGATTAGACTTTAATTAGTTTATTTAACTTAGCCTGGCACAGCGTCTACAAATTGTTCAGCTTAATTACAAAAACGGGCTTTCTACGAGGAATGTGTATCGAGTGCTTAAAGCAACTTATGGTCGACATAATCGGCCTACCGAACGCACAATTAGCTCAACCATTCGTAAATTTGAGACCCAATTTTCATTATTGAACCGTGAAGTGACGATTCGTCGTCGTTCTCAACAGCTTGGCATGTCATATTCCATAACTTGACCTATTTTACGTAAGGAGCTTTCTTTAAAAGCTTAAAAATTCAACTTGTGCAAGAACTGAAGTCGACCGACCTTCCGTTTCCGTTTCAATCGTTGGGCTCTTCACAAGCTTGCCCGATACACAGTCCTACTAGAACACTCATAACGTAATAAAGTTCAACAATTTGTAGAAGCTGTGCCGGGCTATGTCTTTCCATTATAAATTGTCAAACACTACTGAAAAGAAATAGCACTTCAGTAAACAGGCATGCGCAGTCTGCAATTAAATCCCCACCACAAACTGTACCTCTAAATGAATCACCCTTCAGAAGGCAACTCAATACTTATTCGTGGAAACCTTATCTGGATACCTCGATCATCTTCGAAACGATTTTCCCTTGAAGCTGTAAATGTTGAAAATTAATAGATCAATTTACTTGAAACTTTATCCTACTGTGAAATAATCCAATTTGATAATTTACTTATAAGAGGTCTTTTAATGGGAACGCCCCATTTTCAAATTGACATTTTTCACGAATGACAGCCATTGTTCGTTTGCGACATTAGCAGTTGTATTTTTCAATGTATACCATTTACTCATGGACACACTCCAACAACGTTTACAAATAATCCAAATTTATTATGAAAAATTGCGATCTGTTAGTCTAACTTTACGTGCTTTAACTCCCATTTTTGGTCGTTATAATCGTCCTGATAAAAAAATGGTTGAACGTTTAGTGAAGAAGTTTGACACAAATTTTACACTTCATGATGTTACAGAGTCACAAATAAATGCAAGAAGTGAAAAGAATATTGCTGCCGTACGTGTAAGTATTTGTGAAGACCCAAATTTATCGATTTCTCGACGTTCACAAGAACTTAGCATCTCCCAGACGTCTTTGAGGCGAATTTTACGAAAAGACCTTGGTTTAAATCCATAAAAAATTATTTGAAGTAAACACTTTATTTCCGCTTATTTTTATTTTTCAACGACAATTGTTTCGTCTATTACATATTGACTTCATCAGGTGAGTATGGTAACTAACTACTTTTACAAAATATTTCTCCTTAAATACAAGTTTCACTAAAAATACGTGATAAAATGAAGTTTTCAAGGAATTTATTAAAAAAGGTTCAACAACGGAGAACGGTTCATATCTGTTTGGTCGTTCAACAAAATATTCAATTTATGATGCCGATTTATTTCCATTGCTTCTAAAAGGTCCAGTCCATTGCATTTGTTCTCGAAATGGAGAACTTCAAAGTTATGGTCAAAATCATGTCCAGATTCTTGTAGATGCCTGGCATAAGTGGAGTTTTATTTATTCTCAACGAATGAATTCTGGTGTTCCTGGATGCTACTCTCAAAAGATCTGCCCGTTTGGCCAAGGTATACCACAATTTAAACTATATACTCCTGATCTCTTGTTCTTATTGACGACATCTTTATTATTTTTTATTAATTCACCTAAAGAATTTATTATTTGATATGAGTTATTGACATTTCGTTTTTTCTTTAAATATCTAGCTATCTGTTCAGATTTTTGTCCTATGTATGGTAAGCAAATAAACTTTTCATTTTTTCTGATATGTGGATAAACTAATGACATAGATTGTTTTAGTTTAATTTTATTCAATAATTGATGGGTTATACCCATTATTTACTCTTACTTGTTTTATTATAGTATATAGTAAATAATGGGTATAACCCATCAATTATTGATCAACTATTGAATAAAATTAAACTAAAACAATCTATGTCATTAGTTTTAATATAATAATTTTATTCAATAATTGATGGGTTATACCCATTATTTTCTGTTACTTGTTTCATTATAGTATATAGTAAATAATGGGTATAACCCATCAATTATTGATCAACTATTGAATAAAGTTAAACTAAAACAATCTATGTCATTAGTTTATCCACATATCAGAAAAAATGAAAAGTTTATTTGCTTTCCATACATAGGACAAAAATCTGAACAGATAGCTAGATATTTAAAGAAAAAACGAAATGTCAATATCTCATATAAAACAATAAATTCTTTAGATAAATTAATAAAAAATAAAAAGATATAGTCAATAAGAACAAGAGATCAGGAGTATATAGGTTTAATTGTGGTACATGTCCATATGTATACATTGGCCAAACGGGTATATCTTTTGAGAGAAGGATTCAGGAACACCAGAATTTATTCGTTAAGAATAAATCAAACTCCACTTATGCCAGGCATCTACAAGAATACGGACATGATTTTGACCATAACTTTGAAGTTTTCCATTTCGAGAACGAATGCAATAGACTGGACCTTTTAGAAGCAATGGAAGTAAACCGGCATCATAAAATGAATATTTTGTTGAACGACCTAGCAGATATGAACCGTCCTCCGTTGTTGAACCTTTTTGAATAAATGTCTTGAAAACTTCATTTTATCACGTATTTTCAGTGAAACTTGTATTTGAGAAGTAAGATTTTGTAAAAGTGGTTAGTTACCATACTCACTTGACGAAGTCAATATGTAATTGACGAAACAATTGTCACAAATTGAAGAAATTACTATGTTTTACTACTGAAAAAAGATATATTACACATTTTCTTGTGACTCGAGTTTCGGGAAATGAAATGTGTAATATATCTTTTTTTGGTAGTAAAACATAGTAATTTCTACAATTTGTTTTAATTATGATCAACTACCAAATAGTAACGGCTGAAACAATTCAGTATCTGAAACAATTGTCGTTGAAAAATAAAAATAAGCAGAAATAAAGTGTTTTCCTTCAAATCATTTACGATGAATTTCCATCAAGTAGAGACCGAAACAATCAAGAATTCCATAAAAAATTGTTTCAACCCAAGAACTCAAACTAACAGTTCATTTAAGGCGTCGTCTATTCAGTGATTGGTGCTTAGAAAAAATCGTAAATGATGCAGACTTTCACAAGAAAATCATTCTGAGTGATTTAACTCCATTGAACTTCTTTCTTTTGATGTAACCCAATAAAGTCATTGGTTAACAGCAATCATCCAAATTAAGACGATTGACAGATCAATATTGAACGAGAAATTGCTAGCATACGTCATGGAAAATTGGGTTCAACGACTTCATTCCTAGCAGCGTTTCCGTAGTGGACATTTAAATGATGTTTTGTTCCCTAACTAATGGCATCCATTGTACTGCTACTAATAAACATTTCAATAATTTTCAAATAAATAATGTGTTTTGTTTACAAAACAAATTGGGGCGCTGTTAATTAAAGACTATTTACATAGAAACATACAATGAAAGACTCTGTGCAACAAACATCGCATAAAACTTCTTGACAAATGCGAGAACTTTACGGTATCAGAGGACAACGATCATCCTTGTGTCGAACTGACACTAGTTGTACCAAATCGCTTACTCTAAAATAATAATTAATGTATAATAATATTATGTTCAATTATGAAGGAGCTAATTATGATGGGATAAACCAATGTCTTTCATATATTTCTTGGTAGACTATTTCGATGATTTTTGATTGTTCATAAAGACGTCGGAATACTTAATAATATTAATGATAATATTGAAATTTCTGTTCTCATTATAGTTCCAATTCATGGCAATAAAACTTGTTTTGCGGATTAGTATACAAATATATTTTCTCAGCTGTCAAAAGTTCAATGATATGCAGGCAGCTCGTCTTTCTAAAAGAGAGCTCTATAGAAACTGATTCATTGATTTCTTTTTAAGAGTACAAATTTCAGTTTCACATATGGGGCACTCCAGGGTTCCCACTATGGTCCAATAATCTTTCTGATATATTTGATCAATGTACATACAGACTTTGAAAATTTTCGATTTTTTCTGAATGCCGACGACCTGAATATATTTTACCTCATCAGAAACACAGAGAACTGCCATACCACATAGGGGGAGCTGGATTCCTTTACGGAATATTACCGCTTGAAGGATGTCTTTTCGAATCTTGAGAAGTGTATCGTCATGTTTACGAGGAATTATATACCAATTTTTCACGGCTTCGAAATTGACGACAGAGTGTTGACTCCAGTTTACAAAATAAGAGATTTAGAGGTAGTAACATTTTACTCGAAACCCCATATATATCCATATTCAGTCTTCATATGGAAAGCGTTTTCAGATCTGTTAGTAAGATACTAACATATATTTCCAAACAATATAAATTTTTCGGAAATATGAGCACCTAATCCATGTCTACTATGCATACGCATTTGGCCGTTTGAACATTGCGATAGTAATCTGAATCCCACAATATAGAATATATGTCGGGTGTTTTTTTAGAATGATAGAACTTTTGATAGGGATAACTGTGATTTGACAGTTGTTGTTTTGACATTTCTGCTCAGTAAGCAAACTATCATTTGAAGACTCACGCCGCAACGAACGTTTACAAATAGTTGAAATTTATTTTCAACATCAGTGTTCTATTCGCCAAACTTATAGAGCACTTCGGGAATTAATGGTTTACATAATCTTCCATCAGAGCAGCTTATTCGTCGAACTGTCAATAGATTTCGGATAATATTTTCTCTCCTCGATGCAACAACAACAGCAAGACAAAGAACTGTACGTACAGAAGAAAATATCGCTGCTGTAAGTCAAAGTGTTAATTATGATCCAGATTTGTCTGTTAGTAGACGTTCAAAACAAGTTGGACTCTGTGCATCCAGCACATGGAAAATTTTGCATAAAGATCTTGGTCTACAGCCATACAAGATCCAATTGGTTCAAGAACTAAAGCCACTTGACCATAATAAGCGTCGTTTGTTTGCTTATTGGGCCCTAGAACAGCTTGAAGTTGATCCATTTTTTATCGTAAAATTGTGTTTAGTGATGAAGCTCATTTCTGGTTGAACGGCTATGTAAACAAGCAAAATTGCCATATAGTGAGTGGAAATAACTCTCAAGAAGTTCCGCAGGTTTCAATGCATCCTGAAATGGTGTGCTTTATACGCTGGAGGCATCATCGGTCTATATTTCTTTAAAAACGATGGTGGAGCTAATGTTACAGTGAATGGTGCTCGTTACAGATCGATGATCAATGATTGTTTGTTTCAAAATGTGAATGGTATCGACCCAGAAGTGTTTTGGTTCCAACAAGATGGTGCTACACCTTATGCTCAATTTATTTATTGAAAGAAGGATTTGGCGATAACACTATTTCGAAAAATAGTCCAATTAATTGGCCTTCAAGATCATGCGACATAATTCGACCTGATTATTTTCTTTGGGGTTACGTCAAGTCATTGATTTATGCTATAAGGCATATTATTATTATTGATGAAATAAGGCCTGAATCATTCAAAAAAGTGGTCCAAAATTGATCTGGTCGAATGCGGTTCCTAAAAGTGGTAGGCATATGCCGGAAATTATTTTCAAAACATAAATGTCATGAAATTAAATAATATTTAAATAAGGTTGTTCTGATTTTCACAAATTTTTATTGTTATGTTTAAAACAATCGTTTCTCTATCACAATAGAATCATCAGGCAGGTTTACATTTTGAATAACTAAGCTTGTTTCCGAAATCTGTTGCTATTTATATTACGATAAATACAATAATTTTTTATTGAGCACTAAAACTCAAAAAAAGGCTCTGCAAATTCCAGCTCATCTGAATATATTTAACACAGGTTAAATTGCTCATTATGTAATATTCCAGTTTTATTGTGTTTATTTATCTCTAGGGATTCAAGGCATAACTATATGTAGAATTTCAAAATTAAGGTTAAAAGTATGTCCTGTTTCTAGCAAATGGTGATGATATGTGGAATTACTTTTATTATTGAGAAAACTCTTGAAATGTTCACAAATTTTATGTCCGAAAGTTCTTCCAGTCTGTCCTATGTAAACTTTAGAGCAATCACCGCAGGTTAACATATAAACCCCCGATTTATCATCTTTATGTATACAGTCTTTATTATTTTTAATGAATTCACTCAAGCTAATACCTGGAATTTGTGAACATTTGAAGAGTTTCCTCAATAATAAAAGTTATTCCACATATTCCAACCATTTGTAAGAAACAGGACATAAATTCAACCATAATTTCGAAATTCTACATGTAGAAAGTAAAAAGTATGCCATAAACTTGTTACAATTCCAATAAAATTGGGATATTACTCAACGAACAATTAAATTTAAATAACTCACCTCTGTTAAATATATTCAGATAAGCTGGAATTTGCAGAGACCCTTTTTTGGGTTTAGTGCTCCATAAAGATTTATGGTACTGCTGTAATATAAATAGCAACGGATTTCGGAAACAAGTTTTGTTATTCAAAATGTAAACCTGCCTGATAATGCTACTGTGATAGCGAAACGATTGTTGTCAGCATAACAATAAAAATTTGTGAAAATCAAAATAACCTTATTTAAATATTATTCAATATGGATTTTCAGCATGTAAGAACTGATTCAATTGGATAGTCATAAAATTATATTTCAAATAAAAAAAAATTTGGTTTCAACCTTAATTTAAATGTGTTTTAATTCAATTTAAAGTTCTATTACTCTAAGAAAAACACCGGATATTTTACACTTAGAAAGAATATTAACCAGATTTCAGAAACGCATAACCTACTGAAGGGTGTAATGAAGAGCGATATCACTTGTTACTTGTCACTTGTGAATATTTGAATATAATGTTTTTTCGAGAGAGATGCAAGATTAAAAACATCCTATTGTGCTCACCAAGTACAGATAACTACTTGAAAGCCGCAGCCATTCTTGGAAGGATTCAATAAAAATTATTCCATATTGAGTTCAAGTAAACGAACTGTTCTCAAGAACAGGCACATGGTCCTCTTCTGAAAAATTTTTTATCCTCTTAGGCGTTAGAACGCCTGGAAGTCCTCAAAAATTCTTAATTTCTAAATGAATTAATGAATATCCCTCCAAGATTGAACTTTCATGAAATTTCCAGCTGAAACTCATACTTACGGAAAAATTCAGCTGAACTCATCATGTATTCCCAACCATTCATGTTCACAAAAAATTTCAGCATATCCATCCTTGCAATAGAGCTTATTCATAAATATTATCAAAAATAACTGTTAAATTAAAACTGAATCTTAAAATAATTAATATGATTAAAATAACTGCCCCTACATGATCATGAGGGTGGATTTAGTAGCTCAGCGGTCATGTTGCCGGTCCCAAGCCCGCATAAAGGAGGAGGGTTGTTAGGTTAGGTTAGTTACCTACCTGACGAAAAATAAAGCACAAGCTCACAGAACCGATAACTCGCCTCGGAATAGGACTGATAAACTGATGACGACCCATGCTAGAAAACGGATAACGAGTTGGAAAAGAAAAAACATCACCAGGATAGCTTCTTGGAATGTTAGATCCTTCAATAATAAAGACCAAGAAATTGTGCAGGAGCTTAAAAATCAGAAAATAGACATTGCTGCACTCCAAGAAACGAAGAAGAAAGGCAAAGGCCAAAATATACACGGTGAATATATTGTGATATATAGTGGTGTTGAAAAGAGCGAACGAGGTAAGGAGGGTGTCGCTATTGCCTTACATAAAAAAATACATCAACCAGATCGAAAGCTGTCAATACATATCATCACGAATTGTCCTGCTCAAGTTGCTGACCGATTCGTCCCCCCTAAATATCTTATCCATTTATGCACCAGACGATAATGAAGCTTAGCAGAAACGGGAAGACTTCTACAAAGAACTTGAATGTATCGTTGAATCATTACCTCCGGAAGAACGAGTAGTAATTTTAGGGACCTTTAACGCTCGTATTGGTCATCAACCGATTCCCGGCATAATGCAGAGATTCAATGAGCAAACGCCGAATGACAACGGAAAACTCTGTATAGACTTTTGCTCCCTAAATGGATTCAGAATTATATACCAGCAAATTTTTCAGCCATAAAGAACAGCATAAATACATTTTCTGTAACACACGGGGTCAACGTTCAACCATTGATTATATTTCAACTAGCAGTTATACTATATACCATCGTCGGAAATCTTGGATGTGAGAAGACTTAACTCGGCCGACGTTGGAAGCGACCACAGTCTACTTCTTGGTAAATTCAGAATCAAATGCCACCATAAAAGAAAAGATCAAAATCACTTATCAAATGGAGATATAATAAAGATCGATACCCTCTGGGATACAACAACTCAAGAATTATACAGAAGACGTCTAGGAGAAAAAATTGAACTTAATCCAGCTGATGATCGAGACGAAGTAAACACTATCTGGCTGAAATTGAAAACAAACATTAAAAGCGCGGCTATAGAGGCATTGGGAACCAAAAAATGTAAAAAACGAGAAGTCACAAAAAATAGAACTCCATGGTTCTGCGAAGAGGTAAAGGCACAATGTAAAAAGAAAAAACAAGCCTACATTAAGTATCTAACAACTAGAACTGCTGAGTCTTATAACGCTTACAAAAACATCAGAAACAAAACTGGTACGCTGATTAGAAGAATGAAGGACATGCATTAGGAAAAGTTCTCAAAATAACTAGAGCAGGATTTTTACGGTCTCCAAAAATGAATGTGGAGATTCATTAGAGGCCAAAAGAAAGAAATGGCTGAATTAATACCAGTAAGTCATATTGATAGGAAACATGGACCACATACCTAAAAGACCTATACAAGGATGACCAACCTGATACAACACAAGGTGCCCGAGATATCATGATAAATAATAACATCTCTTTCGATGAAGCTGACGTGAGAAAAGCGCTATATGGGTTGAAAAACAGGAAGAGCCCTGGTCAAGACGGCATTGCAAATGAACTCCTCAAGTACGGTGGAGAAAGATTGATTCAGGAGCTGACCATTCTCACGCAAAGAATCCTCGAACAACAAAAAATTCCGAACGAATGGAGAACAAGCACAATGATTTTACTCTTTAAAAAGGGAGATAAAAAACAGCCCGAGAACTATAGAGGAATAAATTTGCTATGCACTATCTTGAAATTAGTCACCAAAGTAATTTCAAATCTTATCAGTGAACGAATAACACTAGCTGACGAGCAACAAGGTTTCAGATCTGGACGATCGTGTACAGATGCGGCGTTCGTCGTGAGACAAATAACTGAGAAATCAATAGAGTATAATAAACCGGCGTTCTTTTGTTTTATAGATCTAAAAAAAGCGTTCGACAGGATACGATTAGCTAATGTGGTTCATCTCCTCTATAACAGACAAATACCGAGCAACATCTTTAAAACAATAGAAGATATATATCAGAACAACAACATACAGGCAAAGATAGATAACGAGTTAACAGAACCCATACCACTGGGAAGAGGCATTAGACAGGGACACTCATTGAGCCCGTTACTATTCAATATTATCATGGATGAAATATAAAAAAGTCTGTAGACAGAGAGGTTATAAGATGGGAGATAAAGAACTGAAAATTATATGCTATGCAGACGATGCAGTTTTGTTAGCGGAAAATGAAGATGATTTGCAGAGGCTTCTACATGTGTTCAACACAATGGCTCAATCTCTTGGGATGATAATATCCACATGCAAAACTATGTGCATGACCACATCCAAGATACCCCTTAGATGTAAATTGGTTGTTGATGGGAGCATTATACAACAAGTGATGAAGTTTAATTACTTAGGCATAGAAATTTCCAGTTTTGGCGAAATAGAAACGGAAGTAAGATCACAAGTGGTTAAGGCAACAAGAGCTGCTGCACAACTTAATGACACCATATTTCGCAACAAACATCTCAGGATAGACACCAAAAGCCGTATTTACAAGGCCACTATAAGACCCATACTAACATATGCGGCGGAAACAAGACCCGAGACATCTAAAACTCGCCAGATGATGGAGGCAGCGGAAATGAAAATAGTCCGGAGAATAACTGGAAAATATCTATGGGATAGGCAGAGAAGTGAAGCCCTCAGAAGAACATGCCAAATCGACAACATCAATGCTTGGGTATTGGACAGAAAAATTCAGTGGAATGACCATATAACACGAATGACAGGGGACCGAATCGTGAAGATCGCTAGGGATAGGTCAGCATTGGGGAAACGAAGCACAGGGAGACCTCGAAAACGATGGATGGATGGTATACCTATATGAAGCGAGTTGCGATGAAGAACAGGCATTGTGCCTATATGGACGCTGAAAAAAGAAGAAGAAATAACTGTTTCAATCGTAATACAATGGACAAAAATCAATTCTAACTATAAGCGGAATATAACCTATCAAAAACTCTGAAGAGAACCAAAAATTTATTTGTTCATCATATTTCTGCAATTAATTAGGAAATTAGATACATATATCACCTCTTTACCGCGTAACAAAATACAGCTTTTATCATTTAACTGAAAAGACCCCATTTTCTTCCTAAATTGGCAGTTTATGCATTAACATGAACCAAACTTCCACTTTTGAAACCCATTGCATATAAAATGTTCCCTTCCTACAATTAACAATTCGAAACTCAGAAGGCAAGATGCTTAACTATTTGGAGTCTGTTGAATTTTTCTTTTATTTATTTTTTTTATTATTCCATAATAAAAATAATCCAAATATAATGAGTAAGTATACTATGTCAATCTAAAATATTCTACATATTTGAATTACATCACTTGACCACTTTTATTACCAGAAGACCTGTATAGGGCGAAAATAGAAACATCAACGCCTTCTATATCAGGATTATTATTCAAACGCTCTCTGTTCACTTGGCTGACTCGCGCCACTTCAGACTCCCTTCACGAAACGCTGGATCGGGAAATGGTTGACGCTTAGCTGGAGAACCATATATAACATAAACAGGGACTATATTTTGAAAATTTACTATGAAGAAGTATTTGAATGTTACAGATAATGGTTGAAATTAATTCTCCGGAACTTCATTTAGAATTAAATTCTTGAAACATATCCTCTATCACTTTATAGACTAGATAGCACTGTATCACTTTATAAACATATATATATATATATATATATTATCATCACATGTGCTGAGAATTAACTAATAAGGAATCAAAAGAAATATAAAATAATGACCAAATTATTAAGAAAACGGCATTAACTGTAACTCAAACCAAAAAACCTTTCGTATAAAAATATAATTATTTATACGTATATATCCAGCTACCTCCTGAGCCTCCGTATATTGTCGAAATACTATTATCCGGGCGTCCGGCTACAACTTAGCGTCCGTATACGCCAGGTTGAAATTCCATAATAATAGCCTCAGATGACCCAAATGTATTGCATAATTTATAATTTTAAATTAATAAAAACTAATTTTCAAACAATTGTAAATTATTATTCAATGTGAATAATTAAACGAATATTTAATCTGTTACAGCTTCCTGGGCTCCTCAAAGATGAGACTAGGTTATAAAGAGTAGTGAAAAGCTACACTACTACACTGTACACCTCAAGATAGAAATTTCACTTGAATCCGAAATCGCAATTGCATTGAGCAAAGGGGTGGGTACAGGATGGGCGTTGATATAGAGGGCTCACAACCGTTAATCTAGCCAGGTTCCACCCAGTCAGGTATTTTTTTTCGAACGGGAAAATACATAAGTGCAAGATCTATGCTAGCTTTGAGGGGAAGATAACGAAGGCGAGTTAGATTCCTCGAATTCGTGGTTTATGTCATTGATATGAATTTTTCTTAGTGACCCTTAGCCTCCAAAAGATCCATATGGAAACAAGGCTTTCACGTGAGAGCAGGAGCCCATAGTAGTATTCCTACTCCTATCCTCCCTACAGAGGTGCGTGAGGGAAGTGGTTTAAAGACTGCATGCTTGGACAGAACCGTCTACGGCGGTTGCGGCACCAAGAGGTGCGATTGGGTAGTGGATAAGCCCCGTCAGCATGTGAGTTGCGTCTCATATCACTCAAGCACTGAGACTACAAAGCCAATAGTGTCAAAGATTACTTTAAATTAAAACCTCAATTACTATGTGAACATATGCACTGTAGCATAGGCTATTCACTCATAAAACTAGCATGGCACCACCCAATTGTAGTTTAGCTGACCAACGGGCGAATGCGTTTGAAGTAGATCTGCGCTTCAAGGAGAGGGACATTATGACATGTTATATTCGTCAAGTTCGTGGGTTTTAGCATCGAGTTAAATTCTCCTTGGCGACTGTTACCGTTTAAGGAATCTATAAAGTAACAAGGGAGGATATACGGATCGCAGGGGTATTCGTATTTCTGACCTATCAGTTGGTTTTGAACTCGACCGGCTCAAAGCCTTTATGCTAGATTAGTAGGGTATTTCATTAATCTGATCACGAGTAATTTGCGAATCATGATTGCTCGAGATTTTCCTCAGTGGTCTTAACGATACTGCTGAAAAAGGTGCTCGAACAATGATTAAATGAGATACCTTTAATAGGTTTTGGGTCTTAATGATACAGTTGAAAAACTTTGTTGCTATGACGATTCTATAAATCATGATCGATAACACCAACGAGCTGTAAATTCTAAAATATGATTTCTTCGGAAGAATACCGGTCAGGTTATACAAAACATTTAAACGAAATTTCATCCTATCAATAAGAATATAAGCACCTTTATTCCACCTTAAATATATTGATCGATATGAATTCCAAGATACGTATCAGATTCCGTCTTTGCGATAGTCTGACATGGTTGGTTTCATTTTCCCTGATGTAGAGTTAGTTTCTGGAACCCCGGTTTTCCACTACGATAAACGAGAAACGAAGTCGGAAATTTTATGTGATGGTAGTAAATCTGTTTTTATGTTATTTTTGAAAATATTTGAGCGATTGGTACAAACCATAACAGTTTCACAAAAATTGTTGCCATTGTTTTCTGTTTTGAATGCGGAGTATACTTTTCCAGAATGAGATGTTCATGAGAGAATTTATGAATTTTTTTCGTTTATGAGAGAATATATTGTTTTTTGTTTCGAATTTTTTTATTAGGTGCTCACAATTACAAAAACCAAATTATTTGAGGGGTATAAAACGGGAGCTGTGGGTGATACCAGTACCATGTCTACCGTGCTTAACAGGTTTGTATGTCAAAAAAAATTCTCTCAAATAATGCCCCAACATTTGTAACGTTAAAAACGCTCCACTGTTGATTTGAATACAATCGCTAAAAATGCTCCAATTATGTGATTTTTCTAAGACCATTAAGAAGTTTGGAGTTTTCGCAATGAAGGTCGACATTGTTATCGCATGCGCTGTGTATTAGTATTGTTTTCAAGAAGCGTAGAATTTCCCAGATTTCTTTATTTCGTATTGTGGGTTTACACGAAGACACACATGTGGGTTTACACGAAGACACACATTGTGGTATTTTTTATCAAATTAACCTACCTAATCCATGAAAATCGTGGAATAATTCATTTTTATTGTGTCTTATGAGACGTCTAATCAAAAGGCGGTAAGCAGTACATAGATCCCGATAAAATACTTTCTGCTTTTGTGAATGACATTTATTATTTTTGATTTATTTCATTCTCTCCAGGTTACACAGGTTAACATGTTGCTTTATATGATATTATGCATTTTATTTCCCTTCTCATGCTCATGATCAAATAACATGCTCTTGTTCCTATGTTCTGGATATTTCATCTCAGGTTGATTAACTTGTAAATAATTTTAATAATATCCAGAGTCACTGAAAGTAGGATTACGTGTTGCACAGGAACTGTCTTATAGATTTTAAATTTGCTGTTTTTGTACCGGATATCTTTGTACCGGATATCGTAATACCGGAGATCCTAGTACCTGATGTTCTTCGAACTGTCATTTGAAACAATTTGAAACTGAACACCTGCTGATTACATGCAGAATAGGAACTATTCTTGGAGAAAGCACTATCATTTCGACATCTTGGAGGAAATAACCTCAAAGATAAGTCCTTACGTAAATCTCGAACCTCAGGCTTAATGTAAAACTGTATTATATTTTAAATAAG
This sequence comes from Megalocaria dilatata, assembly GCA_034642435.1. Taxonomy (NCBI): domain Eukaryota; kingdom Metazoa; phylum Arthropoda; class Insecta; order Coleoptera; family Coccinellidae; genus Megalocaria; species Megalocaria dilatata. The sequence continues at coordinate 64,826,509 of CM067859.1, read as the reverse complement.
AGGCTCTATTTTAATTGTAAAGTTGAAATAAATAGATAGGAAGTGAGAGTTTGCATTTTCGCTATCAGGTTGATAATTTGGGATTCATTTAGGAAAGACAAGTTTAATTTATCTTTTACTTGACGCACTATGAGGCATTTTGCGAAGTAGGATGTTTCAAGTGCGGAAGAACAAAATCGCTAGCTCAAGCTAGAGCGTTGTTGTTTCATATACTTTTATCATAGCCTTCGCTGTGGTGGGTGAGCGATTTTGGTTTCACATTTCAGGTTTACTTTCAACTTGGGTGAATGCCTTTCCGTTATAAACACCAACTATTGATCCTACCATCTCTGGAACAATGATCATGTTTCTGAGATGAGTTTTTAAGATCTCTGGTTTTTCTAGAGGAGGTGCTTCTTTTTTGTCTTTACGCTGTTTTTTCAACAAAGCCATAGGCTTCTTTTCAGTCTGCCGCTAAAACGGCGCCTTACACGGCAGATCATAAGCTCAGACAACTGCTCGGTGGAAATGTCAAACAAGTGATCCATATCCACACCTCTGTAGGTGAACTTTTTGAAAGAACGTGTTCTTGATAACTTCAGTTTCAGCCATTTTGAGTTTTTTCAATAGGCACGTGCTTCCTACGAGTATTCAAGATGAAAATCAATTATTTGTTGGATTATATTTAGATTCCTTTTCAACATAAAATCATTGAAGGGAATTGAAAATGCTCCATGTATCATTGATCTCTTAGCATGAGTGATCAAATGATTTGAAAATTTGGGTATGCTTGTATCTGTCGTTATGAGATTTCTGAATATATGAAAGGAAATTTCATCATTATTCCTAATTAAAATTGTGTCCAGAAAATTCATTTTATTATCACATTGTAATTTCATAGTGAATTTGATCTTATGCTGCAAACCATATAGATCTGTTTTAAAAAGGATTCAATACAATAGTTTGTTTTACAAACAGAAAGCTGGGTGCACCTCTGTCCCCACTCTTCCCTGAAATCTTCATGTCCTTTTTCGAAGGAAAAATCCTCAAATCGACACACGCAAACCCTATAATTTTTTGATACAAATATGTGAACGATAAATTGGCTTGCTTCTGTGGAACACATTCAGGACTAGGTAACATACTGGAATATCTTAATGGTTCGCACCCTAAGTCCAATTCACTATTGAACACCAATGCGATGATGAAATAAATTTCCTGGATATTACTTCAATTAAGAATAATGACTAAATTTCCTTTGATATATTCAGAAAACCCATAGCCTCGAATAAAACACCCTACCGAAATTTTCAAAAAGTCCGGCCACTCATAAACTCGTTGCTTACATACATCATTTTCAATTCCCTCAAATAGAATAACGTTGAAAAGATAATAAAATACAAAAACAAGTAGCTATAAACAATTAATTTGAAACAAAAAGCATAAATTCCCCCAAAAAAAAGAAAAACAAGTGATTCTGAAAAAAATGTTGTAGAATTCCAAAACAGAGAACAATGATAAAAACTTTGTGAAACTTATATATTTTAAAATAATAAGGAACGGTTTTTCACTTGATAGAAGGATTATTACAAAATTTGAATCTCAAAACAGATTTAATCTGTTAGTCTTCTACAATTTTTATTTCAAAAAATTTATTTAAGAAACTTTAAGAATTAAATTAATGTCTTTATAAGCACTGCTCTTATTTAATAGACGTATACAATCGAAATTCATCATACAACATCAAATGGAATTAAGAAAAATGAACGAATATAAATTGTCGATTAAAATTAATGAATGAATAAACAAACATTTTTTGTTTATTTTTGTTTACCTATGTGAATGTTCCTGAAAATCACATATATCTGAATATTGCATTCGGTATGTCTATTTATTGTTAATTGATTTTATTATTTTTTATATGTAAAGTTGAACCGATTTTATCTGAATTTTAATTATTTTTTGAGGATGCGCTACATGTTTTGAGATTTTTTGAAGTAATTTATTTGAATATATTAAATATTTCAAATAAATTAGTTTTTGAGAAATTCTTAAAATTATGTTTTATATTTTTGAGAAAGAGTTATTTTTCATAAATATAGGATCAGAAAACAATACATTTTGTAACAAACAGGGCTTCGTTCGTTTGTCTGAAGAGTTCAGTACGCATGCCTGGAACGAAACAGAAAATGTTTGTTTATTTATTTATTAATTTTAATTGACAATTTATATTCGTTGATTTTTCTTAATTCCATTTGATGTTGTTTGATGAATTTCGATTTTATACGTCTATTAAATATGAGCACTGCTTATAAAGACATTAATTTAATTCTTAAAGTTTCTCAGATAAATTTTTTGAAATTAAAATTGTAGAAGACAAACAGATTAAATCAATTTTGATATTCAAATTTTGTAATATATTTTGGACCAATTTTGCAAAAAAAGCTCAAATATTCCAAAAATCTAACACAAAAATAGCTTTAAAACCCTCTCATAAAATTTCCAACTTCTTTCTTTAGACAAAAACATCCGGCTGAATAATTCTGGAGGTTATAAATTAAGTTATCCACAGTGCAATAGCCTATACATAGGACAAACCAGGACATCTCTCCAAAAATGGTTCAAACAATATCAATTCATTTAGGCACCGGAAAAATGACTCTAATCTTGTGAAAACATTTTCGAAACCAATCACTTCTTCCCAGAATTGAACAATCTTGAAATATGACACCTGGAAGCTAAAAGAAAATATCTGGGCATCTGGAATTCATGGAAATAAAAAAGGACATTTCAGAAATAAAACTATTAATTGAGGAGATCGACATTTGGCACCCCACACTTCTCGAAGTTTTGCACAAGCCGAAGCCTTCAGCGAATATATATATAATCGTTAAGATACAATTCGTTTAATTCAGTTGAAAACGTAGTAAAACCTATGAGACTCAAGTTAGGGTATTGCAGTAAATAAAAAGTGCTAGAAGACAAAGGATCTAAAATATTGCAAGATCTGTCACTTCTAGCTTTTTTCTGTTTGCCCGACAGAAAATAATTTTTTCCTATTTAGTAAAGAAATTTAGAATAGGATTTTTGAATTCGCCCCAATGTAACATGTCTTGCATATCAATCTTGTGTATGATTATATGTATATATATATATATATATATATATATATATATCCGCTCTACAGCGTTCTACGCCTTGCGGTGCCCAGTCTCCGTTCCTGTCTATTCTCCCAATCTCATTCATAATTCATAATTAGTTTCGGGATTCTGCCTTCGCTCATTCTCTGTACATGGCCATACCAATTAAGTTACTTGGTTTTTATATAATCGATTATAGTGGTGTTTGCGTTCATTATCTACCTCATCCTGATGTTCGGTATAAATTGAAGTCTAGAATCAGAGTTGCTCGTTGCCAGAAATCAATTTCTAGTGATGAAAGTCTTTGCATTGTCTTTGATGTTAACTGCCATGTCTCACAACCATACAGACCTACACTTCTGAAGATAGTGTTGTATATTTGTCATTTTTTCTCGTTTGAAATCTTATTCGACTATAATATCGAATTTTAGGCCTTGATTATTTGTTTCCCTGTTATTATTCTTTCTTCTATCTCAGCTTCTGTTCGGCCAGTGTTAGTGATTTTGGTTCCTAAGTATGTATACTCTGTAGTGGTTGCTATTTGCCTGCCATTTTGCAGTTGAAAATCCTCTGTATCTGAGCCAACACAAATGTGCTTGGTCTTCTGCATATTTACATTCAATCTCCATTTTTCGAATTCTGCAATTAAGCGACGAGTCATAAACTCTAAATCTTCTTCGTCCTGGGAGACAACGACCTGGTCATCAGCGAAATGCAAAGTATACAAAGTCGCTTGATCACTCAGTTGGCCCAATGTAACATGTCTTGCATATCAATCTTGTATATGATTACGTGTGCCATCGAAGTTTTCATGGGTGAGTGCCGTTGGTGTACTAATTCCAAAATTTTCACTGGGATATAAGGTTTGATCGAGCTTTTAATTTTATGTATACTTCTTATCCTAGGCTTTACATTTACTGCCTCCTTGAGTGCCGACAGCTCAGTGGTAGAGCATAGGTCTCGTAACCGGAAGGTCGCGAGTTCGAATCCTCTTCAGATAGGAAAAAAGTTTCTAGTTGGACGGGTGCCGGCCACCATTTCACTGTTGGGTTGAAAATTAACAGTGCTGTGACCTAAAGTGGCTCAAGATCGCTGTAACAGAACCTACCCGGAACACAACTGAACTCCAAACTCGCACAGGCTAAAAAAGCCGAGTAGTCGAGCAAAATATAGGTTTTGGTTCTTTTGAACCTAGACATGACTGGTAACCCCGAAGCACTACACGACTTCCACTGTCTCTGCAGTGTCAGAGCCCGAGTTGTGTGGGATGCAATTCACACGTTGAAGGATCTCATTCAAAACCCAGTTGATACCAGCTCGAGCCCAATCGACTACTCCCATAGTCAACATCCGCAAATCTCCAAGAACACCCCGTTCAATCCAGTCTAGCAAACCACTAACAAAAATGAATGAAATAATCTTCTTACCTAGCATGTAAGCTTCTAATTACAGCTCCCACGAATCCAAGCTTAGTTGAACGGATGGAAGTATGTCAAGAAGAGCCCAACTGGTATGCTATAATCCCCGAACTCCAAAAATTCAACACGTTATCGTCTCCTTTCCCTAACGCTAGCACAGATCTAGTACTAATAAATCTGCTCATTGGACAGATAACATCGTTTCGAAACAAATTTTGTATCCTACAAGTATTTATTTAATACTTTTAATTAATATTCTATATTATTTTTGTATTCTTTCATTCCTTTTGGTGCTGCGTAATGAGTATGAATTCTAGATGTCTACTTAACTGAAACTGTGTTTTCTAAGACTAAATGACTTACAATTTTATGAAGTTATCGAGAATTTTTTTTATAGAATTAAAATTTGTAATAAGATTAACAGAACAAATCTATATGATATTTAAGATATTGTAATAAGCCTTCTATCAAGTAAAAAAAAACCTTTTTTCTTTTTAAATTTTATGTATAATAATTATATTTTAGTTTTGCACTCATACATATGTTTTCATTTGGATATAACTGAGTCCTTAAAAATACATTACAAACTTTGTGTAAGTTCTGTGGATGAACATGTTATACGTAAGGATTTGATATACAGAAAGTACACCCCAGTTCTAAGTTTGTTTATCGAAAGACAAGTGGTTTTGGTCGGGTGAGATATGTTTATATGAATTACTTTTATCTTTTGGATACGAAGTTGAACTGAGGAGTTATCGCCGTGGTAATTCCAAATGGTTTTTTCGAAGATGTGCTGCATGTTTTGAGAATTTCTTCTTAAAGAACTTTTTCAAATAGAGTTATTTTCGAAGTAATTTTTGATGTTATGTTGTGCATTTTCGGAAAGGAATTGGGTATTCATAATACGTCGTTACGAAACAAAGTTTGTATACTTCAAGTATTTATTCATTACTTTTATTCAATATTCAATACTTTCTGTGTATTCTTTTATTTATCTTCGTGCTGTGTAATAAGTGTTAATTATATATGTCTAATAAATTGAAGCTGTGTTGCCAAAGACATTTATTTAGTCTAATTGTGAAAAATTTTTGTAATATTAAAATTAGTAGTAAACATAATCAATTTATACGATATTTAAGATACTGTAATAAGCCTTCTATATATACCAAAAGTACCTTTTTTATTATTTCAGATATGAGTATATTTTTAGGGAAAAAAGTACATCTGTTTGAAACCATTATGAGACATCAGTCATGAGAAAAATGTTTCATGATGTGATGCTCTCTAACAGAGCCACTGACGTCTGATCTCAAATAATATATCTTTTTTTACTTTATATATTGAAAATTTACTATGAAGAGTTCTTTGGATATAACAGATAAGATAAAAAAATAAATTCGTTCCGCTATTTCATTGATTTACATGACAACTGTTTCGTAATACCATGACTTTATCAAGTGAGTATTTAAAAATAAAGCATACAATGCAAAACATGACCTTAAATACATAGCTCCGGTACAAAAATAGAGGGGTGGCAAGAGGTAATTCACAATCAATGACAAATATTAAGTAGGGAGTATCCGTTTAAATCTATTTGATCATTCAATAAAATTCGTATTTTATTATATCTAGTGATTTCTACAGCAGTTTCTAACAGATTCAGTTTAAGACTTTTGTTTTCGATATGTAGTATTTCATAGTTCGTATTAAAATTATGACCAATCTCTAACAAGTGGTTGGCAAAAGTTGAATTTGGTTTATTATTAACACTTTTCATGTTCTCGTATCGTTGTTTGGAATGAACATCCTGTCTGTCCCACATGTACACATGGGCAATCATTACATGTTAACTTGTTAACTCCAGATTTTTTGTTTTTAGGAATCACGTCTTCATAATTTTTTGTAAAGCTGCCTAATGAATTGATAGTTCTAAAAGAGATGTTATAATTTTCTTTTTTCTTTAAATATCTAGCAATCTTTTCAGATTTTTGGCCGATGTAAGTTTATGAAATAAAGTTTGTTCGTTTGAATTTTGAAATTTGGGATATTCAAGTGATATTGCTTTTTTCTCAGTTGATTTAATGAGTAAAATATAACAAAAGTATCTTTTTTATTATTTCAGATATGAGTATATTTTTAGGGAAAAAAGTACATCTGTTTGAAACCATTATGAGACATCAGTCATGAGAAAAATGTTTCATGATTTGATGCTCTCTAACAGAGCCACTGACGTCTGATCTCAAATAATATATCTTTTTTTACTTTATATATTGAAAATTTACTATGAAGAGTTCTTTGGATATAACAGATAAGATAAAAAAATAATTCGTTCCGCTATTTCATTGATTTACATGACAACTGTTTCGTAATACCATGACTTTATCAAGTGAGTATTTAAAAATAAAGCATACAATGCAAAACATGACCTTAAATACATAGCTCCGGTACAAAAATAGAGGGGTGGCAAGAGGTAATTCACAATCAATGACAAATATTAAGTAGGGAGTATCCGTTTAAATCTATTTGATCATTCAATAAAATTCGTATTTTATTATATCTAGTGATTTCTACACTTTCTAGCAGATTCAGTTTATGACTTTTGTTTTCGATATGTAGTATTTCATAGTTCGTATTAAAATTATGACCAATCTCTAACAAGTGGTTGGCAAAAGTTGAATTTGGTTTATTATTAACACTTTTCATGTTCTCGTATCGTTGTTTGGAATGAACATCCTGTCTGTCCCACATGTACACATGGGCAATCATCATATTAACTTGTTAACTCCAGATTTTTTGTTTTTAGGAATCACGTCTTCATAATTTTTTGTAAAGCTGCCTAATGAATTGATAGTTCTGAAAGAGATGTTACAATTTTCTTTTTTCTTTAAATATCTAGCAATCTTTTCAGATTTTTGGCCGATGTAAGTTTATGAAATAAAGTTTGTTCGTTTGAATTTTGAAATTTGGGATATTCAAGTGATATTGCTTTTTTCTCAGTTGATTTAATGAGTAAATTATCTATAATCAATGGATTAAAATCATTATTTAGAGCTTTTAGTTTAATGGTATTATATTCTTTATAAAAATTTTCTATTGTCATAGGTATGTTAACCAATCTATAAAGCATACGGATAATGATAATTTTTTTGAAGTAGAATGAATCGTATTATTTGTGTGTGTGAGTTTCCTGTAAATGAAAAAGACGTGTCTATTATTAATTTTATTGATTTTGAAATCCAAGAGAGTGATGCTCTCATTTACTTCTACTCTATGTGTGAATTCAATTGTTGGATAGATTTATTGATAGATTCCAAAAATGAACAGAGTTGTCTATTTGTGCCATTAAATAAACAAATTATATCATCTACATAGCGGTACCAATAAACGAAATGTTTAAAATATTGGTGTTTTTGAATTTTGGCCTCTACGTGATCCATTAATATTTCTGATAATAAGGTGCGTAATGGGTTACCCATTGTTAGACTTTCTTCATCTAGATAGAACGTGTCGTTGAACATAAAGTAATTTTGATCTAAGCAGATGTTCAAGGTGTCTAATATTTCTTTTTTTACAACAGGATTAATTGGTTTTGGAAGTGATAAGTCTTCAACTACTTTTATGGTTTCTCTGACCGGTATATTAGGAAATACATTTTTTACGTCAAAGGGAACAAGATTGGCATTGTTTGGGAAGTGTATATTCTCAATTTTTTTGTATAAGTTGATAAGAATTTTTTATTGTAAATTTGCCTTGGAAGTTAGTTTCTGTTTGAATAATTTTGATTAATGTAGTATTTCGTTGTTCATATTAAAATTATGACCAGTCTCTCACACATGGTTGGCATAAATTGAATGTGGTTTATTATTAATATAAGATTTTTCATTATCTCGGTATCCTTGTTTGGACTGAAAGGCCTGTCTGTCCCACATATACACATGGGCAATCACTACTTGTTAACTTGTAAACTCCTGCTTTTTTGTTTTTAGGAATTACGCCTTAATTAAGCTGCCTAATGAATTGATGGTTCTACAAAAGATGGTATAATTTGCTTTTTTCTTCAAATATTTAGCAATCTCTTCAGATTTTTGTCCTATGGAAGTTAATGAAATAAATTTTGTTCAGTTTGAATTTTGAAATTTTGGATATGAAAGTGATATTGCTAACATGAATGGAATTGGCACTAGGTGAAGAGATCAATAGATATAATAAAAGACAAATTTTATGAACGATCAAATAGATTTAAACATATACCCCTACTTAACATTTTTTGATTATAAACCACCTCTTGCCACCCTCTATTTTTTGTACCAGAGCTATGTATTTGAGGTCATGTTTAGCAATGTATACATCAGTTTTAATACGCACCTAATTCTTCGGAACCTCTACAGATATTAATCTGGATGAATCTCTCGAAGACATTTAAAATTAAATTTTCGAACATGCCCTAGATAACACTGTGTCACTGTGTCATAAATATTATCAATACATGTGGTGGTAATTAACTACACCACATGTGTAGTTCAATCGCTGACAAATGTTCCACAACACTTCATTGTAAATTTTCAATATATAGTCCATCTACAAAGTATCCAAGATTTATTAATTTTCATAGTTGTAATGTAATTTTTTTTTTGTAACATTCTAAGACAAAAGTAAGGTAAAATAGTTTGTGCAGAAAGTCGGTTATGGCCAAAGTTGCATGGCTACACTGTTTGTTACATATTATTGATTGTCAACAGGTTTGGAAACGTTAAAAATTTAGTGCAATTGACTGAACTGAAAAAAAGTGTTGTATATGAGACAATAAAGGGGATAAAAATGGCATTGATATGAGGCATAGACCACTTTCAGGCAGATCGCGTGAGATTAAAAGAAACAATTTAAACGCTTTATTGGCCTTAAAACGGCACAAGCCGCGTCTGAGGTTTCGCGAATTGGCTAACAGATTTTGAAATCAATGGAATATAAAAGTATGTCCAGAAACCGTCCACACATCACTGAAAAGACAAGGCTACATTTTAAGGAAACCAAAAAATTCCTATAATGACACCTTTACAAAAGGAACGAAGGATAGAATATTGTCAACGTTTTCAAGAAGATACTTTCAATAATGTCTTTATATCTGATGAAAATTGTTTCCAACTTGGTGGAAATCACTTAAAAATCCTATCAAAATAACCTGTTCAAATAACCAAATTTCTCATCAAAATAATGGTATGGGTAGCAATATCTCAGCGTGGTGCTACGCCCCTCTGTATAGTTGATTGTACCATTAATAGTGAAAAGTATTGTGGCATTCTAAACGATTGTTTCCTTGATACATGCTTTATATCTAAAAGGGTGGTGTTTTCAGCAGGATAATGCAAGATGTCATACTTCGGCCTATACTCAAGCTTGGATGCAAGAACACCAAGTGAAAACAATTTCATGGCCAGCAGCTTCACCAAACCCATTGAAAACATATGAGAACTAATGAAGATAGAAATTGAACGAGCAGCGCCATGATATAAAGATGATTTAATTCAGTCAGTTTTATGGTCCTGGTAAAAACTTATGGAGGTGATATAGTTTAGGGTATACCTCGACGTTTAGTCAAGTGTTTACAGTTAAATGGAGGTTGTATAGAAAAAAAATGAATATTTTGTAATAATTTTCAACTTCAATAATTAAAAATATATACTAAATAATTACAATTGAGCTTTGTTTTTTCCGCGTACATTCTAGACGGAACCAACCAGTTTGAAACGTGCGTATGTCTGCAATTTGTCACTGCAAACCTTATCGAGTTTGAATTAAATTGAAATTAAATATAAGGGGTGCTTATTGTAGACATAAATTTAATTCTTAAAGTTTATTGACTCTACGAGACACCTTGCTCTTAGTTCTTGTTTCATCATTATCTGAAATATAGACTTAAGAGTTCTGTTTTTTTTCACCCGAATTGTTATCGGATATTGATCTTCCATAACTTACAAGAAACTTTTTCATTGAGGTTTATATTTGTTTTAGCCACCTCAGAAAACTCTTTGACTCCAGAATTAGTATCGGACCATGTTTTTCCATATTTTGCAGAAGATTCATCAGATTTTTCATCGAGTTTGATATTTGTTTTAGCCACCTCCGAATACTTCTTGACTTTAGATTGGGATTCATAAGTTTCGCCTTCTTTAATGTATTCTATCAATTTTTCGTTTTCTTCTCTAAAGTCGAGACCTCATATCTAAGATTAGAAATCTGAAGTTTTAAATTCTCTCTCTCAGGCAGCAACAGATCTTTGAAGGATTTGATAATAACTTCCTCAACACCATGGTAAGATTCAGTAGAAAATTGTTTCATATCAGAAAAATCCATTTTTTCGGAATACGCTTTCGAGGTTCTATCGAATAAGAAACATTCAACACACATCCCAGAGTTAATGACTCCTGATTTTTTCGTTGCCTCTAGTTTATCCAGAGTTATGTTAACACACTATGTGTGAAAAAAATTAGAACTGTCGTTTAAACACTGAATGGAATCATCGCAATGATTTCAGGCACTTAACGGCCATTTTATTATCAATCGTTGTTAATATCAACAATTATTCTGAAAATTTCCAGATAATCAGCTCGATCAATCCAAGTTTTTAAACTTGGAGTCGGTGGCTGATTACTCTTTTAACAAAGTATGATTATACTTAACGAGATTGTCGGCACGACCTTGCCGGTTGACTATCTGTGTTTTTTTGTGTTTATGTATCTTAAATTCATTTCTCTACTTGAATTAGCTCGCAAAGGTATGCCTTGTATCGGGTGTTTTTTAGAGTGATAGAACTTTCGATAGGGATAACTAATTTGATAGAAGGTAGAAGCCATGCTGTTTTGACATTTCTGTTCAGTAAGCATTGACAAATTATTGTGGAAAGACTCACGCCGCAACAACGTTTACAAATTGTTGATATTTATTTTCAAAATTAGTGTTCTGTTCGTCAAACTTACAGACCGCTTCGTGAAATTCATGGTTCACATAATCGTCCAAGCACTTCAATCAATCGAAGATCAATGACTAACTATTTGTTTCAAAATTTGAATGGTATCGACCCAGAAGTGTTTTGGTTCCAACAAGATGGTGCTACACCTCATGCTGACACCGTAACAATTGATTTATTGAAAGAAAGATTTGGCGATAACATTATTTCGAGAAATGGTCCAATTCATTGGCCTCCAAGATCATGCGACATAACTCCAGTGGATTCTTTTCTTTGGGGTTATGTCAAGTCATTGGTTTATATTGATAAACCAGAAATAAAATACGCTTTGAAAGACAACATAACTCGTGTTATTGATGAAATAAGTCCTGAATTACTCGAAAACGTGGTTCAAAATTAGTCTGGTCGAATGCAGTTCCTCAGAGCTAGTTGTCGCTAGTTGTCGCTAGTTGCCGAAAATTATTTTTAAAACAAAAATGTCATAAAATTATATTTCAGATAGAAAAAATTGACTGCAATCTTATTTTAAATGTGTTTTATTTCAATTTAAAGTTCTGTCACTCTAAAACAAACACCCGATATGTATGTTTCCATACTCTGGATGGCGCTAGTGTATGATTAATATCTCAGTGACTCTGTGTACAACGAATATAGATACTGGACATATTTGTAGTGACTGGCATACATTGTACTGATGAATTTTTTTAAAGAAATAATGCGTAATTACTAATATTTGATATGAGTTTTAGGTAATCCTGCTCGAAGGATCATTTTATGTTGATGTTTGTTGTATGATGATGCGATTACTGCTTGAAGTGGTTGAATGAATAATACACTTGTACACTTTAGAATTGAGTTTAATGCTTAAGTTTCAATACAAACTGTAGAGATGCTTTCGCTGTGAGTTCTATGTCTCGACTGGCCGACACACTGCCATTCAGGGTGGCGTATGAGTACACGTATGTAATCAATATTGGTGAATAATTCATGGTATAGTTATTGAATAGGTGCTTTCCTAGATATCACCTTAAACTCTCTTGGATTTATAGCAGATCTTACAAATTTTTGCGTTGTGAAACTTGGCTTTTAATAATTGTATATTTTATGCTTTTGACTAGATTTATCATTACGAAATCAGTTGAGCTGAAAATATATTTTTCATTCAGCCATATCTTTTAGGATTATATTATTTGCATTTCATCCTTTTCATTATTTTGCAGATATGTTCAATAATAATTTTTCTTACAGGCTCATTCTACAACGCCTATCATTTCTTCAAATGCAATCGTTTCGTCGAATTTGACACAAAAATCAATTTTAGCGATTAAAAAGAAGTTGTATATTATTTGTCTTCGACTTAATTTCTGTCTGTTACTGGAAGCATACTGATTTTTGAGACAAAGACTTGAAGTCTGCATGGTCGGTTTCAAGATCTAATTACAAAATTTCATGTGAATGGGTAACGTGAAGCCATAAGGTTTGAAAATATACTCAATATTAATTTTGTTTTACTATAATATAGAGAATTGAATGCTTCACATTTTCTCAGAAGCAACCTGGGGCTTATTTTCACTCCTGTATGCATGAAAATGAAACAACTGACAATATCATTTGAATATAGGACGGATTACTTACGAAAGTTAAGATAGACAAAACTATAAACTCTGCAGTAAACATTATTCAAGGTTTACTTTGTAGAGCATCATTCCATCACTCCAATATACAAGATGTCTGAAATTGATTGCAAAATGGGTAGAATTTCGCACGGATATTTACCGATCTAACATTTGGTTCTTTTCTGATGAACAGAATATTGAAAAGCTTGAAAGGCTCTGAAATTAGTTCGGCAAATTTATTTAACCTCTGGCCCCGCCTGTCATAAATCCCCAATGGTGGCTTCTGCTTTCAGTTCAGCCGAATCTTAAACTTCATTTGAGAACTAGACTTCAATCCTTGTAGTTCTAGAAAATATTTCAACAGACGCAGTAAGAAAGTGTTGAAAAAAATCACCGATTTGAATATTTCACGTGTTGTTAAAAATCCTAAGTCGAAATGGGGTAGCTATCTGTAAAATTAACGGAGTATCCAAATCTTAAGAAAACTATTTGAAACCAATAGATTATGTTTATTGAGAGTGCTCCATCATGCGGCAACCACATTCCGTTCCTTATTTGCGAATGTAGCACTTATAATAATCCAGGCAGAATGTTCTGAAGGAAATCCAAATAAGCACCGTTGAGATATCCTTTGAAAAAACGAGAACCTGTAGCAGGATTGTCGATAACTCCTTCCCAAACATTTAATGACCACTTGTGTTGATGGTCATCTTCTCTTATTATTCTCGGATTTTCTATTGATTACTTATGGAAATTATTCATATATACAAAACCAGAATCTTGGAAAGTCGCATCATCACTGAATAAGACTGAATTAAAAAATTATGAGTTCTGTTCAATAATACCGCAGGCTTCAACAACCTTCCTCTAGCTTGTGTGGATCTTCTGTTACGGTCAATAATACCTCAAGCTCTTTGTCTTCGCTTGTAGCCTTTGTGTCCTTTCTTGTTTTTTGTACTCCACGTTTCCTGTCTGTACAAATCTGTGTAACAAATCTTCGAAAACTCAATACATTTGGTCTTCTCTCAGGATATTCTGCAGCATAAGTTCTACTTGCTAATAAACAATTTCTGTGGTACTGCCCTAACATGAAAAGCATATCAATCATCTCATTTTTATTAAAATTCATCCTAACTTATCCAAATTACGACTCGGTGCACCAAAACAGCTTTTATTTAAAATACAACGTTTGAAATACCTTAACATTTGAAATCAATATCGCTTAAATACAGATGTAATCCTGTTGTTTTCTACTTTTCGTCTATTTGATACATATGTGAAGCGTAATCTGAATATTTTATTAACTGATATATGTGGTAGTTATATGACATTATTTTAATTTAATTCTCGAAGTTATAATTATAAAATATAATTTTTTGAAATTAAATATGTAGAAGGCTAATATTAAAATATGTAAATAATTTCATATACCTTCTATCAAGTATTAACCTCTATTTATGTTACTACATATCATTTTGTATTAACGATATTCTTACACCTATGTTATGATTTTGAGTGTATACTGATTATCTGTAATAACTTAATTATGTTATTCGTTTCTAATAACTCTCAATGAAAATCATTTGGTGCTTTAGAATACATTTAACCAGTTATGTTGAACTAAAAATTGAGAATTGAAATGAAATGCTCGTTTGAAAATCTTGGCAACTTGAACTTAAATTTGGATACCCGACTCAGTACTGAGGTTTTATGACAGGTAGGATCAGGGGTGAAAAAATCTTTAGAAGTATTTCATAAGAACTTCACGATGTTACATCAGAGAATATCGAAAAATATCCGAGCGAAATGCTACCCATTTACCAATTAACTTCGGATAGCCTGTATATTGGAGACGCCCATGATAGAGTGATTCTGGAGCGAATGTAACCTCAGTAATTTTTACAGCAGGTTACATGGTTTAGATCATTTTTTTGATTCCCTCAGTTATCTGTTCATATTTAAATCAAATTCTGTTGCGATGGCATATTTCTATTTGCCAGACGCAAGAGTGGAAATAGCCCCAAGGCTGCTTTTGAAAAATGTGAAGCATTCAATTCTTTTCATTAGAGTAAAAAACTAAATAGGGCGTTTTATTTGAAAAAATCGATAAGTATAATATCAATTTCAAGTTCATTCAATTTGACAATCAATTACAGGCACCTGTGTATGGCAAATTGATCTTTTTGTTATGATGACTCTATGAATGTTTCAGTAACCAAGAATTCGTATCACATTCGTGTTAAGTCTTGTTTTTGCAGTCGTTTTAGGTCTTTTAGCGGAGTGCTGTGCGCTAACTTTCAGTTTCCTCTGACTAAGATCTGAACCGTTACAAAAATATTTCTAAGATTTTGCCTTTTAATAGAGAAGGTGAAGGTTATTGAAAGTACATGAAAATATACAGGGCAATCCATTTAAAAAAATCACCCATTTGTTGGATATCTCATTTTGGCAACATCCTGTATAATGGAACATAATTTCTTGAGATGCAGAAATAGAAATACCAGAAGCCTGTTTTTGAACGAAATTTCTAGGATGTCTGGTTTGGCAGCTATAGAAGAAGAACGCACGATTGCAGGACCCTGTTTACCGTTTTGTATGGTTTTTTTATTGAAAACCTTCCTTATTTTCAGATCTATGTAAAAGAGAATAGTTTAAAGGTCAGTGATCAAATTCTGCAAGATAGTGTTTATTAATTAATGTTTATTTTTTCTGGACCTTTCTCGAAGAAATGGTCGAAGCATGTTCGACAGGTTGGACGTGTAAATTTTCCGGGATTATAGATTTATATTCATATGTATAAACGAGTCGTATATTCGGTACGAGTCATGCGGCCACCTTTCTCGTGCTCAAAATATCAATCAAAATCGTACGTGCGGACTCGTGGGATATCTTAAGATCATGTGCTATCTCTCTCAAGCTGGTACGACGGTTTTCCAGCACCCTTTCCTTAATTTTATCGGCGTTATCTTCGATCGAAGCCGTTGATGAGCGACCACTTCACGACCGTCCTTGAAGGCTCTGTACCACTGATATGCACGAGTTTTCGATAGAGCATTATCACCAAAGGCCTTTTGCAACATTTTCAATGCATCGGCACAAGAAAATTCATTTGCAACACAAAACTTTAAACAAATTCTTTGCTCAACGTAATCACCCATTGTAAAAATCGGCACGCACTCTGACATCGACTGACTTAATCAGCTATTGCAAACACACTAGTTGACAGATCCCGCTCAAGCTTGGCATAGTAATTGAGGACAGTGGTACCAACCTAGGAAAAAAAAATTTTACCTGCCTCATCGCCCCGCCAGATGTAAATCGACAATTCCCGGTACTTTCTTGACAGAATGTATAACATCATTCATTTACGCTTAACTAAAAAATAGTATTTCAAATCGAAGGCTAAGTAGATGATAATTTACACAGAATCTTTCTGAAATATATCAATAATTGAAACTCATATTTCATGAGAAACATTTGAGGTAAAATTTATACTTCCTGAAATAAAATTCCTTCGTAAAAATAATAAAAGTTGATGCCGTCTGGAAAAAAGATTCATATTCCTAATAAAACTTGACGTATTACTAAATAATGATGACGAGGTTTGAAATAAGATGGAAAACTGTACTGCAGAAATAAAATCCCTCGTTTTTACATAAAAAGTGTAATTCAGAAAATTATCAATTGTTCATTACTACGTTTGATAATATTCACTAATCCTCTCATATTCCTGACTTATCTATGTGTAATTGTGCGATTATTTTTGTGTAGTCATCTCAATTTCTGTCTATTCTAGCTTATGCTTTGAACAATGAAGTTTGCTTTTTTGCTTTTCAATAAAGGGTGATGCCCACTTTCAGAAACATCTCGAGAATGTTTCGTTAAAAAACGCTCCACTGTTGATTTGAATTTCAATCGTTAAAAAGGCTCCAATAATGTGAGTAAACTAAGACCATTAAGAAGTTTGAAGTTTCCGCAATGAAAGTCGACGTTGTATCGCATACGCTGTAGAGTTGCATTGTTTTCAAGAAGTGTAGAATTTCACAGATTTCTTTTTTCGTACCGTGAGGTTGCACGAAGACACACCTTGTGGTATTTTTATCGAATTAATGTACTTAATCCATGAAAATCGTGGAATATTGTTTCTTATAAGATGTCTAATCGGAAAGCGGTAATTACTACATAGATCCCAATAAATATTTTCTGCTTTTGTGAATGCCAATTATTATTTTTGATTCATTTAATTCTCTGCAGGTTACACAGGTTAACATGTAGCTTCATATGATATTATGCATTGAATTTCCATACTCATGCTCAGGATCAACTAATGTGCTCCTGTGTTCTGGATATTTCATCTCATGTTTATTATCTTGTAAATAATTTTAATGATGTCTAGCGTCACTGGGAGTGAGATCACGTGTTGCAGGTACTACTTATAGATTTAAAATTTACAGTCTTTATACCGAATGATCTAGTTACCGAATGATCTTAGAACTGGACAATCTTGGTTCATGAACTTCTTTGTGCTGCAGTGCCTTTTTGGTTGGATTATCGATTATCTTAATACCAGATAATCCTTGGAGAAAGAACTATCACTCTGATACCTTGGAAAACAATATTCCAGCAGAACGTCAAAGATAAGTCCTTATGTAAATCTAAGATCTCAAACTAACTGAAATTATATTATATTGTAAATATTCAATTCATTTATTCATATCAAACTACAAATATTCGACATTTAACAATTTGGAGAAGTCTAGCCTAAACTTAAAGTTTGTATGCCGACATCCTCCGTACATAATGAATAATAAAAACAATAATTCACATAAGGTTAACTCAATTACGTTCAACCAAGAGAACAAAAAAAAAAAAACCAAAAACACTACTTCGCAGAAAAAAAAAAAGAAAATCAAAAACAACCAGATTGAATGCCCAACACCTGTACCAAAGCTTATCACAACCACACTATCGTCCAAGTATTCTATAAAAAGCCTCAGGCTTGTCCACAATAAACGATAACAATTTTTTTCTATCCTTTTTCCTCCTAGGGTTAAAATTCATTTTTATTTGGCCAGGCAACAGGGAAAAGAATTTGGCACCATGATAAGGCAAACTGCGCTGCAAGTGGCTACCGCAAAATCTTGGAACTGAGACAGTGAGGTTGGATGTGTATCTCGTGTTATAACCATGATCTACTAGCGTATCATTTCTATAAAATTGTCTCAGCAAACACTCGTATATATATAGTTGTTTAAAATTAAGTTGTTTAGTTTCCCTATACAATAATAATAAATAAGAGTCACTATTTTAAATTTTAAGTTGAAATGAATGGATAGGGAGAAAAAGTTTGAATTTTCCCTATCAATTTGACATTTTGAGATTCATTCGGGAAAGAAATGTTTTATTTATCTTTTCATTGGCGCATTTTCATGAGGCATTTTACGGAGTAGTGATTTGGTTTCATTCAAAGTATCAGGAACAACGATCTCCACATTGAGATGAGGTTTTTGAGTATTTCAAAATGATATTTGAAAGCGAACAGAATCTGTTGATGAATATTTGTTAAAAAAATTTTTATATTTGCAGAACTTTCAGTATTTTCTGATGCATCGTGTATTTCTCAGTACGATGGTTATGTAAAAGAAAGAAATGATAAACAATTTTATTTACACCTTTCAAGTATATTCTAAAATCAAAATATGCAGAATTTAGAGATCTCTAAATAATTTTGGCATGGATGTTTGATATAAAATGCAGGATCCAAAACTCTCAATAAAATATACCAGAAAATTGAAATCGTACTTGAACAGTTTAAAGTTCGAAGCTAGTGTACCTGGCACAAGATGAACATTTAATCGTCCGGCGGACCAGAGATAATAAGGTATAATGGCGTAATAAACTACTCAACAATATTCAGAATGGCTATAAAAGAAAATAGATATATGGACCGATTTTTCGCAGGTTCCGGAACACGGAGAATGAAAATAACCCAAAAAACAATGGTAGCCGTCTATTTCAGAGAACAGACATCCAAGATGAAGGAAGCGCTAAATGTTACGCTGAACAAACATATAA
Source organism: Megalocaria dilatata (assembly GCA_034642435.1). NCBI lineage: Eukaryota > Metazoa > Arthropoda > Insecta > Coleoptera > Coccinellidae > Megalocaria > Megalocaria dilatata. The sequence goes on along the minus strand of CM067859.1, from coordinate 64,807,317 downwards.
TTCAATGGACAGAGAAAACGAATGAGTATTAATACCTATTTAAGTATTATTTGGTGGAATATGAAAAACCGTAAAAAAACTTCGCAAAATACAATGGAAAAATTAAAACAACGAACATGGAAGCCTGCTGGTCGTTGAGGCCAGAGAACTACAAAAAATAGTGACATAATTAAAACAACGACTATTGAATACAAAATTGAAACGGTATGTGGATTTATACCAAAACAGGCCTAGAAGAAAAAAGAGAAAATCAAGAGTTATCAAAACTTCATGTAAAGAATATCCTGACCAGTTATTGAATTGAATCAGTCCTTACTTGGTGAAAATCCATATTAAATAAAATTTAAATAATTTTATTCTGATTTTCACAAATTTTTATTGTTATGTTTAAAACAATCGTTTCGCTATCACAGTAGCATAATGAGGCAAGATCACATTTTGAATAACTAAGCTCGTTTTCGAAATCCGTTGCTATTTATATTACAGTAAGTACAATAAATTTTTATTGAGCACTTGAACCCAAAAAAGAGTCTCTGCAAATTCCAGCTTATCCAAATATATTTAACAGAGGTGAGTTATTTAAATATATTTGTTCGTTAAGTAATATTCCAATTTTATTATGTTTATTTATCTCTAGGGATTCTAACAGATTTAAGGCATAACTTTTGCTTTCTATATGTAGAATTTCAAAATTATGGTTGAAAGTATGTCCTGTTTCTAACAAATGGTTGGAATACGTAGAATTACTTTTATTATTGAGGAAACTCTTCAAATGTTCACAAATTCTATGACGGAAAGTTCTTTCAGTCTGTCCTATTTAAACTTTAGGGCAATCACCGCAGGTTAACTTATAAACCCCCGATTTATCATCTTTATGTGTACAGTCTTTATTATTTTTAATAAATTTACTCAAGTTTGAATTGGTTTTAAATGAAGTTCTCAAATTATATTTATTTTTGAGGTATGTACAATGTTCTCAGGAATACCTTTAGTTTATTTTAAGGAAATGTATTTAAAATTTTCTTTTATATTAGGAAACACCATATTTAAAGCTATTTCACTACAGCTAATAAATAAAATAAAGGATATCCACTTACCACATAATGCTAAATTCATTTCATTTGACGTTCAAAATTTATTTTCAAGTATACCACCAAACGAAACGATAAAACTAGTAGATAATCTAATAATCAACAACAAATGTAATACAATTATTAAAGAAAATATTTTAGAATGTCTAGATATTTGCACTAAACGAAATTATTTTCAATTCAAATTAAAATTTATAAATCCGAAAACGGTTTGATTATGGGAAATCCCTTAAGTCTTTTATTAGCAGAAATATTCATTGACAATATTGAAACTAAAATTCACCAAAATCTCCTTAAGAAATACTTTTTATATTGGTATAGATAAGTAGACGATATTTTCTGTTGCTTCACAGGTACAGACACACTTTTGAAAAAATTCTTTTTATTCATCAATGAAATACATCCTTCAATTTAACTCACTTTGGAAACATAATAATTCTATTAGTTTTCTTGATTTAACTGTTACTCGAATAAATAATTCACATGATTTTTCACTATTTCACAAACCAATCTATACGGATTCAATTATACACAATAAATAAAATCATCCTTTAAATAAAAAATTATCAGCATTTAATTGAATGATCCATAGATCACTTAATATGAATCGAGAAAGTTATATTTCAGAACTGAACATAATTGAAGAAATAGTTATTCATCAACAAATTGTTGATGAATAAAAATAATAAAATATCCTTAAATATGGTGTTTCCTAATATAAAAGAAAATTTAAAATACATTTCCTTAAACTACACTAATGGTATTTCTGAGAAAATTGCTACATACCTCAAAAATAAATATAATTTTAGAACTTCATTTAAAACCTATTCAAAATTGAGTAAATTCATCAAAAATAATAAAGACTGAACACATAAATATGATAAATCGGTAGTTTATAAGTTAACCTGCGGTGATTGCCCTAAAGTTTACATAGGACACACTGAAAGAACTTTCCGTCATTGAATTTGTGAACATTTAGAGAGTTTCCTCAATAATAAAAGTAATTCTACATATTCCAACCATTTGTTAGAAACAGGACATACTTTCAACCATAATTTTGAAATTCTACATATAGAAAGCAAAAGTTATGCCTTAAATCTGTTAGAATCCCTAGAGATAAATAAACATAATAAAATCGGAATATTACTTAACGAACAAATAGATTTAAATAACTCACCTCTGTTAAATATATTCGGATAAGCTGAAATTTGCAGAGACCTTTTTTTGGGTTTTAGTGCTCAATAAAAATTTATTGTACTTACTGTACTATAAATAGCAACGGATTTCGGAAACAAGCTTAGTTATTCCAAATGTAATCTTGCCTGATGATGCTACTGTGATAGCGAAACGATTGTTGTAAACATAACAATAAAAATTTGTGAAAATCAGAATAGCCTTATTTAAATATTATTCTGACCAGTTAGCATAGGATGACCGACAATTAAACACAGAATGAAGATAAAAGGTATTATTATTTACAGTGAGCGGGCGTCCGTCCAACCTACCGCTGCGTCCGCGCCGACTATTGTAGTTCACTCCTAATTTATTATATATTTCACTGATTAGATCCAGTTTTTGGATAAAACCGCTTTGGGCTATAATAGCTTGACCAAAAACCTCGAATCTGATGCGACTCACCGCTGGTCACTCTGAGACGATGTTCTTGATTGTTGCAGTGTTATCAAGACACTGCCTGCATTCATCATGACAGTGGCCTGTCATAATCCAGACAAGTATTCTGAGTTTAGTTTTGTCCAGACCTAGCGCTTCACGGCTTCCAAGGAGCGCCTTCGAATGTTTCCAGCCTGCATGGCTCAGCCAAAAAGACTCTAGTCTAGAGTTCATTCTGCCTAATATTGTCCGCTTAGCCACGTCATGTGGTTTTCCCAAGAATGGTTCCGAGCTTACCAGAGGCAGTGTGACTACAGCAAACGCCAGCAGATCTGCCTCTTCGTTACACAAATAGTTTGACTGGCTCAGCATCCAAACAAGAGTGATTCTGTTATACATACCGAGCCTGAAGATAAAAGGTAATATTTATAGCAGATAAACTAACAGAAAATCAGGTGAAACTATCATGTAAAATGACAGATAGCTGAAACAGCCAAGTAAAAAATCAGAGAAACGTGAAAATGAGATTGTAGGCAAAGAAAAGAGATTTAGATGTAAATGAAAAGAAAAATGTCATTGCCTGTACTAATTCATTATTTTTTCCATAATTTCCATCCGTTCGAAATATGTTTCTATTCCGTTTACTCGATTCATAATAACTTCATATAATTTTTACAATGCCATCAAAATGTATTTTTATTTGAATTCAAGAGTACTAACCTGGAGTTTTTCAGCGTAAAATACCAGACTTGCAAAAACAACAATGCCGAGCACTAAAAAGAATACCAGTAGTCCTAACTCCTTGGCTGAAGCTTTGAAAGTATGAATCAGTATCTTCAATCCAGGTGAATGCCTCGTTAACTTGAACAGTCTTAGTATTCTTATGATGCTGATAAAGTCTAACAGTTCAGATTTCTTTTCGAAGTTGTATGCCATGTCGATGTAGAATATGATAGTGGCCAAGAAATCTATTAAATTGACGGGGGATTCGATAAATTCGATTATGTTCGGCGCCACCTGAAAATATTGCTGATTTAATTAATTTGCTTAAATTTTCGAATTTGCTCAACAGTAGATACAAAATTTATTTTACTTTATAATCATTATATATAGAGTAAGACAATCATATTGATACTGAACTTTCTCCACGACTTATAAGTATCTAAGTGAATGAGTAATAGAACAGTGAGCATATTTTACCGATCGAAAACAATTTTTTTATCTCGAAATCTCACGCGATATATAAGGTGTATGATGAAAATGACGAGAAAAATTAATCAGTTGATCTTTATCTACCTGGCAAAGTAATTTGGTGTTCAAGATGAGTTTCTAGGATCACTTCATTTTACTACTAAAGAACTGAGTTTTTTACACATTCGCAAAAATGTGAAGATATTTAAATATAATAGTAAAGCATGGTTACTTCTGAAAACTTCTTTCAATTAGTAAATTCCATTTAAAAAAAGTTTATCCTGGTTTACAAATAATTATTATAAACAATAAAATAATTTCGCTATAACAGTAGCATCGTTAGCTTTGTTACATTTTGAATACCTAACATGATTTCGGAAATATATTAATTTTTTAATATAACATGTACATAATTCAAATTAGTTCGATAGTAATTCTAAAATTAGGGTTTACTAGGAATTCAGAACACCAAAATAAATATAAAAAGGGCCGAACTATTCATATATCTTCGTTCAATGAGTAAAAATAGATTTTATTTTGTCTATTCATTCGTAGTGCTTCTAACAAAGTGAAACTCTTTATTTTCAACATGCAAAATTTTTAAATTCTGATTAAACTCATGTCTTGCTTATAATGAATGGCGTGAACAAATTTTGGGATGTTCTCGGGAAGTTCTAGCAGTCTTTCCTAAGAAAACTTTTGGGCAATAGCCACAAACGAAACTCTTAATTTCTAATTTATTTTCGTTGCATATAATATATAAATTGATTTTCAAGAAGATTTATGCTTGTATTTCTCTTTTAAGTTGAGGTTAACTATATTTAAAACTGTTTTATAATTTTTACTTATCAACAACGTTTTCATCAATATCGGATTGTATATATATAATTGAAGGTTATTTGTTCAGTGATATTTAGTTCGGAAATTTAATTTTCTTGATTCATTGAAATGTCAATCTGTTTGTGAATCGTGCTATTGAAAGCTGATATTGTTTGATTGATAGGAAAGTTATTTATCATAAATGAAAAAAAGATCGTACATATATCTCTAGCGTTATAAGAAATGTTTCATTTAGGAATATTGATGGATACTGGATTCATACATATTTCAGCTAACAAAAGGCTTATGGAGTTTCCCATCATCATAACTTTTTTATATATACATTCAATGTATTATCGGTATAGGTATAAGAGAAAACTCGAAAAAGTTTGTAAAAATTCTATTTTCAATATAAGCTCCTTGAAAAAATACTGTCTCTATACATTTTTCAATTAAAATGAGTTTTCAGCAAGTACAGACCGAATCAATAAAACATTAATCACCTAGAACATCAATACCTTCGTTAGATCGAGAAAAAATCTTCTCTAAACCTAGTAAACAATATTCTTTTAGCTCTTCCTCAAAATAGGTAGTAATTGCGACCTTCAGTTCATCATCGGAAAATCACTTTCCACGAAAAAAATTTTTCACACTTGGTAGTTACTGGGAGCCAAGTCTGGATTGTACGGAGGATGAGTAATTTCTTCACCACATTCCCGCACAGTAGCTTTCGCTAGGCAGGCCTTGTGAACCGGCGTGTTGTAGTTAAGCAGCAATACCACAGAAGGGAGTCTTCCTAGCCTTTTTCCTTTAATTGTTTCTCTTAAGATAAGCAAGGTGGTTGCGTATGATGCTGTTGTGATGCTTTCATCCTTTTCAGTATATTTTATCGATAATATAACTTCAGAATCCCAAAAGACCGTAACCATTATTTTTCTAGCGGATGGGGTGACTTTAAACATGTTTGGGGCTCTATACCCTTTTCAATCCACTGCGTCGACTCTTGTTTACTCTCAGGGTCATAGTAATGAACCCATGTCTGATCCTTAGTAACCAGCTAGTTGGAAATAGTCGATGGGTCTTCTCCACAGAGCTTTAAAATCTCCTTACAACACTCGACTCGCACTTGCTTCTGAAGTGCGGTGAGAATTCTCGGTACCATCTGGCACTAACCTTTACGAGGTTGAGATGGACATCTTTATGTCCATCTTAACCTCGCTATCCTTTGATAGCATGTATGTAACGCACGGATAGGTTTATCAGTGGTCTATTCGATTCTTTTTATTTATACAACTGACTTCAAATTATTTACATTAGGGTTAATTGCCTTGAAATATTAGCCTCATTTTATTTATTTTCTCTCCTGATGAAGTCTAAATATGTGGAAGAAACATTGACCGAGAAATAACATTTTGTTACTAATACTATTTCCTGTTCTCGTTTCCGTGAGCTCCAACTTGATATTTATATTGTAGTGAAAATTCGTAGAAATATAATATATGGTTATTTCAATATCCGAAATTGAGTATCGAATGGATACGAAACTTCAACTAAGCAAAGAGTTGCGATGTAATTTTTTCTTCAGTTTATGATCCAAAAGCAGCGCTTCCAATTTATAGATTTTTATTCAACATTCCAGCAGAGGAAGGAGAATTGGTGCGAAAATCTTACCTCTTATAATTGTTCAAATAAAAAATTCCACTGGAAAGTGAGTAAAAATATCATTATCTACCATAATATGAATAAGTCATCATCAACATATTTCTTTCATTGGTGATATATAATAATCATCATGGATTTCGTCAAACTAAATTCTGCTCGTTCCTACACAGAAAAAAAGAATATAGAACTACAGGAATTAGTGCTGGGAGAGAAGTTTCTGATTGTAAAGGCGAAGTTGGTGAAAACAAAATTCAGCAGTAGCATTCTTTTGTAGTTAGAGAATTATCGAGTATTCTTACAAATAAGATCTACGGATGGCGTAAAGGACAACAAAGTGCATCTCAACGAGGGGAAGATTTGTATCAAATTCACTGGAGATTGGAACGAAAAGTCCAGTTACCAAGTTCGAGTTCAGTTCATAGTGATCCCGTTAACAAGTTCGAGTTCAGTTCATAGTGATCATGAAGAAAACTGATGATTTAATATCTGTTTTTCATAAAGCATTTAAACATTTAGAGAAAATTAATTCAATAGATAATAGAAAGAGATGGTTGAATCTGGAAACTAATCAAATTAAATTGTATCATAAAATGCAGAAGAAATCGATAACTCATAATACGAAATTCAAAGTTCAAACGAACATAAACCTCTTGAAACGGTATGAAACCATTTTAAAGCAGTTGATTTCATTTAGAGAGGGTGAGAATTTATCGACTAAAAAACGTTCGGAGAGAGTAAAGATGCCAGAAGTGAATTCAGCTTTTCATATTACAGTTAGAACGAGGGTTGTAATAAATCTGAAATATGGTGAGATGAATGACTTCATGACTGATGCTTTTGCTGTTATTAAAAGCAGATTACGGAATATATTGAAAAAATAGAACATCCTCGCAATAAATACAACTTTTTGTGGAGAATTGATCAAGATTTCCGGCGAATGTGAAATACTCGACTTTAAATATTTCAAAACCCAAAATTTCATAATTGATGCTATTTCAGAAATCAATCAACTATTAGCAGAATTTGTTTGAGATAAAATACTAAGTTACAAGAATTTTTCGAATAAGAAAGTGGTGAATATTAACAAATATCAAAATGAGAAATGATAGTTCATATATTGAATTGCCTGAAAAAATAAAAATGAAAACTAAATGCTCTTAGGCGGCATAAATCGAAGTAATTTTTTATGGATTTCATTCGAGGTGATGAGTGGGAACAATTTAATTAGAATAATATTAATTTATAGGTCGAGTTGAAAGTTTCCTATATCGCATACTATGTGTTTATCCATTTGATATTTTCATACCATCCATGATATTCTTTCATTTAATGAAAAAATATATTATATTATTATATTGCTCATATTCCAGAAGTTATTCGAGTGTATTATTCTGTATTATAATTATGATTTTCCATATATGAGTGCGGACAGCTCAGTGGTATAGCATAGGGCTCGTGACCAAAAAGTCTGGGGTCGAATCCTGTTCGGATAGAAAAGAAATTTTCTGGTTGGACGCGTGTCCGCCACCATTTGACCGTAATTGAACAACTGTATAAGATATTTTAAATTCGATTTAACCTGGAAAGTTCTCGTGTTTCTTTCTTCGATAAGCAGAGAATGGTGAAAAGCGTACCCTGCAACAGTTCTCCGTTTCTGAGTAAAATTGACATGTAAATAATTTCCGAAAGTATTTTGCTGGTATGCTGAAGTTCTGAAACGTGGGAATTTTTCAGGCACTTTTTCAATGGAATCCAGGTTCGATCTGTAAAATAATTTCCTCTTTCGAATTCTTTATAAAGTTCAATATTCTTTTAGAGTCGAATTATTGATAAATTTATTATTTCTGAATTTAAGCAATTTGATCAGTCACCTAAACAATTTGATTATTTAATGATTGAGTTATATTATAGTGAATATAGAATTTCTCAAAAATATTGGATGAACTTATTGATATTTTTCTATCCAAATAATCAACCAATGATTTATTCATTTATTTATTTATTTAGAAGAAGAACGCGAATAGGTGATAACACATAAAAAAAGCGTCCACTTATAGAAGTCAAAAAAATTGACAGTGTTACAAATTAATAGTACACACTATTAATTACATTATATCTTTCCCAAAATGAAAGAAAAAATACAAATGATTTTTTTCAAAAAGAGCATACACCTGAAAATAAGTTGATGCTTCCCCTATAACACTTACATAATTTTAGCATTCTAGACAAATCAATTCGATTTGATAAAATTTTAAGAAGATGATATCATTTACTTTTCGCCTATTTTCCAAACTTATCAATCAAAAATGATTCAGACGTACACGATAATTATCAGGATCACCATGTCTCATACGGAAACCTGTCTTGAAGCTCAGAAATCTGAGGATTTTACCTTGCACCCTCTCCAACCTTTCAATATAGGTCTCATAATGGGGACACCAAATTTAGGATGCAAAATCAAGAATGGTATACACAAATGCATAATAGACGGATAAAATTGCTTCACTACTTCTGAACTGTTTACATTGTCTCATAATAAATTCAAGTACTGTATTACTTTCACCAACTACATTATTCATATGCTCATTAAAGAGAAGCTTGGAATCAACTTATACGCCCAAATCCCTGACTATTTCAGCTCCGTTTAAGGTAATTCCAGATAAACAGTATTGAAAGTAAATTTTAGTTTTATTCCGTGTGAACGAAATCCTATTACACTTGGCTATATTCAGACATAAGTCCAAAGGCTCGCAAAATCCTACAAGACTGTCCAGATCAGCCTGCAAATCTGAGTAATCTCGAATACTTCTAATCTGAACAAATAATTGTAAGTCACCCGCGATCAACGGGAATCTACACACTCTGATGCAATTTTTAATCCTATTTATGATGAATAGCACTGAACCCAAATGGGAACCTTGAGGTATACCAGATGCTGACAATCTAGAACTGAACTTTTCCATCTTGACATATTTAGAACTTAAAGAAAATGTATATGAGACAGTAATTTATTTCCACAAAAATGTTTGTACTGCTACAACAATTGTTTCACCACGATGTGCCTTCTTCAGGTATTACATTGTTCTGTACTGCTAGACTATTTAGCAATAGATTCAGAACTCGCCATTTAATCTATTCAATCACTCAAAAATCAATCAAATTCAAATTACAATAAAGATATTATTGCTGACATAATTAAAGACAAAAATAAAACTGAAATTCACTCTTCCTCAATAAAACAGAATTTAGTTAAATCAATCATCGAAAAGAGAAACACCAATAATTTAATATTCACTCGAGCCGATAAAGGAAACAGTATCGTTGCTATTCCAAAACATAAATATTTCAACAAAACTATTGATTTTTTAACCCCAGATAAATATAAAACCGTTACTAAAGACCCCACTGAACATTTCCAAAAACAAATAAAAAATATAGTAGACCAGTCTGTTAGCCTTTTCAATAACTTCCCAAAAAAACATTTGCTCACTTTAATGAACCCACAAATCCCAAAATTATATTTATTAATAAAACTTCATGAAGAAAATAATCAAATTAGACCAGTAGTTTCATTCGTCACATCACCAAGCATAAAATTATCTAAAGTGTTAATTTCTATTATTCAAACCGAAACAATTTTTTTAGCTAAATACGCTATTAAAAATAGCACCCAACTTATAGACAATATTAAATCCATCCAATTACAAAAAATTTTAAATTAATTTCTTTTGATGTACAGAATTTATTCCCTAGTATACCTCCAATTGAAACAGTACAAATTGTAAAAAAACTATTAATTAAAAATAATACCAATCCCATCAAAATGAATTATATATTTAATTGCCTGGAAATATGTCTTGAACAAAACTACTTTCAATTTAACGGAACCGTCTATATTTCTGACATGGTTCAATAATGGGAAATCCACTCAGTTCAACTTTAGCTGAAATATTCGTGGACGAATCAAAAATACACCTGAATCCTATAAGCAAATATTTTCTTTATTGGTACAGATATGTAGATAACATTTTTTGTTGTTTCAAAGACACCGACCGACAACTACATATCTTCACGAATTTCATTAATACACTCCACCCAAAAATTAAATTCACAATCGAAGGAGAAAAGAATCAAAGTATTAATTTTCTTGACCTCACTATAACAAGATTAAATAATTTACATGATTTTAGTATTTTTCACAAACCAACACATACAGACATCACAATACATAAAACTTCAAACCATCCCACCAACCAAAAGATGTCAGCAATAGTTTTATTCAAAGATTATTGAAGGTCCCTTTAAATTCAGAAAACTTTATGAAAGAATTAAATATTATTAAACAAATAGCGTCAAACAACGTTTACAATCCCTTTCTTATAGACAAAATGGTATCCAATAAACAAAAGAAAATGGCATTAAATCTCGTGTACCCAATCATAAAAGAGGACAATACACAGAAATATTTTTCGTTATCTTATGTCAATGGATTATCTGGAAATATTGCTAAATATTTCAAAAGTTGTTTCAATTATAAGGCGGCTTTCAAGACAATTAATAACCTTAGTACCTTCATAAAAAACAATAAAGATCGAACAAATAAAGGAAATAAATCCGGAGTCTACAAGTTGACTTGCAAATATTGCCCTTTAGTATACATTGGCCAGACTGGTAGATCATTCAAGAAACGTGTCCAAGAACACCAAAGGGGTTATATATCCAATTCTGTACATTCGACATATGCTAATCATCTTAAGGAATTCAGGCATAATTTCAACAATAATTATGAAATTATCCACGTTGAAAGCAAAAGTTCTAGATCAACACTTTTAGAATTTCCTGAAATCAACAGGTATAATGCCCGTAAAATCCTTTTGAACGAACAAATAGATATCGATCATTCTCCATTACTGTATATTTTTCCTTAGTGGCATTTTTAGCGGCAAACTCCAATAAACACCTAGAGTTTTTATGACTTGTGCTTCCATTATTTGGTCATGTACCTAAAAATGTATTTAAACTCGGTTACTCTGAATACCATCAGACAGTACAATGTAATACCTGAAGAAGCCACATCGTGGTGAAACAATTGTTGAATAAATCAAATAAATTACTGTCTCTTATACATTTTTTCAATTAAAATGAGTTTTCACCAAGTAAAGACCGAATATATCAAATATATATTGGGAACTATTTGTTGAGTTAGACCGAAACTAGCTCAACAAGGATCCACCAACATCAACATGCTCAAGCTCATACAAAAGGATATTGATATTTATTCGGTGAAAGGCTTCACTGAAATTAGTGTACATTGTGTCCACCTGATCCCCTTAGTCAAGATTGATATTCAAGAGATTAGTTTCAACTGATCTATCTTTCACGAAACCCTGCTGTTCAGTTATTTATACGACTTTTAATATGATGCAAGCTGATGCGTATGAACGAGTGATTCAAACACTTTTTCGAAAACACAAAGTTTACTGATAGGACGATAATTTTCTATCAAATTCTTCTTACCAATTTTGAAGATAGGGATTATACAGGCGATCTTCCAGAAGTCAGAGAATGAGCCACTGTGAAGAGATATGTTGAAAATAAACGGTAGAGGAATACTCAGGGAGGAATTACATTTCTTGGCAAAAATTGGGGGAACATAGTCAGAACCCGCTCCTTTCTTCTCATCCAAACTCATTCATTTCTCCCTGACATGTTTGATAGTAATATGGAATGAATTCCAGTAGTAATGATCGAATATAATAGCCTTGGGATATTTATTGATGGAAGGATTTAGCATAGTGTAAACGCTTTCGAAGTAATCAGCAAATAAATTACAAACTTTCTCGCCTGACTCACCGATACATAGTCCATATGACATCCTGCTAGGAATCCAGAGTTCTTAGAACCAACAGTAACGAAGTGAAATAGTTTTTTTTAGTTTTTTTTTAGCTCTGTTTAAACAGATGTTAAATATCTATTATAATTAGATCTAATGAGAGACTTAGATGAAGACTGAAGAGCTTGAAAGATTTTGAAATCAACATAATCACCATAAATTTTCCATTTCTCAAGGAATTAATTTTTTCCTTTGATTAAATTTATGTTTCCATTGAAAAAATAAGATAGATAACTTTTAACTTTACTAACTATAGATACATGCTCATCAATTATATTATTTAAGTTTCTATAGTGAATGATAATGTGAATCATCATTCACAAGTAACTTGCTCCAAGGTATATTAAGTAAAAATTCATCAATTAAATTAAGATTTTCTCTCCAAAAATCTTGAAAAGTTTAATTCAGCTGCAACGGCTTGAGAAGCTCCATGCCAAAAAGATAGTCCAAAGATGGATGGTTACTGTCCTCAGGAACAAATGGATCCATAGACCTAATTCAGTTATTTACTCCCAATGTGTTACTAAGCACAAGATCAAGAATTTTGCCTTTATTTTCAACTACTTCATTGAACTGTAGCAACTCAATAAACGACAAAGATTTCAATAAGGCAGAACACCTAGTATCTACGTTCAAACGCAATAAAAAATCACCCGATCCACCCAAGAAACCCCGGAGCAGTTGGAATGGCCTACCAACGTCCCCACCAATCGAATTCTTAATGTCTTCCAGCTTTGAGATAAAACACTATGGCTGCAGTATCGTTCGGTGGAATGTAGACACAATAAAGATAAACCTTCAACCCATTGATTGAGATCTGAATCCACATATCCTCTGCACCACTTTGGACTACAGGAACAAAAATCGGAAGCAGACAACTTCTTACCTCCACGAGAATACCACCACCTTCACGTTTAGCACTTGCTGTTGAGGATCGATCTCTCCGAAAAATGTCATATTCACAGGGATCCACAATTTCCGAATCATACATATTTCCATTGAGCCAAATCTCAGTAATAAACATCAGTTAGATGATGTTGTAGAACATTTGAAACGACTAAACTGCTCCATTTTATTAACCTGGATATTTAGCGCTAATACTTCCCTATTTTCATTCTCAAGCTTGGTCATCCGAGACAAAACGTCACTGAACTTATTTAGTTTCAACTCGAAGACCGATTGCCGCAGATGTCGTATCTCAGATGTCAACCGGACTACGGAACCAGACTTGACAAACTCATCATCGTCGATAAGTTCTCATCACCTTCCTCCGATGCGACCGCTGCAGCAATGTCGTACAATCATCAGAATATCCGCTGTCATCCGTGGAGAATCCGCAAGCAAGCCGCGACGACTTGAGGATATCACTGCATCGTTCATTTGTGATAATGAACACGACAAAAACCCATACAAATAATCCCAGGTGACTTCCGCGTAACCGCGTAATCGGAATATAATATATATATATATATATATATATATATATATATATATATATATATATATATATATATATTGTCATGGTATTTACAGTTAAAATAAATAATTACATGAATATAAAGGAAAACACTCACCGTTGTATATAAGTTGACTCGTTAGAGTATAACCAGAGCACATTTAATTAAATAAATATTAATAATTCAATTCATAAAAACACTCACAAGCTAAAATTATGAAGAAAAAGCATATTCAGGATACATAACGACTAGTCAAGTGAAAATTCTTTGAACGGTAATCAAAAAACAGTAATTTTGTTGACAGTTTATAAATATAATTCACAGGGAGATTTCAATTTACAATTATTCAATATAAAACTAGCCAAAGTTGCAATAAATAGAAGTAATTTGAATTTAGATATCCAATTTGAAATTGATGAAGAATTTGTTGAAAAGATTTGTTATTATCATGAATCACATATAAACTTTAGTGAAATTGTTGACAAAGAACAAGCTAAATTAAATATAACTTACCAGAATTATGTAAATAGGACAAATTTGATCAAAATTCACTTAATTCAATGAAAGATAGCATCTACGTCAGATATTTTCAAATGATTAATGTAAGAGAGATCCTTGAAAATGTTTAGGCATCAATAGTATTGTAATAGCATCTAAGCTAAAGAAATTTAATCAATTTCATAAGTAATATTAAGTATTTTATAAGTTATAAGCATTAGAAGTTACAATTTGTTAAATTTTGACACTTGAAATACTTTACGAACGAAAAGCAAGACTTTCACTGTTCTGTTTAACATGAAACATACATCAAAATGTAGTTAAAAAAATAAGCTAATTTTCAAAAGTAATTTCAAACCAGGAAATATTGTAAATTTTGTAAAATCATCAAAAGCATCATTTTTATATAATTTTGACAGAAGCTAGTAAGCTTAGAAATTCAACTTTTCTTGAAAACTATAAATAGGGCAGACACAGAAAAAGTCGGCAGTCTCCAATTATATGCAGAGTAGAATCCTTGTCGGTCCATAATTAAAAAAGTGCCAAAAAAGTAACATCATCTGAAAAAAGAAGATTATCTGGTTATTGTGAATGGAAATTGAATCCAGAAAATACATTACCTGAATGTGAATGGAAAAATATCACATAGAAATCAAGTTTCAAACGAATTGGATATATTGAAGAAAATCAACAAAGTAGCCTGTGAATTTCAGAACGTTCTAGAAGTGTTGTTTCCAACGAAACCAATATTACTCCTGAAACGAAGGGACAATAAAAAAAGAACAATTCATAAATTGAAGAACAAACTTACCAAAGGTATTAAAATTCAATCCTGTTAATATTTCCAGAAAGAAATTTAGAAATAGCAATCATTGTTTACATTAGAATTACGTTAGGATATTTAGAAAAGGTTAGGTTAACATAGAATTAGATTTAGGTTATTGATCACTGATTATAATATTTCAAATTACTTTCATATAATATAATTAAAAAAATTCAATCTTTTAGAAAATTCAAATTGAACCCTCCCTCAAATATCAAATCAGGTTTAATAATATTTTAATTTCAATTATTCAAAATTATAATCTTAAGAGCTAGCCGGAAACATAGAATACATCACTTACATACAAGGATGATCTAATTAGTATTCATTCACTAAATTTCTTTAATATAATACCATAACAATATATATATATATATATATATATATATATATATATATAATGCTTCGCTAATGTCTGCCTTCCAGCTACTTTTTTTTACGCTGATGATAATCAGCTACAACTTTCCTTCAAACCTCATGAATGTCGACAGACAGTGGCGGCCCTTAATTTCGATTTGAACATCATATACGAGATATCAGTGAAACATTTCCTTCGTTTGAATTCTAATAAATCGATGTGCGAACTCTTTTGGAGAAAAAATCAAAGAACAATGTTCTTGCAAAATTATAGTCAGAGCATTAAAAGGAATGGAAATGTTGTTCGTTTTGTGGATAGTGCCAAGAATTTGGATTTGACAATTGATATTGACTTACGATTCACGAGGTATATATCCAATTCGCCGAGCAGAGCTTACTTGAACCTAAGTCTCAAACAGAAACTATCTCAATAGATCGGACAATATATTGCTTTGTGCCTTGTGAACCCCTAGTACTGTCACATATGAATTTTGTGATGTTGTCTACAATCCTTGCTTAACATCCTTTGATAAGAATCGAATACAGATGCTGCAGAATCGTTGTTTGAGATTCATTCACGGAATTCGAAAACGAGATCCAATAACACATACCCTCAAGAAGACAGGATGCCTCAACATGGAACATAGGCGGAATTTTCATTCTTCGGTTTTGTTTTTTTAAGATAATCAACGAAGGAGTACCGATAAGACTTTTCAACAAAGTTTTGTTCCGATCTGGTGTGCATTCTGTGAATATCCGTTCTAAATGTAACATTTATCTTCGGAAACTGACTTGTTCACGAGACCATTTTCCTACCAAGTGGCAAAAATTATGAATGAATTAAAATTTAAGTATAGAAATATCTCACTTGACAACTTCAAATCACATTTGCTCATTAATTTTCGCAACGATCCCTGAACTGTTCACCTCACTTTTTTGGCTTCTGGAGTTCTGTTTACTAAAGAGTCAAATAAACATATTGCTTCACTATTCTTGGGCTCTGTTTGAGGTGAGGCATACATAAATAAGCCTTTAATATAATCTGTTAGTCTTCTACAATTTTAATTTCAAGAAAAGTTTTTATTAAAAAAACTTCTAGAATTAAATTAATGTCTACAATAAGCACTGCTTATATTTAATAGACGTATTTAATCAAAACTCAATATACAATGTCAAATGGAATAAATAAACCAACAAATATAAAAAAGGCAATTAAAATTAATAAATTAATATTTGAACGAGACAAAATTTTGTTTCTGATCTTATCATAATGAACATCAATTCTTTTTCAAAAACATAAAACACAACTTAAGGACTTCTCAAAAAATATAATTTATTTGAAATATTTGATATATTCAAATATTCAAATGAGTTAATTCAAAAATCTCTTAAAACATGCAATATATCCTCAAAAAAAAATTAGAATTTCGTTTATCTTCTACAATTTTAATTTCAAAAAAATTTTTTATTCAAAAAACTTTTAGAATTAAATTAGTGTCTAAAACAAGTACCGCTTACATTTAATAGACGTTTATAATCAAAACTCAATATATAATGTCAAATGGAATAAATGAACCAACATATATACGAAAGTCATTAAAATTAATAAATAAATATTTAAAGGAGACAAAATTTTGTTTCTGGTCTTACCTTTGAGAACACCAATTGCCTTTTAAAAACATAAACACACTTAAAGGACTTCTCAAAGAATATAATTTATTTGAAATATTTGAATATTCGAATAAGTTAATTCAGTTATTTAAATATTTCAAATAAATTATATTCTTTGAGAAGTCCTTTAAGTGTATTCATGTTTTTAAAGGGCAATTGGTGTTCTTAAAGGTAAGGCGAGAACAAAATTTTGTCTCCTTTAAATATTTGGAAAGGTCAATGGAATTTAAATAAGCCTTAAAAATAACTCACACTGTTCTTTGATTTTGTTAGAACATAGATCAATCTTGTATTATAAAGTTGATCTGTGTTTCGAAGCATTAGTCCTTTACACGTGGTAAGGTTTTGATATAGGTTAGTTTTTTTATTTTGATATTTGGAATATTATTCAGGACTGAAGAAGGAATTGCTTAGAATTATATTTGTTTTTTGAAGATATAGGGCATGTTTTTACAGATTTCTGAATTAACTTATTCGAATATTTAAATATTTCAAATAAATTATATTCTTTGAGAAATCCTTTAAGTGTGTTCATGTTTTTAAAAGGCAATTGGTGTTCTTAAAGGTAAGACCAGAAACAAAATTTTGTCTCATTTAAATATTTATTCATTAATTTCAATGACTTTCGTATATCTGTTGGTTTATTTATTCCATTTGACATTATATATTGAGTTTTGATTATATACGTCTATTAAATTTAATTTAATTTAATTCTAAAAGTTTTTTGAATAAAAATTTTTTTTGAAATTAAAATTGTAGAAGATAAACATATTTCAGTTTGTTTTAATATTAAAATTTTGTTATATTTCTTCTATCAAGTAAGAGGCCTTGCTATTTTATTTTATATATAATATATAATTATATTTTGGCTTCAATAAAATCTCATTATGGAATGTCAATGGAATTTAAATAAGCCTTAAAACTAACTCACACTGTTCTTTGATTTTGTTAGAACATAGATCAATCTTGAATTATTGAGTTGATCTGTGTTTCGAAGCATTAGTCTTTTACACGTGGTGAGGTTTTGATATAGGTTAGTTTTTTTATTTTGATATTTGGAATATTATTCAGGACTGAAGAAGGAATTGCTTAGAATTATATTTGTTTTTTGAAGATATAGTGCATGTTTTTAGAGATTTCTGAATTAACTTATTCGAATATTTAAATATTTCAAATAAATTATATTCTTTGAGAAGTCCTTTAAGTGTATTCATGTTTTTAAAAGGCAATTGGTGCTCTTAAAGGTAAGACCAGAAACAAAATTTTGTTTATTTATTAATTTTAATTATTTTCGTATGTCTGTTGGTTTACTTTTTCCATTTTGTCAAATTTTGTCAAAACTCAATATATAATGTCTTATATATTGAGTTTTGATTATATACGTCTATTGAATGTGAGCGGTGCTTGTTGTAGACATTAATTTAATTCTAAAAGTTTTTTGAATACAAAATTTTTTTGAAATTAAAATTGTAGAAGATAAACATATTTCAATTTGTTTTAATCAAGTAGAAGGCCTTTCTATTTTAATTAGAATTCCGATAATCTCTTCGTCGGCCCTAGATAATATTCAAAATATCAAAATCAACTAACAATCAATATATCATACCTTGAAGTGTAACCGGAACAGATTAAATCTGTTTTGATATTCAAATTTCCTTTAATTTTCGTTTGTGTTCTGATTTGTAGAGAGTTAGATAGAAGAATAGACGTATGACTTCAGGAGGTTTTCAACAACTGCGAACTAATTCTCGCCCTCAGATAAGTAATTTTTTTTCTCTTTATATTTTGGATTAATAAATAAGGACCTTTTATTATTATTATTATTAAAATATACAACAAATTTTTACATTCCTTGTAATTGCATTTTCAAAGTATTAACTTAATTATTGTAAAAAGAACAATTCTACCATGTGATGTCATAGTTCTATGATCATTTTTAACCTGATTGTCAGCTCGATGTAAATCATCATTATTATTATTAAAATGTAGACCTCATGATGTAAGTTCATATATTGTTATTCGTTATCAGTTATACTTGTGTTCAATATTAGTTTCATTGATTATATTACATAGTTAAAACAGTTCCGCTGTGTTATTCCTAACCCATCGATTATAGGTTATGGGCCCAGATCAGTGTAGTGTTGTCTGAGTAGTGAAATTTTAATTGTCTTGAACGTGTGCAAGTAATCTGGTGTAAATTGAAGAATTGAAATGGCGTGTTCAACAATATCCAACATTCGTCCATTTGATGGTAGCCATTTCGAGAATTGGAGATACCGTGTAGAAAGAGTACTTGAGAGGTATGGAGTTTTAATAATGTTGAAGAAAGAACGTCCAATTGATGAAAGCAAAATTAATGCATTCGATAAGGATGATGCCAAGGCACGTGACATTATTGTACAGTGTATAGATGACTCTGTACTGGAATTAATTAAATGCAAAACAACAGCCAAGGATATGATGGAAACATTACAGGCCACCTATATAAGGAAAAGTTTAACTTCACGAATAGTTTTACAGAAACGATTGAGAAATATGACATTTGATGGAAACAGTTTTTGAATAGTTATATTATCGAATTTGATAAAGTTGTTTCTGAACTGAGGAATGTGGGAGGATCTGTTGACAATGAAGAATATGTATCAGAACTGCTTACTTCAATGCCAGATGAGAACCAGTGGGTGATTACATCCATGGATATTCTCTTAACATCAAATCCTGAAATTGTCCCCGAAGATTTTGTGAAAGGTAAACTGCTTTCCGATTAAGAAAGGATGATGAAATCAACCGTGAAAAGTGAAGTCAGTGGTAATGCATTTTACACGAACAGAAAGTTTCAGAACAGAAACAATAATGCGTTCAATAATGGAGCCAAACCGGAGCTAAGGTATGAAAACAATAGAAATTCAAATAACCAACAGAGAGAGAATGCTGTTAAGTGCTGGTAATGCAAAGCTGCGGGACATAAACGTTATGAGTGTCGTCAGCGTAATAATAATAGATCAAACGCATATATGGCCTCAAGTTCAAGTTCTGATTATAATCGGGACATAGCCTTTATGTCCGATAATAAGGCTGTTAAATGTCAACCAGATGTCACAAAACAAGGTTATGATTATCTTTTCGCTGGAAATGTAGAAACAGAAAACGAAATTATTATGGTAATAGATTCAGGTGCATCAAATCACTTAATAAAAAGCTGATTTTGGAGACTTCTGCAAAAATGTAAAGAAGGATTCTCATTCGATAAGCGTTGCAAAGGAAGGAGAAACTGTAAAGGCAACAACTGCAGATGACTTGTCCCTTAGTACCGAAAATAATGTGCCGATTACATTATGTGATGTATTGGTGTGTGACAAACTACTTTATAACCTACTTTCAGTTCGAAAAATGGTGAAGGCAGGAATGAAAGTTGTGTTCCAGGAGAAGGTAGTAAACATGTGGAAAAATTGAAAGATAATTCTACAAGGTAAACGTGCTGGAAGCCTATTCATTTTAAAACTACAGATTCGACCAACCTATGAAGCTTACTTAACGAAAAATTCAGATGACCTATGGCATAGAAGTATGGGACATTCATTCAAATTGCCCGTTAATGGTGTGTGCGAGGTATTCCTGAAGGAAAAGCAATCAAATAAAAAATCTATGAAATGTGTACCCGAGGAGAGAAAGCCAAAAGGATTATTGGAGTGTGTTTTGTCCGATGTCTGTGGAAAGATAAGTCCTCCAACACATGATGGATATGAATATTTTGTATCTTTCATAGACCATTTTAGTAATTTTTCTATTATATATTTGATGAAGAGGAAAAATGAGGTAGAGTCATGTTTGAAGAAATATGTCGCTTTGACTGAGAGTATGTTAAACACAAGAATATCGAAACTTCGATGTAATAATGGTGAAGAATATGTTTCTGCTAGTATACGAAAGTTTTGCTCAGAGAAAGGTATTGAACTTGTGTATAGAGTTCCCCGTAACCCTCACCAAAATGGAGTTGCCGAACGCTTGAATCGTACAGTGATGGATAAGGCAAGATGTATGATTTTCGATTCAAGTTTCCATAAGGAGATATGGGGTGAAGCTGTTTTAACAGCTACGCACCTAATTAATCGAATACCAACTGCAGTACTCCCAGATAATATGACACCTTCTGAACGATGGTATGGGTATAAAGACGATCTGAAAAAGATTCATATATTTGGATGTACCGCCCATGCCCTGATACCTCCTGAAGATAGAGAAGGAAGCTGTCGCCACATTCGCAGAAGTTGAAATTAGTTGGTTATTGCAATAATGGATATCGACTATGGGATGAAGATAAGTGCAAAGTTGTGATATCTCGTTCAGTGACTTTTGATGAATCAGTGAATTTTGTTAAGTGTGTTGCAGGTTCCAATCTGAATAATGAAGTGGACGTTGATGAAAAGGAATAATTAAGTGAGGAAGAACTTGATTCAACATTCGAAGCTACGAAGCCAAAGATCCAGCAATTATCCGAGGGTCAGCAGAACTGTCAACCGAAAGTGAGAAGAAGCAGACGAAATCGGGAACTTCCTGCTCATTTCAATGACTTTGAGATGATGATGGCACTATCCGCAGGAAACATCCCATCTGAGGTACCCCAATCATATGGGGAAGCAATCGTAAGTGAAGAATGGAAATCTGCAATAGATGCTGAATTGAAATCAATGACGGTTAACAAAACGTGGGAATTGGTGGAAAAACCAGCCAACATAAAAGTACTTGATTCAAGGTGGGTATTCACTGTCAGAAATATTAATAACTGTTATGTTATGTTAAAAAGGCTCGTTTAGTGGCTAGAGGTTTTCAACAACCTGCATTAGGAGATGAGAATTTTTATTCACCAGTAGCTCGTATATTTACTTTGAGAACAATTTTATCATTGGCAATTGAATACAATATGAAGTTTTTGCAACTTGATGTTAAATCAGCATTTTTATCAAGTCCCCTACATGATGCTGTATACATGAAACCTCCTTGTGGTTTGCAAGTGCCAGATAATAAAGTGTGTAAATTGATGAAGGCACTGTATGGATTGAAGCAAAGTCCAAAATGTTTCAATGAATTTTTAAATGAAAAATAATCTGACTTGAAATTCAAAAGATCAGAAACTGATCCATGTTCATATTTCAATGAATATTCATATATTTTAATTTGGGTTGATGATATGTTAGTTGTTTCTCATAATGAAAGTGACTTGAATTATCTGAGGAAAAATCTGATGAAATGTTTTGATTTATAGATTTCTGAGAATAATAATAAATTCGAAATTTTGTATTGGTGTTCAAAGAAACAACCAATGGTGGCAATTTCCACCACCGAAGCCGAGTATATCGCACTTTCTATGTGTATGTGTGAGTGCTTATTTTTAGGACAGCTCTTAGATGAAATTACGAACAAAATAATTTTTCCTATTACAATTATGGAGGATAATCAATCCTGTATACATATTAGTAATACTCTTGACACTAAGAGAACAAAGCACATAGATGTGAAGTTTCATTTTGTTAAAAATTTAGAGAGTAAAGGCATGTTTTTATTAAAATATGTTCCAACGGAACATCAGACAGCCGATGTCCTAACAAAAGCCTTGAATGTTGTTAAATTCACCAAATTCAGAAAAGACATGTGCGTTGAATAATGTTTTGTAAATGTTTTTTGTATATTGTATTGTAAAGGTATCCATATAATGATCGTGTTTCATGAATTGTAGAATTGAGGTAGGGTGTAAGAAGAAAAATTCTACCATGTGAAGTCATAGTTCTATGATCATTTTTAACCTGATTGTCAGCTCGATGTAGAGCATCATTATTATTATTAAAATGTAGACCTCATGACGTAAGTACATATATTGTTATTCAAATATTGGATGGAGTAGTCCGTTACTTTGTGATAGTTCATTTTAATGGAATGAAATAAGGAATTACTTTTTCTCTCACTTTTTATTATAACTGATATACAGTGACTCGAGTTTCGTAGTGTTTACTACATTTTCAAACTGAATGAACAAATTAGATCTCAACTATTATATATGGGGATTGTAGGCTTCGGCAGAGCTTCGAAGAGAGGGGTTTTCCAAAGTTCCGTCTGTTCGTTAAGTAGTTTTATTATTGGTACGTGTCTTTTATATTTTTCAATTTCTATGGATTCCAGGATGTCAAGTTTTTTTCCTTTCGCTTCAACGTGCAAGATAACAAGGTTCTTCAATTCTGGGAACGTGTGATCTGTAGTGAAGAAATGGTTCACAAAATTGGAATTATTCTTCCGGTTCCTAAAAGCAGATTGATGCTCTTTGTACCTAAAATGTAAAGGTCGGCCCGTTTGTCCTATATACACACTATTACACTCTTGACAACTTAATTTATAGACTCCAGAATTATTCAGTCGGTTCTCTTGGTCTTTCGGATTAAAAAAGAAATTAGAAATTTTAGGGGAGGGTGTGAAAGCTGTTACTATGTTAATTTTTGATAAAATTCGAGCTATTTTTTGTGAAATTGGTCCAAAATATGTTAGTTTTATGAATTTATTATTATTATGATCTGATTCGTAGATGGGGTAAATTTGTTTACGAATTAGTTGCTTCTGTTTTTTGTTTATGATGGAATTTATAGTTTTGGTTTCGAACTGATTTTTTGTGGCTATTTGTCTGATTGTATTCAATTACCTCTTTAACGTAATATTATCTAAAGGAATTGAAAATGCTCTATGTACCATTGATCTATAAGCAGCTAGTTTATGATTGATCGGATAGTTTGAAAAATTTGGTATTGTTGTATCAGTTGATGTGGGTTTTCTATATATATCAAAGGAAATTTCAATATTACTGTTAATTAAAGTTATGTCCAGAAAATTTATTTTATTATTAAATTGTGTTTCCATGGTGAATTTGACCTTTTTGTGCGAACTATTAAGATATTCTAATGTTTCATTTAATTCTGAATGTGTTCTGCAGAAGCAAGCCAATATATCGTCTACATACCTGTACCAAAAAGTGATATGCTTTGCGTGTGTGGATTTTAGAATTTTTCTTTCAAAACGGGACATAAAGAGTTCAGCGAGTAATGGGCTGAGAGGTGAACCCATGGCAAGTCCATCTTTCTGTTTGTAGAATTTACTATTGTATTGAAAGTAATTTTCTTCCACGCAAAGTTCGAAAAGGTTTAAAATTTCGTTTTTTATCACAGGATTGATGTTATTTTTTGTTAGGATATTTTCGATTATATTCATGCATTCTATATCTGGTATATTCGGGAACATATTAACTACATCAAACGACACTAGAATACCATTAACTGGAAGGATAACATTTTTTAGTTTTTTTGTGAGCTCGATTGAATTTTTTATTGAATATGGTGAGTTGAATTGTGTTGTTTCTTTAAAAATTTGGTTTAATTTAGGGACTAGTTTCGCAAGGGGTTATTAATATATGATACCACAGGGCGTATTGGACAATTATCTTTATGAATTTTAATAAGGCCATATAGTTTGGGAGGTGTAGGATTCATATTAATAAGTTTGAATTTATCATAATTTGATAATATAATTTGAACATCTTTGAGCGTTGTTTTTAGTTTTAGTTGAATTTTTGCGATGGGATCTCTTTTTAGTTGTATGGGCGATTCTTTCTCTTAAAAATTGTTTATTTTCTCGTCATAATCTTCTTTGGATAGAGTAACAATAGATTTTCCTTTGTCGGCTTTAGTCATTATCGAATTATCATTTCGAATTTTGTTTTGAATTGATTTTACTATTGATTTTTCTTTTTTATTCTGTGAGTCTGTATGGGTTAGTATTAAGTTTTTTATTTTTTCTTTGGTGAAGTTTGGGTTCGGTGTTTTAATAAGCGCTAATTCGATTTCGGAAGTTAGTGTTTCAATGATATTTTTTTATTCTTGATTGTTTCGGTCTCTACTTGACGAAAATTCATCGTTAATAATTTGAAGTAAAACACTTTATTTCTGCTCATTTTTATTTTTCAACGACAATTGTTTCGTGAATTACATATTGACTTCGTTAGGTGAGTATGGTAACTGATATTTTTTGAGCTCACATAACCTCAAAAAATATCATGGAAACACTAACTTCCGAAATCGAATTAGCGCTAATTAAAACAACGAAACCAAACTTCACAAAAGAAAAAATAAAAAACTTAATACAGACTCACAGAATAAAAAAGAAAAATCAATTCAAAACAAAATTCGAAATGATAATTTGATAATGACTAAAGCCGACAAAAGAAACTCTATTGTTACTCTATCCAAAGAAGATCATGACCAGAAAATAAACAACTTTTTAGAGAAAGAATCGCCCATACAACGAAGAAGAGATCCCACCGCAAAAATTCAACTAAAACTAAAAATAACCCTCAAAGATGTTCAAATTATTTTATGAAATTATGATAAATTCAAACTTAATAATATGAATCCTACACCTCCCAATCTATATGGCCTTATTAAAATTCATAAAGATAACTGTCCAATACGCCCTGTGGTATCACATATTAATAGCCCCCTTGCGAAACTAGCCTCTAAATTCAACCAAATTTTTAAAGAAACAACACATATTCAATAAAAAATTCAATCGAGCTCACAAAAAAACTAAAAAATGTTATCCTTCCAGTTAATAGTATTCTAGTGTCGTTTGATGTAGTTAATATGTTCCCGAATAAACCAGATATAGAATGCATGAATATAATCGAAAATATCCTAACAAAAAATAACATCAATCCTGTGATAAAAAACGAAATTTTAACCCTTTTCGAACTTTGCCTGGAAGAAAATTACTTTCAATTCAATAGTAATTCTACAAACAGAAAGATGGACTTGCCATGGGTTCACCTCTCAGCCCATTACTCGCTGAAATCTTTATGTCCTGTTTTGAAAGAAAAATTCTAAAATCCACACACGCAAAGCATATAACTTTTTGGTACAGGTATGTAGACGATATATTGGCCTGCTACTGCGGAACACATTCAGAATTAAATGAAACATTAGAATATCTTAATAGTTTGCAAAATAAAAAAAATTCACCATGGAAACACAATTTGATAATAAAATAAATTTTCTGGACATAACTTTAATTAACAGTAATAATGAAATTTCCTTTGATATATATAGAAAACCCATATCAACTGATACACCAATACCGAATTTTTCAAACCATCCGATCAATCATAAACTAGCTGCTTATAGATCAATGGTACATAGAGCATTTTCAATTCCTTTAGATAATATTACGTTAAAGAGGGAATTGAATACAATCAGACAAATAGCCACAAAAAATCAGTTCGAAACCAAAACTATAAATTCCATCATAAACAAAAAACAGAAGCAACTAGTTCGTGAACAAATTTACCCCATCTCCAAATCAGATCATAATAACAATAAATTCATAAAACTAACATATTTTGGAACAATTTCACAAAAAATAGCACAAATTTTATCAAAAATTAACATAGAAACGTCTTTCACCCTCCCCTAAAATTTCTAATCTCTTTTTTGATCCGAAAGACAAAGAGAACCGACTGAATAATTCTGGAGTCTATAAATTGAGTTGTCTAGAACGTAATAGTGTGTATATAGGACAAACGGGCCGACCTTTCCATTTTAGGTACAAAGAGCATCAATCTGCTTTTAGGAACCGGAAGAATAATTCCAATTTTGCGAACCATTTCTTCACTACAGATCACACGTTTCCAGAATTGAAGAACCTTGTTATCTTGCACGTGGAAGCGAAAGGGAAAAAACTTGACATCCTGGAATCCATAGAAATTGAAAAATATAAAAGACACGTACCAATAATAAAACTACTTAACGAACAGACGGAACTTTGGAAAACCCCTCTCTTCGAAGCTCTGCCGAAGCCTACAATCCCCATATATAATAGTTGAGATCTAATTTGTTAATTCAGTTTGAAAATGTAGTAAACACTAGTAAACTCGAGTCACTGTATATCAGTTATAATAAAAAGTGAAAGAAAACAAAGTAATTCCTTATTTCATTCCATATTGTTATTCGTTATCAGTTATACTTGTGTTCAATATTAGTTTCATTGATTATATTACATAGTTAAAATAGTTCCGCTGTGTTATTCCTAACCCATCGATTATAATTATCAGATGAACTTAAAAGTGAACAAAAGTTACAAATTATTTAAACTAAAGAACGAAGTACACAAATTAATTACAATAATACAAGGGGTGTAAAATGTCGGCACGATACAGAATAATTCTCAATATATCACTTGAATATATGGAGAATTTAAGTAGTATGTTCCACAAATATATATATATATATATATATATATATATATATATATATATATATATATATATATATATATATATACATATAAGAGAATGTAAGCAATTCTCATTTTTATAATCGAAGAAATAGACGATTTAATGTGTCATGATTCTGGAAGAAATCAAAAACAATGCTATTTCTTCAGGTTTCTTGATTCACATTTCTAACAACTAACTTAATAGACATGTGACACTTTTAGGTTAAAATCTTAGACATAGAAGTTAGAACATGGAAGTTTCAAAGTTGTTTTCCCTAAAAATAACAGTTTTATTTTTACGTCTCCCCACACAAAGTACGCACCCCTCGTTATATGTTTGCGTGTTCACATGGGAGCAACTTAGTTACATGAAAATATTTATTGTCCTTTCTTTTATTTCCAATATCTATCTCATATATAGTGTAAGGAATTTTTTTCACTATTGAAAAAGGTCCTATTCTTATTTCATCAAGTTTTTTTCTATTCAATTTTGATTTATTTTCAACGTGAACATAGACTCCAATTTTAAAATCATAATGTTTCTTATTCTTGTCGATCAGTCTTTTAATGTATTCATGATAGCGTAAAGAATTTTTGTATGCTATTTCCTTTCTTTTGGTAAATTTTTCTCTTCAATAAGTTCTTCTGGAGCAATGGGATCAGTTCTGCCACAAAGTAAATATTCTGGGGTATATCCATTTGTAGGATGATCTGTTCTATTGTATTCTTCAATACATTCATCGGCTACTTTCGTCCATGCCCTAGTTTTCTTGTCGTTTTTTATTTCATTCAATTCCAGCAAATTAACTGTTCTTATACTATATATTATTATACCAATATTCTCAGCTTCTTCCAGCACTGGGTTTCTAGAAAGGCAATCTGCTTCTACATTTCTTTTTCCTGGTTCATATGTAATCTTAAAATCGAATTGTGATAGAAAATTCATCATGTCACCCAGCTCTTCATCTGGTGTACGAAATTCTTTCCCTTCTAATGGCTTATGGTCAGTAACAACAATAAATTTATATCCTATTAGCCAATATTTCCAAAATTTTATTGCCTTTTTAATTGCCAGACATTCTAGGAATATTGCTTTCTTATTCTTTTGATATTTATTTAGTTTTCGGAAAAATACTCTACTGGTTTCATTTCACCATTAACCTGTTTTTGTTTAAGAACAGCTCCTACTCCTCGAATACTGGCATCAGTATATATACTAGTATAGGGACTTGGGTCGAAAATTGCAAGAATTGGCTCAGAACAAAGGATGCCCTTAACCTTATTAAAAGCTTCTTGACAAGCCAATGACCAATTGAATTTAACATCTTTTCTCAGTAAATTAGGCAACGGTCCTAATAATCTAGCTGCATCTTTTATATATTTGTGATAAAATTAACTTTACCCAAAAATTGCCCTATCTTCTTCCGAGTATCTGGTGGAGAATTAAATTTTCATTAATGGATCGTACTGTATTATTTCGACATATTGTAGGAAACAATACAGTACATATTTGACTTCTTCTTCTGCAAAATTACACTTGATAAATTTAAGTCTGAATCCTTCATTACATATTGCTTTCAAGAGACTCTCCAAATGCTTTATATGTTGGTCAAATGTTGAAGAAAATATTAGAATATCATCTATATAATTTAGGCAGAATAAATTCAGGTTATATTTTCTGATAATATTATTCAATATACGTTGGAATATGACCGGGCATGTTTTAAGTCCAAAAGGTTAACATTTCTATTGCCAGTGACCATTCTGTCTCACAAAAGCAGTCTTATATCTATCTTTGATATGAATAGGAATCGACCAAAAGGCAGAATTTACATCTAATGTAGTGAAGAATTTTGCATTTCGGGTCTTGGATGCTTCCGAAGCGATGCAAATCTCCATGGATGTAGTCATTATAGCTTACTTTTTTGATTTATAAGAATGTAATCAATTCTTATTTTTATAATTGAAGAAATAGACGATTTGATGTCATGATTCTGGAAGAAATCAAAAACAATGCTATTTCTTCGGGTTTCTTGATTCACAATTCTAACAACTAACTAAATAGACATGTGACACTTTTAGTTTTAAATGTTAGGCATAGAACATAGAACATAGAAGTTACAAAGTTGGTTTCCCTAAAAGTAGCAGTTTTATTTTTACATACATATATATATATATATATATATATATATATATATATATATATATATATATGTATGCCATGAGTGATAGAACCGATATTAGGAACCTTAGCCAGATTTATCACACCATCATATAAAGATAAATGCTTAAAATCTAATAACCTTGCAAGGTAAAATTTTTCATCATCACTTATCGTATTCGCGACCACCTATAACTGCTAGTGTTTTCTTTTGTAGCACATACGCAGATATCTGACGGAAATATTGAAAACACCGATATTTCACGCCGGACGGCATCATTACTGCAATAAAAACTAACACGATACTGCGTACCAGTGAAAGTACATCATTGTTTTACTATTTGGATAATAATAATTTTCTGCTTAGGTACATAACCTCTTTATTATATTCTGTATGTTTATTATTGTAATATCTTGTTACAGACGTGTCGGATGACTGGAAAGTTTTAATTTGTGTGCCAATGAAATTGGGAATGTCCTCAAACGAGGACGAAATGTCTTTTTAATATAAATAGTACTTTTCTGGTTTGTCGGTGGAATCTTATATCCCAAGAAACTCTAACATTATTAAATACACATGAGTTTTTCAATAATGGTTTTATATAACTCCCTTAAAATACATAAAATCCATATATATATTGTCATGGATTTTATGTATTACACATTGTAAGGGAGTTATATAAAACCATTATTTAAAAACTCAGAGAACGGAAATAAATAAAATCCAAGGAAAAGACTTACCGTTGTATATAAGTTGACTCGTTGGAGTGTAATCATATCAAAATTAGTTAAATTCGATCAATTCATTCAGAAATATAAATTATTCAAAACATAAACATACTCACAAGCCAAAATTTAGAAGAAAAAGCATATTCGGAGTATATGTCCATTAGCCGAGTGAAAATTTTTTAAACGATAGTCCAAAAATCAAAATTCTTCTTGACAATATCAAATAGAACTCACAGGAACCATTCAGTTGAGAAATATAAGATGTTTAAGAAAGCTAAAGTTACAATAAATAGAAGTAATTTGAATTTAAATACCTAGTTTCAACTTATGAAGAAAATTGTTGAAAAGATTTATTAATATCATGAATTATATATAAACTTTAGTGAAATTATTCGCAGAGAACAATCTAAATTGAATCTAACTTACCAGAATTATGAATATAGGACAAATTTAATCAAAATTCAATTAATTAAGTAAAACATAGTGTCTACGTCAGATATTCTGAAATTTTTAATGTAATAGATATCCTTCAAGATGTTTAGGCATCAATAGAATTGTAATAGCATATATGCTTAAAAAATTCAATCCATTCCATAAGTATTATTCAGTAATTATTCAGCTAAAAGCATGGGAATTTAAATTACGCCAACTTTTTGACATTTAAAAAACTCTTCGTGTGAAAATAAGAACTTAAACTCAACCAATTTTCATAAAACTAGTACCAAATTATTCACAGAAAAATAGATTCATTACTTAGAGTGTTTTTAAACTAAGAAATATTGTAAATTTTGTAAAATCAATGAAGCATTATTTTTCAATAATTTTGACAGAAGCTAGTGAGCTTTGAAATTCAATTTTTCCAGAAAAGTATAAAAGGCCAAGACAGTCGAAATGTCGTTAGTATCAAGGTACTCCAGCACGAGCACGTCGCTCTGATTAAAGAATATCTCTCTACATTAATCTAGTCCAAAAACCTAAAAATAAATTAAAATTACATATAGAAAAACACACTTTTTTGTTTGATAGTAATCTATTGGCGATCGATTTCGGCACTAAGCCATCATCATGCCAGCGTAAGCAGAACAATATTGTCAAAAATATTATAAATATACACATATCATATATATATATATATATATATATATATATATATATATATATATATATATATATATATATATATATATATATATATATATTACCCCCTGGACCACGGAAAGAGAGGGGATTGCAACCCTCGATTTTTTCCTCTTGTCGCATGATTTTTGTACGGCGTTGCGGAATAATGGATTAGAAGCAGTATTGAAATAGTATGACACAGATGCCGTACAAAGTCAAATGACTAAATTTACCCTGGTAATTGTCGGAAAATTAAAAAAAAATTCCGACTTTGTGGCGCACCATTTTTTTACTTATTATTTTTCATGGATCTATCGGTGGTAAGAATGCCGTACAAAAATATGTAACCAAAATGTACTCACTCTACCTGTACTTTCGAATTCTCACTTGCACTCAGTTGGGCAGCTTACAAGTGACGGCGTAGTGCTGAATCTTATTATTTTATGCTCTTATATAGTTCTAGATAGGTCACCTGGTGGTTCAAATGACCCATAATTTTTTCAACATGTTACAAAAAGATAATTCACAATTGAAAGCATTGAATCAAAAGTCGAACATGTGTATACCAATGATGCATTGAAGATTAATTACTGGAATCGATGAAATCTAATAGACGAATTTTATTTCCATTCAGAAAATGGAAAATTCGTGAATGGCCGACTCTGACGGTGAACTCTTTAATGGAATTTTTGACTGTCTTGGTCTTTACTTGACGGAAATTCATCTTCAATATATGTTTATATCTTATATCTTTAACGGAAATATGGAATATTAATACGGCTTCCATTGTTGATTATCCTAGACTTATAATAATTTATAATATGCTGTTTTCAGACGAAGAGGGAAAAATATGAGTAATGAAGACCCCACGTTGTTTAATAATAGTGATATTTCTGATGTTAATTTTTTGTTGAATGGTGAATTTATTCGTCAAGATAATTCTGGATTGAATTTGGATAAAAATGATTATGTTGAAGCATACTACAGTTATACCGAACTTTGAAGTAGTTACAATAATCTGAAAATCATCTCTTTATTCCAATATTCAGACTTCTAAAACAGATGTTTATTTGTTATCGATTTTTCTAAACGTAGTGAATCTTCCCAATATTCAACTTTTGATGTAAAACTTGAAAGAATATCAACAAAAGGTTTTCCCCTCTCTACTACAACTTATTTTATAGTGGTTTATTTATTTATGATTGTGTTATGGAGTATTACCTCTAACTGAAACAGGTCGAAAGTTGATATCAATATGATGAGTATGATCGTTCTTGATATGCAAGCTTATAATGTCAACAGTAATTTTATTGTACAGGAAGTAGCAGCTTAAAATTTTAATCAAATATATTTCTTTATTTTCGAACCACCAATGGAATTCAACTTTTAATCTGATAGAAATAAAACTACTATAAGATATTTAGAGGAATATCATCATGAGTAAAGGAAGTAGCAGCTCAAAATTTTAATCAAATATATTCCTTCATTTTCGAACCACCAATGGAATTCAACTTTAATCTGATAGGGATAAAACTATTTACTATAAGGTATTTAAAGGAATATATATATATATATATATATATATATATATATATATGTACGCTGGCGACTCAAATATAGAGGTTGTGAGGAAACTTCGACCTCAAACCAGATACAAAACTGGAAGATCTACAATCTTTCTTGCTGCGAAATTTTCGAAATGTGAACCTTTAAAATCCCGATACCCTGATAATTATTCATCGTTCAAAGTACTTGTTCCTACCATTCGATAAAGTATTACAACAAGATAATCGGCGAAATAGAGCGAGTGTACATAATTTTACCATCGCTCGAATCCGAATCGGAACGCCTAGTTCAGGTAATCTGCAGGCTTTGCATACTTCATTGTAATGTTCAATCTTTAGGAAATAAAATGGACATGATCTCAGTGATGGTGACTGAAAGAGTGCCGGACATTATAAGTGTTGTGGAGCACTGGTGCGACGAAAATAGCATAAGCTCAATTTTGATCCCGGGATATACAAGAGTGGCCTCATTCTGCAGATCTATACATGACCACGGAGGTTCTGCAATCTACTGTAAAAGTGATTTTGACGTGAATGTGGTAAATGTTGCGAATTTGGCAGGGGATCAAGTTGAATTTCGGCGGGCGTCAACTTATTGTTCGCAGTGTGTATAGACCACCATAGGGAGTTTTGGGTGATTTTCTGGATAGGTTGACAAGCTGCCTTCAAATCTGTATGGGTCACACCAGGTATCTCTTTTTGTGTGGTGATTTAAATGTAGATTACTTAGAGGTAAATTCTAGAAGTAAGCTTCTGCTAGATGATCTCTTTAACTGATTCCTTCTGAAAACTACGTCGAATATTCCATCCGTGATTCAACAATATTTCTGGTCATTCATCAACAACTAAAATTGATTATATAGCTACAAGTGTAGACCTGAGGGAGTGTCTCATCCAGGTTTTTCCACCCCCTTTTGGTGATCACAGAGCACTTCAACTTGACTATCTTTTTAATTCTGATAAGGCAAATAAAAGTAGCAATAGGAAAATCTTTTATGGAAATATGTGTGATGAAAATTCATCCAGGCTAGCTGCAGGTATTTCAATCACTTCGTTTTCAGAAATTTACAACATTCCTGATGTAAACTTTAGTTTTCCATTATTTATTGATACTATTAAGGTATTAACCGAGTATTATTGTCCGTTAGAATGTCGATCTAATGAAAGTAAACAAGTGAACTGTTGGATCACTCCTAAAATAAAATCAGATAGTAGGAAACTCAAAAATTTATATTGGATTCAAGCTAATATAGGAACTAGTCAGGCTATAGCATTATACAAACGAGCACAATCAGAATTATTGAGAACTACAAAATTAGCATATCATGTCAACCTCATTGATAACTCAAATAATAAAAGTAGTACCATATAGAAAATACTAAATCAGGAAACTGGTAGAATTAAAAATATTGAAAAAATAGTATTAATGGTAAATGGAATAACTTATAGGGATCCTTATGATGTAGCTAATGCCTTTACTAGGTATTTTTTTAATGTAGCTGAATTGGGTCATATTCAAAAGTACGGCAATACATTGAGTCAATTATGTACAAACTGTCCTATTTCTAATGAAAGTTTATATTTCTATCCAGTCGACAAGGACGAAGTTATGACTGCATTGCGACGTTTGAAGAATAAGAGAAGTACTAAGCTAGATCTTATTCCTGTAAAAATTCTTAAAATATCATCAGAGATCCTATCTGAGCATCTGGCTTATCTTATCAATGAGTCTGTATGTTCTGGAGTTTTTCCAGATTGTCTTAAGCTTGCAAATATGATTTTATTTATAAAAAAGGAGATGACAGCGACATGGCTAACTACCGACCTATATCTCTGACTAGTATATTCTCGAAGATTGTAGAGAGGGTGGTTATTGACCGAATGATGAGATTTCTAGAAAAATTTGATTTAATTACTTATAGTCAGCATGGATTTAGAACTGGCCGGCCAACCCGGACAGCTGTTATTGAATTTGTCCAGACAATACAGGATTCATTGGATGGTGGATTTCTGGTGGGTGGTTTGTTTTTTCATATGTCGCAGGCTTTTTGTAGCATTGACCCTAGGTTTCTTGAAAGTAAATCATATAACTTTGGCTTCAGGGGCAACTTTCTCAGCTGGATTGCAAGTTTCCTAATAGATAGGAAAATTATAGTTAAAGTTGAAGTTCCTCTAATGAGTAAGGCTTAGACCTTGTTGTTCCACAGGGTTCTGTTCTGGCACCACTTTTATTCATGCTTTTTATAAACGGTCTACCTAGACATTTAGACATTTTAAATTAGGGAAGGTTTCAATATTTGCTGTTGACACGTCATTTCTAATAACAACTTCAGAATTGAACGAACTGAAAAAACTATCTGACCAACTCATTAATTGTTTCAATTAATGGTGTAGGAATAATTCTCTTGTACTAAACTAAAGCAAAACTGTTTCTATAAAATTTGAATTGAGGAAAACTACCCCCTAACTCTGAACAACGGTATAACCACACTAGTATCATGCAACTCAACTAAGTTCCTAGGTTTGTGGACAGCGGCATAAGATGGACTGACCATGTTGAATATATTAGTAAAAAACTTAGTTCTTCTTTCTATGCCATCAGCAGATTGAAAC
This sequence comes from Megalocaria dilatata, assembly GCA_034642435.1. Lineage (NCBI taxonomy): Eukaryota > Metazoa > Arthropoda > Insecta > Coleoptera > Coccinellidae > Megalocaria > Megalocaria dilatata. Next base: position 64,771,755 of record CM067859.1, on the reverse strand, counting down.
ATTACTTACCCGTGAATGCCTTAATTGGAGTGTACTCGAGCCTTGCATGTAGTCCTATTGCGTACAATATTGAGACTTGGGGTGTTTCTCTAGAGTACAACAGAATCTTCGTAGCTCAGAAACGTTTAATAAGGATGATTTTTGGATTAGATCCGCATGATTCTTGTAGACCTATTTTCAGGCAGCATGAATCCTTGTATCTTTATTTATAAATGCCTTGTATGCACTAAAGAAAATGTGCAAAGAGATGCCAAACTTTCTAGTTTTCATGATTAGGTTACTAGAAATAAGGAAATTTTATATGTACCGAAACCTAATACTAGTAGGTTTGAAACATCAACTACATATAGATGTATAATTCTCTATAACAAATTGCCTGAATATGTAAAATACTTGAGCACTAAGAAATCCTGTAAATCTGTGAAATCATTGTTACTAGATGAAGCTTACTATAGTGTTGACGAGTATTTGTAAGATAGGTTTTAGTATTAGCTCTATGAATCATGTAAATATTCTCTTTTTCTTTTGTATTATTGGCATGTCCTATACATTGTAGAAATGTCTTGTAGGATGAATAAAGATTATTATTATTATCATTGTTCAAGATATTGTCTGGTGTTGATATTATTTATGTGAGGGGTCAAGGAAAATATGAGGTTTTAATGAAAATATCAAAATCTAATTGTCAATTTGGAGAATGATGTATCACCGAAATTTGAAAAGGAGAAACCTAATTGCCTAGCCCATTCGAGCAATTCAAGAATTTGTAGTATAAATCATTATGAGAAATTACATAATTGGTTGTGTAATAATGATTGCAGATCTACATCAAATAAATGGAGAGGATATTAATGTGAAATGAGTCTTACTATTAAAGACGTCCATTAACATAAAATGAAATTACTAAGTAATACCTTTAGTAATTATAGTTCAATATAACACACATAATCTGATACAATATTTTATACTACTCTGTCAAGAGAGTACCGGGAATTTTCAATTAAAACAACATTTTTACATTTAATCGTCAAAATTTATTGGGTCGCCTTCAGAATAGGCTCCATTTGCTCCAATACATCTATGCCAACGGCACTTCCAATTATCGAAACATTTTTTATAGGCGCTTTCCGGGATGGACTTTAGCTCTCGCGCCAAATTTTGTTTTATGGCTTCAATCGACTCAAAACGGGTGCCACGAAGGGGCAATTTCAGTTTTGGAAAGAGGAAAAAGTCGCAGGGAGCCAAATCCGGGGAATACGGTGGTTGCTGAGTTTTTGGCGAGAAAGTCAGTCACAATCGTAGCTCGGTGAGAAGGCGCGTTATCGTCATGCAAAATCCATGAGTTGTTCGCCCACAAATTTGGCCGCTTCTTACGGATACGCTCACGCAAACGTTTCATAACGCCTAGGTAATACTCCTTGTTTACCGTCTGACCCTCTGGAACGAATTCGTAGTGCACCACGCCACGGATATCGAAGAAAACAATGAGCATCACCTTCATTTTCGAGCGGCTTTGGCGTGGTTTTTTCGGTTTCGGCTCATTTTTTGCCACCCATTCCGATGATTGCTGGCTTGTTTGCATATCGTACTCGTAGATCCAGGTCTCATCATGAATGTAGAATCGGAATTACAGCGATCCAGCGATACAGCGAAGCAACCTGTTCGCGATGACGTTTTTGAAGAAAATTCAGGTCTTTCGGTACGAGTCGTGCGGCCACCTTTCTCATGCCCAAAATATCAATCAAAATCGTACGTGCGGACTCGTGGGATATCTTAAGATCATGTGCTATCTCTCTCAAGCTGGTACGACGGTTTTGCAGCACCCTTTCCTTAATTTTATCGACGTTATCTTCGATCGAAGCCGTCGATGGGCGACCACTTCACGACCGTCCTTGAAGGCTCTGTACCACTGATATGCACGAGTTTTCGATAGAGCATTATCACCAAAGGCCTTTTGCAACATTTTCAATGCATCGGCACACGAAAATTCATTTGCAACACAAAACTTTAAACAAATTCTTTGCTCAACGTAATCACCCATAGTAAAAATCGGCACGCACTCTGACATCGACTGACTTAATCAGCTGTTGCAAACACACTAGTTGACAGATCCCACTCAAGCTTGGCATAGTAATTAAGGACAGTGGTACCAACCTAGGAAAAAAAAATTTTACCTGCCTCATTGCCCCGCCAGATTTAAATCGATAATTCCCGGTACTTTCTTGACAGAATGTATGTCCATATTTCAATCTTTTATACTCACATGTATCATCCCCAAAAAACAAATATAGAAAGTTTCATGTTAATGAAAGCATTTAATAGTAATATGCATTTCACTTTATTATAGTATTGATTATATTTGATGTGAAAATCGGATCAATATCAACTGTCAAACAATAATCAGGATTATAAAGGATTGCACAGATGGGCTGACTGTGTGGTTTGACCTTGCTCTATGCTTATGCATAAAGGTTGGGTTGGAACCATACACTTCGGAAGTCACTTTCAAAATTTGTTTTTCAGGGATGAAACAAGTGAGTATAAAAGTCTGAAATAAGGACATAAAAAATATTTCATTTACATTATTTGTGTTATATCGAATTATTTTCTTGATTTTTCATTTTGATCGTCATATTTCAGTTGATAAAATTTGAAATTTGGGATTTTTGGAGCATTGCTTCTTCGACAAAATGTGTATCATGGTTATAAAAATATCGTAAGATGTTTACTAAAGATATTAGGTAGTAATTAATTTCATTCAATTTTATGTAAATGAAAGCCTTCAATAGTAATACTCATTTAAACACTTGAATATTGATTGTATTTTAGGGGAAAATCGGATCAATATCAACTGTGAGATAATATTCAGGATCACAAAAGTTTGGGAAGGTGCTTGTAATTTCCATTTTTGTCACAGGTAGCAGATAGGCTGACCCTATCGTTTGAACCTGCTCTATACTTGTGCATGAAGTTGGGTTGTAGCCATGCGGTCGAAATCAATTTCCTATTTGTTCTTAAGGATGGAATATGTGAGCATAAAAGTTTGATATAACCATCATAGTTTAGATTGGATATTTCTGAAGGGTTTCAAATAAAACGGAATATGAACATTTGAAATATTGTACTTGGATTATATGTGAGTAGTGGAGCTGTGACAGTGCTAGATCTTTTTGCATAAATTCATGTAAGCGCATAAATTATCGGTCAAAAAAAGTATGTAAATTATATTATTCATTATTATGCATCTTAGGGTGAAGAGTCAATGCACATAAATTATATGTCATTAAACGTCAATTTTTTACATCCATGATAATTGGGCTTCTGGGGGTGAAGGATCTTTTCCTTTCAGTTGTTTTCAATTATGAATTGTTCTTTTGTACCTAATTATGCATCTCTAGGTGAAGAGTCTCACATCCATGATATGCGTCTGGAGGTTAAGGTTCAATTATTGTTTTTTTTTTAATCAAAGTGCATAATTATTGAACTCGGTGGGCCAAGGTCAATTTATGTATTTCCTGTCTAATCTTGTTAGTGGGGGATCCGTAGATTCCTTTGCCTCTACTGACACTTAACACTATTGTAGAATATATAAAACAACATCGGTTCATATAAGGTTTCATTAGTTTCGAATCTCTCATACGTGTTTGAGTTTTTTTGTGTGTAGTTTCCTGTTAATTTTCGGTGAACAAAACATCATTTTCTTCTATAATATGAATGTGATTATCAACAAATTTCTTTTTTTGATGATAGATCATCAACGTCATAGATTTCATCAAACTAAATGCTGCTTGTTCTCGCTCAGAAAAAAGAATATGAAACCGCTTGGAGAAAAGTTTCTGATTGTGAAGACAAAACTGGCGAAAACAAAATTTGGCACTAGCATTCTTTTTTTTTTGGAGCTGGAGAATTATCGATGTTCTTACCAACAAAATTCACGGATACCGTAAAGGACAACATATTTCATCTGAACGAGCGGAAAATTTGCATCAAATTCACTGGATTGGTGGATATTGAAACGAAATATCCAGTTACCATGTTCAGTTCATAGTGATCCAGTTAGAAAGTTCGAGTTAAGTTCATAGTGATCATGAATATGAATGATGATATAATATCTGTGGAAGAATGGAACGATTGCCTGAAAATTTCATTAATGACTTGATTCGTGGGATGCGCTGGCGTATTGGGCAATTCATTGAAAGAAGTGGTAGTAATACGGACTACTGAATTTGGATTCGGTTGTGGAATACTATAATTAATCAAAAATGAATAATCCATAAACTGTAGCGATCTACACGTCGAATTTATTCGCTGGTATATCACCTTTATCGAGAAGACCGGTGAATGAAGAAATTGGGATATCTGTCCGTCAATGTGTCGTCACGTGCGCGTTGATATGAAGGAATTACTTCTTTTCCGGTTCACGATTGCAGAGTAAAGTTGAAATCTGAATGTCATAAAATTTATTTTCTGGTTAATTAATTTTTCTTGAAGATTAGAAGTAAAAACCCTCAAAGAAGGTTTTTTTTTTGGACTATCTTTTCCTGGAATTATTTTTGGATTATCTTTTTCTGGATTTCTCTTGGATTATTTTCCTGTTATTTGTTCCTGGAGTTTGGAAGTTTTCTTGGTGAGGAATAGTTACACGTACACTGGTTGCCCGAAGACGTTGAAGCTATTAAGTTCAAAGAACTACATAACAGCCTGCTTGAGACGACCTACAAAACCACCACCTGTTTTGATTGGCAAAACATAAGCCTGTATTCTAAACCAACCAGGGAAGTAATATTGAGAAATTTTGTATATATTCATATCACATTAAGGAACTTCAAATTTTTGTATATATTAATAATAACATTCCCATTTTTATATATATATATTTTTCTACTTTTATCGGTAATAATATTATTGAAACTTACTCTAGTGTAAGATAGTAAATTGTATATTTCTTTTAAATGTATATATGTAATTTGTAAGAAAAATTACTTGTGGTAAATTAAACGAGTGACTTGTTTGTCAGGGAGTTGTGTCTTTTCATTTGGTGGAATTGTGAGATCAGGCTCACGACCCAGTTAAACCGACTGGGCTCGGGCATTCTAAAATATAGTTGTAGCTGAATTGTTACACAAATTTTGGCGCCCAACGTGGGGCCATTGAATTCCTTTTTCGGATTTTAAATAAACTTGATCTCACTCTTTCCGGGTGGAAGTGACTTTGGGTTCCTGGTCAACCAAGGTGCTCGTTTCGGGTAGTTGTAAGTTTCTTTGGGTCGTTGTGTGCAAGATTTTTCAATCGGGTTTCATTTTTTATTTTTTCTTTTCGGTAATATATGGAGTCATTAAATTTTTTCTTCATTTTCGGCATAATGGCGATTAATCCACAGTTTCTAAAGCTAAATGAACTTGCTTATGAGATTGCGATGAGAGGAATTGAAGTTCCGTCATCAGTAGATGACAAACGTAAAATTTTGAGGGGTTTGCTATCCCAAGAATCCTCTGATCGTAGTTTCATCATCTTATCTGATCCTTTCTCTTTTGAAGAAAATGTCGGTGGCATTAAAGAAAGTTTGACAGATTTGAGGGAGATTTGTGCCAAGTTCAACTCGGGTTCCTCTCAAGTTGATCACAGGCGTATACTCACTCGCCTAACTCATGTGACTGGTAGAATCCAACGGTTATCTGCTGACAAAGATGGTGAGTCTGCTATCAGACAGAATCTTTATAAGGAGGTCCTCATGTTGGAATCTGATATTGCGGAAAAGATGTCCTCTCCTGAGGCTCTTTCTCCTTGTACCTCAACTCCTGTGAAATCTACAGGTTTGCACAATCCTCTATCTCCTGTCAATATGGGAACTAATTCTAAATGTATACCTGTGTACAAGTGGGGTTTAAAGAAATTTTCCGGAAGGGAACCATTAATCCCATTTTTGGAGTTAGTTGAGTCCCTAAAAGTTTCGAGGGGTTGTAAAGATTCAGACCTATTTGAATCTGCTGGGGATTTATTCGAGAATGATGCATGGACTTGGTGGCATAACAACTACATCAAAAATCGTTTCCTGAATTGGAACGAACTCGTTAAAGCTTTGAAGTCCACATTTTTGCATAGTAATTATGACTCCGTTTTACTTCATGAGATCAAATCTCGTAAACAGAATCCTCGAGAGTCTGTTACCTTGTATATCAATTCTATGGAGGCACAATTTTATAGGTTAAATAATTGTCCTTCAGAGCTTGAAATGGTCAATATTATAAGAAATAATTTACTTCCTGACTATGTAAAAGCCCTCGTTTTACAGGATATTTTGTCAATATCTCAGTTGATAGCTCTTTGTAAGAGAGTGGAGGATGCTCTCTGTCTGAGCATTTCCAATCAGTTGGGAGAACTGCGGGTGGCTGATACTCGTTCTGGTGCCAGATGTTGGAACTGTGGAGAAGGAAACCACCACTATAACGAGTGTCGTAAGCTACGCACACGTTTCTGTTTTGGTTGCGGTCAGAAGAACGTGATCAAGTCCAATTGTCCTCTGTGCTCAAAAAACGAGAAGAGGGTCCACAATCCCGCAGGTATTGGAGGTCCTTCAGGTCAAAATCCTGCTCAAAAACGAAAAGGGAAATCAAGCCAGATGAAAAATTGACCACTTCGTCGCCCACAACCGCGAAGAACTTCGATTTATCTGATGGTCATCACAGTTTATCTTCTGGTAATGCTCGAAAAATAGTCAAAAGGAAAGAATGTCTCTTGAGGGAAACCAATCCTCTATTGGAACTTCGGCAGAAGGACAATCGTCCTTATCTAACAGTTCATGTTGGAGGTCAGCCTATATCCTCCTTAATAGATAGTGGGAGCAATGTTACAATTTTGGGTTCCTCTTCTATTCATCTTCTGCGAAAGTTGAATCTCTGCCTACACTATGACGTATCGGTTAATCTCACTACGGCTGATGGAAGGCCTCAAGATACTCTAGGCTATGTCAACCTTCCCATAAGTTTGAACGATATGATCAAGGTTCTCAAGGTTCTTGTTGTACCATCGATAAATCACGATCTTATTTTGGGTATGGATTTCATTCATGCATTTAACTTAACTCTTGATTTTAAGGATTTTACTTATGGTTCTTCTTACCTATCTTTAGATAACTCCGTAGCTGTAGTTCGCGCCTTAGTTGGATCTGAGTCATTGACAGATTCACAAAAGTGCGAACTGGATTTTGTTGTCGACCTATTCAATCAAATTGCGCCGTCTGATAAGTTGGGTAAGACGCATTTATATGAGCATCATATTGATACAGGAGATGGCAAGCCGATTAGGCAAAGACAATATCCGCTTTCTCCAGCAATGCAGAGAGTTTTGAACGAGGAGATTGATAGGATGTTGGGGCTCAACATTATCAAACCTGTCTCCGGGTGCAGCCCATGGTTGTCTCCACTTTGGTTGGTCCCCAAGAAAGATGGTACCTATAGGGTTGTCTTCGATGCCAGGAAGTTGAATTCCATTACTCTTCCTGATAGTTATCCAATGCCTCCCATTGATTCTATTTTGAGCAAAGTACGGGATGCAAGTTATCTTAGTTCAATAGACTTGAAACAGGCATTCTTCCAGATTCCTTTGGACGAGGAATCTAAGATAAAAACAACCTTCGCTATTCCAGGCAGAGGACTGTTCTGTTTTAATGTATTACCGTTTGGTTTGAATTGTGCTTGTCAGGCAATGGTAAGACTTATGGATATGGTCATTGGTCCATCGTTAGAGCCTTATGTATTCTATTATATCGATGACATAATCGTTTGCACCCCTACCTTTGAAATGCATCTTGCTGTTCTCAGAAAGCTGTTTCATTGTCTGAAGGAGGCGAATCTGACAGTTAACTTCGAAAAATGTAAGTTTTGTAGACCTTCATTGAACTTTTTGGGATTTGTAGTAGATGCAAATGGTTTAAGAACGGATCCATCCAAAGTTCAAGATATTTTGGATTACCCGATTCCCAAAAATACCACACAGATCCGTCGGTTGATCGGTTTAATTGGTTATTACCGTAGGTTTTTGAGAGATTTTGCTTCAGTATGTAGTCCAATTACTGATTTGTTGAAGGGAAGAAAGAAAGGACAACCCATTGCATGGACGGATGATGCAAATGAAGCATTCCTCAGGATAAAATCGTTGTTGACAACAGCTCCCATTTTGGCAAGTCCGGATTTTTCTAAACCATTTTGTCTTGCATGCTATGCTAGTGATAATGGTATTGGAGCGGTTTTGTTTCAGGAGGAGGATGGTTTGGATTATCCGGTTGCCTATTACAGTAGGATTTTGAATAAAAGCCAACGCAAATATTCTACTACAGAAAAAGAACTTCTGGCTATAGTGATGTCTATTGAAAAATTCAGACCATATATCGAAGGTACTGAGTTTACCGTCATAACGGATCACTCTTCTCTAGTATGGCTCAACTCGATGAAGAATCCCAATCAACGGATATCTAGATGGATTATGAGATTATCTTCATATCGTTTCAAAATTATTCATCGAAGCGGATCCCTCAACACTGTGGCTGATTCACTCTCTCGTTTGTCAACTGACACTTTACAAGTTTCAGTTTTGAATCTCTCTCAGTTGAGAGTCGATAAATGGTATAGCAATTTGCGAACTAAAGTAAGCGACCGTCCAGATCTATATCCAGAATTTAGAGTAAGCAATGGTGTTTTATATAAACATATTTTGCCCAGGTACCGAATAATAAATGACTCTCCGGAATGGAAAATTGTTGTGCCCACTCCTCACAGGCTGGAAGTTATGAAGGAGTTCCATGATGAGCCAGTTGCTGGACATTTTGGTGTTTACAAGACCTTGCACCGTATCTCCTCTTTATATTACTGGCCTAGGATGAAGAACTCAATTATTAAGTATGTAATATGCTGTAAGGTATGTGCTTCTTGTAAACCAGGAAACCTACCCCAGGCTGGTTTAATGGGCAAGTATCGAAATATTAACTTCCCATTTCAATTCTTGAGTGCTGATTTGCTGGGACCTTATACACGGTCCAAAACAGGTAACCAGTATCTTTTAGTGGTGACTGACTGGTTCACCAAATTTGTTTTCGTGCAGCCACTTTCTAAGGCTACTAGTAGGGCCATTGTGAAATTTATCGAGAATCAGATTTTCTTGATTTTCGGAGTTCCTCAAATTTTTGCCGTGGATAATGGATCACAATTTGTTTCTGCTGAATTCAAGAATCTGATGAAAAAATATGGTGTCCAAAAAATCTTTTATAACGCTCGATTCCATCCCCAAATAAATCCAACGGAGCGTGTAAACAAGACAATCGTCACTGCCATCAGATCATACATCGATGGTGATCACAAACTTTGGGACCAGCACATTCACCAAATAGTTCAGGCTATAAGACTAGCTAGGAGTGAGGGCTTGAAATATAGTCCTTCCTTTTTAGTTTTTCTTAGGAATGTCGCTACTGATGGATCATTCTATGGTCTTATTTCGGAAAATGCTAATAACGCCGTCACTATAGGGAATAGAGTTTTGGATTCCAATTTGGTTCAACAGCTGCCAGAGCTTTATGAAGACGTTCGAAAACGTTTGAAGCATTCTTATGAGATCAACGCTCGTAGATACAATCTTAGAAGACGTGATGTTCGTTTGAACATCGGTGATAGGGTTTGGAAAAAAAACTTTGTTCTGTCCGATGCTTCGAAAAATTTCACCTCAAAGCTTGCTCCAAAATTCGTCCCTTGCATAGTAAATAAGATAATATCTTCACTTGTCTACAATTTAGTCGACTTATCTGGTAGGAATTTGGGAAATTTTCATATCAAAGATATAAAACCTGATTTAACTGAAGATGACCCCGATGATGATTTAAATGTCGAATCTCAGTGACTCAAAATACTGTTCTTTCATGTGTCCTTGTTAATAGTCTTATATCCCCACTATTTATTGCACCGTCCTCATTCCTCATATATATATTTTACGAATTCATTGACTTTTTTTGACATAATTTTTATTTGAAGTATTTAGGGGTAATTATCTTCCTTTTCCTTTCCTTTTCTCTTTTTAGCTGAGAGCATTTACCTTCCCGTAGTGGAGAGACAGTCTCTATGTCTCTTGTCTTGCCATTACGGTTATCTTTATCTTCTGCTCTGGCTAAATTTTTCCCTTAACCCCTAATGTAGACTTCTACCTTTTTTCGGATCAACATACAGTTATACGGTATCTGTATGATGTGCTGACATGTCTCTTTCGTGTGGCTGTTTAGTTGGTCTAGAATTCATAAATCTTTTGTGTCTTTCAGATGCAGTTTTATGTCTATTTGAAGTCATTCACCTTTATTTACCTTGTGATTCATAAATCACTGGCGCCCAACTTTTCCTGTGTAACTTCAACTTTTTGCAAAGAAAAAAAAAATCTCTTTGTGACAAGATTTTTTTTGGGGGGAATGGAGGGTAGTGTAGCGATCTACACGTCGAATTTATTCGCTGGTATATCACCTTTATCGAGAAGACCGGTGAATGAAGAAATTGGGATATCTGTCCGTCAATGTGTCGTCACGTGCGCGTTGATATGAAGGAATTATTTCTTTTCCGGTTCACGATTGCAGAGTAAAGTTGAAATCGGAATGTCATAAAATTTATTTTCTCGTTAATTAATTTTTCTTGAAGATTAGAAGTAAAAACCCTCAAAGAAGGGTTTTTTTTTTGGACTATCTTTTCCTGGAATTATTTTTGGATTATCTTTTTCTGGATTTTTTTTATGGAATATTTTTCCTGGATTTCTCTTGGATTATTTTCCTGTTATTTGTTCCTGGAGTTTGGAAGTTTTCTTGGTGAGGAATAGTTACACGTACACTGGTTGCCCGAAGACGTTGAAGCTATTAAGTTCAAAGAACTACATAACAGCCTGCTTGAGACGACCTACAAAACCACCACCTGTTTTGATTGGCAAAACATCAGCCTGTATTCTAAACCAACCAGGGAAGTAATATTGAGAAATTTTGTATATATTCATATCACATTAAGGAACTTCAAATTTTTGTATATATAGTTAAGTTTTTAGGGTAGAAAACCAAGTTTTTAAAAAAAACTATTTATTTTCGAAAAACAAGAATACAATGGTACGTCTGAACAAGTCTAACTCTAGTCTATCGCTGTTGAAACAAACAGATTCAATTCCCTTTATGGGTTTCCTTATCGGAATAGATGCTGACAGTAATATGATTCAAGAATGGGAATAACAAATATGATGCAATAGAAAAATGCAGAATTGGCAAAATAATACATTGCAATATACAGGTCTTACGGCGTATAGGAAAAGATACATTTAATTAGTAAGGGTTGAGATTATGTAATTCCTCCCCTCCTTGGAGAAAGGTATACCCTGAAGGTGTAGCTTTATTAAATACATTTTTCTTGAAATGTCTATAAGCAAAAACAATAATTATCAATAAAATGAGTAAAATCAAAATGAATAAGAAGGTAATTTCTAAGGGTTGAGTATTCCATTGGTCTAAGTCTTCTAACACAATATCTGGAACATCTTCTTTTTTGGTTTCTTCAGTTGATTCATTCTTGAATAAATGGGTTTCCTTGGGTAAAATGATATATTTTTCTTCATTGATGGTGGTTATAGGAAAAATTTCCTTTTGTAAATTGCTAACTATGCATTTTGAATGGAGGAGTGCCATTGAAGGAGTAAAATAGTATTTGATTTGTTCTGGACATTTCTCTTGAATTTTCATATTTTCCATAGACAGGATACTTCCATCTTCAAGTAATTTAATATCTGAATTGGGAATTGCTTTCTTTCTAGGACAGCTTTCTGTATGGTTTTTCAATATATTTTTTAGGCATTCTGGTGGTTTATTTAACGATTCTTGATCACATAAAAAGTCATCTTCAATAGGATGGCATTGATTTGTTGACCATTCCAGTATTTCTTCTTGTAAGAGCATATAGGGATCGGTATAGGAAATGGTTACATTATTTTGATTTAGGAAGTAAAACTTGTATAGGTCATAGCCTTTTTGATAAATAGTAGGAATTGATATCAAAAATAATAATATCTTATTTCGAAAAATAATCTTTGTATGACATAATTGATAATAATCTTTAATATGATGAACGGGTATTATACTGACATTTTTGATCAATTCAGTAAATTTAACATAGGGCAGAATAGATTCATGTAAAAGATGTAATCTAGCAAAACTTATTGCTGTTTGAATTTCGTCAATTATATTCTTAATATCTTTAATTTCAAATAGCATGAGATGCATCTGTTGGACATCTCGTAATTCTGGAACAATTTGTAGTAATTTCAAGTTTTCATTCATTTTCTGAAATTTAGTAATATACTTGTTTTTAAGATCATTTACAACAGTTGCTACCTGTTTCTGATTTCTCATGAGCGTATTCTCATTTTTCTCAATACTATTAAAATAATTTCTATTGGTTATATAGGCTTTTCCTAATAGGACAGGTAATACATTATTTTCTAATGGAATAACTTCCAGCGAAATTGTGATTATAACTAGCTTCAATAATGCTAGGAAAATAACGAAGGGCTTCATTTTTAAAGTCTAAAACAAAATTTTAAATAAGTGTTTACGTTGCTTTAATATTTTTTTATGATAGATATGTTTAGTTTTATTATCGCGAATGCGATGTGAATCAATTTCACGAGCATCTATTTGTTTGTACACTGGATCTAATTTACGCGTGATAGGTTTTTTGCTATAAGTAGGATTTTTATTTAAGGGGTGTTTATCTTTAGCTTGTCTTTTACTATGAACAGTGAAATTATCTGTTTCTGAGTCATCATTTTCATTATCATTATTATCATCATTTTCATCATTTTGATTTAATAGATTTAAGCATTCATCAAGTTCATCTTCTGTGACTTGATTAATTAACGAGACTAAATCGTCTTCGATTCCATTTATTTCTACATTATTATTAGGAATGGAGTAAATAACTATTTTAATGGAAGAATTCATGAAAATATATTTTATCATATCAAATATTTTAGACCAATTTAATTTATCTAGACCACAAGCAATACGTGGTAATGCTAAATATTTTTCTTTATTTCGGATGCATAATTCTTTAAGATTAACAAGTGACTGAAAAACATCTTCGTACTCCGGTTTTTCATAATAAAATTCTTTAGTAATTATATAGTAAATATTTCTATCTTTCGTTTTTAATACCGCAACATCGCCTTTCAATTTGTTTTGGGATTTCAATTCATCTACACGATTGAATTTTCGTTCAAATTCTAATGCAATACCTTTATTCATATGAAAATCTTTTGAGACACAATGTGCTAATGCATACTTTTTAGGGGCTTTAAATAAATTATCAATTTTTTCATCAATATTTGAGGGAGTTTCAAGGTTGTGAGTAACTTTTAAGAAATTTTCATAATTAATATTCTCGTTTTCAATAAAGGGTAATTGATTTTTAATATCTAGCGTTTGATTCAAGTCCATGAATCTTCTAGGGCTAGTTGTTGAAAATTTTCAGTAATATTTTTTCTATCATTCGTGAAACGTTTTCTTTCGTTCATATCGGGTTTGATATTATTTTGAGAATTTGATCCAATATGGGTTAATTCCTCTACAATAAAATCTGAGTTTCCTCTATTATTAAAATATTTTCTCTGGGGATTATATTGCGTCGAATAATTATTTCTTTTCTGGGGATAATTACGTGTTTGTATTGACATTCTTTCGGGGGGTGTAGTAATTCTTTGATTAGGATTCGGTTTGAATACATCTGTATTTCTGGATGTACTCGGTTCTCCAAACACTTCACGATGTGTGGGATAATAAGTATTCACGGGACGTTGATTAAATTGAATTGATTGTGATGGAAATCTCTGTTGAGTTTCACGATTTGAAAAATTATTAAAATTATTTCTTGGAGTTTCACGATTTGAAAAATTATTAAAATGATTATTTCGTGGAGTTTCACGATTTGAAAAATTATTAAAATTATTTCGATAATTATTTTGATTATAATAATTAGATTTACTTTGATTCTGACGAAAATCGGGATAGTTATTTCTAGGATTATTTTTAAATGATGCGTTTTTACGACTTTTGTCTAACATTTCATATTGTGCTAAATTCATAATATAGTCTTTAACAGCATTTACAGTATCATCAAAGTTGAAAGCGTTATTTGTGATTAAATACGTTCTAAGTTCAATTGGTGAATTTGAAATTAACACAGTTTTACAAATTTTTAAGATATTAGATTTATAAATAAGTTTTTCGGGATCAGGCATAGGATCTGCATCTATCCTATAATTAATTCTAATTTTCAAAGCAATAATTTTATCAATAAAAAATAACATGTCTTCATTTGGTTTTTTCGCTAAAAATTGTAATTGATGTATCAAAACATCTAAATTGATTTGATCGCCAAATTTAGTGTATAAGAAACGCTTAAGAACATCCCAATTGTTCGGAATATCAGAAGTAGATACTTCTGCTAGAGCTCTGTCGGTAAGTTTTGATTTAACTACCGCAAAACAATAATCTTTAACAAGCTGTGGTTCATTATTAAACATAAATAAAAATTGTTCCGCACTACGTATGAACGAATGCATTTCATTTTCAATTCTTGAAAATGTAGGTAAAAGTGAACCGAATTTTTCGGGTATTGTCAAATCTATTCTTTCGAATGCCATTTTATTATTTTTATTTTTATTTCTGCGACCAGAAAAATGCTTTACTGAAGTAATATTGAATAATTATTTACTACTACGATATTATAAAATTAAATCGGTTTTTTATAATAAGAAACCTAGAAAAAACTCTAATGTCGGTTTTTTTTGATAGAAACCTAGGAAAAACTGTAATGTCGGTTTTTAGATAGAAACCTAGGAAAAACTATGATACAAGTTTTACGCACAAAACTCGGGAAAAAGGTTGACTAATTTTGGGCCAGATTAGGGAAACTGGGAGGATAGAAAGAGTAGAAATGCTCACCAAATGTTGTATGTTTTCGATGTGAAGTCGTCACAGGGCGCTACTCGGGTGATCAGGCTTCTGGTTTTCTGTAGTTTCGTTTGTGCTGAACAGTTGAAACTGAAGGTCTGGGAAGATTTTTCTGCTGACGAGGTTGCACTAATTCTTCTCAATAAGACCGGCACAATCCCGTACTCGTCGCCAGTTAAGTTTTTAGGGTAGAAAACCAAGTTTTTAAAAAAAAACTATTTATTTTCGAAAAACAAGAATACAATGGTACGTCTGAACAAGTCTAACTCTAGTCTATCGCTGTTGAAACAAACAGATTCAATTCCCTTTATGGGTTTCCTTATCGGAATATGATTCAAAATGGGAATAACAAATATGATGCAATAGAAAAATGCAGAATTGGCAAAATAATACATTGCAATATACAGGTCTTACGGCGTATAGGAAAAGATACATTTAATTAGTAAGGGTTGAGATTATGTAATTATATTAATAATAACATTCCCATTTTTATATATATATATTTTTCTACTTTTATCGGTAATAATATTATTGAAACTTACTCTAGTGTAAGATAGTAAATTGTATATTTCTTTTAAATGTATATATGTAATTTGTAAGAAAAATTACTTGTGGTAAATTAAACGAGTGACTTGTTTGTCAGGGAGTTGTGTCTTTTCATTTGGTGGAATTGTGAGATCAGGCTCACGACCCAGTTAAACCGACTGGGCTCGGGCATTTTAAAATATAGTTGTAGCTGAATTGTTACAAAACTTAGATTTTTTCTCATTTTGCCAATTTTGTCTCATCCTGCATGAAGCAAAGAGTAACAAACAAAGATTTTCTATCAAATATATTGAAGTTGAAATAGAGGAAACCATTAATCTCATTTCCAGACTAAAGATTGTTTATTTCTTGAGAAACCTAGAGGGGCCAATACTTTTGACGATGTGTGTACATCGGCCAAACTCCAAATCATAAAAGATATCAATATAAAATAAAATAGAAAAAAGCTTTCCACTTGATAGAAGAAATATAACAAAATTTGAATATCAAAACAAATTAAAATATGTTTGTCTTTTACAATTTTAATTTCAAAAAAATTTTTATTCAAAAAACTTTTAGAATTAAATTAATATCTAAAATAAGCACGGCTTACGTTAAATAGACGTATATAATCAAAACTCAATATGTAATGTCAAATGGAATAAATAAACCAACAGGTATACGAAAGTTATTAAAATTAATGAATAAATATTTAAAGGAGACAAAATTTTGTTTCGGATCTTGCCTTAAAGAACACCAATTGCCTTTTAAAAACATGAACACACCTTAAGGACTCCTCAAAGAATATTATTTATTTGAAATATTTAATATATTTAAATATTCGAATAAGCTAATTCAGAAATATCTCAAAACATGCACTATATCTTCAAAACACAAATATAATTCTTAGTAATCCCTTCATCGGTCCTAGATAATATTCCAAATATCAAAATCAAAAAACTAACCTATATCACAACGCACACGTGCTTAAGACTGAATGCTTCGAAACCAGAAAGAAGATATAGTGCATGTTTTGAGATATTTCTGAATTAACTTATTCGAATATTTAAATATATTAAAAATTTCAAATGGATTATATTTTTGGAGAAGTGCTTAAGTTGTGTCATGTTTTGTGGAAGGCAATTGGTGTTCTTAACGGTAAGATCAGATACAAATATTTTGTCTCCTTCAACTATTTATTTATTAATTTCAATGACTTTTTTTATATCTGTTGGCTTATTTATTCCATTTGACATTATATATTGAGTTTTGATTATATACATCTATTAAACGTAAGCGGTGCTTATTTTGGACATTAATTTAATTCTAAAAGTTTTTTGAATAAAAATTTTTTTGAAATTAAAATTGTAGAAGACAAACATATTTTAATTCGTTTTGATATTCAAATTTTGTTATATTTCTTCTATCAAGAAAAAAGCCTTTTTCTATTTTATTTTATATATAATATATAATATATAATTATATTTCTTCTATAATTCTCATTATGAAATATCAATGAATTTAAATAACCTTAAAAATAACTTACACTGTTCTGTGATTTTGTTAGAACATAGATCAATCTTGAATTCTAAAGTTGATCTGGTTTCCAAGCATTCATTCTTAAGCACGTGTGCGTTGTGATATAAGTTAGTTTTTTGATTTTGATATTTGGAATATTTTCTAGGACCGATGAAGGGATTACTTAGAATTATATTTGGTTTTTGAAGATATAGTGCATGTTTTGAGATATTTCTGAATTAACTTATTCGAATATTTGAATGTATTGAATATTTCCAATAAATTATATTCTTTGAGAAGTCATTAAGGTGTGTTCATGTTTTTAAAAGGAAATTGGTTTTCTTAAATGTAAGATCAGAAATAAGAAAAAATAAATATTCATTTATTAATTTTAATAATTTTCGTAAATTTGTTGGTTTATTTATTCCATTTGACATTATATCTTGAGTTTTGATTATATACGTCTATTAAACGTAAGCGTGCTTACATTAATTTAATTCTAAAAGTTTTTTGAATAAAAGTTTTTTTGAAATTAAAATTGTAGAAGACAAACATATTTTAATTTGTTTTGATATTCAAATTTTAGATATCAATATGATTTTTCTCATTGAACCAAGTATAATAGGCGGAATAAGTCAATGCTACAATAGGTATGCTAAATCAAATATTAAGAATATAATTGAATTTGATTCCGAAAAGTTGATATCATTTATACTTTATTTAGATGTGAATAACCTATACGTTAGAGCAATGAGTCAATATCTTCCATAGGGTCATTTGAGTGGGTAGATAGGATAATATTGATGTTAACTCAATTGCCGATGACGTATCTGAAGGATATTTCCGGGAAATTGATATTATTATTACCTACATGATTTACGATAGATTGGGCCGTTGCTTGGTAGAAATCAGTTGTAATTGTCATTATAAAATAAAACACTTGTTTACATTTTCTACTTTATTTTTGGTATTCACGTACGTTTCGTCTTTGCTTGAAAGACTTCATCAGAATACGAAGTAACAGTTGTTGTACAATGAATTTATAAGATTTTTTACAGAAGCTGTACATGTGTTTTTAAATTGTTCGTCGGGTTGGTTTTCTCAAAGAATATTCCCTTCAGAATCATGTTCTCTCGATCCTTTGTAAAATCGAATAGAGGGGTGTAATAAAGATCTATTTGTTCATTTACTAGGTTATTGCTGTTTTTATGTTTATTTATTTCGTAAATTTCCCATAAGTTCAATTTCAGACCTCTATTTTCAACATGTAGAATTTCTATTTCTTTTGTGAAAGAATGGTTATTTTCCAGAAGTTGTTTAGCATAATGTGAATCTTTTTTATTTTCATCGAAACTTCTTTTATGTTCTGTTAGGCGTGTACCGAAATTTCTACCTGTTCTACCAATATAAATCTTTGGGCAATCTGGGCAAGTGAGTTTGTATACACCTGATAATTGAAGTTTATCCATACTGTTTTTATTGTTTTTGATGTATTTGCTAATAGGATTGTTTGTCTTGAAAGAGACTTTAATATTTTCTTTTTTAAGTAGGTTTTTTAGTTGAATAGTAATGTTTCCGAGATATGTGAGGCTAACGTATTTGTATTCAGATAGATCAAATGTTAGTGGATAAATTTATTTTATTGTGTTTTTGTGTAAATATATATATATATATATATATATATATATATTTCTGGGTTCATAGCGTTAACCGCCTTCCGGTTCCTAGTTTCCATCGGCCTCTGTCCAACCAGTCTCCTGGTACCAAATTTCTTTCTGACATGGCCTTTTGTATTCCCTGTGTCCAAGTTGTTTTTGGTCTGCCTCTTTTTAGTCGTTCAGGGGGTATCCAGTTCAACATTTGTTTGGGAATACGTTCGTCCTCCATCCTCTGTACATGTCCATACCAAGTAAGTTGTGTCTTTTTGATGTCATCTATTATTGTTGTTTCGGCACCCATAATCTCTCTTATACGTTCATTGCGTATTCTCTGTATTCTAGAGATTCCAGCTGACCTTCTCCAGAAATCCATTTCTAAGGCCAGGAGACGATTCTGTTGTAACACACTCAACTTTTTGTGTATACGTTGGTTAATTAAATTATCTATTAGAGATGTATTATATCCATTGTTGTAAGCTATTTGTTTAATTATACATTTTTCTTTTTGGAAATTGACTTGGTTTAGTGGAATGTTCAATAAACGGTATATCATACTATGGAGAGCTGCTAGTTTGTGTTGGAATGGATGAAAAGAATTACGGTGTATAATGGTATCTGTTTGTGATGGTTTATGATAAATTGCGAAGTTATGTTTATTGTTTTCTCTAGTTATCGTGAGGTCAAGAAAGTTGATGGATTCATTATGTTCTATTTCTGAAGTGAAAACTATTTTTGGGTGGAGGTTCTTTATAAAATTCTCAAATGTTGATATTTGTCTGTTAGTACCTACGAAACATGCAATTATATCATCCACATACCTATACCAATAAAGGATGTATTTTTTGAACGGATGTTTATGAATTTTGTTTTTTAGGAAATCCATGAAGATAAGAAATAAATAAACATAAAAACAGCAATAACCTAGTAAATGAACAAATAGATTTTTATTACACCCCTCTATTCAATATTTACAAGGTATCGAGAGAACATGATTCTGAAGGGAATATGCTTTGAGAAAACCAACCCGACGAACAATTTAAAAACACATGTACACCTCTGTAAAAAATCTTATAAATTAATTGTACAACAACTGTTACTTCGTATTCTGATGAAGTCTTTCAAGCAAAGATGAAACGTACGTCAATACCAAAAATAAAGTAGAAAATGTAAACAAGTGTTTTATTTTATAATGACAATTACATGATTTACATTCGGATTTACCATTTTGTCCTGAAATTGGAGTTCGTCTAGGATCGGAAGTACCTAAATAACTTACGGCATTATTCAATAAGAAAAAATATATATTACATTTAAAAATTTAGAGCAGGATTCAAGGAATGGGCTTATTTTAACCAAAATTCATAGAGTTCTCAAATTTAGTCCATCATCCTGGTTGAAATCATATATCGATTTAAATACTGAGCTATGGATGAAAGCATTAAACGAATTTGAAAAAAATCCTTATGAATTGATGAAAAATGCGGTGTTGGGTAAGGCAATGGAGAATATACGTGAATATAGGGTAGTCCAATTAGTTAATTTTTGGAAAGGGCATTATGGTGCATCTAATCTTACTGCTAGTCCCCATTTCAAAAGTGCAATGATATTTGGTGAAATTTTGATGGCAATTGAAATGAAGAAAACGAATATAATATTCAATTAACCTGTGTATATTAGTGCAGCTGTACCAGATATTTCAAAAACTTGTTTATATGATTTTCATTATGATTATAGTCTAACTAAATTAAAGAAATGTTTTTTGTTATATGTAGACACCGATTCATTAATTTATGAGATTCGAGATGAAGATGCATATCAAATGATTAACCTAGATTGTCATATCCATTTCGATACATCAGATTCTGCGGATGATAATAATTTCAGTATACTCCGTGTGAACAAAATAGACAGTGGGATCATGATAGATGAAAACAAAGGCATAATGCATGAATTTGTTTGAATACGCTCCCAAATGTATCCTTTCAAAATTTTGTTCACACAGTAGTGAGGTTAAAAAAGTGAAAGGAATCAAAAAAGGGGTAGCAAAAAGGGTTATATCATTTGACGACTAGTTGAAATGCTTATTTGAGGGAGAAACTAAAATCACCACTCAAAGAAATATCATCTCTGAAAATTATCGTGTATTTTCGATTGAACCAGAAAAAGTAGCCATATAAAATTGATACAAAATGATTCTTAATAGAAAATCATCATTCGCTTCCATGGAATCACTATAGAATGGTATAGTTTTCAATGATGATAATGATATTGATAAAGACTATTATTTTCAAATATATATGGAAATCATATGAATTAATTCCATTGAGTGTTTATTTTGCTACCTTCCTAGTATTTTTTAAATCGCATAACATTTGGTTTTTGTTCAAAAACATATATTCATTCAATATTATACACTGCTAAATCGAGGGATTGAGATTACAAAAACTTTCAATCAATTGTTGGATTGATTCAGAATCATTTTTGTTTGTGATATCATTTATGATACATACAAAATTTCAGTAATAAGATAAAAATTAAGTTTCGTTAATCTGTCTGAACGTTTCTTTAAAAACTTCTTATTTATTTCTAGTAATCTAATAACATCGTCACTGTATATATATATATATATATATATATATATATGATTATTATTCCTGTGTATCAGCTTGCATCCATTCACAGTTGTGTTTGTGACAGAAATATCCTCCAGAAATCAGATCGCTATCTTCATTCAACTTGAAGATTTCAATGAACACTGGAAACGATGGAAGGATATGGATGAATACTTCTCGTGGAAATAGAGAGAAATCTTCAATGATAGCTCAAAATTTCTCAGACTGCTCAATCCAAAATGTTATATTTAGTTATCGGAATATTGATATTCAAAATGAATTATATATATATATATATATATATATATATATTTTTTTTTTTTTTTTTTTTTTTTTTTTTTTTTTTTTTTTTTTTAATAATCACCATTATGGGAGTTTCCTCTAGAAGGTCCGGGTCTTAACGACCAAGGACCTTCTAGGCAGCTGTAAGGAACATTCTAACAATTCTTGTTGTCCAGAGGATCACCTCCTTTTGAGCTTTACTTATCAACTCCTGATCCAGTTCAAGGAGTTCCGTATTTTCTGCCAGGTGGCTTTCAACCAATCCATTCGTGGAGATTATCAGGGGCAGAATCTTTACCGTTCTTAGCTGGTGTATCTCTTTTATTTCAAAAGCCAGGTCGTGGTACTTTGTTAGTTTCTCCGTGTACGCTCTACTTATGTTATCATCTGCCGGGACGGTTATATCAATGATTGTTGCTTTGCGGTTTCCTTTATCAAAGATCACGATGTCGGGCCTGTTGTGCGGCACCGATCTATCCGTTATTATCGGGTTGTCCCAGTAGAGTTTGAACTGACTGTTTTCAAGTATCGGCTTGGGTAAGTATTCGTGTACCCTTCGAGAGGTAAGTATAAGTCCTGCTTTCATGGCAATGGCTTGGTGAAAGATTTTTGCCATAGTATCATGCCGCTGGGTGTACTCCCTGGGTGCAAGAATGGAGCATGAGGATGTCACATGTTGTATAGACTCCAAGGCTTGGCAGCATTTCCGGCATCTGTCAGTCGGTATGTTCTTTTTGGCTATATGTTTCAGATACGCTCTTGTTGGCACTACCTGATCTTGGATTGCGATGAGACGTCCCTCGGTTTCTGGGAATAAATAACCGGATTTAAGGTAAGTTAGTGACTGCTCTCTATTAACTCTATTTTCTTTCAGTGCCTCCGGATACCTGCCATGTAAGGGTTTGCCGTGCCATTCCTCCAGTAGTTGTTCAGATGATGGCGTCGGTGGTGGGTTATTTCTGCTTGCCAGATTTAAAGCCGTGATGTTGCGGTCTTCCTGGCATATTGATTGAAAGAACGGTAAGTTTTTTGAGTGGAAATATTCTCTGAGTTCAGTTACCGCTTTATTGTGGGCCTTTTCAACATTTCGCAAACCCCTTCCTCCTTGGTGCCTAGGCATGTAAAGTCTGATCACCGATGCATGGGGATGGTGGATGCCGTATTTAGACATTAGGACTCGCACATGTGTGTCAATCGCCTTCAACTCTGTGCTTGACCACCTGATCACGCCGAAAGAGTAGGCTATACTTGGAATTGCCCATGTATTGATTGCCGTAAACATTGCCATGGAGTTCAGTTTACTGCGGAGGGTTTTTTTTATTCTAGCAAAAAATTTATTTTTGAAATCTTCTTTCTGTTTTGATGTTCTTATTTCCAATGCTTGTTGTATACCCAGGTACTTATATGATTCTTCTGGGCTTAGTTCTTGTATAGCCACCTCATCTTGAATAAGCATTTCTCCCCCTTGTGTCAACTTTCCTCTCTTGACGTGTAATGAGGCACATTTGTCCAGCCCCATCTCCATTCTGATGGTTTGTGTGAAAGATGTCACTATCCCAAGAAGGCTCCTCAGTTGCTCCTCATTCGCGGCATATAGCTTGAGGTCATCTATATACAGTTGATGAGTAATTTTGATGTTTGACCTGTCGTATATATATATATATATATATATATATAAATTTATATATATATATATACATATGTATATATTATGTATATATATATATATATATATATATATATATATATATATATATATATAAAATAAATATTGTATATATATTTTCATCTTTCTACTCTTCAATTCCATAGAAAATCCATAGAAGTTTTCTTGAATTTCACCTTTCAATCGTGTTGTTATACTTTAAATATAATCTTTAGCGTATTGAGGCTATTCCTGATGGTTTCTTCAAAGTCATTCAACTTGATTATAGCATAATTAATTACTTCCTGAGTGCAATAAGTATCATTGAAACTAAAATCGCTAACCCACCACAGCGAAGGCTATGATAAAAAGATATACTACTCTGTCAAGAAAGTACCGGAAATTTTCAATTAAAACAACATTTTTACATTTAATCGTCAAAATTTATTGGGTCGCATTCAAAATAGGCTCCATTTGCTCCAATACATCTATGCCAACGGCACTTCCAATTATCGAAACATTTTTTATAGGCGCTTTCCGGGATGGACTTTAGCTCTCGCGCCGAATTTTGTTTTATGGCTTCAATCGACTCAAAACGGGTGCCACGAAGGGGCAATTTTAGTTTTGGGAAGAGGAAAAAGTCGCAGGGAGCCAAATCCGGCGAATACGGTGGTTGCTGAAGCACGTTTGTTGAGTTTTTGGCGAGAAAGTCAGTCACAATCGTAGCTCGGTGAGAAGGCGCGTTATCGTCATGCAAAATCCATGAGTCGCTCACAAATTTGGCCGCTTCTTACGGATACGCTCACGCAAACGTTTCATAACGCC
The DNA here is from genome assembly GCA_034642435.1 of Megalocaria dilatata. Lineage (NCBI taxonomy): Eukaryota > Metazoa > Arthropoda > Insecta > Coleoptera > Coccinellidae > Megalocaria > Megalocaria dilatata. Next base: position 64,747,683 of record CM067859.1, on the reverse strand, counting down.
TAGGTAATACTCCTTGTTTACCGTCTGACCCTCTGGAACGAATTCGTAGCGCACCACGCCACGGATATCGAAGAAAACAATGGGCATCAACTTCATTTTCGAGCGGCTTTGGCGTGGTTTTTTCGGTTTCGGCTCATTTTTTGCCACCCATTCCGATGATTGCTGGCTTGTTTGCATATCGTACTCGTTGACCCAGGTCTCATCACCAGTTATAATGTGTTCCATGAATGTAGAATCGGAATTACAGCGATCCAGCATGTCTGAAGCAACCTGTTCGCGATGACGTTTTTGAAGAAAATTAAGGTCTTTCGGTACGAGTCGTGCTGCCACCTTTCTCATGCCCAAAATATCAATCAAAATCGTACGTGCGGACTCGTGGGATATCTTAAGATCATGTGCTATCTCTCTCAAGCTGGTACGACGGTTTTCCAGCACCCTTTCCTTAATTTTATCGACGTTATCTTCGATCGAAGCCGAAGGCTCTGTACCACTGATATGCACGAGTTTTCGATAGAGCATTATCACCAAAGGCCTTTTGCAACATTTTCAATGCATCGGCACACGAAAATTCATTTGCAACACAAAACTTTAAACAAATTCTTTGCTCAACGTAATCACCCATAGTAAAAATCGGCACGCACTCTGACATCGACTGACTTAATCAGCTGTTGCAAACACACTAGTTGACAGATCCCGCTCAAGCTTGGCATAGTAATTAAGGATAGTGGTACCAACCTAGGAAAAAAAACTTTTACCTGCCTCATTGCCCCGCCAGATTTAAATCGATAATTCCCGGTACTTTCTTGACAGAATGTATATAAGGATATCAATTTGATAGTTTTTGTATATAGTTTCAATATGTAATGTAGAAGTTAGAATATATAATTCTGAATTTAAAGTCATTTAAATTTTACTTCTATCATGTATTGACTCACATTAAAATTGGTTTTTTAAATTATTAAATGAAATCTTATAGAGCCTTTATATCCACAATATATTCCTCAATTATTTATTATTTCTGAAATTGTGGTTATTTTTCTTATCATGGGACATTATTTGGGGTGAATAAGTTTTGTTATTGTTTTTCTGTGTTCCGAGTACAAATAGTTATAGGTTATAGGTAACAACACGTTGATCATTTCTGTTTTATTTTGGATACTTTAAAGCTTACTTCAAGTTTATTCGTTCCATGTTTTATCATTATTAACACGATTTTTTATATCACAGTAAAAATGCATCAATTCATTATCAGGAACTAAATCAGGTACAGTGTTTAAAAAATGACTATTTATATTTTCAATATTGTCATTGTTTTTGGGCAAATTTACATTCTCTCATTTTTTTAAACTCATCTCCCTCAAACATGCCCAAGTTGTTGTACAAGAACCATGACTATAAAGATATCGGTTATAGTAATTATTTTTTTTTAACCGCCTGAGTAACTATAGTCCTGAGATATTTGTTAGTATTCCAATCATTAACTTACTTCGTCTTTTTTAATTTAGATAATGCCCGATTTCTTGTTTGAATTATGTCTCTCAAGGTATCTGTAAGCCACGGTGCATATTTTTAGAAATTTTATATGTTCTGAAAGGAGCGTGCAAAACTAATAAAGCTATTCTATTCGATGTGAAAAAATCCACCTTTCGATCCACTGTTGGTTTATCTTATATGCTGTTTTAGGGTATAGATGAGATCCGACTTGAATCTGTCATCTCCTACACAAAAAACATGTTCAACCGTTGGAATTATCTCTACAATTGTCGGTTCGAAAGTATCCCGAAATAATTTGCAATCACAAAATGGTAGCCTATAAATAACTGAAAATGCAGTTTAACCTTTAAAAGTAGCCAGATTCGTTCACTTCCACCGTTAGTTTTTAATATGCTGAACTCTATTGTGTTTTTATTCTAAACACCAACACCTCCGCCACGAATACCTCCATCAATACGAATAAAATGAAAACTATCTATTAATAAGTTTTCGCTTGATATTCGTTCATTAAGCGAAGTTTCTGTTAAGCCAAGTATGTCAAACTTCCACTCAATCAATAAATCTTTAATATCACTGACGTGTAGAATAAACGAACGAACAATCATTGAGCCACACTTAAGGATTGGTAATTGGATGTTTGTATTTTAATCTATTTTATGGTTATTGAATTGAAGAAAATGAAAGATGAACAGAAATTGAAGTAATTTTTACATAATCAACAATAAATTAATTACAATATTATGGAAATAAATACTTTTAGAGAAAAAAGATACAAGCGTTGATCAAACGATTATTTCCATAAAATGGGTGATTCAAGGGCTTAGTAAACTACTTCAACTTGAAGAAAGAGAAAGATTTATGAAGTAGGAAACAATCGATGAAATTAAGGAGAACAAACGAAGCAAAGAAAAACAATTATGATACAAAGCAGAGCAAGAGTTTAACAACTATAGCATAAACTCCGAACCACAACAATGCGAGTATTTCAGTTATTGGACTCACATACTATTCAAGTCTGTTTCTTTTTCAATTCCTCGAATTGAATTGTCAACGATGAGAAAAATATTCCCTATAGATGTCCAGCAGGAATTACCGCCAAACTATCCAGGCAGTTTCCTGAATAAACTTAACCTACTTAGAGTCAACTTCTCACAAATAACAACACTCGAACCCTTAAGACATCGTTTGTTGTGGAAAACAATCTCGTGTTTCCATTGATGAACGAACTAAACGCAAACAGACCTGGGTTTTCCATGTTATTCCCTTTTTTCCGAGACGATAACAAATGCGGAAATCGTTCGCCGTATTCTTCTCAGTTGTGTTTTTTTATGACATGTTTATTTACAATTTACATATATATATATATATATATATATATATATATATATATATATATATATATATATATATATTGTTATGGAATTATATTAAAGAAATTTTGGTGACGAATGAATACTTATTTAAATATTTATTAGATCACCCTTGTATATAAGTGATGTATTCTATGTTTCCGGCTAACTCTTAAAATTATAATTTTGAATAATTGAAATTTAAAAATATTATTAAATCTGATTTGATTAATATTTGAGGGAGGGTTCAATTTGAATTTTTAAAAGATTGAATTTTTAAATTATATTTTATGAAAGTAATTTGAAATATTATAATCAGTGAACAATAACCTAAATTTTATTCTATGTTAACCTAACCTTATCTGAATATCCTAACGTAATTCTAATGTAAACAATGATTATTATTTCTAAACTTCTTTGGGAAAAGATTAACAGGATTGTATTTTAATACCTTTGGTAAGTTTGTTCATCAATTTTTGATTGTTCTTTTTAATGTCCCTTCTAAGTTTCAGGAATACATTGGTTTCGTTGGAAACAACACTTTCTAGAATGTTCTGAAATTCACAGGCTACTTTGTTGATTTTCTTCGATCTATCCAACTCGTTTGAAACTTGATTTCTATGTGATATTTTTCCATTCACATTCAGGTAATGTATTTTCTGGATTCACTTTCCATTCACAATAACCAAATAATCTTCTTTTTTCAGATGATGATACTTTTTTGGCACTTTTTTAATTATGGACCGACAAGGATTCTGCTCTGCATATAATTGGAGACTGCCGACTTTTTCTGTGTCTGCCCTATTTATAGTTTTCAAGAAAAGTTGAATTTCTAAGCTTACTAGCTTCTGTCAAAATTACATAAAAATGATGCTTTTGATGATTTTACAAAATTTACAAAATTTCCTGGTTTGAAATTACTTTTGAAAATTAGCTTATTTTTTAAACTACATTTTGATGTATGTTTCATGTTTAACAGAACAGTAAAAGTCTTGCTTTTCATCCGTAAAGTATTTCAAGTGTCAAAATTTAACAGATTTTAACTTCTAATGCTTATAACTTATAAAATACTTAATAATACTTATGAAATTGATTAAATTTCTTTAGCTTAGATGCTATTACAATTCTATTGATGCCTAAACATTTTCAAGGATATCTCTCACATTAATCATTTGAAAATATCTGACGTAGATGCTATTTTTCATTGAATTAAGTGAATTTTGATCAAATTTGTCCTATTTACATAATTCTGGTAAGTTATATTTAATTAGTCTTGTTCTTTGTTAATAATTTCACTAAAGTTTATATGTGATTCATGATAACAACAAATCTTTTCAACAAATTCTTCATCAATTTCAAATTGGATATCTAAATTCAAATTACTTCTATTTATTGCAACGTTGGCTGTTTTTATATTGAATAATTGTAAATTGAAATCTCCCTGTGAATTCTATTTATAAACTGTCAACAAGATTACTGTTTTTTGATTATCGTTCAAAGAATTTTAATTTGAGTAGTCGTTATGTATCCTGAATATGCTTTTTCTTCATAATTTTTAGCTTGTGAGTGTTTTTACGAATTAAATTATTAATATTTCTGTCAGAATGGATATTATTTAAAGAATTTTGCTCTGGTTATACTCTAACGAGTCAACTTATATACAAAGGTGAGTCTTTTCCTCAATATATTCATGTAATTATTTATTTTAAATGTAAATACCATGACAATATATATATATATATATATATATATATATATATATATATATATATATCTTTATATATATATATATATATATATATATATATATATATATATATATATTGTTCATATGTTCATTCATGATAACAACAAATCTTTTCAACAAATTCTTCATCAATTTCAAATTGGATATCTAAATTCAAATTACTTCTATTTATTGCAACGTTGGCTGTTTTTATATTGAATAATTGTAAATTGAAATCTCCCTGTGAATTCTATTCATAAACTGTCAACAAGATTACTGTTTTTTGATTATCGTTCAAAGAATTTCAATTTGAGTAGTCGTTATGTATCCTGAATATGCTTTTTCTTCATAATTTTTAGCTTGTGAGTGTTTTTACGAATTAAATTATTAATATTTCTGTCAGAATGGATATTATTTAAAGAATTTTGCTCTGGTTATACTCTAACGAGTCAACTTATATACAAAGGTGAGTCTTTTCCTCAATATATTTATGTAATTATTTATTTTAAATGTAAATACCATGACAATATATATATATATATATATATATATATATATATATCTTTATATATATATATATATATATCTTTATATATATATATATATATATATATCTCTTTATATATATATATATATATATATATATATATATCTTTATATATATATATATCTCTTTATATATATATATATATATATATATATATAAATATATATATATTATATATCTTTACATATATGTATAATATAGAAGTTAGAATATATAATTCTGAATTTAAAGTCATTTTCTAGCAAAATTTCTATAAGAATCGTTTTCCATAATTCGACTGGTTCGCCTAAGACCTTTAGGGTTCGAAATTGTTCTTGAAATGTATCTAATAGAGCCCGCACTGTGAATTATTTGGAAACACTGGGCATATTTAGCAGCCATTTTGTATGATTCTGTCTAATTATGTTTCGATTATCATAACGATCCTTCAATAAATCCCACGCGATTTAATAGTTTTCTGCCGACATTTCGATAGCTATGATTTTACATCGGCGGCTTCATCGGTTAGGCACCCCTTTAAGTAAAAGAGTTTTTGAATTGGAGGGACACGCGGATCCGTAGGCTACAAGTACTACTTATCATGTTTGGCGACATGTTGCTTGAATAGGATTCTGATACCCAAGAAGGCCATAGGTTTTTTCGATCTATAATTCCTATAAATACATCCCATGAGGTAGGGGCAATACAAAAATTCAATTTAATTTTAACTTTTTTACTACAAAACCAATGGCACATGCAATTATATTTTAGGTATATATGTCAAGTGCCACATATTATTATTGATTTCACTTCGTCTTATCTCTGTGTGTATTAATAAACTCTTCATTATTGCTTGAATTTGATTGGCAGACGTTTTGTTGTGGAATACTCCATAGCTCCTTTTACAACTCAGCAAGATTTCAATGTGGTCTTGTGACAATTTGTATGTGAGTAAATATTCCATATATTGTAGCATCACGTTTATCCTTTCATAGAACAGATTCAGATTCTTTATACTCACAATGAATCCTAAAAATCTTGTTTTCATTTCCACAGCAGTATCGCACCCTATTTTGAGTGTTTCAATGTATACTCTATATGTATTTCGCAGCTAGAAACTCTCCGTTATCCCAATTTTCTTCAAGTGCCTAAAATTTTTCGTCTAGGCTCTCACAATTTGAGAATGGTGAATGATATTGAATCAGTGCAGAATAGGAGTTTCATAACATTGAAACATTATTTCTTTCGTTTCGTCTTACCTCTGTATGCACCAATAATAGCCTTGTCATTGTTGCTTGAAACTGCTTGCAGTCGGATTTTTCTCAAATCCCTCTCTGCTTCATATGCAGCTAAACAATATCTCAATACAAACTTATGACAGGATATATTTCATAACTAAAATTTCGACTCTTCGTACGGCAGTTTCAGACTCTCCATACTCATAATAAATTTAAATACCCATGTTTTCCTTTTGAATTATAAAATATGATTATTCTCTCTTTTGATATATGGAATTTTAAATCAGAGAATTTTCAAAAATGATTGAAATAGTATTGACGTAAATTCCGTATATAAATTGAAAAAAAAGGATTAAGACGTTCGGTCAGTAAGCTATATCTTACTGAAACGTCGTGAAAAACACAATATAATCTCATTTCGGCAATTTCTATTACGCAACTCACCTTAAAAGCATCTTGATTATTTCTAATTATTTTCTGGTTTCCGATTCAATCCACAATAATTATTTTTGTTCCGGACATAATCCAACAACATTCCATATTATTATTATTTATTGAATTTTTTTTCTAACTGATCTGATATCTTTTGTGATCAGATTCAATATATAATAATTGTTTCTTTCTCAGGATATATTCCAAATTCTTTTATTGTTTCACAACAATTTTGTATTTCACTACATGATTTTCATTACATGATTTTCAACCTAGTCAATCATTTTCATGGATGTTTTTGTTTTTGGATTGGTCCACGTTAATGAATATTCAGACAATGGAAGTCCGAAATCAAAATAATCAAATTACTTTGCTATTAAAAATTAAAACACCGTTTGAATGTATGTTTATACAGGTATTCAATTACTCAAAAAATTTGCATCTGTACTCAACTAAAGAGAATCCCGAATGGTTTTGTAGTTTATACATAGGGCGTTGAAAATTTTGACAGTATTTTTGAAAGCCCTAAAAAAATGTGATGTCTCTTCACAGTGTGGAAAATGGGGATTTTATAAATCTGAAGTAAGAATATCAAGAGCATCTATTACTCTCTTACTGAATGTTTTAACCGCCAAAGATACTTTCATTTCCTCCTTGAACAATTGCAGATATCTCCCCCTTAATATAATTGCAGTATGAAGATCTACAATTTCTTGAACATCACTTAATTTCTCTAGGAAACACTACGTTTTCCAATAATTTGTAAGTACCCACTCAATTTATAACCCATTGAAGCATAACGCAGATGTCCACAAAATCATACATATTCAAATAAATTAATTCGGACGAATTAGTTTATTCGAATATGAATATGCTAATTATGAGCATTAAGACAAATTATATTCTGATTTGAGCATTAGGACAGTTTTTTCTGCGTTATTAACGTAAAAATATCGAGAATACATTTCTTTACTTGAATGAATTCACAAAGGTATGTCTTGTATGTATTTTGCATACTCTAGATGGCGCTAGTGTACTATTAATACCCTAGTGTCTTCGTGTATAGCGAATATAGACTGTTGACAGATTTGAAGTCACTAGCATATATTGCACTGACGAAAAGCAATCAGTTTTGAAGGTGCGCATGTCTGCAATTTGCCTCTGTGATCAACAAAATTTTGTCGAGTTTGTTTTAGTATAGAATGATTATACAGATGTATGTAACAATGTTTCGATTTCTATTATAATACCATAGTTCAAACTTCTTATTAATGATTAAATCATACATATTTTAATTCGTCACAGGATGGGTGAACTGAGGATTCATATTATTCAAATTTTTCAGGTGAGCTTCGGATTTTTGATATGCAGTAATATTTATAGGTGTAGCAGCAAACGTCATTGAGCCTTCCTATTCCAGTTTCTGAATAAGATGAGGTAATATTTGTCTTCTCTGAAGCATCATAAATAAATACTAACTCATATACATATTTTAATATTACGATGAAAGACAAAATTGTTTACTACTTTCGTAGTTCACCGATGGTTAATCGGAGGAACGTTAGAGCGGGATAGGTTTGAAGATACAAGAATCTCTCTATCTAGATCTATGCAGCTAGAGAAATTCTTGTACCTTCGAACCTTTCCCTCTCTAGCGTTCCTCCGATTAACCATCGGTGAACTACGACAATTGTATACCATTTTTACTTTCATCATAGTATTAGAATATGTATATACGTTCTTATTCATTATTGTACATATGACGCGCAGTCTTTTCGGAATAATTCTCTGAAGCAGTTATCTGATTGATGAAAAATTAAGAAGCACGGATTTTCCAATGACTCATCAGATAATTTAACATAAGAACTCACACATGTTCAGCTTCCTAGACCCCATTTCTTTCAATCGGTATTCCAAAATCAATAAAGTCGTATGGTTTGTAACCATCCGATTCAGCTTTACCTTCTATTGATATTGCATAAAAGCTTACACCACAATTGATTTTTAACCATCTTCTACTGTAATATATACTATCAGTTGTATGGAATTTATATTCTCTTTCATGAACCCTGGTTATACATGCACAGCTCAATACTATAAGGAAATTGTTTTCACGTCTAGAAGAACTTTTTTGATAGTAGTTCTTACGTAATTATACGCCTTCTTCGAATATCAACTTAATGTCAATACAAACATCCTTAATTCTGGAGGAAGTTTTCCTCCTCTAGATCTTCTCAACAAACGCTTAGTTTGTGCCTAAGATGAAAAAATTTTTGGAATTTAAAACAAAACACATAATATGCATTTTAGATATTTTTTTGTTGAAGTGAAATTTCAGCAGATAATATTTTAGTAAAAAATACCATTTAGCAATTTAGCTTTCAGATAATGATTTTTTTTATATGCTGTGTGAAAGCAGGTTAGTCTAACAGAGAGTAGGTCATTAATCATGATCCTGTGCATTTGAGAAGTTTTTGTACAGAGGAGCCAAAATTTATGTTGAATATCATGAATTCATAGTTTTTTCAGTGTGAAGCCACCGACATATCAAAAACCGAAATAAAAAAATTAAGAAAAGAATAAATGTCCTACTATCACAAATAATATTTTAGGCTGATGAGATGAAACAAGAAGAATGGAGTCAAAAATCTTTTGAACTGTATCTGCTCAATATCCGGAATTATCAAATCAAAATGAGTGAACGCGGAGGTGTTTCCAAAATTTCAAATCATGTCTCGGTATAGGCTTATTTAGCTACTGATAACTAATATACTGATATTTATTGAATTGTTTCAGCCGTTACTATTTGGTAGTTGATCATAATTAAAACAAATTATAGAAATCACTAGGTTTTACTACCAACAAATTGATATTTTACACATTTATAATTGTGACTCGAGTTTCGGGAATTAACTGAATCTTCAGACAACTGAAGGCTCATCAAGCAGAATAGGGTATTTATGAATAAACAGAGGTAGAAGAAGTAATAAAAACAGGTTGGAAAAGGTTTAAAATGAGAGGACGCTTTACAACTATTAGAATGTCGGCACGTCAAAGAAGATTGGTAAACAGATGTTACTTACATAAGTAACATCTGTTCACCAATTTTTGAGATATTTAAATGAATATCTCAAAAATTTTGGATTCACTTAGATCCGTACAGTCATTCATTATTGTTACATTATTTTTATTGTGAACTAATTTGAAAATTTCAACAGATTCTGAGAAATCAAGTTTTTTCCTTTTGATTCTGCATGTAAAATTTTAAGTTTATCTATTGTCGGAAAAGGATGGCCGTTTACTAAACAATGAATGGCAAAAGTAGAAGTTTGTTTCTTTTCAATGAAATTCATTTTATGTTCGTAGAACCTCGTCTGGCAGGAACGTCGCGTCTGTCCTATATATTTATTACTTCAGGTCGGACAAGATAACTCCATGAACTAACGATTTATGTATGTTTGGAGTTGGGTCCTTTGCATTAAAAAAGACGGATGATAATTTATTTTGTGATTCAGAAGCAATATTAACTAATTAAAACAAATTGTAGAAATTACTGTGTTTTACTACCAATAAAAATATATTTTACAAATTTTCTTGTGACTCGAGTTTCGGGAAATGAACTATTCCATCATCAGACAACTGAACACCTTACAGTGGTACAGAGGTATTCAAACAAAAGAGATAAATATTTTGAATATTTCAATAGATTCTAACACCTAATAGTGGTACAGAGTTTTACAATCGAAACGTGATAAAAACCCGATTAAAAACTTCAGCTTCGCGGTCATTAAATTATAAAATCAATAGCCGCGAACAACGGTTTCAACCCCAATATAATAGATAATCTAATTAGACAGAAAATATCTAAAATAGCTATGAGCCAAATTTATCCCATCATAAAAACTGAAGAAAATAAAAAATTCATTTCTCTATCGTACTTTGGTAGCATAAGTCAAAAAGTAGCCAAGAGTTTTTCAAAATCAGATGTGAATATTGCCTTCAAAACGCAAAACAAGTTAGCATCGATGTTATTTAACGCAAAAGACCCTACTCCAAACATACACAAATCAGGAGTTTATGAGTTATCTTGTTCTACGTGCAGTAATAAATATATAGGACAAACAGGACGTTCCTTCAGGACGAGGTTCAACGAACATAAAATGAGTTTCATAAAAAAAAAACAAAATTCTACTTTTGCCACTCATTGTCTAGAAAACGGTCATTCCTCTCCCACAATAGATAATCTTAAAATTTTACATGTAGAATCAAAAGGAAAGAAACTCGATTATCTAGAATCTGTTGAAATTTTCAAGTAACTTCACAATAACAATAGTGTAAAAATAATGAATGACTGTACGGAGCTATGTAAATCGAAAATATTTGAGATATTCAAAAAGTAACATCTGTTAAAAACCTTTTCAACGAACATAAAATGAATTTAATGAAAACAAAAATTCAACTTTTGCCACTCATTCTTTAGAAACCAGTGATTCCTTTCGACAAAAGAAAATCTTAAGAAAAATTTTACATGTAGATTCAAATGAAAAGAAACTTGATTATTGAAAGTTTCAAATTCGTTCACAATAAAAATAATTCAAAAAACAATGAATGACTGTATGGAGTTATGTAAATCCAAATATTTGAGATGTACAACAAAATAACGTAAAAATAATGAACGACTGTACGGAGCTATGTAACCCCAAAAATTATTTGAGATATTTAAATGGGTACCATCTGTTTAATAACCTTCTTTGTCCTAACAGTGCTACAGTGGTATTTAAACAAAAGTGATAAATATTTTGAATATTTCAACAGATTCTCGGTAACACCTAATAATGGTACAGAGGTTTACAATCGGAACGTGCAGGTATACAACAAAATAATGTAAAAATAATGAATGACTGTACGGAGCTATATGAACGCAAAAATTATTTGAGATATTTAAATAGGTACCATCTGTTTAACAACCTTCTTTGTCGATTGCCGACATTCCGATATCTGTTAGAAGGCCCCTCTTTTTTAACCGGGTTTTTATCACGTTCCGCTTGTGAACCTCTGTACCACTATTAGGTGTTAGAATCTATTGAAATATTCAAAATATTCATCACTTTTGTTGAATACCTCTGTACCACTGTTAGGTCTTCAGTTGTCTGATGATGGGATAGTTCATTTCCCGAAACTCGAGTCACAAGAAAATGTGTAAAATGTATTTTTATTGGTAGTAAAACACAGTAATTTCTACAATTTGTTTTAATTATGATCAACTACCAAACAGTAACGGCTGAAACAATTCAGTAGCAATATTAACATCTAATTTTGAAAAACTCTGGCCACTTTTTAACTTGTGCTACCGAAGTACTATGAAGAAATGAATTTTTCATTTTCTTTAGTTTTTATTATGGGATAAATTTTGTTTATAGCTATTTTAAATTGTTTCTGTCGAATTAGATTATCTATTATAATGGGGTTGAAACTGTTCTTCGCGGCTATGGATTCAATAGTTTGGACTTCTGCTTCGCGGTTAATTTTGATAAGGGTAATGCGAAAGCTCTATGGATCATCGATTGATATGCTGACTTTTTCTGTGAATATGGGTGATTAGAGTTGATAGGAATACATATATCAGTGGATGTGGGTTTTCTGAACACGTCAAATTCTAATTTACTATTCGAGTATGATACCGAGAGGTCTAAAAATGTAATTTTATTGTTTGCTTCTTTTTCTAATTTGAATTTAATTTTTCGGTGAATATTATTTAAGATATTCAAAAATTTACTCAGTTGTCTGGATGTTCCGGAAATACACGTGAGTATATCGTCTACGTATCTGTACCAGAAATGAATATTCACGGGTATTTCTGAATTGAAGATCTTACTTTCTATTTCGGTCATAAATATATCTGCAAGGAGTGGACTCAGTAGTGAGCCCATAGCTAGGCCGTTTAATTGTTCGTTTATTTTATTGTTAAAATGAAAATAATTTTTAAGCATTGTTCTAAACAGGTGATGAAATCACTGTGTATCACGGGATTTGCATGTGATTTTTCAAGAATTTCTGAAGCTAAATGTCTCGGTATGTTTGAAAATCTTGTCTAGATCGAGGCATACTAGGTAGAAATTATTTGGTGAAGTGAAATTTTTTAATGTCGCTGTTGATTCTGTGGAATTTTTTATTTCGGACTGAAATTAGTAAGTTTCTCAAAAACTCCAGTTAATTCTTTTTCTTTTTTATAGGTAGGGCTACTAATAAGGAAAACAACTGGGCGAATTGGTGAATCTTCTTTGTGAGTTTTTATTAGACCGTAGAGTTTTGGTGGGCTAGGATTCATATTTATGAAATGATGATTTGATTTGAATAAAGAGATGTCTGACAAAGTTTTTTTCAATGAATATTGAATTTTAGTCGTCGGGTGAACGGGAATTTCTACGATATCTTGATTTTCAATGGAATAATTCATTTTCTCTATGTACTTAGAGCTAGAGGATAAATGTGGCTTCTAATTTATCTGCTTTGGTGACATTAAGATCGTCAGATCGAGTTTTTTTTTATGTATTTGATTGTATTCAAATTATTATTGCTAGTTGTATTTCTGTTGTTTCTGAGGGTTTTTTAATTTTTTGAGGTAATTTTATCCATATCATCCGAATATTTAAGTGCAATTGTGGACTCTACTGTAAGATTTTCTTTCACTTTTTTATTTTTAATTGTTGGGGCAAATTGGGCTTCTGACATGTTCATGACGCGGTCATTTAATTTATGTATTATATTTTCTCGTCTTTTAATAAATTGGGGTTTTTGAGTTTTTCTAATGAATTTAGTTTTTTTAACTGTTTAACATATCTAAGAAAAATTAATTTACTAATTTGATCTCTAATTTTATCATCAATAATATCAAATTCTACTGGACGAAGTTTATGGGTCAGTTCTGCATGCAGTACCTTGACAAAATATATGGAAATATATGGACATATTGTATAACATTATGTCTAGGTGCGCATGCTCGGAACGAAACGCCGCTCTTTCAAATATTTATTTATTAATTTTAATTGACAATTTATATTTGATTGGTTTTTTCTACTCCATTTGATATAATATATTGAGTTTTTATTTTATACGACTATTAAATATAAGCAGTGCTTATAAGACATTAATTTATTTCTAAAAGTTTTTGAATAAAATTTTTTGAAATTAAAATTATAGGAGGCTAACAGATTAATAAAACCTGTTTTGATATTCAAATTTTTTCATTTGAAAAAGTTCGTTTATATTATAGATTGAGAACTTTACGTTATCTTAGGGTTACTCAGAATCATGAAATATTGATTTAATTTTCATGTCATCAGACATTCCTCCTCTCTTTCATCATGGTCATAATAGTATTTGAATTTGGATAATTTAGGGAAAATTTCAAAAATATAATTTTCATTTCCATTGAGAATATTTCGTTTAAAGATTAGAGTTATGATACCTCAATCAGATCCTATGAAAAATATTTGTATGAGATGTTGAATTATTGGGCATGACTAATCTATCCGAACTATCTCAGGAGTATCTTAGTGGCTCTGATGTAAGAAAAAGTTGAAGATGGTAGCTTTCGTGGTAATTGTGGCAAATAAAGTAAATTAATTCTTTCATCCCGTTTCGCGGAATTTCCCAGATTTCTGCAGAATTATATTCATGAATATACATGGGTTGAAATTTTTAAATAATTTCTTTTCCACTCGTGAATCGCTGTTCACGAAATCTTCTCTAACTTTATGACATTTTTATTTGAAATAATTTACCGGTTTTTATGTTTCACAATTTTTTCATAATCGACACGTGTTATAATGTTTCACCTAGTGCCAACCACATACTCCATTCATGTTATTATGACATTTAATTGCGTAATTCCGTACCCTAATATTCAACATACAAACTGATTTATTACTAACATATAGATCAATGCAAGAAGAATGTCTATAAATAAATTGTATTTAATACTTACAGTGAGTCGAATAAGCAGTTCGAAAGTAAACCAGGCATTACAAATATGCTCAATGACATAAAACAGTGGGAGAGGTTCTGTGCAATGAATCTCATCTGATTTCCTTTTCTTTTGGCATGCCATTCGGAGACCTTCGTGAGTTTTGGCACAAAACGAAAGTACAGATACACATATGAAGAAAACAGAAGCACCTGCTACCATCTGAAAAAAATATGAATAAACGAAATAAGAACACTTTACATCTCTTATGTCGAAAATTTTTAATTTTTCGAGGCACGGGAACTCAAACATCTATAACAATTCCGACATTATTAATGAAGCACATAATTAAATTTCTACTCTATTTCATTGATATTAATATACGTTTCCCCCACACTATTGAACTCCATCAGAGTACAAGAAAAACAAAACAGTTTACATAATTGAATTCATACATATTCCACTATCTGTTTCACAAACTTTTGAGTTTTAATCATTCATACCAGAATCACGTCCAAACTTAGAAATTTTGTGAAAACGCCAAATTATATGTTTCGGCTCTGATTTTGGCGCCATTATCAAGAAAAATAGTTGAATTTAGTGATTCAACGCTAGGGCCCCAATCTGCTTACACCCCAGGTTGAAAGTTACCTCAAGATATATTAGTATGGAGAGAGTAGAGTGGCAGTCAGTGTGAGTGTGAGTTAAGATCAGTGCATCTCACTTTATTTCATTTTTCGACAATTTTTACTACGTTGACCTAATTTGATTATAATTGATTATTTTCATCAGAAAAGTATATGACATGTATCAAAAAAGTGTATGCTAGAAAATTGCATACACGTGCACAACTTGTGAAGAGAATAGACGAAGCAGCGAGAAGATTGAGAGCAAATTTCAGGCGGAAAATAACAGCTGAAGAAATTTGAAAGAGGGCACGTGCTTTTATGAGGATTGGTGGAGGTCATTTCGAATATAATCTATTAATACATTTTTCAATGAAATTTAGAGTTTGATTGCAATAAAAAAATATTTAATTCCTTACTTTTCTTTCTTTGCTTCTATCCCCTTTCAATTCAAAATCTGCTGAAACAAAACTAGTGCAGCATCCTAACGAAATATTTTGGGAAATGAAGAAGAATAAAATGATGAGAAGGGGTTTTTCACTTGATAGAAGGATTATTACAAACTATCAATATCGAAACAGATTCAATCTGTTAGTCTTCTGCAATTTTAATTTAAAAAACTTTTTGTTCGAAAACTTTTAGAATTATATTAATATCTTATAAGCACTGCTTATATTTTATTGATCGAAAAATCTCAAAATATGTAGCACTTCCTCAAAAACAATTAGAATTCAGTTGAATGTGAAGTTGGACTGATCTTATCTGAATTCTAATTGTTTTTGAGGAAGTGCTACATGTTTGGAGTGTTTTTGAAGTAACTTATTTGAATATTCAAATATATTGAATATTTAAATAAGAAATATTGAATTAGTTTTGAAGAAGTTCTTGAAATTATGTTGTCTATTTTTGAAAGAGATTGAGTTTTCATAAATATAAGATCAGACACAAAACATTTTGTCAGACCACGCCTGTCTGAAGAGTTCAGGTGCACATTCTTAATTTCAACTTACAATTTATATTTGTTGGGTTTTTTTTTCATTCCATTTAATATTGTATGATGAAATTTGATTTTATACGTCTATTAAATACAAGCAGTGCTTATAAGACATTAATTTAATTGTAAAAGTTTTTGAATAATGAATTTATTGTAATTAAAAGTGTAGGAGACTAACAGATTCAATCTGTTTCGATATTCAATGTTTGCAATGAAGAATAAATTTGGCAAGTTATTGAAATAATTTTATCATACATAAATTGTGGAGTTTGCAGGCAAACTGATTTTAGAAATAGACTTTTCTTCATATACCAACTTTCAAATCATACTTATTCTTTTTCAGCATAGTTTTGCTTTTTTTATACATATCAATACTTTTCTGATAAAAATAATCGAAAACTATAATCGAACTTGGTCTACTTAGAAAAAATTGACGAAAAATGTATTAAGGTGAGAAAGTTTTCAAAAAACACAAAAACTCAAATATGTCGGAAACTGTTGATTTTCGGTTATTAATAAATATGGCTTAAACGACAACAAATGAGTAAAACTTACACCTCCTCTAAGGCTCACGTCTAATTTGGAGACACCCTGTAGAGGTTAAGGAAACTGGAACAAAGTATTAAGCCCGATTGAAAACGACGACAAACAGCATCAAATAAAAGAACATCTCTGGTCAAAACAAGGACGTTAAGGATAACATACTCCAGGAAGTAAGTACGCTAAAGGAACAAACACACAGCAAAGACTAATATCGTGAGTTTTTGAGAAATTTCAAAGTGGAAAGACATTGCTAGTAGCCAAATTGTTGGGAATTAGAATTAGAATTTAATTCAGGAATTAATTGAGAATTTAGATAGAGAACATTGATTGACTTCAATGATAACCAAATAAAGACCGAATCAATAAAATATAAATATATACAATTAATAGAAAGTTTTTTATCTGAAAGTGTGAGGTTTTAATTGGAATGTGATTAGTTCTGTTGCCTCAGTTCATTAGGCGACCTGGACTCCGTCCGGAGCAATAGTGTAATCAAAAAACTTCTTATTAATAGATAACGAGGGGAAGACAGAAGACAAGGAATGAGATTTCCTAAAGAGCAGAAAAAATTTGAATAATTCCTTCAAAATATGTATTTATTGATATATAAATTTATATATATATAATAAAGTTGGTTTTTCTCAGAAGATTGGATACCACAAGCCAAACAAAAAATTTATATTAATATTAAAAAGACGTTTCGTCCTCGGTTGAGGACATTCTCAATTTTATTGAAACACAAATTGAAATTATCTCAGTCATATGACCTTTCCAGGCAGAAAATTAGTATTATTTCGAAATCTAAATATCAAGAATCAATCTACCTGCCACTGGTATGCAACATCGTCTGTGTGTTAGTTCACAATAATTTGAAATTAACCAGAAAATAAGAAAAAATTCCGAATAACAATAACTTCGAAATCAAGAGAAATGAATTGCTTGATAATGAATCCAGAAAAAATATTTTGACTCCAAACCTACCTTTGAAAATTCAAAGATAGCAAGATATTACCTAGAACATGCACGCAAAAAATTCATAATAAAATAATAATCCTTAACATCAATACGAATTAATGTCCAACGTAGCGCTAAATAACAATTCAGCGCTCTACAATATCGTCAGTCTCGGGCATAATACAGTTTGCGCTCTTTCAGGAAACCACAGCTGTTCACAGTCTGCTTACGTATCGATCAAACAGAAAAAAACCATCTTCGCCTTCTACTATTATGAATTCCAAGAACGAATGCAAGATAATTAGGCAAAGTGAACAAATCCACGTTGTCAGATGTACTGGATGCCAAGTGAACCGTTGTTTCGATAGCCCCATGGTATACAAAGTATACACGAAATCGACCCGAGCGCCACCATGATAAAACTCAGTGAACATAAAATATCCACGGCAGTCGAGATAGGTCAAAAAAGCGTCAATTTGGCATACTGCTGAAAATTAGCGCAAACGATAAAAGATGTTCCCTTATATCATTTCCCGATGTATCTTCGTGTTGGTAAGTTGGCATCCGTATACTGGATGCCACCTTACCTCGGATGCCATCTATACCGGTAATTTTACATGGGGGGATGCAGCCTTGTATGCTGGATATATATATATATATATATATATATACAACTGAAATTTTCTTGAATCCTTGTGATGTACCTAAGGAGAAAATTATTATTATCCCGAAGTCAAATAGTAAATCAATGATAACGAATATAATAGATATTAAAAAACACACTAGTTTTTATTCTATGTAATACTTTGGCGATCGATTTCGGTTCAATCAACCATCATTAGACCAGCTGAAAGTACATACGATAGATTTACACAAATCAGAAAATTTACAAAATATACAATGTGAGTCAAAGTATGTGTTAAAATTAATTTAAGGTTAGAGTATGCTATCGACAATCAAGTACCTACCGATATAGAGACAATTTCAGTATAATCTTTTTATTCATTTATTGTTTTAATGCTCAGACTTTTATTTATATACCTTCCTTTTTTTTCAATGTGGAAAAATTCTTTCGAATTATCTTCGTGAAAAGCTGCCAATGAGATACAATAAACGTAAACAGAAGCGGGAGAAGGATGAAGTTGTCAGTTGTCGTTTGTCATATTGGGGAGACGGGATGTTTGAAGGATCTGCCTCATTGGCGGGAGTTTATGAGTTTGAATATATTATTGTTTCTATTATTAAAATCTGAAAGTTCGTTCAATAAAGACGGACTTTCGTTATGTCTTAAGATCTCATGTTATTCAAGCAATATCATTTTATGGGAGTTATGTTCTCTATGTAAAATCGTCACATTGTCAAAGTTGGTGTTATGATTTGAGTCGTTCAGGTGATATCAACTTCATCCACTTTGAAAAAAAAATAAAAGTCTGAGCATTAAAACAATAAATGAATAAAAAGGTTATACTGAAATTTCCTTTATAACGGTAGGTACTCGATTGCATACTCTAACCTTAAATTAATTTTAACACATACTTTGTCTTATATTGTATATTTTTAAAATTTCCTGAATTGTGTAAATCTATTGTATATGCTTTCAGCTGGCCTGATGATAGTTGTAAATTGAATCGAAATCGATCGCCATAGAATTACCTAGAATGAAAACTAGTGTGTTTTTAATACCTATTATATTCGTTAAAACTCAAATCTACCATGGAAGCATTCATTGCAAAAAATAAATCCATGATGTATTTTCACTGGTACGCAGTATCGTCTATGTGTTAGTCATCATTGCATGGATGACGCCGTCCGGCGTGAAATATCGGTGTTTTCAATATTTCCGTCAGATATCTCCGTATGTGCTACAAAAAAAAACACCAACAGTTATAGGTGGTCGCGAATACAATAAGTGATGATGAAAAACTGTTCCTTGCAAGATTGTTAGATTTTAAGCCTTTATCTTTATATTATAGTGTGATAAATCTGGCTCAGATTCCTAATATCGGTGCTATCATTCATGGCATTTTTGTTTTTCTTCATATATATATATATATCATCTCCTTTGTGTTCCCTTTGTCAATATTATTCTCGTATGCATTAATCTTCGCATTTTCGAAGTCTGGATTGTCGTTATCTGTTATCATATGTTTATTTTGTGCTGTGTTAGAGTTTTTCATGTATTTGTGCCTGTTTAATCTGTTGTTTAAAAAATATGAAAATCAAAACAGATTTAATCTGTTGTCTTCTACAATTTTAATTTCAAAAAATTCTTTGAAGAAACTTTAAGAATTAAATTAATGTCTTTATAAGCACTGCTCATATTTAATAGACGTCAAAATTCATCATATGTATGATGAATTTTGACGTCTATTAAATATGAGCAGTGCTTATAAAGACATTAATTTAATTCTTAAAGTTTCTTCAAAGAATTTTTTGAAATTAAAATTGTAGAAGACAACAGATTAAATCTGTTTTGATTTTCATATTTTGTAATAATCCTTCTATCAAGTAAAAAACCGTTCCTTCTTATTTTATGCTGTTTAAAAGTTGTGATGTCATTCCTATATATATTTTCCCACAATCGTTGCACGGTATACTGTAATTAAGTTGGATTGTTTCATAGGTGGTATTTCACTCTTTATTGGCGTAAAAAATTTCTTCAGTGTACTATTTGTTTTATGGCATATTTGAATATTTCTTTAAGAATTTTACTTATATTTTCAGATAAGTTTTGTACATAAGGAATTGAGATGTATTTTTCTCTTGAGTATCTTTCCCGTTTCTCATCCTGTTGTACTTGTTGAACCTGTGCGTTCTTTGTTTAATGATCTTGTTGACTAGATCTATCGGTTAGTTGTTATCGGTTAATATTCTCCTAACTTTGTTTAGTGTTTCTATTCGTAAACATGGGCTAGTTAGGGTAATTGCACGGTCTGTTATGCCTATTATGACACTTCGATTTTGGCAGAAAGGATGATCTGATAAAAAGTTTAGATATCTGCCTGACCAGGTTGTCCTTGTACACCATTGTGTGAGTATGATATTATCACTTCTAATGAGGGTTAAATCTGGGAAATTGATTTAGTTGTTATTTTCTTTTTCTATTGATTGTATCTCATCATGAAAACTATTGAACTCACTTAATATTTCATCCGCCTTGCCTTGGGGAACAGCCATGATGCAATTGTCTACGTATCTTCTGTAAAATAATAATTCAACCTTCAATTTTTGGATTTTAAGTTCATTCACTAATTCCATCACCAGTTGAGCAATAAGGCATGAGATTAGTCAGCCCATGGCACATCCATCTATTTGTTGGTAAAATCACTTTTCTATTGAAAATAATTTGTTGATAGTGCTAGTTCGACCGCATTGAAAAATTCTCCATAATGTTGAGAAGTGTATTCCTGCAGTTCAGTCCACTTTCTGCTCAATGCATCCTTTACAAGATGGTTGGGGATGTTAGCAAATAGGGAAACTATCAGGTGAAATTCTTTGAAAAAAAAGCTATCCTTTATGTTAAACTCATTTTTTCCTGTTATTTCAGAAATGCTGTCAGCTAAATAAAAGGATAGATTATAGAATGGGAACTGGATACCGGAAACTATTGGTCTCAGAGAAATATTCTCTTTATGGAGTTTAGGTGAACCGTAAATTTTGGGAGATGTAGCATTATTTATTTTCAACCGTTTTTCTGCGTCAAGAGATATATTTTTTTCCTGCCACTTTGTTATCAGTTTGTTGTTTTGTATCTGGTATTTGTTACTTGGATCTTATTTGAGCTTATTGTAGGCATTGTCTTCCTGTAAGAGTTGCAACATTTTTTCTTCATAATCAACTTTATTTATAATAACTGTTTTATTACTTTCATCAGGTTTTAAAACGACGAGCTCAGGATAAGTGTTAAGAAATGTCCTGGTCTTATTAATATTTTTAACTATTACCTTTTGAGTATTATTACTATGGTGTTTGTTATTTTTGATTTTTTCTTTATGGCTATTCACAGTTTTTACTACTTCATTTCTAATTTCATTTTTGTCGTCTTCACAAAAATTTTTTATATTGACTTCAGTGTTGGCGATGATATCATTAACGGTAATTTTCTCCACCTTTGTGATTAGTAGAGCAAACTTTTCACCATAGGCCAAAACATTTTTAACATCATCTGGCATCAGTTAGCGAAAGGTTAGCAATCTAGTTTGACATATCTACAAAATTTTCATTGTTTTGTTCTCTACTGATAAATTGCTGATTTTATTTATATTATGTTTTTTTTCTGTTCTAAGAACAGTTTTTCGTTCTTATTTTTTTCAAGTTTGATAAAATCCTAAACTATATGGTGGGGTATGAATTTCATGAGATCAACAATTTTATCACCAATTACCCGATTCGTGCAATTAATAATTTGAGTTGAATTTTATTAAGATATTCAAGATTTGTTTTTTAAACTTATTGATGCAAGCATGTAATTTTCTGCAAAGGTACATAACTGTCGATCTAACAAGAAAAAGACTAAAGTTAAGAAAGACAGGAAAAACGTCCATATCCTTGCATCTGAGGAGGAATATTCTACGGTTCTTTTGTCTGCTAATTTTTAGTTTAAGCCTTGATATCTTCTTGAAGCAAAGTACAGTTGAAGTTCCAAGTCTTAACGCTGTATGATAATATGAAGATCACAATCAGTTCCAAAATGAATAAATATAACCCTGTATAATTTTCCTTCTTGACAATTCGCAACTTCATTGTATCTTGTGGCATTTACATACTTGCATTTTTCAGATAAGAATATAATACAAAAGATTGTACTTCAATATTGTAATGCCAGTATTATCCTTGGAATTCGCTCATACGTTAAGCTCTTCATTGTGAATTTCTAGATAAAGACCTTTTGAAAAATGGTACTTTATCCTTTGAAAATATAATTGGAGACAAGTACAGGATTTGTGCTGGTCTTAAAAAAGAGTTTTTGAACGACACCACGAATACTAAATACATTGAAGTAAAACGCAGCCTGGGAAACACATTATTAGCCATAAAATAGTACATTTTCAGACAGAAATAATATTGTTCACACATCAGCGAAATACAGATACTGAAAATAAAGCCGAATTATGACACTTCAAAATGAAGGCGTTGCAAGATGAAACAATGGAATAATAAACTAGTAGCACGGTATCTTATCAATACCGCACGAACTTATTTTCACATCGAATAACGCTCTTTTACATTCACTTATTTAAATTTTATATCATCAATTAAACACCTTGAGTTATTTTGAACATTTAAGCAGGAAAATAAAAAATTGTTCTAACAAATTCAACTTAAAAACGGCAAACGGCGGGTTGTGATTATCTTTGAACTAATGTATTGAACGCAAAACCCAGAAAAAAAAAATTTAAAATATTCGGGAGTCCAATAAAATCAATTTTGATTGATGACTAACTACATAAAAAAGTGGGTAATCTTTGAACATATTAGAGCTGTCAGTCGCTATATAGATAGTAACAACATGAGGACCCTCCATAAATGTCACAAAGTATATAATATCTGTTTCTGGAATTGCTTGGAACTAGAAAAAGGTCATTAAGATCGCAATCAATCATACATTCCCCACCTCTCAGTATGCAACCCCACCATGCTCACTCCTCAATAGGTAACCACGCCCCGCTCTTCCCATAGTAGGATGGCCCATATATCTCAATTCATATTATGATCCGTTACCCTTGACAATGATATAATGATCGAAATGTATCGCGTTGCACGTTCGTAGTGAAAAATGTCGAGAATTCATTAAAATGTGGTGTTTGATTCTCCAACATAAAAGGGATTCTCCTGAATTAGATTAGTTTTCAATATTTCATAGCAGATCACTCTAGACGATGCTGAGCTACAAGTACAATTATTAGGCTAATAGTTAGAGAGTTCAATTTCTCAGAAATTCAAGAATCGACAAGTTATGAGCTTGATTACTATATTAATAATAATCGCAATAATTTTTGGGCCACAGACATTAAACGACAACAGTGATTAGTATAAGGATAATTATGTGATAATCTTGGACAACAGCAGCCGCATGCGACTATATTGACAACTACCGTATAAGACTGATATTAATTGATACATGTGTTACAGGTTATTTAAAAACTTAACAGTAAATGTCACTTTCTGAAAAAACGAGGAAAAATAACAGAATTGGTTGAAAATTAGAATTGTGAGTTAACTCAAAGGGTAAACTGCTATATCGAGGTTATAGTTTTCGTAGAGTAGAAATTTTGAGATCAGCCTGCTAACAGATAGAGAGATAATAATCGTGGATTAGAATAGAAATTAAATATTCTATTCTAATATTCTTCATGCTAATACATGCGGTAGAATGTTAGTAGAATTAGTAAATAATTACATTTCTATGATGCACGTTTGTTGGTGGTACCTTCGCGCTGCTGGAGGAATAAGGTTCATCAAAAAGAGCCCAGATTTTAGGCTTAAGTTGCTGCCAATATGACATGGTCCCTGCATGGTAGGCTTCTTCATAGCCAAACATACGAGCAATCTCCTCTTCGCTTGGTTTTGCTGCATCGATATCAAGCTTATCAAGAATAGCCAGGGTTGCCTAAAATAAATACATGAAATTTAAATATTTGTATTATAAATATGTATTTCGGTTGAATATCAATAACTTCAGGTTACTGAAACCATACAAAAGACATTGTGTCAGAATCTTTTCAGTAAAGTATTCTTGTTGTTAAATGAAGATCATAATCCTTATTTCTCACATGAAGTTTAGTATCGTGAATATTTCGGTTGGATCAAGAAATATTGTTCACTTTATTGCAATATATATATTTGTATTATATATATATATATATATATATATATATATATATATATATATTAATTTTACTATTATTATTATTATCCTGATACTCCTAGATCTTCTGTGAAGATCCCTTAGAAGCTTTTTAAGCTTGTGCGAGTTAGAAGTTCAGTTGTGTTCTGTGTAGGCTTTGTTACTGCGATCCTGCGCCACTTTAGGTCACAGCACTGTTAATTTTTGACCCAACAGTGAAATGGTGGCAGACACCCGTCCATTCCTTTTATATATATATATATATCTATATCTATATATATATATATATATATATATATATATATATATATATATATATATATATATATATATATATATATCTATATATATATATATATATATATATCTATATCTATATATATATATATATATATATATATATATATATATATATATATATATATATAGGTATATTATATATATATATATATATAACTATATGTAGTGGTGAACAATATTTCTTGATCCAACCGAATATAAAAATTTATATATATATATATATATATATATATATATATATATATATATATATATATATTATATATATATATATATTATATAAATATATATATATATATATATATATATATATATATATATATATATATATATATATATATATATATATACATATATATATATATAAAAGGAATGGACGGGTATCTGCCACCATTTCACTGTTGGGTCAAAAATTAACAGTGCTGTGACCTAAAGTGGCGCAGGATCGCAGTAACAAAGCCTACACAGAACACAACTGAACTTCTAACTCGCACAAGCTTAAAAAGCTTCTAAGGGATCTTCACAGAAGATCTAGGAGTATCAGGATAATAATAATAATAGTAAAATTGGTATGTCTTAGGATTTTGGATTCCACAAATAAAATCAAAAAGTACTATGAATATTAAAAAGAGGTTTCGTCCTCGGTTGAGGACATTCTCAATTTTATAAGTATACAAATTGAAATTCTCTCAGTGTCATGTGACCATTCTGAAAAAAGATATTGCAATCATTAAAATATATAATATAGGACTAAGAGGTGACGTACCCAAGCAGAAAATTAGTATTATTTAGTAGATCAATATGCAGAAACAATCTACCTTCCACTGGTATGCAGCATCGTCTACGTATTGGTTCACAATAATTCTCGAATGACGTGGTCTGACGTGAAATATCAGGTGTTCAATATTTTCGTTGGATATCTCCGTACGTATTTCAAAGGAAAACATCAGTGGTTATAAAGGTGGTCGCAAACATAACGATTGGTGATGGAATATTTTTTAAAAAATGTTAGGTCTTGTATCTACATTTAGAATTTTTCTCTATAGGATGGTGTTATATATAGGTTTCTTATATCTGTTCTGTCATTCATGGCATTTTTGTTTTTTTATGTATAAATCATTTCCTTTATGCTTCTTCTATCGTTATTAGTTTCAAAAGCAAAAAACTTCGTATTTTGGAAGTCTGGGTTGTGGTCATCTGTTAAAATATGTTTGTTATGTGCTGTGCTTGAGTTTTTCATGTATTTGTGCCTATTCAGTCTAGTGTTCAACAATTGTGATGTCATGCCTATATATACTTTCTCACAATCGTTGCAGGGAATACTGTAAATCAAATTTGACTTTTTCATTGGTGGAATTTCTCTTTTTAGTGGAGTAAATAGTTTTTTCAAATTATTATGCGTTTTATGGCATACCTTCAAATTATGTACTTGCAGAATGTTAGTTATATTTTCTGATGGGTTTCGTACATACGGAATGGAGATGTATTTTTTATTTTGAATTTCTTTCCTGTTTCTTGTTCTGTTGTAAATCTTGTGCGTTCTTTGTTTGATAATCTTGTTCACTAAATAAATAGGGTAGTTGTTGTTAATTAAAATTCCCCTAACTCTGTTCAGTGTGTCTGTTCTCATAGATGGGCTGGTTAGGGCAATTGCACGGTCTGTTATGCCAATTGTGACACTTTGTTTTTGGCTAAAAGGATGTTCGGATGAAAAGTTCATCACAAGTCATAAAAACTCTAGGTGTTTATTGGACTTTGCCGCTAAAAAAGCCAATAAGGAAAAATAATCAGTAATGAAGAAGCCACATCGTGGTGAAACAATTGTTGTAGTAGTACAAACATTTTTGTGGAAATAAATTTCTGTCTCATATACCTTTTTTTAATTTCTCAATCATAAGTTCCTCTACCATGTCCATCACTAGTAGTGCAACAGGGCTTGAGATTGGCGAGCCCATGGCACATCCATCTAATTGTTGGTAAAAATTACTTTCATATTGAAAATAATTTGGTGATAACATTAGTTCGACCGCACTGACGAATTTTTTATAGGGTAAAGAGGTGTGTTCGCTTAGTTCAGTCCATTTCGTGCTTAACGCTTGCCCCACAAGTTGATTGGGTATGTTGGTATATAGGGATACTACATCTAAGGAAATTAACACATAATTATTAGGTATAGTGAATGTGTTTATAAATTCTTTGAATGAAAAGCTGTCCTTAATGTAATGTTCATTTTTTCCTATTATTTTAGATATACTGTTGGGAAGATGCATAGATAGATTGTGGAATGGAGACTGAACACAAGAAACAATTGGTCTCAATGGGATATTTTCCTTATGGAGCTTTGGTAAACCATAAATTTTAGGAGATGTAGCATTATTCATTTTCAACAGTTTCTCCACGGAAAAACTGTTGAAAATAAATATAGCTACAACCCCTAAAATTTATGGTTTACCTAAACTCCATAAGGAGAATACCCCACTGAGACCAATCGTTTCTTGTCTTGAGACTCCATTCTACAATCTATCTAAGTATCTTGCTAACAGTATATCTCAAATAATAGGTAAATACGAACATTACATTAAGGACAGCTTTTCATTTGAAGAATTTACGAACAAAGTCACTATACCTGATAATTATGTGTTAATTTCCTTAGAAGTAGTATCCCTATATACCAACATACCCAATCAACTTGTGGGGCAAGCGTTAAGCACGAAATGGACTGAACTAAGCGAACACACCTCTTTACCCTATAAAAAATTCGTCAGTGCTGTCGAACTAATGTTGTCACCAAATTATTTTTAATATGAAAGTAATTTTTACCAACAAATAGATGGATGTGCCATGGGCTCGCCAATCTCAAGCCCTGTTGCACTACTAGTGATGGACAGGGTAGAGGAACTTATGATTGAGAAATTAAAAAAAGGTATATGAGACAGTAATTTATTTCCACAAAAATGTTTGTACTACTACAACAATTGTTTCAACACGATGTGGCTTCTTCATTACTGATTATTTTTCCTTAAAAGGTCAATGTCAATGAATTTAAATAAACCTTAAAATAACTCACACTGTTCTATGATTTTGTTAGAACAAAGATCAATCTTGAATTATATAGTTGATCTGTATTTCGAAAGCTTAAGTCTTTTAACACGTGAGAGATATAAGTTAGGTTTTTGATTTTGATATTTGGGATATTAAATGAGGACTGAAGACGGGATTGTCTAGAACTATATTTGTTTTTTGAAGATATAATGCACATTTTTTAGAGATTTTTGAAATAATTTATTCGAATATTTAAATATATTAAATATTTCAAATAAATTATATTCTTTGAGAAGTCCTTTAAGTGTGTTCCTGTTTTTAAAAGGCAATTGGTGTTCTTAAAGAAACAAAATTTTGTCTCCTTTAAATATTTATTTATTATCTGTAATTACTTTCGTATATCTGTTGGGTTATTTATTCCATTTGACATTATATATTGAGTTTTGATTATATACGTCTATTAAATGTAAGCGGTGCTTGTGTAGACATAAATTTATTCCTAAAAGTTTTTTGAATAAAAATTTTTTTGAAATTAAAATTGTAGAAGATAAACATATTTCAATTTGTTTTAATATTCAAATTTATTGATATAAATTAACTTTTCCAAAAATTGCCTTATCTTCTTTCGAGTATCTGGTTGAGAAAAATACCTAATGGAAATTAAATTGTCATTTATAGGTCGTATTGTTTCCTACAATATGTCCTAAATATTTGACTTCTTCTGCAAAATTACACTTGATAAATTTAAGTCTGAATCCTTCATGACACTCTCCACATTCAAGAGACTTTTCACATGTTCCATATGTTGGTCAAATGTTGAAGAAAATATTAGAATATCATCTATATAATTTAGGCAGAATAAATTCAGGTTATATTTTCTGATAATATTATTCAATATACGTTGAAATATGACCGGGGATGTTTTAAGTCCAAAAGGTAAACATTTCCATTGCCAGTGGCCATTCTGTGTCACAAAGCAGTCTTATATCTATCTAATGTAAAGAATTTTGCACTTCGGGTCTTGGCTAAGATTTCATTCAATTAATGGAAAAGGCTGTGGTGCGGGAACAATTGATTTATTGAGTTCACGAAAATCGACACAAAATCTGGTTTCAAACCCTTCATCTCCCTTATATACATACTAAAGTGACTGGTGATGCAAAAGGTGAAGATGACTCCTCAATCAGATTCGCTTTCAACAATCTTCCTATTTAGAATTTTATCGTTTTTGATCCTCCATTGAGCATCTGTATGTTTTTTTTGCTATAAATTTGTGTTCTAAAACTTTTATATGTGCATCATTATTTTGCACCTGACCAATATCAAACTTGTGTTTTGCAAAAATATGGTCATATTTATTTTTTAAAACTTCAATTTTATTCCTCTGATTTGTTTCCAAATGGTATAATTTTGCTTCGAGAACTTCTGTTGGTATTCCTTCATTGAAATTGATGTTGTAATCACCGTTGTCATTATTATTATTATCATAGACACAATCGATCTTTCTCTCTTCATTCATATCTAATCTTTGATAAATATTCAAATCAAAATCTTGTTTTAATTTAAAATTGGAAATAGAATTTAGTCCGAGTAGAATATCATACTTAATTTTTTTTATACAAAAAGTATAACTTTTTTTTGATATTATTCATTCTCACTTTTGTAATTATTTTTCCTGAAAATTTTGCCCTGCCACTGACTTTTTTGAATGTGTTTCTATTATCTTGAATGTGTAGACATAACTTTTCTGCTACTTTGGAATTCAGAAGACTAACATTTGAGCCCGAATCATAAGTTCCACATAAATCTTTATTATTTATAAACAGCTTCAATTTCATTAATTGCAGCAGTCTTAGTTTTTTTGGTTTGAAATGTCCTCATTCAATTCATCCTGTACCTCACCATTCTTTACCGTTCTTATGTTACCGGGTACTTTCTTTTGTTCAAAATTATTGGATTTATTCCTTAGCCGACATAAAGTCTCCGGATGAAATCTACCTGAGAAACCATTCTTCTCACAATTTGAGCATGGTTCCTTCTTAACTGGTTTTCTATTTGTTTGTGAATAGGAAGGAATTTGTTCGGCAGATTTATTCATTCTATGATTTTCTTCATTTCTATCGTTGTCATATTTGTTTGGACTTTCTAACTTTCGCAACTTACTCAATAATTTCTCGAAAGTTTTTACATTTGATCGATCAACTCTATCTTGTAAAATATTTGGCAAACTTGTTGCAAGTGAATCAATTAATATTTCAGTGGAAAAATGATTTCGGAGATTCAACAACAATTTTTTTTTCTGAAAGCGTAGTCAACTAAACTTCCTCCTATGTAACTAAATGCATACGCCTCTCTATGTTTATGCCAACTCGTTTCACAAAAACTCTCTAAGCAGTTATTTTTCCATATTTAAAAACTTTTGTCTAAACCTAATGTAATTAATTTGGAATCAAACCATTCTTTCGCTATTCCATCCAGAAACAACCATAAAATCAAAATTTTGTCTCTATCTTCTTCTACTGCACAGCGCGTGCATTCAGTCTCAAATTTTTTCAACCATAAATTCACTGAAACACTCTTACCATCAAAATTATTCAGCACAAAATCCTCCTTATTCTCTTGAAATCCTTTTTATTCTCCTTGCTTTTTCTTGAAAGTTCTACCGTATCCTGCGTGTTTGGTGATTCTTGTCCAAATACTGTTCTCACGTATGTGGGTGAATAAATCAGTTGTAAATATTCATTCTTAAACATCACATCTTCTTCGGCATCAAAATATATTTATTTCAATTCCGGAGTTAATGAAATGACACGCGTATGAAATGAACTTCTTACTTTAATCTATTTCAAGATATTCTTCACCTTCGGTAGAGCCAAAAGTTCATGATGGTCAGATATATCCTGGTATTTCATAATATGCATTTTTCGTTTCCGTAGTTTGGATCCATTTAAATTTGTATGTATTTTGCTTCTTATCAGTCTTGGATGCTTCCAAAGCGATGAAAATCTTCATGAATGTCGTCATTATAGCTTACGTTTTTGATTTATAACCATGTAATCAATTCTTATTTCTATAATTAAAGAAATAGACGATTTGATGTCATGATTCTGAAAGAATTTATTTTCTGTTGTTTGAACTATAACATAATAACATACACAAAAAAAATGATAACATACAAAGAAATTAAAAGAGAGAAAATAAAAAGAGATGAAAAAAATAGCTTACTGAAAGAAATAAAAAACAATGTTATTTCTTCGGGTTTCTCAATTCACACTTCTAACAGCTGACTAAATATAACATGAGGTAGGTTTAGTTAGAATCTTAGACATAGAACATCGATCATAAAACATAGAATATAGAAGTTACAAAGTTTTTTCTATTATTATAATATTTCGCTTCGACACCTGGGCCATTAGCGGTTTTGGTACAATATAATTTTACATTTTACTTACAAATTCAGTTATATTATGACAAAAAATTTGATGATGAATCAAATTATTCTGCTATATCTTGGCTCCAATTGCTGTGAGAAATAATATTGTGTTGAAAGCTTATGGTCTGAAGATGTTAAGGCATCATACATTTTGGAGCTAACTGCATTGGATTTCCTTTGGTTTTCATGAAAACCAAAGGATATACTAACGGATTGCTCGCTATATGTAGCGAGCAATCCGTTAGTATATGCTTTACTGTTACTTGGACGTTACATGCATTGCATTGTGGTGGGGGTTCTTTCTTCAATAATTATTAGTGTGTGAATCGTTTATGGCCAATTCGAAGTCTTCTCAGTGTCACAAGTTCATTTCTTCTCATTTTGATGGGATAGAATTTGGCGGTAGAGTGGTCAGTGTAGGAGAGTTTCGATCTTTTTTGGTGGAATACAGTTGCCCATTTCAGTCTTATTTCATTTTTATATTTAGTGCTAAGGTCTTAGGTAGTAATGATTTCTTCAGGTTGTCCCTCAGATATTGCTGTCTTTGCATATGTGTCGACTTTTTCGTTACCTTCGATTCCTGAATGAGAGGGTACCCTTATCAGGGTTATTTGTGCCGTTGCTTGGTTTTGTTTCATTAAGTCTGAGATGTTATTGACGATTTGATTTTTGGAATACATATTCATAATAGCCTGTATTGAGCTCAAAGAATCGGAGCAAATGAGTGGGTTTTGAAGCTTTGATTGACTGCATATTCAATAGCTTTTTGTATTGCTATAAGTTCGGCAGTGAATATGGTACAATAATCTAGTAGTTTATACATTTGACATGTTGTGTTGGAAGATAAGCGCATCCGACCTTCCGATGAGGTGTGTCCGTGTATATTACTTGGCAGTTTTTGTAATAAGAAATCATCACCCTGAAATATTGTAAGATTTCTCTTGGAGTTTTACCTTTTCTGTACTTTGTAAGATGCAGGTTGACGCTGAGTTTTTGTTTCCTATTGATCCAGGGTGGATGAGTAGGTTCTCTATAAATAATTGTAGAAGAAAGGGAAGAGGTCAATGAGTTGTTCATTCGGTAATATAACGGAGGTTTAAAGTTTCTATTGTTTTGATAAAAGCGCTTGTATGTTTGGCTGATTATCTGATTTTGGTTAGGGTTTTGGGTGTCTCCAGAAATTCTCACAGAGTATGTCAGCTGCAGCATTTGTCGGCGTAATGTTAAGGGCAGTTCGTCTGTTTCTTTGCATGGACTATCTGTAGGACTGGTAATATGTGCACCTAATGCTAGTCGAAGTGCGGTGCTCTGTATAACTTTGAGCTTTTTAGGGAGGTTTTACTAGCCGTGGAGTACAAGATTGATCCATAATCCATAATAAAGTAGAGTTTTCTCTTCTGCTCCCCATTGATTATTAGATAAAACTTTCATGATATTTAGTCTTCAAATGCAACTGCCATGTGAGCCTTGCATCAAAAGTGATCCCGAGGAAAGTGTGAGATTTGACGTTTTCTAAAGGAGTATTCTTGAGATTTAAAATGCATGGTTCGTAATGCTTTCTAGTGAATTTCATCACTTTAGTTTTGATCTGTGAGCAGCAGAATACCGATATATTTGACCATTCTTCGATTTCGTTAATACAGGCTTGCAATAAATTTTTAATTGTTTGAGCATATCTACCACGACACATTATAACAAAGTCATCGGCGTATATTGACGGTTTTATAGGTGATTTTAATGAAAAGACTACATTGGCTACATATAGCTACATGTGGCTATCAGGAACAAAGTTGTGCTGATCACTGAACCTTGTGGTAGTCTGTTTTGTAAAATGTAAGATCTAGATTTATTGTTGCCTAGTTAGACTCTGAAGGATTTTTCGCTGATGAAGTTTTGTATATAATGTAGAATATTTCAATCAATTTTTTTTCTTCAGTTTTTGTAGTAGGCGGTGCTTCCATGTTGTCATATGCTGCCATTGTGTCATATGCTTTTACAATGTCGAAAGAGACTGCTATTAATTCTTCTTTATTCTCTATGTAATTGTACTAAATTGTCCATTATTGATCTATTTTTACGAAATCCACTTTGATGCTTTGATATTAACCTTTTCTTCTCCAGTACATAACAAAGCCTCTTATTTATAATTTTCTCCATGACTTTGCACATAGTGTTAGTCAGCGATATAGGACGATAGCTTCCGTTTTGGAACACTTCGGTTGGAGTATAGGTATGATAATCGCTTCTCTTCATTTACTTACGAAAGTTTTCTCAATGAAAATTTTGTTGAACACTTTTGCACGATCTCCAAACCTGATTCGGGAAGATGTTTGAGGAATATTACTGGTATCTGGTCTGGTTCTGGTGAGCTATTTTTGCTATTATCGATTTAGTATTTCAGTTCTTCTAGAGTTATTCGTAGTTATTCGTAGGTTTATTGAGTTCTGATCGTCTTGATTTATGCTTATATGTTCGGTAAGTTCAACGCGTTTTTTTGTTTCAAAAAGTCAGATGTGTAGTTATTGTCTGATGAATTTGCTTCAAAGTTTTGTGCCAATAGTTCAGCGATTTCTTTTCTATTTGTGATAGTTTTCTAATTTTTATCTTTGAGTGCTGTTATTTCAGGAATTCTTTTTTTGCCTTTAATAGAGTTTATTTTTTGCCAGACTTCTTTAATGTTTGAAATGGTGTTCAGTTGGGATACGTAATCTTGCCATGATTGTTTTTTGCTTTTTCCAAAATTCGTCGTATGATTTCTCTTTGTTTCTTGAAATTCACGAGGTTTTCGGGTGTGTTTTTCTTTTTTAGTTTACATAGCAATTGTTTGCTGTGTTTAACGGCGTCTTGGCAGTCGGAATTCCATCAGGTATCATAATTTTTTCTGCGGATATTTTTCCTTTTTCCCACAAATGTCTCAGCGGCTTCTTTGATAGTACTTGTAAAGTTTTCTGGAAGTATGATCACGTTATTATCTAATTCGAAATCCTGGAGTTTATATTGTAAATAGTTAGCGAAAAAGGTCCAGTCTGTGTGATTTATCTTCCAGCTCTCTGTTAGTTCTTCATCGTGGTTATTTCCAGTTTGGTATGTGATTTTTATAGAAAAATGGTCACTATTATGTAAACTATCTAGAACCGGTCACTCCATATTGATGCTAATACTGGCGGCATGTGATAGCGTGAGGTCTAAAGTGGAGAAAGTTCCGGTTGCCTCATTGAAGTATGTGGGGACTCCATTATTACGAAGTACGAGATCAGATGATGTCATAATATTTTCAATAATTTTTCCGTTTTCATTTGTATCTCGGGATCCCCATAGGAAAATCATGGGTTTGGGAAGCTGGTTCACGAGTTCATCTATTTCTGATTGCTGAAGATGGTATGTAAATATTGCATACTGTGATTTTATTAGGTAAGTTTATGAATATTGTTATAGTTTCCAGACTAGAATGAATTTTCAACTGCTCCGAGTAATATGTTTTCTTTATAAATATGGCAGCAGCACCGCTGGCTTTCCTTGCGTTTGTTCGGTTATAGCAATAAGCAAAGAAGTTCTTTAAAGATGGTATATGTCCTTTATACGAGTTTCCTGTAAACATAACATGTCAGGATCTTGCTCATTTAAGGTTTGCTGTATTCGTTCAAGATGGCAATAAAATTCGTGACAGTTCCATTGTATTATATTGAATTTTGTGAATAATTTTTGCTATTCTCCTCGGTTTTATCTTCGTCTACTTCATCGTACTGCTCTTGGGAACTAATGCTTATACTGCTGAACATATTCTATTCTTCAAGTTTCAATTGAGCTTTCAGTTTATTTAATATCTTTGTGAACTTTAGTTTTGAGGTTTTACTAGGTAAGTGTGTGTAAATATTTTTCATTGGGTGTATGATCAAATCGACGTTTTCGGTTATATTGTATGCATTGCTGAGTGGATTTTTGTTCGTGATGCTGAGGTCAAAAACTTTTTGAAATCATGGAATTTCAACGGGAACTGTGTTGGATCTGTCTGAAAAACTTCTTCGATTCCGTCTAAGTTGAGGCTGGGCTGGGAATTTTGTGTAGTTTAATACCTTTTATTTTTACTGATTTTCGATGTATTAGGAATAGGTGATTTAAAAATTGGTTCGTGTTCTTCTGAGCTAGCTTCTGGAATTCGTTGTGCGAGAGGATTGATGATTTCTTCTGTATTTGGTGAAATTGGTAAACATGAAGAAGCTCGACGTTTTTTTGGATTCGGGTTCTCCGGTACATCAGTTGTAGGGTATTCTTCATTCATTTGTCCATTTTCTTTTTCTGATTCTGGATTTCTCTGGTAAGTATGAGAAGGCTCGGAGGACTAATCACTACGACGCGTTGTGGTTTTGGGTATATTTGGGCATGTGCTGGTGATGTGGCCTTGTTCCTTGCAATTATAGTAAACCAATATGTCTGGGGCAAGAAATATTCTGTGAGTATTTTGTTCATGTGTAAGAAGGAAAGATGATGGATAACCTTCTTCTTCAGCTTCTGAAAAAGATTTGCTTGAAAATATTAGAGACGGGTAAGATTTTTTTTATTTCGAGAAAGTTTCATATCCGATAACTAAACCCCGAATCATCCCGCCGAATTTTAGATCCCACATATACCCCGTATATGCCCTGCGCCGTTGCCAACTCTCCGGTATTAATCGCGACAATTTCAATGTATAAAAGGGCTCAAAAAATAGGTGTGATTGTTAGAACCGTTGCATTTGTATAATTTGCGTTACGAAGTGAAGAGAAAACAAAGTGATGATGAAAACTGAGTATGAGATATTCTTCTAGAGATTTGTTATTTCAATATACAGGGTGTCGCACTGAGAATGAACAAAGGTCTTTTCGCTTGAGCCTGTCAATTTTGTCCTTGAGCAGGACATTATTTTACATAAAAATCATCATTTCATCCTTATGCGCGTCAACTCCATTTCCGTAAATTTGAACAGGGAAGATGGGTCGTGCGATATGTTGTTGAAACGGTCCTCTCCTTCTGGGTATGGCAGTAAAATGTTTTTTGAGATTGGATCATTCGTTGACGTAATATTTGACTGGAAATATGAAATATCACCCAATTAACCTGGAGCATGAAATGATAACCAATTTCAATGCGATAAGGGTAGGTGATAAAACCCGATAAAAATCGATTAGTGTCCTGAATAGTCTAATCCATAAAATGGACGAAATTTAAGTTCGATTTCCGTCTCTTACACCCAAGTTCTCCCGTATGCATCAATTACAAAATTATAAATTTCATGATTTATGCTTGTTGATGTGAGTAGAAATATATAAGATATCATTCTGATTTAGGGGCACAAAAAAGTTGGAGAGAAGATTGTGTAACATGCGTTATCAAAACACCTGCTTGGTTTTAAAATTTTCGTGCATCTCAATCAGAACGATATCATATATTTCTACAAACATCACTGTGCACAGTAAATATTCTAGAATATTTAAGTCAACAGCATTGTAGAGTTTGTTTATGTATAATCTTGAATAAACTCTCCTATTATTATTATAAACAACCATAATTTATGAAATTTATAATTTTATTATTGATGCATGTAGCAGAATAACTTCCGGAAACCTCGGGAGCAAGTAATGGAAATCGGACCGAAATTTATACCATTCATGAAAGCTGGTACGGATCAATTTCAGCATATTGAAGAGATTCGTATCCTCTAAGGATCATACGGGTCACAAAGTCCCTCATAGATTATATAATTTCCACCATTATCGCATTGTATTTTCCCGCTTCATTTCTGTGTCAAATACTCTGTGACGCTCTAACTTGACACGTATGTGATTAGTGACAATAACAAAGGAAAAGAATGTCCTTATAGCATTCCCATTGTATTTTGAAGCATTCGAGAGAAAGGTTCTTGGAAATAAACCTTCTGAGCACCTTAGTAACATACTCGAGATAAGAGTACTTATAACAGTCCCCCTTGGTAACTCCTAGTAAGTAAACTTCTTTTAAATGCTTCTGATTAACTGCTTGCACCACATTTTCGAATACCACCGTAGTGTTAATGTGAAATTAGTGATTGTACTTTCGATCATTGGACTTCCATTCATCGCTTTTTATTCTTGTATT
This sequence comes from Megalocaria dilatata, assembly GCA_034642435.1. Taxonomy (NCBI): domain Eukaryota; kingdom Metazoa; phylum Arthropoda; class Insecta; order Coleoptera; family Coccinellidae; genus Megalocaria; species Megalocaria dilatata. The sequence continues at coordinate 64,710,102 of CM067859.1, read as the reverse complement.
TTTGGTTCATTGTTATTTCATCCGACCGAAATGTTATAACTAAAATGCATTGCCTTTGTATATAACTAAAGCGCCACGACCCTCACAAGTTATCTTTTCATATTGTATACTTTCTCTCGGTGCCTGGTTGCTTTTTGCTGTATTTGTAGATAATGGTTCTTTATCTGCGCAATACTTGCTGATAGGGATTTTTATTATCTGTTCCCACTAATTGCGGTGCTTAATATGTAACTAATTTGCATGTATTCTTGTGTGATCCCCTGGTGACCTATTTCTTTGTTCTTATTGTAAGGTTCATTAACACGCCTAGGTGATGGGGTACTATATCTATTTTATAATTCCCTAGTCAGTTAGTGTTACATATTTGTCATATGTATGTGCCTGCTTACTTTGAAAGATTGTATTCCTTATAAACCAGTGGCGTTGTTTAGGGTAAATCACTGAGTACTACTGGCAGAGGACGACATATTGTATAGAGACAGTAAATAGCTCCGGATATCCAACCTTATTGTGAGAATATGTGAGTGATTGCTACATAAATGATCCGGGGTATTGTGATATCCCCAGGGATTAGTTTGCATGGCCCTTCAGGTAGTGTTCGGTTCGTTCTTCAGTAATATCTGAGCCTTCCTGGGCCTTTGTCACCCCGAGGTGGCTAGATACAGCTCATTTTGATAGTAACTTTTTCGTTCGACTCGAATTATGTTAGATCCCCTCTTCAAGGAGATGTCCTGGGCATACCACGGTTGCCCTTACCTTACTGTCCGTTTAAACTTTCCCCTTATAACGGAAGGTTCTGCACTGGTTACCGGAAATGCAGTTGAAGGCGCATGCTGACTGTATCCCCTTTTCCTTCTAACCTCTTCCGCTGCATAACAATGATATCTAATTTGAGCGAGTCAATAACCTAACGATATGTAGTAATAATTTACTTAGACCCGGGGGCTATTGGGTTCACTGGGGCGCTTTGTGAACCACTGCATAGAGTAGATTCAACCACAGGCTGATGTGTTTCCATTTATTGAGGGTTGTTGCTTTTTAACATTATTAATAGAAATATATTATTCTGGTATTACTGTGAATATTTGAACCTCCCGTCACTGTTTCCCTGCTCTCTTTAAATGTAACTTGGGTTGCCTACACAACGTAACGTCCTATTTGCACGCCTCTAGACGATTACGATAAAAAGTTTAGCGCTCTTCGGAGTACTCCGTAAACCCCCAGATCTTTTAATGTACTCCGTATGTAACGGGATACCTTAATATGTTGTATTAAACTAATCAAAACACTTGTCTCTTTTTATTCAGCAAATTTTATCCTTCTGCTGTATAACTTTGATATTGATAATGATTTTACGTTCGAGTGATAGTTCATATCCAAAGCCGAATATTACTAAAATGAATGCTCCGATCTCAAAACGAAAATTACTGTTGTTAATTTGCAATGAGTTGTTGCAAATGGAATTTCTGTAGTATAAAGTAGTATAAAATATGTTGAAGTATAAATGTGTGTCATAAAATGATAATGTATACAAATTTAACTTACTGAACTTCTTCTGTTTGTGCTATGTCCCATATTTTCTGGGAGACTGTGTGTGTTGCAATACTGAATACTGAATTGTGTAGTATATATAGTGAATTGTCAATTGTGACTTGGTGGATCAAGAATTACATGAAATTTTGTCTATGGTTATTTCTATTTCATAAAGAAATTAAGTTAAATTGGAAAAAACCATAGTAGAAAGATTATGCATCAGACAACAATATTGAAATACTATAGAATGTACATGCACAAAGTGTTTGCACTTGAGATTACAGGTTGTGGCGGCACTTTGTGCCTTAACAACTGTCATACTCAGAAGAGAAAGACTTTTTCGACAATATATCGCACCAATGCTTCTTATACAAATATAAGGAGTTGAGGTTGCCCCGCATATGTTTGAAATAATATTATGATGTTTTTGATGTGAAAAAATGTCCCCTTCAAGGACAAAATTGACAAAGCTCCTATATGTAACAATAACATAAGCCTTCTGAAACGTCAAACTATCAATAATTCTTTCCGAAAGGAACGACTTAGAGACTCGATATTCGTGAAGCAGTTTTGGAGATTGATTACGAAGGTAGAATTTGTGAATGAGTAAAATCCACCCAATTATTCCATAAAGGATTTACCTATCCATTCGAATCATTTTTCTCAATATTTTCGAAAATACTGGTCCGATTGAATTAAAATCTAGTACTTGTTGAAAAGTAACGGCTTCAAAGTTCCTGCAAAATTTCTCAAAAATCTTAGGATAAGAAGTTCGCAAATTTTTTTTATCAGGAAATATGAGGCGTTGAGAACCAGAGCTTACTGTCCTACACGTAAAGAAAAAATTGGAACAATGAAGTTTATACGCGCTTGTTTTAAAGAACGGCGTACTATCGTTTTTCTGAAGAAAATTTTGTGATCTGCAATGTCTGCGGTCTTCAAATGTTGCATCAAAAATATTTTCAGATATTTAGGCAAAGCGCTAGGACACTGTTTTCGAGAACAAGTTTACGAAAACTTCAATGTTCTATATTCCGCTTTGGATTTCAGCGCCTTATATATGATTAGAATAATTCTAATTTAGATTCCAACATTAAGAAGAATGCCCTACTGATCGAAAGTAGTCAAAGTTCGATTCCCACCAAAGCTTCATAGCGATCATAATGGAATATTTTTTCGTGGTAATTTAATATTACCATCCGGATCGACACGATATACCCTAAAATCTGAACTCTTATGATCTAAATTACTCTGACAAGCAGATCCAAATCTGAGATGTCAAGTTTTCTGTGGACTTTTTATTAATACTAAATGGCGAGTAACATCTCACGCTTATCCACTGTTTGTTTTTTGAAAATGAAAAGATTTTTAAATCAAATAAGAAGGAACGGTTTTTTACTTGATAGAAGGATTATTACAAAATTTGAATATCAAAACAGATTTAATCTGTTGTCTTCTACAATTTTAATTTCAAAAATTTTTTTTGAAGAAACTTTAAGAATTAAATTAATGTCTTTATAAGCACTGCTCATATTTAATAGACGTATAAAATCAAAATTCATCATACAATATCCAATGGAATTAAGAAAAACCAACGAATATAAATTGTCCATTGAAATTAAAATATAAATAAGCAAACGAAACAAAAAATGTTTGCTTATTTATATTTTAATTTCAATTGACAATATATATTCGTTGGTTTTTCTTAATTCCATTTGATATTGTATGATGAATTTTGATTTCATACGTCTATTAAATATAAGCAGTGCTTATAAAGACATTAATTTAATTCTTAAAGTAAATGATTTGAAGTAAAACACTTTATTTTATCTCATATAAAACAATAAATTCTTTAGGAAAATTAATAAAAAATAATAAAGATATCGTCAATAAGAACAAGAGATCAGGAGTATATAGGTTAAATTGTGGTACATGTCCATATGTATACATTGGCCAAACGGGTAGATCTTTTGAGAGTAGGATCCAGGAACACCAGAATTCATTCGTTAAGAATAAATCAAACTCCACTTATGCTAGGCATCTACAAGAATCCAGACATGATTTTGACCATAACTTTGAAGTTCTCCATTTCGAAAACAAATGCAATAGATTGGACCTTTTAGAAGCAATGAAAATAAACCGGCATCATAAACTGAATATTTTGTTGAACGACCAAACAGATGTAAACCGTTCTCTGTTGTTGAACCTTTTTTAATAAATTCCTTGTAAACTTCATTTTATCACGTATTTTTAGGGAAACTTGTATTTAAGGAGAAAGATTTTGTAAAGTAGTTAGTAACTATACTCACATGACGAAGTCAATATGTAATTGACGAAACAATTGTCGTTGAAAAATAAAAATCAGCGGAAATAAAGTGTTTTACTTCAAATCATTTACGATGAATTTCCGTCAAGTAGAGACCGAAACAATCAAGAATTCTTAAAGTTTCTTCAGAAAAATTTTTTGAAATTAAAATTGTAGAAGACAACAGATTAAATCTGTTTTGATATTCAAATTTTGAAAAGATTTTTCTGGAAACATATGTTAAACGACACAAAACAAAAAGTAGATAAGAGTGTGGTGTTACTCGCTATTTAGTATAAGCTCCCAATTATTCCGCAAACTTTCCACATACTTAGTATCAAGCGGAAATCCAGAGATACAGCACCACTGGGGGTAACCTAATCACCCCATGTATGCCATGCAACTTTTTATAGTTTTCGAGTTATAAATTTTCCTCTGAATTTTTGCACAATACATTTTGTTTCTACAAACCAGTGAAAAAAGCCATTGTTATACCAGTACCAAAGGTTACTAATCCAAAGAACATGAACAACTAGCGACCTATAAGTATTTTACCTACATTATCAAAAATCTCAGAGAAATTCATGTGTAAACAAATTTAGTCTCATTTGAATACAATAAAATCATTCCGCCAATACAATCAGGATTTCGAAAGAATCAAAACTGCACAACGGCTCTATTACATATCACTGATGATGTTATTGGGGCAACGGATTAGGGTGAACTTATTTTGCTCACACTTCTTGATTACTCAAAGGCATTTGACTGTCTCAATCAAAAGATGTTCGAGATCATATTAATACGTCTTGGCTTTTGTCATGATCTCGTGGAGAAAAACAATAGCTAACTTCCGCTATTCAAAAATAGCAGAAGTTAACATTTGTTTTTCTTATATTGAAGATGAATTTCCGTCAAGTAAAGACCGAGACAATCAAAAATTACGCAGATAATAGTCACCTGTTTATTTCCTCCTTCTTGAATGAATCTGCCCAGGCTATTAGAGCAGTAAATTTAGACTTAAATGTAATCGATGATATATATATATATATATATATATATATATATATATATATATATATTGTTATGGTATTATATTAAAGAAATTTTTAGTATGAATACTAATTAGATCACCCTTGTATGTATGTGATGTATTCTATGTTTCCGGCTAGCTCTTAAGATTATAATTTTGAATAATTGAAATTGAAATATTATTAAATCTGATTTGATATTTGAGGGAGGGTTCAATTTGAATTTTCTAAAAGATTGAATTTTTTTTAAATTATATTATATGAAAGTAATTTGAAATATTATAATCACTGATCAATAACCTAAATCTAATTCTATGTTAACCTAACCTTATCTAAATAACCTAACGTAATTCTAATGTAAACAATGATTGTTATTTCTAAATTTCTTTCTGGAAATATTAACAGGATTGAATTTTAATACCTTTGGTGAGTTTGTTCTTCAATTTATGAATTGTTCTTTTTTTATTGTCCCTTCGTTTCAGGAGTAATATTGGTTTCGTTGGAAACAACACTTCTAGAACGTTCTGAAATTCACAGGCTACTTTGTTGATTTTCTTCAATATATCCAATTCGTTTGAAACTTGATTTCTATGTGATATTTTTCCATTCACATTCAGGTAATGTATTTTCTGGATTCAATTTCCATTCACAATAACCAGATAATCTTCTTTTTTCAGATGATGTTACTTTTTTTGGCACTTTTGCAATTATGGACCGACAAGGATTCTACTCTGCATATAATTGGAGACTGCCGACTTTTTCTGTGTCTGCCCTATTTATAGTTTTCAAGAAAAGTTGAATTTCAAAGCTTACTAGCTTCTGTCAAAATTATATAAAAATGATGCTTTTGATGATTTTACAAAGTTCACAATATTTCCTGGTTTGAAATTACTTTTGAAAATTAGCTTATTTTTTTAACTACATTTTGATGTATGTTTTATGTTAAACAGAACAGTGAAAGTCTTGCTTTTGGTTCGTAACGTATTTCAAGTGTCAAAATTTAACAAATTTTATCTTCTAATGCTTATAACTTATAAAATACTTAATATTACTTATGAAATTGATTAAATTTCTTTAGCTTAGATGCTATTACAATACTATTGATGCCTAAACATTTTCAAGGATATCTCTTACATTAATCATTTGAAAATATCTGACGTAGATGCTATCTTACATTGAATTAAGTGAATTTTGATCAAATTTGTCCTATTTACATAATTTTGGTAAGTTATATTTAATTTAGCTTGTTCTTTGTCAATAATTTCACTAAAGTTTATATGTGATTCATGATAATAACAAATCTTTTCAACAAATTCTTCATCAATTTCAAATTTGATATCTTAATTCAAATTACTTCTATTTTAAGCAACTTTGGCTGTTTTTACATTGAATAACTGTGAATTGAAATCTCCCTGTGAATTCTATTTATAAACTGTCAACAAGATTACTGTTTTTTTATTACCGTTCAAAGAATTTTAATTTGACTAGTCGTTATGTATTTTGAATATGCTTTTTCTTCATAATTTTTAGCTTGTGAGTATTTAAATGAATTGAATTATTAATATTTCTGTCAGAATGGATATTATTTAATGAATTTTGCTCTGGTTATACTCTAACGAGTCAACTCATATACAAAGGTGAGTCTTTTCCTTAATATATTTATGTAATTATTTATTTTAACTGTAAATACCATGATAATATATATATATATATACTTATATATACTATATATATATATATATATATATATATATATATATATATATATATATATATATATATATCCACTAAGCATTGTTTACAGTAAAATAAGAACAAGGCCGCTGTCATTTGATTCGGAAAAAAGCTGACAGAATAACATTTTTCGAAAACGGTGGGGTCAGATGTTGTTCTGTTGTGCGATAAAGTTGAACCTCTTGGAGGTTGACATGCGTTTCACAGACCATGTAATCTGCCTGTTTACAAAAGGCCCATGTCATGTGAAGGGTTCTTTATAGAAACAGCATTAACTCAAAATGTTAAAGAGCTACTATGTGAGTCTTTAGTTTTGTCACACTTTAATTATGCCGATTGTTTATGGCCTCTGTCTGAACTTCTCTGATAAGCAGCGGATACAAACGCTACAGAAGTCTTGTCTGCGCTTGATCTTTGCGATCATAAAAATTGAAAGAATTAATCATACCCTACGCGTTGCGGATTGGCTCAAAATGGAAGGAAGAAGATCACTTCGCGCTACATTACTGTTGACATTGAATTCAAAATTAAATATTCTAACTTCTGCAATATATATTGGAACTACGTGAAAAAAATCAAATTGATATCCCCATATATAACTAATATAAAATATTTTTCAATATCTCGGAAAAAACTTTTCACATCCCGACGTGGAACGTATTAATACAAATGTATTAACAAAAACTATATAAGCATGTATATCAACACGGAAATACAACAAAGTCCACTCATCAAAAATTATCTAAAATTCTCAAAATGAAGATCAAATAAAAATAATTGGACAAGAATAACAACATTTGATAGCTGCTTTTTCGGTCTCTAGACCTCTTCAGAAATGTATTGAATTCAGATTCAAATATAGAACAAGATCAAAATTTATCTCACAAAATAACATAAAACCTGGAACGAATAAACTCAAAGTAGGCTTTAAATTATCCAAAATAAGACATGAACGATCAATGTGTTATTACGTATAACCTATAACTATTTGAAATCGGAACACAGGAGAACATAACAAAATTTATTCACACCAAATAGTGTCATGATGGGAAAAATAACCAGAATTTCAAAATAAATAATAATAAAGGAATATATTGTGGATATTTTTACTCTATATGATTTAATTTCATAATGTAAAAATCAATTTGAATGTGAGTCAACACTTGATAAAAGTCAAATTTAAATGACTTCAAATTCCGAATTATCTTCTTTCACTATATAAAAATAAGTCGGGTTTTTCTTCCTGACGCTATAACTCCAGAACGCACGAACCGATTTCCACGGTTTTGCATTAGTTGGAAAGGTCTCGGGCTCCGTGAGGTTTATAGCACAAAAAATTCTGGAAAAATTTCAACAGAAAAGCGGGAAAATCATTTTTCACATATAACGCCATCTCTGATACATAGCATGTACTACAAACCAATATTTTATGTAGATGGCGCCGGTGCGTGATACATTGTTTGACAGCTACTCATTGTTCTCTGCTCAGTTGATTTCATGTGACAAACCGGTATTGTGTTCACTGTGAAATTGTGAAAAGAAGTAAAAAAAATTAGTTATTCGTTTCCTAACATTTCAATTGGAAACCATCAAATCAATCACGTGTATTGTGCAAATTTTTATTAAATTTCAACAGCAGGCATTTGTCTTTAAGGTGGTAAGTTGAACTGTGTAATTTATGTGGATCGTGCATTTGAGTTTAAATTCACCACTCTGTCCATAGTCCAAAATGCCTAGAGGACGACGTGCGAACATCGGCCGCCGCACAAGACATGTAAGCCAGCAACAAGTGTATTCACAGAACTTAAGCGAGGAAAGATAAAATATAATAAGAGAAAATGCCCGATTGAGACAACGCGTGAGCTCACGAAGATCATTGGCATCATACAATCGCCTGGCATTCCAATAGGATCCCACTGCGAACTACAGTGATAATGAAAATTTAGATATTGGACCAATGACGACTATATGCCGATATTGCAATGCGTTAAAGTTCAAAAGAGAAACGGCTGAATTGTGCTGCGCAAGTGGAAAAGTCAAACTGGATCCATTACTTACACCACCACGGCCACTGAAACCATTGTTCGATGGAAGTGATCCCGATTCCAGCCTTTTTCTTCAACACATCCTTGAATACAATAACTGCTTTCGCATGACTTCCTTTGGAGCTAATATCATTCGAGAAGGCGGCTTCATGCCGACTTGCAAGCAATCACTCACACCAACACAATGAATTGCAACATAACAACTACATATACACTACACCCTACACCATCACACGATCAGAAGTTACACCGTATTCTTCAACAAATGATTTTTTGCAATTACAGATACAAGGACAAATATATCATTTGAATGGTTTAATGGTGCCAACACCAGATGAACCGCATCAATTTCTGCAAATATATTTCATTTCGTCGATGGTGGATCAGCTGAATGTGCGGTGCAATATACAGGGAACACAACAGTTAAAGAGAAGAATTATTGAACAGTTGCAAGCACTTTTTCACGCTAATAATGCTGTGGTTAATATGTTCAAAACAGCATTGGAACGAATGCCATCGGATACGCACAAATTTGTCATAAGAGCGGATTGTACCCCAACAGGTGAACATGTGCGAAGATTCAATGCACCCACCGTTAATGATGTTGCTGCAATTATTGTTGGCGATCCCACTAAATCACGAGACATTGTCGTTCAGCGGAGAAGCAATATCATGCATCGTGTTAACGAGACACATCGTTTGTACGATGCGTTACAACATCCAATCATTTATTGGCAAGGGCAAGACGGATACGACATCACGTATTTTCGAAACACATGCAAACGTTGAGAGTTGTCATTCGACCAAATTTTTTTAAAATTTTTTAAAATTTTTTTAAAATATTTATATAATTTTATATACCTTCTATCAAGAATTAACCTCTATTTATGTTATTTTATTCATAATATATAATTATTTGGTTTCCTTAACATTCTTTATACAGATAGTCCTTGTGCTATAGCAAAGGCCGTTGAATTTGTCTTTCAATCTTCTAGATCAAGGGTAAACCACAGATATATTTCTGTGTGTAGTGAATATCATATTTAAAGGTTCATTTCAGTAGAACTTTTTCTAGAAGATGAAAGGTGAGTTGAATATTTATTATTGATTAATGTTATATTTATTGAATATGAATATTTGAATACTGATGAGCAAAGTCGATCTTAAAACTTGTTTTTTAGTAATGTTTTGCATATCTTGAGTTTTTATATGAAGTACCTTGGTTAGATATCCAATAATATTGAATAGTCTAAGTAAGATAGTTTTGTGATGAAATTCTTAAGATTATGTTGGATATTCTTGAAAGATATTGGTTTTCATAAGATTGATAAGCAGAAACAAAATTTTGTCTATTCAAAATGTTTAATTTATAGGATTTTGGTTAATAATTTTTATTTATTGGATTTTGTTATACCATTCGGATGTCTTATAATGAATGTTTATTTTATGTCATGATATAAGTGGTACTTATACGACATTATTTTAATTTATTTTCAGAAGTTATAATCATTAAATATAATCTTTTGGAATTAAATATGTAGAAGGCTAATTTTTTTAAATTTTTTAAAAATTTTTTAAAATATTTATATAATTTTATATACCTTCTATCAAGAATTAACCTCTATTTATGTTATTTCAATCAAATATTTGTGCAAGTACGTCACAAAAGGCAGCAACATGGCTGTGTTTGGTATTGCGTCGGAAAATGCGAATGACGAAATCAGCAACTTCCAAATGGGCAGATACGTCAGTACTAATGAAGCACTGTGGCGATTATTGTCATTTCGAATTCATGAAAGATATCCCACAGTTTTACATTTAGTCCATTTGAGGACGGTCCCCGAATGACCAATGCAAAAATCGTTCATTTTGGGGACGGTTCTCAAATGGGACGGCTTTTTGAGGACTTTCGAGAAAACTACAAAATATGGTTTATTTTGCTTCTTATTTAATGTCGCATTGCTTTCCTTAGAAGAAACATTATTGCTCATTAAATTTTTTAATATTTAAATAAGGTTATTCTGATTTTCACAAATTTATTGATATGTTCACAACAATTGTTTCGCTATCACAGTAGCATCATCAGGCAAGATCACATTTTGAATAACTAAGCTTGTTTCCGAAATCCGTTGCTATTTATATTACAGTAAGTGAAATAAATTTTTATTGAGCACCAAAACCCAAAAAAGATTCTCTGCAAATACCAGCTTATCTGAATATATTTAACAGAGGTGAGTTATTTAAATCTATTCGTTCGTTAAGTAATATTCCAATTTTATTATGTTTATTTATCTCTAGGGATTCTAACAGATTTAAGGCATAACTTTTGCTTTCTATATGTAGAATTTCAAAGTTATGGTTGAAAGTATGTTTCTAACAAATGGTTGGAATACGTAGAATTACTTTTATTATTGAGGAAACTCTTCAAATGTTCACAAATCCTATGACGGAAAGTTCTTCCAGTCTGTCCTATGAAAACTTTAGGGCAATCACCGCAGGTTAACTTATAAACCCCCGGTTTGTCATCTTTAAGTGTACAGTCTTTATTATTTTTGATAAATTTACTCAAGTTTGAATTCGTTTTAAATGAAGTCCTCAAATTATATTTATTTTTGAGGTATGTAGCAATTTTCTCAGAAATACCTTTAGTCTATTTTAAGGAAATGTATTTAACATTTTCTTTTATATTAGGAAACACCATATTTAAAGCTATTTTATTATTTTTAGTCATCACAATTTGTCTATCAACTTAGGATCATAGTCATTATTAATAGCTATTTGTTTAATCATGTTAATATAATTTTCTCGATTCATGGGAATATTAACTAATCTATGGATCATACGATTAAATGCTGATAATTTTTGATTTAGAGGATGATTTGATTTATTTTGTATAATAAAATCCGTATAGGATGGTTTGTGAAATATTGAAAAATCATGTGAATTATTAATTCGAGTAACAGTTAAATCAAGAAAATTAATAGAATTATTATGTTCGGTTTCCATAGTGAATTAAATTGAAGGATGTATTTCATTGATGAAGAATTTTTTCAACAGTCTGTCTGTACCTGTGAAGCAACAGAAAATATCGTCTACATATTTATACCAATATAAAAAGTATTTCTTAAGGGGATGTTGGTGAATTTTAGTTTCAATATTGTCCATGAATATTTCTCCTAATAAAGGACTTAAGGGATTTCCCATAATCAAATTATTTTCAGATTTATAAATTTTATTTTTGAATTGAAAATAATTCTGTTTAGTGCAAATATCTAGACATTCTGAAATATCTTCTTTGATAATTGTATTGCATCTGTAGTTGATTAATAGATTATCTACTAGTTTAATTGTTTCTTTTAGTGGTATACATGGAAATAAATTTTGTACGTCAAATGAAATGAATTACTTAACGAACAAATAGATTTAAATAACCCACCTTTGTTAAATATATTCAGATAAGCTGGAATTTGCAGAGACCCTTTTTTGGGTTTTAGTGCTCAATAAAAATTTATTGTACTTACTGTAATATAAATAGCAACGGATTTCAGAAACAAGCTTAGTTATTCAAAATGTGATTTTGCCTGATGATGCTACTGTGATAGCGAAACAATTATTGTGAACATATCAATATATTTGTGAAAATCAGAATAACCTTATTTAAATATTATTTAATATGGATTTTCACCAAGTAAGGACTGATACAATTCAATTAAATTTTTGATGTCATATAGTACACATACATCGGCAGGTGGTCATTTTTCCAAATATCCATTTAAAATTTTATGTTTCCTTCTGTGAATAAGTTTTCAATTTTGAAGTTTCCTATCTCTATGGACCAGTATTCTTTTTCATGATTCTTGATCACCACTATTTTTCACTGAGCGTAAATATAAGAGTTAGAAATTACCACCCTAAATTTAGATATTCAGTAATTAAACAGCATACCGTTTAATTTGGACCCAATATGTTCATAATTCAGTAGATTATCTGTACTGAAATCTGGTAATTAAACAGATAGTTACAAGGTACCTGGTTTAGGGCTTTGATCCGACTAGGCCTAAGACCTAACATAAGTAGAAGAAGAAGGGATTTCTTGTTTTGGAATCGAATGCATTTCTTTAAGACGAAGCACACTTTAAATTTTTAATCAGTTGGCGATCAGGAAATCTTCCAAAAAGTTCAAAATATAAAAATGTTATTCAGAGACAAAGACGCTCGTCCGTCAAAAACCGGCAGGTTTATTGTCTTTACATCCAATTCCTCCAGAACCTTGGGAATGGGTGTCATGTAATTTAATTGGAACACTTCCTAGGTCTAATAATGAATTTAAAATTATTTCGGTGATAACGGATCATTTTAGAAAATTTGTCATAGTTCGCCCTCTAAGAAATTCTTCACCTAAAGACTTATGTACAGTTATGGAAGAGAGAATTTTCTTGATTTTCGGTCAACCAAATGCTTTGTTATGTGATAACGGTCCTCAACTGAAATCTCAAGATCTCGGGGAATTATTAAATTCCTGCGGTTCATTATCATGCTCAAGCTAATCCCACTGAGCGCACAAATCAGACACTCGAAACTATAATGCGTTGTTATATAGCAGATAATCACAAATGTTAGTATCAGGAATTGCCCAAATTAGCATGCGCTATTCGCACTCAGGTTCATGAAACCACTAAGGTTACTCCTTTTTTCGTCGTTTTCGGAAGGGAAATGCCAACAAATTTATGCAAAGTCTATAATTCGCCCTTAAAAAATTAAATTTTTAGAAAGAATGATGTAGGTGCAAATAATCAAAAGTCGCTGAAGAAACGCCAATCACTGTTTCAAAAATTATATTTTGACATACAATTACGTATGAAGGAAGCAGCGGAGAAAAATGAAAAGCGCTACGACTTACCTACTGCCGTTTCGTTCAATAAAGGAGATGAAATTTATGTTAAAAATAAGAAATTATCAGATCCTTCGCATCATTATACAGGTAAACTCGCTTTATTGTACGATGGACCCTATGTAATTTGTAAAAAACTCTCGTTAAGGACGTATGACCTTTTTGATTCTGCCCAAAAAAAACGAAAGGCGTGTGGCACATGAAAGACTTAAAGTTAGCACGCTTAGATAAGTGACAAAAGTCGAAGTATAGAGTTTGTTAGTTTTAAGGAAAATTGTCGCCATCAAATCAAATTCACCCTTTTTATCATCATTAAACTACTAGCATACAGTTTCATGGGTGTACTCATCGAGCAGTATGTGAAATAAAAACAAAATATTTGCAATTTTTTTTCCGGGTTTTTCCGAATTTGAACATTTTCGCGCGAACATGCGCAAAGGCCGCTGTATTTGATCTCGAGTCGCGAACTATCATTTCATTATTTTCGGATGCTGTGCTATCCTCCTGCGATAAATAAATATTGATATAGGAATCTCCTCGACCAAGTGTGGGATTTGAAGATATTTGTTTCACGGAGACAATTAGCACTGGAGTGGTGTTGTGATCACTACATTTCGATTCATTCGGCTTTAAAGAATAATAAGGTGACTGAAATAGTTTGTAGCGAACAACTTCTTTCTCTCCTCGTCCATAAACCTGCCTTGCTCTGTGCCAACAAGACCGGCGTATCAAGAGAGGACATGACCTGTCTATGGATTTCTGACTAACCGTCCCCGCCCAGTTCACATAGGGCAAGGCACACAGCGTATGACGACCACCGTTCCAAGCGGAACACATGGTCACTGGCGTCACAGGCAGAACTGCGCACCACGCCTGTCTGAAAAGTTTCAGGTGCGCAGACTCCGAATGAAGCTCCGTCTCCCGAATTAAGAGATGGAAGCTCCCTCGTAATACCACGTTTCCTTTGAGAGCTTCATTGGTGACCCCGACGTGATTGGGAGGATTTGTTTCAAGAGCGAACTAACCTTTTCATTTGGAGGCCTTAATTGCCCCCATCCATAAGAGAGAGTCTTTCCTTTCGCTCCACATTTCCCCGCTGGGAATGGCACCGCGACCAGACCAGCGGCGGACTTTCTCTTTGCCTGATCCAAACGCCTTATTACTATTATTATTATCATTATCATTGTCACTGTCATTGGCATTGGCAGTGGCAGTGGTAGTAGAAGTCGCAGTGGCAGTGGCAGTGTCAGTGTCATTGTCATTGTCATTGTCATATTCATTGCCATAATCATTATCATTATAATTATCAATATCATTATCATCATTAACATTATCATTATTATTATTGTTATCCTGATACTTCTAGATCTTCTGTGAATATCCCTAAGAAGCTTTTCAGCTTGTGCAAGTTAGGAGTTCAGTTCTGTTCTGGAAAGGCTTCATTTCTGTGATCTTGCGCCATTTTAGGTCACAGCACTGTTAATTTTTGATCCAACAGTGAAATGGTGGCCGACACCTGTCCAACTAGAAATTTTTTTCACCTGAACAGGATTTGAGCCCGGACCTTCTGGTCACGAGCACGATGCTCTACCACTGAGCTGCCCACGCTCATTCCGTGACCTTATCGACGCTCACCGGAGGAGGAGTGTGTAGCGAACAATTTCTTCGCTTCTTGTCCAGAAAACTTCCTTGCTCTGTTCCAGCATCACCGACGAATTAATAGAGAACATGACCTGTCTAAAGATTTCTGACTAACCGTCCCCGCCGAGTTCAAATAGGGCAAGGCACACAGCGTTTGACGATCACCGTTCCAAATGGAACACATGGTCACTGACGGCACAGAGAGAGCTGCGTTCCACGCCTGTCTGAAAAGTTTCAGGTGCGCAGACTCGGAACGAAACGCCATCTTTCAAATTAAGAGGTAGAAGCTCCCACGCAACACCGCTTTTCCCTTGAGAGCTTCAAGTTGAGTTTTCAACGACAATTTCCTCGGACTAATATTTTTCGGCTCTGCGAAGGCGATTTTTGGTATTTGAAATACCAGTACAATTTACGATTTATGCTTACGATTTTGAGTTTGGATTTCTGATACCTGACTTTCGATTTCCAATACATTAAGACGTTACTATTCAGGCGAGGGCATCCATCGGATTTGCACTCCAAGAGTCCAAGTTGGCCTTGTTCCTATTCAGCATTTGTGCCCTTTCATAAATTTGCTAAGTATAACCTTGTGATTGAACTGATTCGCCATATATTTCAATATATTGGTGAATTCTATCATAAAGACAGACCTAGGAATGTGTTACATAGCCTTTATAATCTTGAAGTGACCTGGATGGATTTAACAGTTAAATTTGAATATTGAATCTGGATTATATGTGAGACGATATATCACATAATAACACTTACTAACATAAATTTATTGACTGATTTTAATGCTGATTAAAAATGTGAAAAAAATATAAATATCATCCTGTTATTTAACCCTCACATGTGAAGAAGAAGGAGGAATTATTGTTTTATTTTATTTTTTAATTATTGTACGTTAGAATAAAAAAAATATTGTGCTAACTAGGATTCTAGCGTAACAAATGTAAAAAAGCGGTTGCTGTAGAGGAATGAAAAATAGAAATTATAGAAACGATATGGAATCAGTTGGTGTTCATCTGTGGTGCCAGGAAAATGCTAGGTTGCAAGTCATTATTAAAAACATATCAAGATAAAGTCGTAGGAATGCTTGAGATGAAGGTAGGCATAAAGTTGTTAGTACCATTGATTTAAAGGAAACCAAAAATAATGGTTCTCTCCGCTGGACATCCTTAGAGTGATAGCGTGAGGGACGGACAATTTGGTCGCTCAGGATAATTCGAATGAATTGAATGTAGCACGTTGTGACCGTATCTCACATAAGTAGTTTCTGACTGAGGGTTCATAATGTGCATTCGTCTATGTATACCATATACAGAAGATTGTGGTTAATAGACGTGTTGGCATGGTGGTGGAGCCTCTATATCGAAGCAATCACGCCATTTGAACAGCATGAACCCAAGAACATGTTATGCGTGGCCACAATTAATGGAATTTTCATTTTAATTAACGTTGAATCTCTTTCTAATTAAAGCCAGAATGAAATTCTGAACCTGCAGGAGAATATGGGGTAAAAACTGGGGTTTAAATCTCAGGCAGATGTATTGGACATTGACTATGTTAATTAGACTACAGATAACGTATAATTAATGTATAACTGGCGATCAACAGGCCAGAAGCAATAGTGATGGGAGGCTCAGGACTGCTGAACGAGCTTTTAACGAACAGCAACCTATCGATACCTTCGGATCTAACGTCAAAAGTCACAAGCCAAGGACGGCATTTCCATGTAATCGTTCCCAGCCAGGACGAATGGACTCAGCATGCTGAGGTTCTGTTGAGGACCGGTCTTGGCTTATTCACGGACGGCTCGCGAAAGACAAATGGGAGCGGAAGTCGATGGGAGTCTATGGGAGCAAACATCTCATTGAGTCTCGGTCAATACGCAACCATATTCCAGGCAGACCTATATTCTGATGAAACCTCGGCAGATCTGCTGATGAAACGGCAAATCCACCACGGTAAATTCAAAATATTTACTCATAATCAGTCACTACTAAAAGCTCTGGCATCCAGGTGTTGAACATCGAAAACAGTCTGGGGTTGACGCACGGCATTAAACAGGCTAGGTATGTAAAACAAAATAATTCTTGTTTGGATACCAAGTCACTCAAACTAAGGGTAACTAAGAGGCAGATCGGCTGGCATTTGTTGGCGCCACGCTGCCTCTGGTAGGCCCAGAACCATTCCTGGGAATACCACATGACGTGGATAAGCGGAAGATGACAGGCAGAATGAACTCAATACTACAGTCTTCGTGGCTGAGCCTTTCTGGGCTGAAACATTCGGAACAGCTTTAAACCAAAAGATGGCGGACCTAGTGCTAGGTCTGAATGGGACCAAACTAAGAATATTATATATTATACAATTATATCAAGAATATTCTTGATTACATATAGAACTTTTATTATGCCACTTATTTATCTCATGCATGATTTTGTCCATGCATATGCGAGAATGCATATGCATATGCGAGAATAACGAGAAATTTCCTGAAAAAATTTAATATCCCGGTTTTAGACTGGGCCTCTCAATCATCAGATATAAATCCCATAAAACATGCATGCAATATGCTTGAGAGTCTTAATCACATTGATAAAAACTATTTTCTGAACAACTTTATCGAGCACTTTTGCATCCCTATAATGAAAATGGCCATTGAACAGCTTATTTATATTAATCTTTGCATGAAACAACGTTATAGACGCTCTTGTTTCTCTTGGTCACTATATTCCACATAGATTTGTGTATTTCATATCTATATCTTGATGAAAAATTGCTACTGAATGACATTAAATACATTAAATGATTTAAATTATTAGGGAATTCCTCTTCTTCATTTCTTACCATGACTAAAGATTATACTAAATTAAACGTGATTATTCAATAATTTCCGTTCAGGTTTCCTCATTTTGAAAATGACTTTAGCGGTTTTTATATCCGGAGATTTTCAGAACCATATTGACACTACCGCTTCATTTCACAAGAAGTCTGTAGAGGGAAAATTCCTTAAATGTCGAAATATTTTTTAAATCGAACAGATTTTCTACCATTTTAGAAATATTGAAGTTAGATAGGTACAGATTCGTTAATTATTCGAATTTTCTTGTATCAACACTAATTATATGTCATCTTATTTTCCATGTTTTGAATATATAAGAATTCGAGATTTCCATACTCAATTGCTCTACATTCCTTGTATAGAAATACTAACCTGTGTGTCTCTGTGAACGCTGTAAGTACTCCAGCAACAAGGTTCGACCTGATTGGAATCTAAACCCCAAAATTCTAGCTCTTCCTCGAACAATGGCCCACAGACGTTAGTCGGATAATGTAACTTCCCAGTTCTGTAAGAAAACATATATTAAATTCTTTCTGGATTTCTTAATATTTGTGTTCGTCATTTAATCATAACTGATATTTGATATCATTCAATATCATACTGATACTTTTACATCTGCTGTGAAGCTCCTGCAAAAGCTTTAGTTGGTTTGTGCATATTAGGAGCTTTGTTGTGCTCTGGTTAGGTATTGATACTGTGTTTTTGTACTGCATTGTACACGTTAGTGTTATTTTTTAACGGAATAGTGAAATAGTACCCGTTCATCCTGAAGACAAAATGTTTAAACCCGCCAAGATGCGAACTCGTACCGAAGAGGAATGTTCACTCACGAGTCGGACATTTGAAACCTACTCCACCCATGCTGATAATCTGAATAAAGGGAATTACTATTTTCTTTCACCGAAACTAAGGAGGTCCTTTTCTTGTGTGGGATAAAATTTTTTGTTACTGCAGTTTTGAACATTCCGTTCATCTTCAGATAATTGAAAACTTAATGTTTGATATCAGTGGATCCTCAAAATTCCTTTGAAAGGGTTGGCACTAGGAAACACTTATCCTTCATTATTTTTACAGTACTTTTTATCCTCCTGAAATCTATTGTTAGTATCTGGGATTAACTGGACGAACTTTTTTTCTCTTCACAAAGGATTCGGCTGACGCTTGTGATAGAAATTGTCCATGATTGATATAAGAAATGAAACACGTGATCATATTTCTAATATACTCAAAAACTACGAAGATTCGAGCGCATCTACCTAGATATAATTATAATGTCTTACTCTGAAGGACATCCTCACGTGTGTCGACGATTGATCCGATGGCCGGAGGAAATCGTATAAAAGCCACGGAGCATCCAAATTCGTGAGGGATTTCTAGTCTCCTGCATCGACATTTCTTTAAGGCCCACCGCAGACAATGTAGGAAGATGTCTCCTAATTGTACTTAGTAAATTGACAAATACTAATCGTCTCCAAACAACCTCTTACAATCCGGTAGTCAAGGAAATGATGGAACTAAGTCATAGACAATAAAATATATAAGCAATGGAATATAGCAGAAGACTCTTCGAATGGGGATGGTGTAACTTATATTTGTGTAACAATTCACAACGTTGGGCAATAGAGCATCGAAATATGGTCTGCTGCTCATATCCCGACGATCGATGTACCACTTACTCCTAGATATTCTGCGTTCAAAAGCTTTGCTGCTTGTGCGAGATAAGAGTTGGGTTGTTCGTAAGGAATGTAAGTAAGTAGGTAAGTAATCTTCATTATATCAGATTTCACATACAGAATGTATATATAAAAAATGAAATGACGTCTCGAATTGCAAAAACAAATCAAAATAAACTATGAGAATTCGATTGAAACAAATTGTAGAAATTACAATGTTTTACTACCAAAAAATGTATATTATACATTTTCTTGCGACTCGAGTTTCGGGAAATGAACTATCCCATCATGAGACAACTGAAGACCTAACAGTGGTACAGTGGTATTTGAACGAAAGTGATAAATATTCTGAATATTTCATCAGATTCTCGGTACCACTTAATAGTGGTACAGAGGTTTACAACCGGAACGTGATAAAAAACCAGGTTAAAAAAGAGGGGCCTTCTAACAGATATCGGAATGTCCACAATCGACAAAGAAGGTTGTTCAACAGATGGTACCCATTTAAATATCTCAAATAATTTTTGGGGTTACATAGCTCCGTACAGTCATTCATTATTTTTACATTATTTTGTTGTATATCTCAAATATTTGGATTTACAAAGCTCCATAGAGTCATTCATTATTTTTTACATTATTTTTATTGTGAACGAATTTTAAAATTTCAATTCGAAACTTTCAATTCGAAACTTTCAATAATCAAGTTTCTTTTCTTTCAAATCTACATGTTACATTTTCTTAAGATTTTCTTTTGTTGAAAGGAATTACTGTTTTCTAAAGAATGAGTGGCAAAAGTTGAATTTTTGTTTACTTTTCATTAAATTCATTTTATGTTCGTTGAAAAAGGTCTTAAACAGATGTTTCTGTTTAAATATCTCAAATATTTTCGATTTACATAGCTCCGTACAGTCATTCATTATTTTTACATTATTGTTATTGTGAACTAATTTGAAAATTTCAACAGATTCTAGATAATCGAATTTCTTCCCTTTTGATTCTACATGTAAAATTTTAATATTATCTATTGTGGGAAAGGAATGACCGTTTTCTAGACAATGAGTGGCAAAAGTAGAATTTTGTTTATTTTTCCTGAAACTCATTTTATGTTCGTTGAACCTCGTCTGGAAGGCACGTCCTGTTTGCCCTATATATTTATTATTATTATTTATTATACCACTGTACCACTGTAAGGTCTTCAGTTGTCTTATGATTGGATAGTTCATTTCCCGAAACTCGAGTCACAAGAAAATGTGTAATATATATTTTTTGGTAGTAAAACATAGTAATTTTTACAATTTGTTTTAATTATGATCAACTACCAAATAGTAATGGCTGAAACAATTCAGTATATGAGAATTCAAGTAATCACCCATAGAGTATGGTTCCAATTGAACTAGCATATATTCAATAATTTTTTTAAATCTACACAAATTGGTACAAGTTTTTAAATGAATAGGTAACTTATTATATATTCTGATACACATATGATGAGGACCCTTTTCTAGCACCGTAAACCTGTGTTGAGGATATATTAGATCTTGGGTTCTAGTATTATAATTATGATCGCCACTAATAATGAACAAATTCTTATTCTTAAAAACAAAAAGTAAACATTCATAAATGTATAAACCATAAATAGTTAGTATAAGTAAGTTTTTTAATTTTCCTCTATAAGAATTTCTTCATTTCATTTCAGATATTGTCTTAACTGCTCTTTTTTGAGCGATGAACACCAAATTCAATCGCCCGAATTCATTCCCCCCTCCCCCAAAAAAATAATACCATATCTCATGACAGCCTCAAAGTTATCCTGATATAGAATTTTGATGGTACAGCCATTCATATATTGAGCGACAGTTATAATTGTGTAGCCTATGTTACCCAACTTTAAACACAGTTTATCTATGTGAGTGTCCCATTTTAAAAATTCATTTATATAAACCCCCAAAAATTTTGTATAAGACACGAGTTCTACTTCTTGATCTGCCAGGCATATTTTCTCTGGTGGTAAACATTGCGATTTTTTCGTTTTGAACTTAATCAATTTAGTTTTTGATTCGTTTATTGATAAACTGTTGGACGAAAACCAGTCACCCACTTCTTAAGGAATACTTTTAGTTTTATCAAAAACTTCCGATGATTTTTTACCTGAAGTCAAAATATTGATGTCATCCACATAATTAGTGATGGAACATTCATTCGATGAAAACGGAAGATCATTCAGGTAAATAACGAACAAGAGGGGACCTGCAATGCTACCCTGCGCTATGCCTCTATTGCTAGTGCGGACTTCCGATCTAGCTTCGCTTTCGCTTCTGTTCACCACAACTTGTTGCTTTCTATTCGAAAGATATGACCGTATCCAAGCATGAGCTTGTCCTCTTATACCATATTTATTTAATTTACGAAGCGAATTTTCATGACTTACACGACTGTGTAGACTGTGTAAGACTATGACTATATGCTTTGCTCAAGGCGATGAAAAGCCCTAGTGATAAGTTTTTGTTTTGTAAATGTTGTAAAACAGTGTTAACAAACTGATAGATGGCGGTATTGGTGGATCTACCTTTTAAATAACCATGTTGGAATTAGGAAAACAAATTATTTGTGTTCATGAAACAGAGCAATCTGAAGGTCATCACTAATTAAAAGATCTTAGAGAATGCAGGCAAAAAACTTATTGGTCTGTACTTCCCAAGATTGAGTGTATCACGTTTCTTGAACAAGGGTTTCATTAGAGCAAATTTAAGTTGATCTGGAAATATATGCTGTAATCATTTATGATATTACAAAGATTGGATGGAGTAGTCCGTTACTTTGTGATAGTTCATTTTAATGGAATGAAACACACAAAAAATAGCTCGAATTTTATCAAAAATTAACATAGTAAAATTTCTAATCTCTTTTTCAATCCGAAAGACAAAGAGAACCGACTGAATAATTCTGCATTCTATAAATTAAGTTGTCAAGAGTGTAATAGTGTGTATATATGACAAACGGGCCGACCTTTTCATAAAAGGTACAAAGAGCATCTATCTGCTTTTAGGAACCGGAAGAATAATTCCAATTTTGCGAACCATTTCTTCACTACAGATCACACGTTCCCAGAATTGAACAACCTTGTTATCTTGCACGTGGAAGCGAAAGGGAAAAAACTTGACATCCTGGAATCCATAGAAATTGAAAAATATAAAAAGCACGTAATAAAACTACCTAACGAACAGACGGAACTTTGGACAACCCCTCTCTTCGAAGCTCTGCCGAAGCGTACAATCCCCATATATAATAGTTGAGATCTAATTTGTTCGTTCAGTTTGAAAATGTTGTAAACACTACGAAACTCGAGTCACTGTATATCAGTTATAATAAAAAGTGATAGAAAACAAAGTAATTCCTTATTTCATTCCATTGATATTACAAAGAATCTCAGACAACATATTAATTGAGGATTTCACAATATTCAAAGGTGCATCATAATAACCATTACATTGTTTATTCTTTAAATGATGAGATAATTCGACAAGTTCCTGTTTACTAACCTGTCTTAAAAACGTGGATTTGTCGTTCTCCGAAATACCGTCCACAAAGAGGATACCATCTCGGCCAACTAACAGATCTTGGACTACTCTGACTTAGCTAATTTTAGTGTACCATCATGAGCGAACTCATTCGGTTTAAATTTTTTCCTGTTATTTCCTTGGAAATCGTCCACATCGACTTCATTTTATTGTCAGATATTTTTATTCTATCCTCATAAAGTTTACGCTTATTAGATTTCAACAAATTATCATAGTCCCTTTTTATCTTCTGATACTGAGTTTTATATGTACCATCACATCTAGAATTAACTAACATAGTATCTACTTTCTTTTTAATAATTTTTATTTGCGTATTGTTGTTTATGTTTTTAGAATTATACTTTTTGTAGATTCGCTTTTTTGGGAAACAATAGTTGAAAATAACAATGAACTCATTCATGAATACTCGCCATTGTTCATTAACGTCTGACATTTTAACCTCGTAAACATTTTTCTAGTTTTGTTGTTCAAGCTTATGTGTAAAATTTTCTATGTTATCGTTATTGAATAATCTTTTATGTATTAGTTGATTTATGAAATGTAATATCGAAGTAAAAACAAACTTTCTGAGCGTTATGGTCAGAAATATGATATTCTAATTAGCCATAACGTTATCTGAACAACTCTTGCAGTGATCAGTTACCTTGTGTAATCATTAATCATTAATCGTTAATTTGAGCTCTAATATTATAGTTGTTGCGAAGTGTAAAAAAGGCTAACTTTAACATCATTATCATCTTCCATTTCTATATTTAGAACACCTCCAATAAAGATGACCCTATTATTATATTTCCATTTGGAGGCCTGTATACTGAGAGTATAATCTATTTTATCTTGTTCTCTGCACATTCCGCAGCAACGCACTCGAATTCCCCATATTCTGATAATTCACTTATTGATTTGAGTTACTTCGCTTTGAAATCATCCCTCATATAAATCGCTGAACCCCCGTGTCTCCCAGATTCACGCAGACGCTTGCGATTAATTTGAAGTTTTTCAAAACCAATTATCTGATTTGATCATTAGATTTCCAGTGTTCTCTTACACACATAATCAAACATTATGGGTTGTCTTCTAAAAGTTTCTCCAACCTATCGATGCTGTTCCCTAGTGACTGCACATTCTGATGAATTATTCTTACAACTTCATTGTCTAATGTACTCTTCATTTTTTCCTGAGGACCTATTATTTGAGGTAGCATCCTCTTTCGACCAAAAACACCCGAAATCAGTTCGCCACAATTTTCTTTTCTAAGCTTCATTCTGATCTTCTTATCGAATATTTACCTTCATATATGCATATTTTTCTAGATAATTAGATTCATGAATTTCATGAAGTAAAGTATGGTAATAAAAATGTCTACAAATCGAAACAGTGTAACATCTTAGTATTATTTTTATAACAATTCTAAACACAAACAAGCTCGATTAGGTATTGTTAATAACTGAGACAAAAGTTGCAGACATACGCACGTTTCGAACTTTTTGGCCATCTTCAGTGCACTCCAATTTACTACAATTCTGTCAAGTACTTTCTTCTGCAACTTTTGCGTCAGCGATCAACAAAACCCAGTCAAGCTTGTTTGATTTCAAAATTATTATACAGATGTATGTTACACTTTCTCGATTTGTAGAAAGTCCTATTACCATAGCTCACACTACTTAGTAATGATATTTGCCACAGATCGCTCCCATCAATTTATCTGAATATCAATATGCTAATTATGAGCCTGACGGAATATTAATATCTGAATTGATCCTGAGGAAAGTTTTTCTGCGTTTGTAATGTGAAGAAATCGGGAATATATCTAATTAATCGAATTGAAATTGAAAACACAGTTTCAATTCAGTAGTTATAAAGAATTAACACTAATTACACAGTACCGACAGGAATAAAAGAATTTCAAGAAATATATATTATATATTTATTATTTATTAAAAATACTAAATGAACACTTGAAGTTTACAAGATTTTGTTTCGTATCTTGTATTAAGAAAACCAAATTCCTTTCCAAATATCCAAAACATCACCTCGAAAACTTGTTCAAAAATGACTTACTTCAAATAAGTTCCTCAAAAAAAAAACCTAAAACATGCAGCACATCTTCAAAATGCAATTTAAAATTACTACAAATGAAAAACTCTTCAGTCCCACTTCATATTTAAGAAATAAAAATAATTAACTAAAAATATCTTACCAGTATGACTCGAAGTAAAACACTTTATTTCAGCTTATATTTATTGTTTACACAACAATTATTTCGTCAATTATATCATGACTTCTTCAGATGAGTAACTTATTACTTTTACAAAATCGTTCTCCTCAAATACATGTTTGAGTAAAAAGAGACGTGATAAAATGAAGGTTTATAGGAATTTTCAGAATTTATTAAAAAAGTTGGTTCAATATCGGCGAACGGTTCACATCTGTTTTGTCGTTAAGTAACATATACTTTTTATGCTGCTGGTTTATTTCTAATGCTTCTAATATGTCCAATATATTGAATTTGTTTTCGGTATTGGGAACTTCAAAATTATGGTCAAAATCATGTCTGCCTATTTGGTCTATGTGTGCATATGGACATGTACCGCCTATTAACCTATATACTCTTGATCTCTTGTTCACGATATCTTTATTATTTTTTTATCGATTTACCTGAAGAATTTATAATTTTATATGAGATATTAAGATTTCGAATTTTCTTCAAATATCTAGCTATCATTTATAAGGAGTATGAGCTGTGGTAATAGAAAGTTCTAGAAATCGAGACAGTGTAACATAGACGTAGAATAGACTTTCTTCATGCTCAAATCAGACCATAATTTGCCGTAATGCTCAGAAAGTAGTATCTTCATATTGAAGTAAACTAATTCGGCTGATCTGTACCAAATATCAATAATAAGGAGTATGAGCTATGGTAATAGTTGTTATACAATTTTATGTTACACTGCCTCGATTTCAATGATTTTCTTTTACCATAGCTCATACTTCTTGTTAAAGATTTTTGGTACAGATCAGCCAAATTAATTTATTTTAAAATTAATATGCTAGTTTTTGAGCTTTATAATAATATATATATATATATAATATATATATAATATATGGTCTGATTTGAGCATAAGGAATGTTTATTCTGCGTTGGTAACGTGAAAATATCGAGAATACATTTCTTCATTTGAATTAACTGACAAAGGTTTGACTTGTATCTATTTTGCATACTCTAGATCGTAGTGTATAATTAATATCTTAGAGTCTCTGTGTATGTACTTTGCATACTCTAGGTGGCGATAGTGTATTGTTAATATCTTGGACTCTCTGAGTATAACGAATATAGATACTCAACAAATTTGGAGTCACTAGCATAGATATATTGCACTGACGAAACCCAATCAGTTTGAAACGTGCGTATGTCTGCAATTTGCCTCTCTGAGCTACAAAACCTTGTCTAGTTTTTTTGAGTATAGAATTGTTATATAGATGTATGTTAGACTGACTTCTATTACTTTCTATTTCTATTACTTTCTATTACCATAGGTCATACTCCTTATTAATGATTGTTGGCACAGATCAGCCGAATTAAGATATTTTAATATTTTATTTGAAGTGATCACCAATAAGTATCTCTCTCTTTCTTTCATGTGGCACTGCTCATCTGTTCACGAACATTTATTGAAATTCACGCACGTAACATGATATTCAAAATGGCACATACACCAAGACTGTCAGTTGTTTAATTGCTATTCAGATAGTGAGCTCTGATGAAATGCGCTTGTTGAAAGAAATTGCTGAGTATTATTATAATAATAAATGGGTACCGTGGCAACAATTTTTCACTCTGAAACAAACTAAGAAAGGAAACTTCTTCGACTACCGAACTTTCAATATATTGGATAAAAACTGTACCGAAAAAACTAACCTTCGGAGAGGGCATAGTGCCAGCATAACTTGAGGCTAATCCCTTAGGAGCCACAAAGAGAAACAATAGGTAACCCCCGAATACTCAACAGCCCTTTCATCTACTGGGAAAGAATCTAAAGTCAAGAAAAAATTTGTTGAAACATTATTTCAATTCCTATTCCCATTTAGTTTTTCTTAGTTTTAAAACTATTTTATTCAACATCAGTTTTCAAATAGAAATGGACCAATTCATGTTAACCGAAAATGAAGGATCATTTAAATATTAAAACAAATTGAAATATGTTTATCTTCTACAATTTTAATTTCAAAAAGATTTTTTCATTCAAAAAACTTTTAGAATTAAATTTATATCAAACAAGCACCGCTTACGTTTAATAGTCGTATATAATCAAAACTCAATATTTAATGTCAAATGGAATAAATAAACCAACAGATATACGAAAGTAATTAAAATTAATAAATAAATATTTAAAGGAGACAAAATTTTGTTTCTGGTCTTACGTTTAAGAACACCAATTGCCTTTTAAAAACATGAACACACTTAAAGGACTTCTCAAAGAATATAATTTATTTGAAATATTTAATATATTTAAATATTCGAATAAGATAAACATATTTCAATTTATTTTAATATTCAAATTTTGTCATATTTCTTCTATCAAGTAAAAGGCCTTTCTATTTTATGAAGGATCATGATTGTGTACTTTTAATGGTGATAGAACTTGTCTCCTGAACATCACTTCAAAATGTCAAAATTATATTGATATCTCCACAGAAAGCATCGAGTCTTCTGAAGCATTGTGTTTTATCAATAATAACTATTTTAGGCAAAAAAAAAATTGAATTTTGGCCAAATTAATATGATTTTATGATTCTGAAATTTGGAGACCAAACCAATATTTCCGTTTTGAAAAATCTGCTTCAATTATTGGTAAAATTAAATAACGAAGACCCCTTTTTCATTATGAATAGACTTCGAAATTGAAAAATAAGAATTTGTAGTAGTATAACTGCAACTATCCGGAAAATAATGAAAAATGCACGGAAGAAAAATTCTAGAGAAGAACTGACGTGAAATCACCCAGGTTCCTAGGAATATGCTGTTTCTCATTATCGTTATATACGAGAACATGGATATTCAATTGCGAATAACTGCAGACCTATCAAATCGATTAAACCTATTACAAAAATTAGCCGACATATTTAGACTGAATCTTGCTTAAAAGTTTCAGAGCTCTAGCCCTTCCAGTTCGAAAGTTAGCGTCTTTAAGGATAGACCGGTCGAAAAGAATTACTTTTGACCTCGAATTCTCCATCAGTGAATCCAACATAGACGTTTGAGATCACTCTCGGTTCAAAATTTAAAATAACAGGCATTTTGGCGAACCGGTATATATATATATATATATATATATATATATATATATATATATATATGATAAATAACAATATTTAAACAAAATTAGGAATACAGATAAATACAAAATGAAATTTGTTGGTCTCATTCATAAAAATAAAAATAAACCAAAACAATATATATATATATATATATATATATATATATATATATATATTGTTTTGGTTTATTTTATATATATATATATATATATATATATATATATATTGTTTTGGTTTATTTTATATATATATATATATATATATATACGTGGAGTGGGTTGTTCGGCGCCTTTTCGTGATAGCTTGCGGGTAGTTTGGCGCCTTTTGTGTTGATTGGCGCCGGGCGCCGAAATGCCAGATTAAAATAATGGTCACTTCGGCGCCGTCACTTTGCAAAAGTTGCCAAAGTGACCAATACGTGACTGAATATTTCGGGGTGTCAAACTACCACATTAGGTTTATATATAATGAGTAGTATGGCACCTTTTCCAGGATTCCAAATTACAAATGTTTGTGTTCAAAGTAGGTTTCATTATGTTCAAAGCTCTTTCGGTCCTTTGATTTTTCCTCGTAAATTCCTTTATGAGCAAAAAAAATAAGACTCTCTATCAGAAAAACTCAAAGCATTGATGTGGAGTGAGAAGCTTCATAGCTCTGCTTAATTCCTGATGTGGAGTCAGGAGCTTATGATTAAAAATTTTTCTACTAAACCAATTCTCAAATTTTTTTCGCTTCTAGAAAATAGAATTTTCTGTAGTTGTTATAGGTTTTATTGAGTTCGTTGATTCCTGATGTGGAATCAAGAGCTTCAGATTATTATTTTTTCTACTGAACCGATTCTCAAATTCTTTTCACTTATGAAAAATAGGACTTTCTGTGGTTGTTATAGGCTATATTTAATTCGTAAATTCCTGATGTGTCAGAAGCTTCAGACTTAATATTTTTTCTTCTGAACCGATTCTCAATTTTTTTTTACTTATGGAAAAAAGGACTTTTTGTGGTGGTTATATGCTATATTTAGTTCGGTAATTCCTGACGTAGTGTCAGGAGCTCCAAAATAAAATATCTTTACTGAACCGATTCTCAAACTTCTTTCACTTATGGAAAATAGGAATTTCTGTGGTGATTAGATTTTTTCTTTCAGCTCAAACACAAACATATCCATAAGATATATCGCAAACGAAGTTTGCGATATATGCGCCAGCTAGTTTATTCATAACTATCAATAGGACGATTCTAGGTAGAATCTCTGGCGGGGTAATAACTGAATGAACAACATGATTGGGCTTCCACTCTGTTGGTTTTACATAAATAAAATAAAGTTGTGCCTTGGGGGCACAAACAAACAATGAATACTTACGAAAATTTTCAGTGTGAACTATCTCAAAAAACGGATAAAGATCATATAAAAATTTATCTTTCTTGTGGTGGGATTCGAACTCACGCCACAGAATGGACTGATGCCCAAAATTCAGCACCTTAGACATCCATGTCACGCTAGCGTTTTCCTATTAGCGCTATGGAAAGTTCTGAGCGGTACGGTTTCATTCATAAGCGTAGTGAGTGATTCCTCTGTGTTATTCTGTTATTTCGTGGTCATACATCCGAACATTTGTAGGGGAACTTTCACAAAATGTTCGGAAAAATAATACTGGATATATTCATTATGCTGTAACACTCCAGAAACACGCCGCTAAAACAAACCTATTACTGAGCGTTTCTTCATATAAAGTATTTTAGTTGTTTTGCACGCATGTTCTATGAAACATGCAGAAAAGGCTTATAGCCCGAATATATCAATTAAGTTCGTTAATGGGCCAAATCGGTTAGGTGGTTCCGGAGTTATTAACATTAGAAATTTTGATGAAAATTTCGATGTCTCGGAAAATATCTGTCAGAATTAGATGAAACTTGGTACATATATGCGTGATATCAATCCTATGAAGTCACCAAAAATTCATTCCCACAGCTCAACTGAGAGGAGAGAAAACAGCTTTTTAATAATTCAGATGAGCTTGGGTGAACATCAGGAAAACAAAAGCCATTATATCTTTCAAACGGAAGGAGCTGTTGACGTGAAATTTTTCGGGATGTGTTCAGACTGCAAATTTATGGATTGCCTCTGTCAGCTAACGAAATCGCTTCGGTGGTTTTCGAGTTATTGACATTTAAAATGTGTTCTTGAAAAGTTCAATATCTCGAAACGTATATAACATTTTGACCTCAAATTTGGACTATATATCTTTGATATGTGTATGGATTGCCTCTGTCAGCGAACGAAATCGCTTCGGTGGTTTTCGAGTTATTGACATTTAAAATGTGTTCATGAAAAGTTTAATATCTCGAAACGTATTTAACGTTTTGACCTCAAATTTCGACTATATATCTTTGATATGTATCTTGATTTGCCTGAAAATAATTATCAAATAATGCAAGTAAGCGCGGGTAAATGGCGGGAACACATAACTGATAATAACTTCGGAACGGATGAAGATGATGTCTTCAGATTTTCAGAATAGAGTTCAAATATGAATTTCCAGATTGTGTTCGAAACGAACGAAATAGATTGAGTTTCGAAGTAAGTGTAATTTGAAATTTGCGAATGGGGTATTTTATTTCTATTTTTTTCATCGTTCGCAGGCTCGATACATAGCGTTTTTTTAATGGAAAATTCGGAAAAAGCACTGACGTGGTGTCAGGAGCTTTTACACGCATGCTTATATTTATATCTCGGAATCGTTAGAAGTATTTTGAACATTCAGGAATTGGACTTCGCAACGATTCCAACGATTCAGAGATAAATATATATTTATATATGAACGTGAGCGCAAAAGCTGCTGTTCGTCAGTGCATATTTCGAATTTTTTTTTCGTAGAGTAATCCTGTAATATTATAGTAGAAAACTCATAGCTTAAAACAGAAATTCAAATTCTTACAATACATTGTTCATAGAGACGCCCAGACAGTATATCAACGAAACCTACTCGTCAGTATTAGTAAAAATGAAAAAATATTCTCAACCAAGGATTTCATTCCTAATAAATCGATCACATAATATTTCAAAACAGCAATATAATTCTAGAGACACCCTGTAACATTATCGTTAAAAACTCATAGCCTAAAACACGAGTTTATATTCCTTCCATATATTATTCATAGAGACATCCTGCAAATTATCAAAACAAATTCATAGAAAAGAAATCACTTTACAATCAAGCATTTAATTTCAACTCGATCGGTCACAAAACAAATTAAATCAACATTATATATGTAGAGACACCCATTAGTGACGACATTAATTCAAATTACTCGTATACAATATTCATAGGCACGCTCTGTATATCATCGAAACTCATAATTCACAAATCATGGAAAATAACAAAGGTCAATTCGTAGAGACACTCTGTAGATTTATTGTCGAAAATCCGTTCTGAACACAAATCTTAAATTCTACTCATGGTATTTACATGGTATATATAATCGATACAATTTCATCATTATTCCTAAAAGTGAAAGAATCATTTTAAATAGTCGGTCGGGAAATAATTCAAAACAGCAATATAATTTTTGAAACCCTATAACCTTATGGTTAAAAACCCGAAGCTTAACACTTTTTCGATATTTCAAGTACAATATCAATTTCTGACTCACTTGTTTGAAATTTCTCATTTCTGTGTTCCATTTATATATGTGAAACGTCAGGTGAATTCCGTATATGTCTGAATTAGCAAATTTGTACTGAAAAAAAGAAAGACGGATGGATGGTTCAATTCTTTGGCTTCCAATCCGCACCGAAATATATCGGTACTGTACCCTAGAAATAAAATCCTTAGGGTTGTACGATTTGGCTTTTTGTCGAAATCGGCGTTTTTAGAGAAGTTTATGTATCATTTTTAAATAGATGCCGAATTTTTTCGGGAAAAAAGTCGAAACCATTAAATAATTCCTTCTTTCTACCTTTTTCCATTTAAAAATGCTCTATATCTACCCTGCCAACGATCAAAAAAATCGAAAGAAAACACATTATTTCTAAATTTAAATTATCAATTAGTCCGAAACCACTCCATCTATTCCATTCATTTTCGAACACAATCTGAAAATTCATCTTCGAAAACTATTCTGAAAATCTGAAGATTTCATATCCATCCGTTATTAGGCACAAAAGCACCTGACACCAGGTGAGTGCTTTCTTGAAATTTTTTTGTATTAGGATTTTATACATGGATATGTAAGGGTGAAAATTGGAAGTTCTGAATTTTGACCGTTAGATATAAATCAAGGCATAAAATCAGATTAACTGACAACTGAAATATTTCCTCTTTATCTTAGATCCAATAAATCAGTCACGCGTGACACCAATTAGCAAGTAACTGAGTTTTGTTTACTGGAACATGGGGTTACTTCAAATACACCGCCTAGAACCATAATGCAATGTTGTCGAAATGCTGCAACAATATGTGGGTAAAGGTATTCTTAGGATTTCCGTTGGTATTTCGTAGTGAAACGAAATAATTATTGCTCAATTTTTCAGTAAGCTATCGGTTTGAACAAATGTTTTTCGTTATTTTTTGGCTAATAATAATCTCAAACGATAAATAGGGATTCAATGATGAAGAATTCTTTTCGAATACAATTATTTTCAACCATCCGTCCATAATATCGATAATTCTCGAACAAAACAATCTAAAGAATTGAAATTTGCAGGGGGACTTCGATCGAAATTCCGGTGAAGGATAATTACTTCAACTCTACAACGTACAGTTTGATCGAAAGCGGATGTAGAAAAACTCATTCAAATAAATGAAAAGAAAAAATTTTCGAAATAATTTATTGATTTCACATTACGGAATTTCTTTGTAACAAAAAGACTGCTTTTGCGCAATTATTGATGCATGATATTATTCAATTGAAATTGGTGGTCCGGCCGTGAGCACGATAACTCTCGAACGAAATGAGTTAGAGAGTTTGAATTTGCAACATAGGTCCGCTAAATCCACCTAGTGGCTCCTGATATTTAACAATCGGAATTTTTTACCCTCAATATTTCCAAGAATATATATTTGATCCAGCTCAAACTTGATATTTAGGTTCTTCTTGAGGTTTATGCAAAATATTGTGAGGATCGTGTAATTAGATGCAAAAAACCAAATTCAATATCTCAACAATTAGAACGACTTGAATTTATCACTAGTTCACATGGTGCATGTATTGTTATGTTTTTATTCCAGGTTTCCATGTGTTTAACATTTCAGGATGATTTGAAGTAAAACACTTTATTTCCGCTAATAATTTATATTAGCGAAAAAAAATTATTTTACTTCAAATCATATACGATAAATTTCCGTTAAGTAGAGGCCGAAAGAATCAAGAATTTCAGGATGAATGCGGCAATGTCGCATCGCATCCTCATATCATGAGAAAATTCCTGTGTAATAAATTGACTATCCTTCTAAGGTATTAAATCTGGGATGATGGTAAATCTAATGATTTCAGTTTTTATTACTCATAGGGTCAGTTGCATGATATTTGTCTCATTAAATTATTATAGACTTTCTTGCAACTGACCGTTAGGGCATATTCTCCCCCGTTTTATTTTCTCCTGACAATGAAAACATTTGGCGTCAGATAGATTATATAAATATGGGTGAATTTAGATTTTTGCCTCATTTCTCAATTCAGTCGTGAGAAGTTTGTCGATCCAGCTTTTTAGTGAAAAAGTGAATACAGTTTCACAAGACATATATTTGAGAGGTAAGAGAATTATCGTGTTTTTCATATTTTCTCTAGAAATATATAACATTTTTGGTTGTATGATGTTCTTGCAACATACAATTATGTTTCACTGATTTTTCTTTGGTCATTTCTAGGTACTCTTTTATTTGGGAAAAATTTGAGGGAATTCAAAGCGTTCTAGCAAAAAACAGAAGGCTTCTGGAGAGAACTGCTTGAAGAATTTTCAGGTAAGAAATCTTAAGAGAAACCATCTTGATTTAATTTGTCTATACAGTTTGTCTATACAGGGTGTCTACTTTTAAAAGGGCCAAACTTCAAGGGGAAATCAAACAAGTTATTTGTAACCAAAAATGTCAATAACACATGGTCGAAATATGGATACTTATTTTTCATTTCAACATTTCTTGATTTCACGAAATATTTCAAGTTTTTCGACAAAATCTTCAGTTATCGATTACTTCAGTTATCCTTGTAGCCTCATCAAATTTGACCACATATCTATAAAAATCATTAAATTTGCTACAAGATAAGAAGCTCTATGTGCCAAAAAATTCTTATTGCGGGCGTGGTAAGGAGATGAATATAAGGATTCTGTAGTGAACAAAATCAGTCATACTTTTATAATTGTTTTATCGATGAAAAATTATTAATTATGGAATTATGTTTTCTTCTGAACAAAAATACCTCAATTAGTGTGCTTTCGAATGATATATCAACTTTTGTGTTAGCTGCTTGTCCTTTGCATTAATATCATGGCTCACAAGATTATGACGAAATGTTGAAATATTCCAAACCTAAATTTGCTCTATCTTGAAGCTCTATGATCTCTATGATCAGCTGGTGAATTATATCAAATTGCTGATTGATTCAAGAAAAGAGAGAGATTTGGAAAGAATTCTATATATATATATATATATATATATATATATATATATATATATATATATATATATATATATTTGAAATGTCTGGAGCTCTTAACTCCTGCATGGATACCTGCTCATTGATGCGAGAGTTTTTCATTGCATGTGGGGCGAATAAGCCTAAAACTCTAAGACAGCATGTTGCAATCCATTCAATATTGTTGAATTTAAACGACACCGAAGTATCAGAACTAGCCAATTTCATGGGTCACGCAGAGAAAATTCATAGGGAACATTACCGAACTCCCATTGCCACCAGAGAAATCACTATAATGTCTAGGCTACTGGAAATGGCTCAAGGAAGTAACTATTCAAAAAATTATTCCTCTTTAGTTGTTGTATTTGTGGCGGGCTTGTTTTTCTGAACCAAATTTGCCGAAATGACTATAATTTTCGAATTTTTTCTGGTGAACAATTCTTGGTGAAACTTGATTTTCTATGCTAAAAAGAAGAGGTCAAGTTAGTATTAATATAAACCTAAAAAAAATGAGATCTTGTTACCGGCATAGATGATTTTTTTATAATTCTTCCAGTGAAAGTACTCCATGAAATTTCACATAAACCTTAGATTTGCTCTATTAAACCCAAGTACCGAATTTAAACTCAATCCTATCCGTAGTTTTGAAAATATAAGAAAAATAAAACTTCAAACCTCATACCCAGATTTTGATTTTAAGTATTTAATTCGTAATTTATCGCGTTTGCAGACGCCAGAACGAACAGAATTATATTTGAGCACGGATTCTTCATCGCGGACTCCAGTCAAAAATTTCACACTATTTGTATAAGTTACAAACTTTTGTATAGATTCCCTAAAATATGCACACAGAAAGTACTAAATATTGTCAAATTTTGCAGCATCTCCTAAAGGAAAAATGCAAAGGAGTTCTTGGCAAACACCCGAAAGAAAGATTGTTAAAGATTGTTTCAAGGACCATTTTATATCCGGAAATTTATCAACATTGGCTCAATGTGAAAGAGTACGAGTGATCTATCCTGAAATTTACCTGAGAAGTCTAGAACAAATAAAAGTATGGTTGTTGATGAAATAAAAGAGAATTGGTAGAGGTATTGCAAAGATTCTTATTATTTTGAATATGATTTTATGATATTGTATTTGTTTTCTCTACTTATACGTGATGCTGCAATTTTTATATATGATATGTTTATACCGGGTGTTAAAAAACAACGTTTCAATATTTTGGGAGCTTATTCAAGACCACAAAATAAGTAAAAAGTTTCATATCAACATGTGTCCACAAAGGAGCCGTTTTGGAGATATGGCCGATTTTCGGTTTTCAAAATATTGACTACTAGCGCAACCAAATACGATAAATTACAGAGGATTTTCCATATGGCCACCCTGCATTTCAATGCAGGAAGTACATCGTCGCATGAAGGAATTACGTACTATCCCGAAAAGACCTCGTTGTGTTCGAATCGTTTGATAGGATAGTTCAATCCGATGTTGCAACTCTTCGATGTTATTCACTGATGTTGCATACACTAAATTCTTCAAATAAACCCAAATACAAAAATCTAAAGGATTCAAATCGGGAGATCTAGCGAGCCACGGCACTGGGTCTCCTCGTCCTATCCATCTTCTGAGAAATGTTTGATCTAAATGTCCCCTAACAGCAAGTGTATAATGTGGGGGGCACCCAATCTTGCATAAACCAAATATTCTGATTTAAAGATACCACGTCTAGAAAATCGGGCAAGGTAATTTGAAGAAAGTTTAGGAATACGGCTCCTATTAAATTCCATGGTAAAACTACTGGTCCTAAGAAACGATCTCCTTAAATTTATAGCCACATATTTATACTGAAAGCTGTTGATGACTGAATGCATGAATGGCGTGTGATTTTTCATCCACCCAAATATGGCTATCATGGAAGATAAAAATTCCATCTTAGGTAAAGCCGACTTCATCAGTGGAAAGGATCTTATAAGTAAAATGCGGATGTTCATCAATCTTTGTTAAAACCCATTGACAGAATGTCCTTCTGGCTTGATGATCAGGAGGATTAAGAGCTTGCATGCATTGAATATGGAATGGATAGAGAAGTTCTTGATGATTAATTTTCCAGACAAGGGGGCTACTTATTCCTATTTCTGCTGAAATTCTTCTTACACTTGTACCGGGATTTTCAGTCACAATATTCAAAATTTGCTCTTCAACTTCTGGAGTACTTACAGATGGATCTTGGCCGTCCAGTATCACGAGGGTTTTTTAAGGAACCAATTCGTCTAAAAATTTGATTGAAGGAGAGAAGGAAGTTGACGATAAGGATAAGCCTCTGCATAAAGGCGACATGATTCAGGATTACTTCATTTGTTACGTTCATACATCAAAGCCATATCACACATTTCAATATAAGAATAAGGCATTTCAGATTTAGGAATAATAACATTTTCTAGTGAAAAAAACTAAACAACTCTAATCGGATGCATAATACTCACTAAAAGTACGTAAATGTCATATGAAAACCAAATGTTTGATGCCAGCCGTGATTTTTCTTAATGAAAAACATTTTAATTGTGAGTTCAGTAAACAAGACATCTGAAAGATGAAAATAAATCGAATATCGTATTTGGTTGCGCTAGTGTTTAATTTGAAAACCGAAAATCGTTTATATCTCCAAGAAGGCTCATTTGCGGAAGCATGTTTATATGAAATTTTTTACTTATTTTGAGGTCTATAATCAGCTCCCAATATACTGAAACTTTGTTTTTTAATACCCGGTATTTCAAGATATCAACATAATAGATATACTACTACATTTATAATTCTTATTCTAATTAAAAGCATGAAATCTTTAAAATTTATCATTCAGTAATTCTTATTTCATTGTTATTTTTACATATTGAACTTATTTTTTATGTTGGTTTCTTGAACATAAGGAGAAAAAAGATTTTTTTCAGGTGCGGATACACAAAAATAATATTATAATGATTTCTAGAAACTAGCATAAAAGGAATTTCCTGGAATTCTGCAGAATTGACTGTTGTTCGGGATATTTTCCACAGAAATATTGCTGAGGGTATATTACCATCATTAGGTACTTGCCGAGAGGTAGTAAAAAATAACCCTGAATTGATGAAGAAAACCGAAGCACAATGAAATTATGAGTCAGCAATCAAATCAAGAAGATCGAAAAGGATGCAGTATGAGCTGGAGAAACTTTTGGATTTTTGTAGAATTTTCTAAATAAAATGATCCGTTTTGACAGTTTATTAGTTGAATTGTAACCATTTCTAGTAATTATACCACTTATAGATCAATAGTAAAGATGATATTCACGCAATTTCATAAATATTCATGACATATCAGCTTCATTCTGTTTTTTTTTGCTCTTTAGCTTTCTATGACAAATTGTCAACCCACCGTGTTTGAGCCTTTCTGCCCGACAATGAATTTTGTTGTTAAGAATTCATTGTTGGTATGATAGATAATACAGGCAACTATGCAGGAATATGTAACAAAGTATTCAGTTTTTGTGAAAACTCATCTTATTCACCTGTAAAATCTTTGAAAGTTTCCGTGTGTTCCGCTCATACAACAATGGATTTTATCGATTTCAGTTAGTTATTGGTATCAAAGATAAAACGCCTCAATAAATGAAACTTTTCAGTTTTTGGAGACTTGTAAAAAAGGCTAATGAAAATTTTCAAATCTATTCGCTTCAGATGATCTGAGTGGTTTTAAATCGATAACGAATAATTTCCATTATTATCAATAAGAGTTAAAAGATAATCTGTTCAATACTCATGTCCCAACAAATATTCAAACCTGTATTAATTAAGATTTGTTCTAGTCAGTTACGTTGCACTCATAAGACGGTTGCTGAAAAAAACCGATACCAAAAGTTATATACATTCAAAATTTTATTTTCAGCATTTTCATGCAAGTGAAATATTAGAAAGTATTCTGTTGATATTTCTAGAAAGGTTAATATTCAGCAATAAATTGGTGCCCTTGACTGTACGAAATTTCGTTTAGATCTTTTCTCTAGAAGCATGAATAATGAAAAAATAATTATAATGAAAGGCATGGATTACATGCTAATATTCACATCCATCGTACTAATATAAAAACGTTTGCGTGATCCAGATCTCTATGACGGCATATTTGGGCACTAGTCTATTCGGAGGCGTGGGTTAATCCCACCACAACAAAACACCCTTTTCGACTATCTTGATCATGTATTCGGTTTCTGAAGATATTTCACACTAAAAGTTTTTGATAGTATTAATCATTTTCATGCCCCCAGAACACTACAGTTGTTTCAAATTTTTCAATTCATTTTTGAAGTAAAACTTACAAAGAATCAAAAAATTCTAGAAAAAACCCCCCAGTGTCAGAAGCTTTTGCGCGCTTGTTCATATTACTCGAATAGCTTTTACACGCCGTTATTACAAATGCTAAATTTAGTATCTATCCGACTTGTATTTCTGAAAATATTGGGGAAATGGTAATTCAAATGTATATATCTAAACAAATATGCAACTCATTTTGCCTATTTACGAATTCAAATTTCGTGTTTAAGAAAACCTACCTTGAAAACTTTAAAGTTTTAGGCATGAACACGAAAGTTAAATTCGAAAATAGACAAAACAAGTTTCATAGTTTTCATAATATACACATTTGATTTATCACTTTCTCAATTAATATTCTATTCCAATAATATAAACAAGCGTGAAAAAGGACCTGCTCCAAGTCGTTCTTTAGGAGAGTAAAATAGTTTAGATTCAGTAAAAGTAAGTTTGATTTCATTTTGGTATTGATATTTGAACACGGGATTTTTGGAAGAAATTTCCATTCTGTCTTCAACCTGCGTTCGGAACAGCTTCGAAAAATATTCATTGAGAATGCATAAAACGAATTATTTGAAGCACTAACGAAAGAAACTGAAAGGTTCGATGTTCCTTATTCATTATTGAGGTACATCAGATAAAGCCGTAGTTATGGCGCCAAACGAGTCGATATATTCTTTGAGTATAAATGAATACATGTTCCGAAGGCGCCAAACAATTCAATATATTCTTAGAGTATAAATTTAAACACCTGACAGAGGCGCCAAACTACTCCAAATATACATTTTTTAAACGATTTTATACATCTAAAGGTGTATAAGTTTAAACGGTCAAGGCGCCAAACGGAACGGTCCACGAATATATATATATATATATATATGTATTTATAATTCTATAATTTTATATTATATATATATATATATATATATATATATTATTTTGGTTCATTTTTGATTTTTATTTTTATGAAACCAACAAATTCCATGTTAATTTTATATTCATGATTTTGTTTAAATTTTGTTATGTTTGCTTTGAATCTTTTTCTATCTCAGGATTCTGAATTTGAAATTTTCATGATTGAAATAAAAATAATTTAATTTTTTGAATTTTCAAAATGTAAAAAAATTTTTTAACGGAAATCCCTAAAGTTAATCAATTTCCCTATCTAATTCCTAACTATTTTCCTAATGGCAATGTCGTTTCACTACAAAATTTTTCAAAACTCAGG
The DNA here is from genome assembly GCA_034642435.1 of Megalocaria dilatata. NCBI lineage: Eukaryota > Metazoa > Arthropoda > Insecta > Coleoptera > Coccinellidae > Megalocaria > Megalocaria dilatata. Next base: position 64,669,309 of record CM067859.1, on the reverse strand, counting down.
ATATTAGGCTTTGCAGTTTATGTGACCCTTTAGCGTAATAACTTCCTAGTGTATGTTCTGCTTAACGTAGTTTTTAGACCAGAGAGTTTCTTTTATTCTATGCTGTTTGTTGTCGTTTTGAATCGGCTTGATTCTGTGTTTCAGTTTCCATAACCTTTATTTGTTTTTTATGTTTACTTTCACGCCGGTTCGATGCATTCCTGGATTATAGTCCTTTTTTCTTTTTCAACTTGAAATTTGGTTCCACCTTGAGTTTTGGACCTCCTGGGCACTTAAGACTTCAACTTTCCAGTCAATCACTCTGACTCAATTTGGGCTTTACTGTTTTTTTCTGCACTGTAGTTTCTAACTTGCACTCATTTCAACTCACACTCACACTGCTGCACAACTCCCTCCATCCTTATATATCTTGAGGTAACTTTCAGTTGCTTTTACCGAATCGAAGTTTCTAGAATTGGATATTTCTAGAACAAATTTGCCTATTTTCTCGAATTCTGTTAACTAAATGTTACATTTTTCTTTATCAAATTGAAAACATAGTTAAATATCACTCTTCTATCTAGATTCTACCTAATTTTTCTCAAGGTTTTGAATATTTTGAATATGGTACTTTTATATTTTTGAAAAATTTGCCTTATAATTAACATTTTCTGTAGTCAAATTGTATACAAATGAACAATTTATGAATAGTTTACATTTTTTAATCCATTTCCCTTCTGAAAGATATCTTGAATGTGTAAATTGAATATTTTTCTAGAACTTTTCATTATAGTATTTTCTTTTTCCGTCAAATTTTCATCAAATAAAAAAATAATGACATGAGTTTTGATTTAAATTGATAATTTTTCTTATTTCTATCTTATTTTCTTGTTTTCAGGTCTGAATTATGAATGTAAACCTGCCTGATGATGAATATTTGATTGATTCGGTCTTTACTTGGTGGATACTCATCTTAATTAAGAAAATGTATATGAGACAGTATTTTATTTCCACAAAGATGTTTGTACTACTACAACAATTGTTTCACCACGATGTGGCTTCTTCAGGTATTACATTGTACTGTCTGATGGTATTCAGTGTAACCGAGTTTAAATACATTTTTAGGTACGTGACCAAATAATGGAAGCACAAGTCATAAAAACTTTAGGTGTTCATTGGAGTTGGCCGCTAAAAATGCCATTAAGGAAAGATATTCAGTAATGGAGACTTATCAACATCTGTTTTTTCATTCAAAAGGATTTTACGGGCATTATACCTGTTGATTTCAAGAAATTCTAAAAGTGTTAATCTAGAACTTTTGCTTTCAACGTGGATAACTTCATAATTATTGTTGAAATGCTACTGTGATAGAAAAACGATTGTTGTAAACAACAATAAAAATTTGTGAAAATCAGAATAACCTTATTTAAATATTATATGAATTATCCTAGGAAGGCTTCGAATGAATAAAATTGAGGATTGTCCAAAACTTTTGAAATTATATTAAACAATATTGTCTGAAATTATTTCTGGATGCTTTTGGAATATAATTAAGTTTCTGGAGTTTTGAATTTTGATGATTAAATTAATAAATTACCTTGATAAATGAATTACGTTAAATATATAAATATTGGTGGATTCGCTGATGTGCTTGAAGAGATAACATATTTTTATAAAGGATGATTAGACGGAAAAAAACACCTAGGGAAATTAATGCCTACTTGTCACTAGCGATACCAGGAGGAAGAGTCTATGGTCGCTTCGTAGACTTGCGCGCGTGTAAAAATGTAAACATAACTCCGAAAGAGTAACCGTCTGTTCTCTTCAGAATTGTGGTGGTAATTTTTGGTGACTGAACGCCGACTCCAGAGGGTCCAGTTTTCCTTTGTTAGAAATAGAACGCCATTTTCCATTGACCATTAAAAGTGAACGATAGACACAAAAGGAAGTTGACTGAGCTGGCCTAACATGTAAAGTAATTGTATTGTATTGAATTGCCTGAGGTCGACTAAAGTATTATTTGTATCATGTATTCTTTATTCATTGTTGGATCGTACTGTATTGATGCTCCAGCTGGGGGCGACCTGTTAACTTTGATCTGAATCGACTATTTAACATATTTCATACATGTAAGCGTCTTTATCTTCATTTCATTTATTGGAATCTAAGAGGTCGTTAACAATTGTACTTTTTTTGAGAATTCAGAGTGTTTAGACTGAATGAAATGTAGATCCACAATTTGATACTGAAACAACGACCCTGTATCTTCAGAAGGCCGCAACAAGGCCTTCCTGTACAGTTATATTATTAGATATAAATATTATTATGAATGGGTAGTTAAATGGCAGAAACAACCTCTGTGTCTTCAGACTGCAGCAACAACACATTCCTGAACAACGATATGCGTCCAGATTATAATAATCTAATTAGATAGTAGGTATGTGAATGGGGAATTCCTGACCAAAGAGTTATTGTTGAAATTCCTCGAAGATCATTGTTACATGTTCCTATTGCCATGTGTTCACTCAATTGATTGCTGCATTTATCTTTGCTTGCACATTGACTATGTTTTAGGATGTTAAAAAGGTTGTCGATCTCTGGAACCTTAATGAATGAAGGGAAGAATTTATGGGAGCTGAAGAGAGGCCAACATTTTTATCCCTAACTCCTTTTTTGTTCTAAAGTATAACCTTGCTATCATACATCGAGTCAGGTGCGGGACCCAGCCTTCTGCAAAGAAATTTTGTATTTTTACTTAACCTTGTATTCTGAATTTCCCTCACTGTTTCCACGTTCTCGTTCAAGTAAAACTTGGGTTATTTATACAACGTAACGTCCTATTCTCCCGCCAGTAGATGATAACGATAAAAAGGTTAGCGTTCCTTAGAGTACTCCGTATAATCCTAGATATCTGAGAGTACTTCGTAAAATCCCGGATAATTTAGAGTACACTGTAAAGTACGGGATAGCTACAGCTCTTTAAAATTTTTGCTGAATAAGGTAATGCCTAATAAAATAATACGAAGAGGTTTTTTACTTGATAAAAGGATTATTACAAAATTTCAATATCGAAACAGATTTAATCTGTTAGCCTCATATAATTTTAATTTGAAAAATTTTATTCAAAAACTTTTAGAATCAAATTAATGTGTTGTAAGTACTGCGTATAACATATTATTTTGTGAGCACTGCTTATAATATAAGCAGTGCTAATAAGACATTAATTTAATTCTGAAAGTTTTCGAATAAAATTTTTTGAAAATAAAATTATAGAAGGCTAACATATTTCTCTTGATATTCAACTTTTGTAATAACTAATATTTTTTTGATTCATTTTCGTTACTGATAATGAAATAAAATGAATCATGTCAATATTTCCCCGAAATTTGTTGAGATATAAATGATTTCTTGAAATTATGCTAATCGAAAGAAATTTTACCAATTTTCCTGAATTATTATTCCTTGTACTGATATATTTCCTATATTGTGAATTCCTTTTGTATAGCCAGTTACTGGATCTTTTAATCAATAACTATTTATAGGGTTTTCTGTTTCTATTATAAATGATCCTTCCAATGGAAGTGAAATTTTAACACATTTATTGAGCCTTCGATCTGACCGTTTTAACGCTTTAATGATAACCAGATCTTCCTTTTTGAAATTTGTCTTTTTCATAATTTTCTTCCTCATTTTTTAAATATATTTTCTGCATTTTTGTACATTCTTTTATTAACATCATTTATTCTTTGGTCATATTGTTATAATAATTTATTTCCCACGTTCCTGTCGGTTCTTCATTTTTCATTAATAATAATATATTATTATAATAATAAAGTTTATTTCATAAATAAACAGTTTAAATCACGAAGGTACATAGATATGAAAAATTCTTCATGAAAAATAATTTAACAAAAATAAATACAATGTCAGAAAAAATTAAATTATCATTCATAAGTTGTGTTCTTGTATTATCTCCAATTTATTTCACATTCGGTGTTTGTAGTCTCAATCAGGTAAGTATTACAGTCGTTGTGTATTTTATGTCATAAATTGGTAAGTAAATGTCTTTTTCGTTTTCAAAATTCTGGCCTGTTTAATATTTTCCATTATTATTTATTAAGTCGTTGATCATCTTTCAGTTTTTACCATCCAACCAAGCTTTTGAGCGTATTTTGAATGATCTCAGATTTTTCAAATTCTTCTGTTGATCGGAAATTATATTTATCTTATTTAAGATAAATAAGGAACAAAAATTTTTTTGTTCCTAGGAAGGTGTCACTTCTTTGACCTATACTCTTATTGCATCTAGGTGGTTGGTAAGTATGATCTCTTCCTCTCGTTGTAATTTGATTCGACATTCTTTAGTTTTTCTGCTTGGCACATAGTTCATACATTTTTTAATTATATCTATTTAAAACAAATTGTAGAAATTATATGTTTCACTACCAATAAAATTGTTACACATTTTCTTGTGACTCGAGTTTCGGAAAATGAATTATCCCATCATAATTTTTGATTAATTTTTATTATTATTATTATCCTGATATTTCTTTATCTTCTGTGAAGATCCCTCAAAAGATTTTTCTGCTTGGGCGAGTTAGGAGTTCAGTTGTGTTCTGGGTAGGCTTTGTTAGTGCGATATTGCGCCAATTTAGGTAACAGTACTGTTAATTTTTGACCAAACAGTGAAATGGTGGGTGACACCCACCTAACTAGAAAATTTCTTTTCCACCTAAACAGGATTAGAACCCCGGACCTTCCGGTTACGAAGTCAATGCTTTACCAATGAGCTGTTCTCACTTTTAATAATAAAGTAAATAAAAACAACTGGCCTTGAGTTTCACTGTTTATTTCATGTCTGTTGACATATATGTTTCGGGTTTTTAGCACATATTCAGAAATGAAGAGAACAGAACTTAAAATCCTATTTATAATATAGTAGGGTAGATAACAGGTATAATTTTGAAGAGTGTAAAATAAGGTGTTGCTTCGGTCTTAATCTTCTACAAATAAGAGCAACGGTGAGAAATTAAATTTGAGTTGCTCATTTATGATTGTTAGCTTCTTTCCATGTCCTAAACGAATTTTCATACTTTCTGAAAGGTCCATTGCTACTTTACTAGTTACTTTATTATCTACGTGCAAAATCTCAGTTTTTCTGAAATCAATAAAATGGTTGTTATCTATACAATGTTTCGAAAAACGAGATGTTAACTTATTATGCAATATACTTTTTTTGTGTTCTTCTTCCCTTATGTCTATAGAGCGTTCTCTCTAACCCATTTAAAATGCAGGGCATTCATTACAATGTAATTTGTCTATACCGCTTTTTTCACTCGTTTCACGAAAGTTTTTGCCATTGACTAAGAGTGAACCTTTTTTCTTATTTGTACAAATAATATTAATATGGTTTTGATTGAGTCTGTTGCAAATTTTGTTACTTATTTGTGGTATGAAGTTCATGCTATGGATTTTTTTTCTTTGTCTTGAAGGATAGGATAAAGAGAAGCTATAGCTTCTTTATGCTGTATTTTAAAATTCAATTTATCTATTACCTTCGTATTTTAACCATTGTTCGATGATAATGACTTCAAAACTTTAATTTCGCCGTTAAATTTTTCTATTGAGAGAGGGGTTGATATTAACCTATGTATAACGACGTGAAAAGGAAACATTTTAATTTTATGAGGTTGTGAACTGAATATCTGAAAAATTTAGAGATTTTTGGGAATTGTCGATTTCAATAGTGAATTCGACACAAATATATATATATATATATATATATATATATATATATTCTAATGGAGAACTTTCTGTAACAAATTATCTTTTGAAGAAAAGATTTTTTTTTCAAGATGGTCGTAAAGATTTCGCTCAAAAGTGGTGATAACGGAGAACCCATAGAAAGGTCGTCTAAATGTTGATAAATTTTATGGTTGATTTCAATGTTAACAGACATGAAATAAACGGTGAAACTGAAGCCATGTTTTTTTATTTACTTTATTAATTTAAAAATGTTTCATCAAGCGATATGCGAGAAATCAATATTTCCATAATTATATTAAAATAATTACTTTTCCACTTAAATGTGGTATTCATTTCTCAAAATAGTTTATTAAGCCTGAAAATTATCTCAGAATTTTTAAATTCTTTGAGAGTTTATATTAGTTTATTATTTTAATCCTATCTTCAGCCATTTCTGCTCCTCTGATTAAACTTATATCCTGAATATGTTATTTTCTTTTAATAAAATTGACATTTAAAATTAAATAAGGAGGTTTTTTACTTGATGAAAAGATCATTACAGAATTTGAATATCAAAACAGATTTAATGTGCCTCCTATAACTTTAATTTCAAAAAATGTTATTCAAAAACTTTAAGTATTAAATGAGAGTCTTATGAGCACTGCTTATAATTTCATGGACATATAAAATCAAAACTCATTTTATAATATAAAATGAAATGAAAGAAACTCAAAAACTATAAATTGTCAATTAAAATTAACAAATTAATATTTCAAGGTGACGAACTTTTGTTTCTGATCTTATATTTATAAAAACTAAATCGTTTTCAAAAATACAAAACATAATTCGAAGAACTTCTCGAAATCTAAGTTTTTCGATATTCAATATATTTAAATAAGTTACTTCAAAAATCTCTCAAAACTTGTAGCACATCCTCAAAACATATAATTAGTTTTGATATTATATGTCTATTAAATATAAGCAGTACTTATAATACATTAAGTTAATTCTAAAAGTTTTTGAATAAAATCTGTTTTGATATTCAAATTTTGTAATTATCCTTCTATCAAGTGAAAAACCTCTTCTTATTATGTTATTTCATATATAATATATAATCATATTAATGTTCTTAAATTTAATCATTTAAATATCATGTGGTTTAACTAAGACCATAAAATACCTAACACGCTTTGTATCATTTTTGTGATGAGCATAGAACATAGAACACGTGGATTTCAAAGGTCTCTGGTTTTAGTGTTTGTTCAAATAAGGATACCACGAGGTATCAGGGGTAAGTTATATATAGTTAAGTGATTTTATTTTTTAAATGTCAAGTTGGACTTAAGAAGACCTGATTTGAATTCTAATTGTGTTTTGAGGATGGGCTACATGTTTTGAGAGATTTTTGAAGTTATTCATTTAAATATGATAAATATTTCAGATAAATTAGTTTTGGAGAAGTTCTTGAAATTAACTTTTGTATATTTGAAAAAGATTTAGTTTTCATAAATAGATGATCAAAAACAAAATTATGTCTCGTTCAAATAATTATTTATTAATTTTAATTGACAATTTATATTTGTTTGGATTATTTCAAATCCATTTGATATAATATAATGAGTTTATTTCATATGTCTTTAAATATAAGTAGTGTTTACAAGAGATTAATTCAATTCTGAAAGTTTTGAACAAAATTGGACATTTTTCCAAATTTATTTTTAATCCCGCCTTATTTAGTTTTCTTAATATTATTTGAATGTGTCTCAAATATTCTTCCTCGTTTTCTGAATATATCAATATATCGTCGATGTAATATAACATGAAGCCCTCGTATTTGTCTAATATTTTGTGTAGTGCTTTTACTAACGGAGAGCTTGCACTCTGTAGACCAAATGGCACTACAGCAACTCTATATATCACATCATCTATTAAAAAACCTGTATAATCTCTACTTTTTGTGTCTAACGGAATGAGCCGAAAACTAGGATTTATATCTAATTTTTTAAATATTATATCTTAGGGTTTGCGATTCTTGCGAAAATAGCGTCTATGTACATTGGTCCTTCCTGTTGAGGTACTGTATATTTATTTATATTTCTTGCATCTAGGCAAAATTTAATTTCTCCACTTTTCTTCTTTACTACAACTATTGGGTTGATGAATCTTGTATTGCTTCTTTCTATAATTCCATATTTTAACAGTGATTTTATTTCCTCTTGTATTTGATTTCTATATCTGTATGGTATTGGATAATTTTTTGCTTTGAAATTTTCAATTTTTCTTACTTCTACTTTGTGGACATAATTTTTCGCAATTCCATTCTCACCAGTTATCAATCCTATTTCAGTTCTATATCTTTTATCTTCCTTTCCTGGTCTTCTGGGCATATTATATTTTTCAATTCCTCCTTTTTTATTTCGAGATTAAATATTCTTCACTTTATATATTACTCTGAAATTTCTTACTCTCTGAATTTTATTATTGATTTTTACCTTTCTCATAATAAATTAAGGCTTCATGCTTTTCTAACTCATCATTTTCCAATATTGTCATATTCGATATCTTTTGCTATTATTGCCTGCAACGAAATATTCTTTTCCCCCAAATTCAATTTTAATGTGATTGCCTCTATCTGTTTTCTTCATTTGCAGCGACTTAATTTATTTTTTTTTATATTTATTATTTCCTTTTCCATTCCAAATTTTTCTATTATTTTTTCATGAACCAAAGATATTTCTGCACCAGTATCTATGAATATATTCAAATTTTCTTCCCACAATTTTCCTGTGATTATAGTTTGTTTTTTATTTGTTGTTGTTCTTCTTCTAACTTGATATGTTCAGTTGGATATTCCTACTGAATTATAATAACAATTTTTTTTGTTCGGTGCATTTCTGAGAAATTTTTTCATTCTTTTCCTCCTGGAAGTTTCCTGCCTTAGAGGTAGTTGGCTGATTTCGTCCCTTTTTCAAATTTGTATTATTTTATCTGTCTGATGTCTTCTTCCGTCCCCTATGCTACTATCGTGTCTATTATCTTTGTATTTATCCCTTCCCTTATAATCTTGATAATATCTCTGATTATCGAATTGAATCAGTCCTTACTTGGTGAAAATCCATATTAAATAAGGTTATTCTGATTTTCACAAATTTTTATTGTTATGTTTACAACAATCGTTTCGCTATCACAGTAGCATCATCAGGCAGGTTATTCAAAATGTAATCTTGCCTGATGATGCTACTGTGATAGCGAAGCGATTGTTGTAAACATAACAATAAAAATTTGTGAAAATCAGAATAACCTCATTTAAATATTATACATCTGATTGTTATTGTTTCTGTCATATACTCTTTTTGATTGTAATTTTGTTCATTGTTGTAGTTATTATTTATTTTTTTTTGTCTGTTATTTAGCTAGGGGATTTCTTTCTGTTTCATATCGTTCTCTATTCTCTATATACATGTCAATTTATCAAAATTATTGATCTCATTAAATAAAACGTATTTTTCTATTTCCGGTCCACAATGTTCGCTGATATATATTTTCTTCTTTATTCATTTCTGTTTAGCCATATTGTATCCGCATTGTTTAGTCACCAATGTTATTTCCTTTATTTCTTTATTGTTCTGAAATTATCCTTAGAATAGTTTTTGTCTGAAATTTCCTTGTTGTACATCTCCCCAAAAATTATCAATAAATTTCCAAAATTGGAGTATTAAAACAGATTTGATCTGCTGGTCCTCTATAATTTTTCTTTCAAATAATTTTATTCAAAAACTTTTAGAATTAAATACATGTTATATAAGCATAGCTTATATTCAATAGACATATAAAATCAAAACTCATTATATATTATGTACAATATCAAATGGAATAAATAACCCATATAATATAAATTGTCAATTAAACTTAATAAATAAATATTTGAAAGAGACTAAATTTTGGTTCTGATCTTACAATTGTAAAAACTGAATGAATTTCATGAATACAAAACATAATTTTAAGAACTACTTAAAAAACTAATTTATTTGAAATAAAAAACTCTCAAAATATGTATCTAATCCTCAAAAAACAATAAGAATTTAGATAAGGTCGTTATCTGTCCTACTCCACATTTAAAAACTAAAATCAATTAACAATAAACAACTTACTTCTACAACCTTATGATATTCTCTTTTAAACAAATCTAACCTTTGAATCCAAGGTATACTATGTTCTTCACAAAATCACACAAAGTTTGAGAGGAAAAAAATTTTATGGTCTTTAGTTAAACCACATGACGTCATATAATGAGATTTATAAACCTTAATAATTATAAACTTTGAATATCAAAACAGAATTAATCTGTTAGTCTTCTACAATTTTGATTAAAAAAAAAACATTTTTTTTTAACAGTTACAATTACATTTATATCTTATAAGCCCTGCTGATATTGAATTAACGTATAAAATCAAAATATATTATACAATATCAAATGGAATAAAAAAACCCAACAAATATAAATTGTTAATCAAAATTAAAAAATGAGTAATATTGAACGTTTCGCTTCAAGCATGCACACCTGAATGCTTGGAACGAAACATTCAATATTACTCATTTTTTAATTTTGATTAACAATTTATATTAGTTCGGTTTTTTCATTCAATTTGATATTGTACAATGAATTTCGATTTTATACGTCTATTCATAATAAGCAGTGCTTATAAGACAATAATTTAATTTTAAAAGTTATTTAAAAAAAATACTCCTGAAATTAAGATTCAAGAAGACTAACAGATTGAATCTGTTTCAATATTCAAAGTTTGTAATAATCCTTCTATCAAGTAAAAAACCGCTTCTTATTATTTTAAATAATTATATTTTTCTTGATAGACGAATTATTACAAAATTAGAATATCGAAACAGATTTAATTTGTTAGTCTTCTATAATTTCAATTTCAAAACATTTTATTCAAAAACTTTTAGAATTGAATAAATGTCTTATATCTAATAGACATAAAAATCAAAACTCATAACCAACAAATATAAATTGTCAATTAAAATTAATGAATAAATATTTGAAGGAGACAAAATTTTGTTTCTAATCTCACAATTGTGGAGACTAAATCCGTTTTAAAAATATAAAACATAATTTTAAAAACTTTTCAAAAAAATAATTTATTTGAAATATTTAATATATTCAAATATTAATATAAGTTTCTTCAAAAATCTCTCGAAACATGTATCAAATCCTCAAAAAATAATTAGAAATCAGATTATTTCTTCATGGGTCCTACTCCACATTCAAAAACGAAAATCAATTAACCATTAACAACTTGTCTCTAAAACCTCATGATTGTGGTAAACCAACAAGGTTTAGAATTCATGAAAGGGCTGTAATGATACAGGGATTAATTCATCGGACAAAAAAAATTAAACGTGAGTTAAAATTCCCCAGAATTAATTTGTTTATTCTAATCTCCATACCACTTAATGTTAAACGCTTTCGCTTTCGAACGTACGTACGGCGACTTAAAGAAAGGAAATTATTTTACTCTGGTTTAAATATTATTCTAACAAAATACACTTTGAAAAGTTCATAGGAGCTGATTGTACGAAAAGTAAACATATTCATTCAAATGAGTTTTGGAACGGAAATTTCCAGTGAAAAAAAAGCTGACGTCGAAATTAATACGTGTGGCTCGACAAAGAGCTGAAATTTTGAGAAGTGTTAAGTTGCAATTTTGAGCGGGTGAAGGGATAAAAATTTGGAAGAAGAAAACCGACGCGTGGGAGGTATTAAGAGGGCCAAATGAGAATTTGTGAGTCTTGACAGTCGGAAAAACTAGTAAGATCGTCGAGAAAAGATGGTGGTGAGAGGTTCGAATTGGTCTCAGAATTAAGCAATATTATAATTATATTGAGTGATATTAGTAATAATTTTTGGAAGTCTAAGATTTGAGTCAGAATAATTAGAGAAATTGAATATAGTGCTAAGTTCCGGGAATTAAAGAGTACCGGTAGCCGTTCTTTATCGTTTATTGTTCATGTAAAATAGGTCGTTTTTTGTAGAAAATCGCGTGCCCAGTTTTGTTTTGAATCTATGGTCTTGGAGTCTAGGGATAAGAACTATCTGAAAATTTTGATATATTATTCAGGTTGAAATTGTCTAATAAAAGTAGAGTCAGAAATTAAGAAGTAGGTTGACATTTCTCTCCGTAATTTTGTATGTTTAAGGAGTTTAAACAGAATTAATAATTATATAAATGATTCATAGCGCTTGAAAGATCCGCATCGCCCTCTCCTTAATTATTCAGTGTCATCTTTATTTGAATTTATTGAGTTTAGGATTAAAAAAACTACTGTATTTTTTCACACTTTATCATTATTCTTCCTACAATCCATTATTGAGTTTCATTACCATTTTCATTTTCACAGAGAAAATTTATTAACATCAACGACCTTCCATTTTCGCGAAGGCCGTACCCTTCCTAGGACCGCTCGACTAGGACTGGTTCGCCGCATCCCATTCGTAAATAAGTCAATCTAGTAATATTTACCATCCAACCACCTCCCACAAAGAGGTGGCTTATTACATGATATCCTCGTTTGAACAAAACAAACTTTAAAATCCAAGGTATTCTATGTTCTTCACAAAATCACACAAAGCTTTAAAGGCATTTTATGGTCTTTAGTTTTCGCATTTGTGAAAAGAATTTGGGTTTCACAATTGCAAGATAAGAAACAAAATATTGTCTCCTTCAAATATTAATTTATTAATTTTAATTGACAATTTATATTTGTTGGGTTCTTTATTCCATTTGATGTTGTATAATCAGTTTTGATTTTATATGTCCATTGAATATAAGCTGCTATTTAATTCTAAAATTTTTCGAATAAATTTTTTTGAAATAAAAGTTATAGAAGATCAATATATTGAATCTGTTTCGATTATCAAATTTCTTAATAATTCTTCTATCAAGTAAAACTTATTATTTTAATAAATTTCCTTTCGAATTGATTTAAATTTTTGATTTCTTTTTCTCTGCCCTTGAGCCGTAGCTTGATATTTGTTAAGTCGTGAATGTTGGGTTGCCTAACTTAACTTCGCTGGGCGTTGCTTCTTCCAATAGCCAGTGACGCCCTGCGGCAGAAAAGTACCGACTATTGTGACGTGCACTTTGAGGAAGCCGGTCACAAGGCGAATAGGGTCGCGGCTATAACTCAGTGAAGATGGGCGTGAATTTATCAAAAGGGGAAACAGGCGCCAGGTAAAGATAGGCCTGCTTTCTGAAAGAGATTAGCTGCTTACTCCTATACCAGAGTAGCAGAAAAAAAATATCACTCAAAAATCATATTTTAATTGTAAATTACAAACAATGCAGTGATCGATACGACACAAAAGAAAATACAAAATCTCCTGAACTACCATTTAGTAACTAATAATTTTATATTTAAAATGAAAAAAATAAAAATAATAATAGATAAGTACTTTAACATATATATAAAACATATATCGAGAGCCAGAAGGGCCACTAGATATTTCTTATAAAGTCAAATACCCAACAATAAATGAATCACCAAACTTTTATCTTTTATCAGCCTACACTTGGCTTAGATTCTCAACTTATGACTGTATCAAAAGTTTTGATAAAAAAATTTGAAAAATAAACAAAAAAAAACTTAAATTAATTAATTACAATAAGAACTTCAATGTGACCTTACACAAATCCTGAAGGGATATTATTACTATTGCAAATGCGTGTGGTGCACCTCAGGTAATTCCTCACACTGTATATCACAATGGTCAAATATATAAACTATTATTGGGGATAATTATACAATAAAGATTACAAAGCCAGTGCAATGCAGTGGTTACAATTTACTAGCGGTCCTCAAGCTAACACACGATACCGAATACCCCAGAACTTGACAGGAAGGCCCAAGATGTAGATCTCAATAACTGTCCAGTAGGTGAATTTTCACGTAGGACGTAAATACAGCACTTGGATACGGGCTCATCCCAACACTTGTATGTTGACCCAGCACTTGGATGTGAATACCGGCCTTGTCCAGCACTTGGATACAAATACCGGCCCTGTCCAGCACTTCGACCCTAACAAAAGAGTATAAGCTACGCGGGAATGTATATTAGATATAACCCCCAATTTCAACTGTTCGTGTAAAGTCCCATACAAAATTCGAAAATCGTCACGATTCTAAACCCAATAAAAGATGTTCAGATTATGGAACAAAATAAAAAAGGATATTCATACCCATTAGATGTTCAGAGTGAAGACTGATGATCTGCCTCGTGGAAAAATTTTGATCGCGTATAACACGCTGTTCTCATCAATATTGATGAGAATATTCCAAATCAAAATATATCCAAAGGAAACACTCAAATGGATGAAATAATCCCTTATAACAAGGATGATTCTAGATCACAATATTCCTCAACTTGATTTAATTTTGTCCAGATACTTTCTCCCAAGAATGACAGTATCACCTCTTTTCTTCTTCTTTCTCGTCCCCAACTTTGGGGTTATTGGGCTGAACCGAGGTTATGTACCCAGTCTCTTGCTTTTCCCACCCTAGTACCCTATGTAGAGAATGGTTTTGACACACATAGGACTAAAACGTTCAGATTAGTTAGTGTACTAAAATATAACTCAACAGACTATATTTTCAAATGTGAAGCTTATACAAATTCCATTAGTACTTCAATGACTTCTGTTGATCGACTATATAAAACATCATTGACGTTAATTGGACATATAAGTTTCAGACTAATCAATTTCTCATACAATATTTTACAATTATGTAAGTTGAGCTCTCAATCAAACATTAGGTGTGTAATATTTCCATATTCCCCATATTGGCAATATGGATTACTGTTGATTTTGATTTTATATGAATGTTCAGGCAATGATAGGATTGCAACCTCATCATTGTTGTGATACTCTTTCTAGAAAGGTCACTATTAAATAAGAAGAATTTTTGTGTGGGATTTTTAACCCTACTTCTCATGTGGGCATATGTTCTTCCCTTTGTCAATCCTAACTCCCTCCACTCCCTTATCCATTGTTTCCCTATTCTGTTCTCCAGCAAATTTCCAACGTCCCCTTGATCTCCCATATATAGAGAAATTTTTCCATTCTCCTTTCTGCCATGATTGGCCAGGATGTCTACCCTATCATTTCCAATGATACCTGAATGACTTGGTATCCATACGCAGACAATATCAAGATTTAGGACGACTTTTTTATATAAATGATTTTTTGCGTTCATTGTCATTATGTCCAGGTTTGATGTTAAGTCCCAATGTGAAAGTTTGTTAATAGCACTTAATGAGTCAGAAAAAAATACAGTGTGTTTGGCTTTTTTTTCAATTTAAACATTAAGGCCTTACATATAGCCATCATTTTGGCCGAAAATATGGTCCAATGGTCGGGGAGTTTGGCCTTATACTCAATGTTCAGGGTGTCTGAATAAACCCCTATACCAACTGATCTATTATCATGATCTATTGAAGCATCCGTATATATGTAATTATATCCTATAAAATCCTGATCTTTTAGGGTATAGAACTTAGTGTGTGTTGATGTTGAGTTCTTTTCCATTTTCGATATTGGACTTCACTGGATATCTCTCTTTCTATATATATATATATATATATATGTATATATATATATATATATATATACATCTGCCGAACTAGCTGGCATCCATACAAAAAGGGTATCGGCCTGCATCCTCGTGTATACTTCGTGTATATTCGGAGTTTTTTTTCCGCACAAGATGACTTCCGGTATAGATAGCGGTCGAGTTGGCATCCGTATACTTTTTTACCTATAATGGTACAAGTTGGCTGCCGTATACTTTAGTACCAGTCAAGGTGGCACACTGAGATGTTGCCATACTGCTGTATTTGTCTGGTGTAATGAATGGTAATACTCAAGCGGTAAATATTACACAGAACGATTGCTGGCATGAAGGGGATTTTTTCAGGGTTCGCTGTTATTCTGTTGCTTCGGATAAGTCATACGGTACGCGAGTTTTGATGGTTCATTATTGTGAATTATTGAATTGATTGATTAGTTGAATTTCTCGTGAATATTATTGAAGAATTGACAGTTTTTTAGAATTTTATCATATAGTTTAATCTAATCTATTTCCTTATATGTTTTTCCATATTCTCATATTCAAAACTCTCTCTGTTTGAATAGATTTCAATATTTTTTCCTTTCTGATTCTATGAACATAACGCGTTGTCGATTCGTCCAAACACCTGTAATTTTATAATTTTGAGCCGAGACTGGCCTCAAACGACTGAGTTGGACCTACCGAAAGAATTCGTGGTCGAATTCAATTCTGTCTGACGACCGATCTCAAGCACGATAACTTTCTAAAAAAAAGACCTAGTGACTTCAAACTTGCAGATAGTTTTATAGTCTAAATGTCTCACTCGATTTAGATGATTCAGCAGAACTGCTGAACTGCACACCATAGGTAAAAAAAAATATTTTTTTCTGAAAAGTCAATATTTCGGAAATTACTTACCGGAAGTTGCTCAAATAGTTTGTGGATGTAGAGGATATTGATGAAATGATTTGCAACATGTAGTCCAGAAGACTCTTCCACGAAGAGAAAATGGCTTTTTTTTCTCATCAGATTTTGGCAAAAAGTATATGTATAAAGTTTAGTTCAATATATTCTTTTTCCAGTATGTCTTGCCAATATGTATTGATTAGAGGCGGAAAAGTGGAGCCTTTCAAGTGCGCATTCTTTATTTTGTTGAGATTTTATGTTTCATTACAAGAAGAGTTCAAGAATTGCGAAAAATTACGTGTTTTCAAGTTAAATCTACTGATGATACATTTTTTGTTGATCCTTCTCCAAAATGACCAATATTCCCAATAGGAATAGTTTTTAAACACATCTTTCATTATTAAGGAAGTGAAAAGTTTTTTCGTAACGACAAGATGAATGTAACACTGATCAAAAATGAAAGTTTCTCTTCAGAATTTAACTTCCTTATTTTCAGTCGACTTCAAAGGTTTTTTGTGCTAAGTTGTGTATAAATCCTGAATATTTCCGTGTTCGAATTGAAATACCGATACCATCTTAATGGAAACTTTAATTTTTCATTGCAGAATTGGAAGCTTAACATCATTCAATGTAGAAAAAGATAAAAGAGAAAAAAGTTAAAGAATCAAGTTATATTGATATTTTGTTCACAATCCTATTCCGCAATTTTGTTGCGTTGTGTTTAATCGCTCCACATTTGAAAACTATTCCATTTCGAATTCATCCAATAAGACGGATGTTTCGAAATAACTTTGGATCGCCCGAACAAACATTTTTATTGCAGGAATAAAAAAAATATGTAATACCGATCTACAATAATATGAATATTTTTGAGTAATTGCAAAGAACTCATTTTTATTTTGTGAATCCATTATGAAATGAAGATCGTCCTAGTAGCGATTAAGTATCATTCCATACGTGTTAAATATTACGTAGTTTGGCAGGCACCTTCCAAGGCGCCGAATGTCTATATAACGCGAGTCTCCGATAGACGGTCTCAAACGATTAGAAGATTATAAACACAAGACGAAGATGAATAATCCTTGGTCAAATAGAAATTTGTCGTGTTGGTGCATGAGCAATAAAAAACTCGAACGGAATAAATTGAATAGTGGAAATTTTAAGGGTACGTTTTAACGGAAATGTTTGTAGATATATGTAGATACAAATATAAGAGGGAAATACCGATCTGATGAAACTGAGATTTTGAAATCCACTTCCACGTTATCAAATGAACGAGTCGTTTATTCTAGCAAAATTTCGGGATTATCATAAAAGTACCTATACAACAGTATGCTGTTGTATCTTACTATTTCATAGGTTAAATTTTTTGGGTAATGAGGAACCTGTGCGTAGAATATGAAGAAAAATATCATTAACCACGCGATAAAAACGTTCTACAAAAATTTCGAGTATAGGACTTAAAATTTATGTTTTCTTGGAGAAACACTAATACCTTATACTGAAAAATTGGTCATTTTCCTGAAATGTCATATTTCAATTAGTAAACTTTAACCATAGGCATCCAATCGTTATAAATTAAAAAAAAAAATTTTTATGTAACTTTTATTAGAATTCAACGATAAGTTAATGTCATCTCTATGCTAATGGCTATAAAATCGACCACCTGTAATATGGAAAACACAGAATTCTTATTTTTTTTCATTATATCTCATCGAAAGTATCTAATTTCGTTCTTGTGTTCCGTTTTTTTCAATTGCCTCAAAAATGATTTCATTGAGCATGACTACGAGAAATATATGACCCAAAAGCAATATTAAAATTAGAACGAAGTGTTATTAACATTTCTATCACCGTTATTGCAAATAATAACCGAAAATTCAATTATTAATTGTAATTAGATTTTGACATTAGCTACCAGAAACATTGAGTATGATTTAAAGAAAACACTTTATTTCCTCTAATTTTCATTGTTAATAAGGGGTATGAATAATGGTAATAGAAAGCTCTAGAAATCGAGACAGTGTAACATACATCTGTAAAACAATTCTATACTCAAATAAACTCGACAAGGTTTTGTGATTAACAAAACCTTGTGAATTAAGTGATTGATTATTACTGATTTTCCTTGTTAAATAAATTTTAAATATGAATGATATAACGAAAAATATTGTTCAGAAAGGCTTCACCCATGGTTACTAGACTTGATCGATAGCGCACGGGAAAAGCTCACTTTTAGGACTGATAATGAAATAAACTATTACTGAGATGAATGGAGTTTGCGGTTGGCTCTAGGTGAAATGGTTAGGAGATCGGTTGTGGTCTGTGTGGGTCTTGTTACTGTTTCCTTACGCCACTTCAGAAACAGCGTTGATTGTTTACCCAAAAGCGAATAATTGGACGGATATCGGTATAGAAAAATCAGAATTGAAACTTCTAATTAGATTTTTTCGATGATTAACATTTTTGCAAATTTAGAATTGTTTTTCTGTAAAAACGGAGAATCACATGAAAAAAAAATACACGGTTAAGTTTCAATTCGATTCCTTGATATTCCTGTCGACTCAAAGGTTTTTTCACATTAGGATATATTTCAGGTTTCGGATGAGATCAGTTGGAGGGAGATGGCACTGTTAATCATATGACCCTTTTTCAAGAAGTTACTGACAGATTTAAAATTGTTAGAGTAGATTTGAAGTGTAAATCGACAGATGAATAAGAAAACGGTCAAAAGCTCCTAAAGTCACATCAGTGCTTACTAGAATTTTTCTCCAGAATTCCTGAATACGAGCTAAGTGTATTTCGTTGTTATTTACAAGAGAGCTGGTTCACAATATTTCAAATTAGAAATAACGTTTCATTTTAGATTTTTCAGTTAAAATTTAGGTGTCTTTTATTTGAGAGGGTCCGAAAATGAATAACCAGCAGTTTTTCTTATTGATTTTCCGCAGAAATCTGATGAAGTAATCGAAAACTAGTGAGAATATTTGATGCGTAACCCCGCACATCAAATCTCAGACTTGGCCGTTATTGTCGAAAGGAGTCTACTCTGTATGAGATGTCCGGTGCGTGGTTTCCATGCACTTCCATCGCAGACTAGGCGATATCGATATCGCCTGAAGATAATGATTTCTGGAAGATTTCCGAAATCGCTGTTAAGTAATTACAATTAGAAATTTAATTTTTTCGCGGTTTCCAACGTCACAGAACGTGTTATTTTTTCGTTCAAACGTTGTTAAATTTCGAATTTTGACGAAAAAATATTCTCGAAAAAAGGTGAATTCAAATAAGTCACATCTGTTGACGAATCTTCTTTGCGTGTTGACATTACAATAGTTGTTAAGGGTTTGTTTTCTTTTTAACCTCTTTTCATCACCTGTTTCACCTGTACAAGCATAAATACTCTGTCTTGCTTGTTAAGTTTTCAGTTGTCTGAAGAAGGAATATTTATTTCTCGAAACTTGAGTTACAAAAAATGTGTAAAATATCAATTTATTGGTAGTAAAACAGTAATTTCTAATAACTTGTTTTTATGTATTTTATATCCAAATACGAAATTTCAATTCGAAGGCGCTGACGTGCCCTCACCCATGAAGGTTCTGGTAGCATTCGATTTTCTCTACTAACGTTGCTCTACTAACATAATATTTATTTTTTTATTTCATAATTATACGATTCTCACGAAATTCATCTTTACCCCATATCACATCGACCGGATCATTAGTTTTTTGAAAATACGGGAAAAATAAAGTTTCAAATGTCAATAACTCTTAACCTATTCGACGAACTCAGCCGAGATACATATTTATGCTTTTAAATTTTAAAAATCTGGGTTTTTTCATTCTTAAGTTGCTGTCTTTACATTCGGCAGGACATAATCACTTAACCACTAATTTTTCATGGGTACGTCCAACCTAGCCGTTTGAGACTCTCTTCAGCTGAACATTCCAAAATTCCAGATATTTGAACACAACATTGTTCCCTGAAACATGCGCGCAAAAACATTTCGAGTAAGCCATTTTAGTTGAGAAAATGTAAAATTTTATGCAGAATTTCATGTGGATTATAACATGAAAAAAATTTTGAAAAAGCCGTCATTCTTTAACTTCTTGTCAAACTTTAATTTGAGTGGATCTCTGTTTTTTGAGATATTGGAAAAATTACACCAGCCGTTTACCCGCCGTTTACGAATCTCTTCATGGATGAACAAGTGCATAGAAGCTAGTGATCTCACGTTAGTGCTTTTTAAAAAAAAATTATGTTCAGCACTATTTATTTTGACGCCGAATCAGAAAGGACATTCGATGTCATATGTGAAACATTGTTGATTGCACAAAGGTTGGATGATTCGTTCAGATTGTATTAAGAGAAAATCTAATTGAAATATGTAATAATGACTATTGACAAAATGACGCTTTTTTCTGATAACCACTGAATTTTTACAGGAATTAAAAAAATTCAAATCGAAGCATCCATGTTCTTGTGGATTTTTATTTTTTTTATGATTGACAATATTTTCCTTCGTGTTAATTCAATGACACAGTCGTTGGAAAATGGCAGTGCTTGAAGGCGTTTTTATCGAATGTATATAGATAACTAAGTGAATAAATATTATTATTATTAGGAATTAGCTCAGAGATTTCAAATTTTCATGTAGATTTCAAGTCTAAATGGGCTATGCAAAATCTGCAAATATTTTTGGAAATTATTCAAACATTTAATAGCAGATATTGAGCGAGTTGAAAATACTTTTTTGATGTAGTGATAGATTATATTATGAGTAGTCAGAAAAAATGATGTGATCATTTATCTCCTCTGGTTAACTATTACTTTTCATCATTATCACATTGTATGGAAATGAAATAAATTAAATCAGATAACAGGAGGGAAATATTACAATGGAAACTTACTACTCTTGTTCTTTCCATTGAATTCATTTTTACTTATTCACTTTTTTTGACTAATCTACCAATATTATTTATTATTCGAGGAAATATTTTTTTTGTATTTTTATTTTTCCATTTGATTGTGCGAGTTAGGAGATAGCGTGTGTTCTATGTTCGTTACTGTTTTCTTTATACCACTTTAGGAACTGCGCCCTTAATTGTTTACCCAATAGCGAATGGTCAGACGGTCCCCCGAAACCAGAAAATTTCTTTCCTGGCCCTGGGTTCGAACTTTCAACGTTACGGTATGAGTCCATTAGGCCAGGCGCTGGCAAGAATATTACGGAGAAAAGATATATATGAATTCATTTACTCAAATTTACTCAAACAAAAAGCTCATAGAATTGGGATACACAAAAAAACTATGAGCAAGGATTGGCTATTAGATTCAAGGTGACGCATGAAAATTGAAACGAAAAGAGGATTTCTTTGTAAAAATGAATGTTTGTTCAAACTTGAAATATAGCTTTCAAATTTTCGAATCAAATTCTATAGTCGTGGCGAATAATAGTCATTTCCAAGTTGGTACTATTCGAGAGAAACTTTTTTCTTCAGAAAAAGATATTAGGAGTCTGCGGAATAAAGAAAAATCTTAATATTGAATTGTTAAATAAATAAAGTACCTTTGGTGAAAAATACTCCTTAACTTCGAAGGTGAGACGTAATATAGCATTGATAGAATCAGTTTATTCAATCAAATTCAATCGCCGAGCTGCGAACGAATAAAACTTTCGATAACAGCGATAATTATCTTCCACTTGACTTAAAGTCATCCGAATCACGTTAAACCACCATTTTACAGAAAAAAATGATGTTTTCTATAAAACCGATACAAGACGCTTGTTTTTATTCAAACGATGAATGAGAAAAAAAAAGCTTCATGAATTTAACGCAATCCAATATATTTCTAATTCGAATACCGCTCCAATCCCAAAAGTTTAAAGTTTCAATTACTGAGCTGCAAAAACGCATAAACCTTTCAACGAAATCAACGAAAATGTATAATCAGTTACACAAAATCGATATGAACTGATATGAAATATTAGGGGAAAACCTTGATTTGAATAAATTTTTTTGAATTTTCAGATTATGTGACACGATGAAATTTTTCACAAACGTATGCGTTATAATTTTACTATTTTATACCACATTCCAATTCGAAAAGATCTGCAGTTTCGAAAATATTGTAAAAAATAAGAAAAAATTTCGAATATTAATAACTTCGAAATCAAGAGAACTAAATTGCTTATTAATGAATCCAGTAAAAATATTTTGACTCCAAACCTACCTTGAAAATTCAAAGATAGCAAGATATTACCTAGAACATGCACGCAAAAAAAGCCATAATAAAATAATAATCCTCAACATCAATACGAATTAATGATCAACGTAGCGCTAAATAACAATTCGCTCTTTCAGGAAGCCACAGCTGTTCACAGTCTGCTTACGTATCGATCAAACGGAAAAAAAACCATCTTCACCTTCTACTCTTATGAATTCCAAGAACGAATGCAAGATAATTGCAAAGTAAACAACTCCACGTTGTCAAATGTACTGGATGCCAAGTGAACCGTTGCTTAGATAGCCCCATGATATACAAAGTATACACGAAATCGACCCGAGCGCCACCGTGATAAAACTCGGTGAACCTAAAGTATCCACGGCAGTCGAGATAGGTCCAAAAAGGGTCAAGTTGGCATCCTGCTGAAAATTAGCGCAAACAAAAAAGGATGTTCCCTTATATCATTTACCGATGTCACTTCGTGTTGGTAAGTTGGCATCCGTATATTGGATGCCACCTTACCTCGGATGCCATCTATACCGGTAATTTTACATGGGGGGATGCAGCCTTGTACGCTGGATATATATATATATATATATATATATATATATGTATATATATATATATATATATATATAGATATATATATATATATATATATATATATATATATATATATATATATATATATATATATATTGTCATGGAATCTACAGTTCAGTTCAATTAATTATCTAAATACTACTCTGTCAAGAAAGTACCGGGAATTTTCAATTAAAACAACAATTTTACATTTAATTGTCAAAATTTATTGGGTCGCCTTCAAAATAGGCTCCATTTGCTCCAATCCATCTATGCCAACGGCACTTCCAATTATCAAAACATTTTTTATAGGCGCTTTCCGGGATGGACTTTAGCTCTCGCGCCGAATTTTGTTTTATGTCTTCAATCGACACAAAACGGGTGCCACGAAGGGACAATTTTAGTTTTGGGAAGAGGAAAAAGTCGCAGGGAGCCAAATCCGGCGAATACGGTGGTTGCTGAAGCACGTTTGTTGAGTTTTTGGCGAGAAAGTCAGTCACAATCGTAGCTCGGTGAGAAGACGCGTTATCGTCATGCAAAATCCATGAGTTGTTCGCCCACAAATTTGGCCGCTTCTTACGGATACGCTCACGCAAACGTTTCATAACGCCTAGGTAATACTCCTTGTTTACCGTCTGACCCTCTGGAACGAATTCCTAGTGCACCACGCCACGGATATCGAAGAAAACAATGAGCATCACCTTCATTTTCTAGCGGCTTTGGCGTGGTTTTTTCGGTTTCGGCTCATTTTTTGCCACCCATTCCGATGATTGCTGGCTTTTTTGCATATCGTACTCGTAGACCCAGGTCTCATCACTAGTTATAATGCGTTCCATGAATGTAGAATCGGAATTACAGCGATCCAGCATGTCTGAAGCAACCTGTTCGCGATGACGTTTTTGAAGAAAATTCAGGTCTTTCGGTACGAGTCGTGCGGCCACCTTTCTCATGCCCAAAATATCAATCAATATCGTACGTGCGGACTCGTGGGATATCTTAAGATCATGTGCTATCTCTCTCAAGCTGGTACGACGGTTTTCCAGCACCCTTTCCTTAATTTTATCGACGTTATCTTCGATCGAAGCCGTCGATGGGCGTCCGGAACGAGGCAAGTCTTCGACCACTTCACGACCGTCCTTGAAGGCTCTGTACCACTGATATGCACGAGTTTTCGATAGAGCATTATCACCAAAGGCCTTTTGCAACATTTTCAATGCATCGGCACACGAAAATTCATTTGCAACACAAAACTTTTAACAAATTCTTTGCTCAACGTAATCACCCATAGTAAAAATCGGCACGCACTCTGACATCGACTGACTTAATCAGCTGTTGCAAACACACTAGTTGACAGATCCCGCTCAAGCCTGGCATAGTAATTAAGGACGGTGGTACCAACCTAGGAAAAATAAA
This sequence comes from Megalocaria dilatata, assembly GCA_034642435.1. NCBI lineage: Eukaryota > Metazoa > Arthropoda > Insecta > Coleoptera > Coccinellidae > Megalocaria > Megalocaria dilatata. The sequence continues at coordinate 64,644,832 of CM067859.1, read as the reverse complement.
CTTTACCTGTCCCATTGCCCCGCCAGATTTGAATCGATAATTCCCGGTACTTTCTTGACAGAATGTATATATATATATATATATATATTTATTGTAGTTTAATAAGAGTCCCAGGTATATTATTTGAATTGAATAAGGGTTTGACGACTCAAAGGTGGAGAATAAGTTAATGAATACTATTTATTCTTTGCCAAGCTTTCGCATCTTTATTTAATGCATCCTCAGGGCTTCTATAAAAGGTACAATAATAATAACAGACAATAAAAGACAATAAAAATTATTTTCGTTTTGTTCCAAAACTTACCGAATGTTAGATTTTTCAAATAATCGACATTCAGCAATAAGTCATCCGTTATTCGTAAAATATTAGTAGAGACGTTACATTCCATTAAAAATTATACACATTAAAACATCAAAATTCATGAAAAACTTTTTCACCTTATCACGTTACCATATTTACATTTATAAATTATTAATTTCATTGTTTAGTTAGGAATCGTAGGTTATGTTTCTGTCGTCTATGATCCGTAGTTCCGATTTACTCCTTTGGGATCTTTCTGGGTGCATTACTCATCTACAGGGCCGTCGTAAAAGTGCTTATATTTCGACACATTCAACAGGTAACTATATATAGAGCTCAGATTGTTGGTATCAGTTTTTTTATTCAGCGTTTCTTCATTTTTGTTTATCTCTATCATCTCATGCACTAATCTCTTCATGTAATTATTTTCTGTCTTCAACACCGTGACACTGTCAAAGTCTACTGTATGATTCGACTGATGTGCATGCAATGCTAGGGCACATCTATGATGGTATTTAGTGACATCTGATTTATGAAGTGCTATTCTATTTTTTACCCATTGGGATGTTTGTCCAATGTAACTCCGCACACAATCCGCACACTCAATTTTGTAGACTACATTGCTTCTATATTGAGTTGGTATGGGGTCTTTTATTTTGCTATATAGGTTCTTGACTGTTTTTTTATTATATGTGGCAATTTTCACATTTTCTTCCTTGAATATATTTTTTAGCTTTGTAGTTAGGCCGTGAATATTTGGATATGATGCCATATGTACTCGACTTGTTGTATTTTGATTCTCGGTAATTGGGGGTGCTGCTTCATTATCTGCATATAAAAGTCTATTCAGCATATTGTTGGGATATGCATTCTGTTTCAAGATTTGATGTAATTTTCTTATTCCCTCCTGTCTGAATGAATGATGGCATATTTTATTTATTCTATTTTTCATCTGTTTTATAGTGTTTATTTTCACATTCAAGCTATGTTCGGAGTTGAAATGGATGATTTTATTCGAATGTGTATCCTTTCTGTACCATCCAAGTTGTATTTTGTTGTTATTTCTGTGTGCTTTGACATCTAAAAAAGGTACTGCTTGTTCATAATTTTCTGTCTCAAGGGTGAATTGAAGATTTTTTGAATGGGAATTGAAGCATGTTAGTATCGTTTGAATATGTTCTTCAGGTACTGCAGTTATAATATCGTCAACAAACTTTTTCATAAACAACACGTACGGTAATTTGACCAAGCAGGAATCTAACAGATGATCCATTGCGTATTGTGCTAGGATGGGGGATAGTTTTGAACCCATTGCACACCCAAATACTTGTAAATAAAATTTTTCTTTGAAGGTACAGTAGTTGTTATCCAGCACGAATTTAACAATCTCCATGAATAGCTCCATGCCCACAGTTGTATATTCTTTGATGGTGTTCCATTTTAGCTTCAGAATATCAACTATTTCACTTTTCTCCAAGTTTCCAAAAAGGTTTATGACATCAAGCGAAATGAGTCTATAGTTTTCAGGTATTTCTAAGTCATTAATTTCATGTGCTAACTGGAATGAGTCTTTGACATAATATTGGTTGTCTGTGTTGTAAGCGTTTTTCAAAATATCAGCAATAAACTCTGACAGTGAATTCACCGGGCTATTGATGCTGGACACGATCGGTCTAATTGGGTTTCCATCCTTATGAATCTTTGGGTTTCCATAAATTCGAGGTGCCACCGAATTGTACGTTTTCATTCGTTTAGCTTCTTCTTCTGATATATGATTTTGTTGTTGCAACTTTGATATAATCTTATTACATTTGTTTTGTATGGATTGAGTAGGATCCTTTGGTAATTTCTTGAATTCCTTAGAATCTAGCAATTGTTGTAATTTTTCTTCATATTCTTTTCGTTCCATTAGAACTGTTACAGCACCTTTATCACTATTTAACACAATTATATCTTGGTTGTCTTTCAAAAATCTTTCAGTTTCTTGGTACCACTCGTTGATATGCGAATTAGCTTTCGAATCCTTATGAATGTAATTTGTCAGTGCATTTGTGACTCTTGCTCTCTGTATATCTTTTCTTTCTTCCGGTACGCCTTGTAGGATGTATTCTGTGTCTGCAATAATGTTTTCTATATTTACATCTTTTTTAGTTGTTCTCACACTGAATTTCGAACCCAGGGATAAGATCTTTTTTAGATGTCAAAGCACACAGAAATAACAACAAAATACAACTTGGATGGTACAGAAAGGATACACATTCGAATAAAATCATCCATTTCAACTCCGAACATAGCTTGAATGTGAAAATAAACACTATAAAACAGATGAAAAATAGAATAAATAAAATATGCCATCATTCATTCAGACAGGAGGGAATAAGAAAATTACATCAAATCTTGAAACAGAATGCATATCCCAACAATATGCTGAATAGACTTTTATATGCAGATAATGAAGCAGCACCCCCAATTACCGAGAATCAAAATACAACAAGTCGAGTACATATGGCATCATATCCAAATATTCACGGCCTAACTACAAAGCTAAAAAATATATTCAAGGAAGAAAATGTGAAAATTGCCACATATAATAAAAAAACAGTCAAGAACCTATATAGCAAAATAAAAGACCCCATACCAACTCAATATAGAAGCAATGTAGTCTACAAAATTGAGTGTGCGGATTGTGTGCGGAGTTACATTGGACAAACATCCCAATGGGTAAAAAATAGAATAGCACTTCATAAATCAGATGTCACTAAATACCATCATAGATGTGCCCTAGCATTGCATGCACATCAGTCGAATCATACAGTAGACTTTGACAGTGTCACGGTGTTGAAGACAGAAAATAATTACATGAAGAGATTAGTGCATGAGATGATAGAGATAAACAAAAATGAAGAAACGCTGAATAAAAAAACTGATACCAACAATCTGAGCTCTATATATAGTTACCTGTTGAATGTGTCGAAATATAAGCACTTTTACGACGGCCCTGTAGATGAGTAATGCACCCAGAAAGATCCCAAAGGAGTAAATCGGAACTACAGATCATAGACGACAGAAACATAACCTACGATTCCTAACTAAACAATGAAATTAATAATTTATAAATGTAAATATGGTAACGTGATAAGGTGAAAAAGTTTTTCATGAATTTTGATGTTTTAATGTGTATAATTTTTAATGGAATGTAACGTCTCTACTAATATTTTACGAATAACGGATGACTTATTGCTGAATGTCGATTATTTGAAAAATCTAACATTCGGTAAGTTTTGGAACAAAACGAAAATAATTTTTATTGTCTTTTATTGTCTGTTATTATTATTGTACCTTTTATAGAAGCCCTGAGGATGCATTAAATAAAGATGCGAAAGCTTGGCAAAGAATAAATAGTATTCATTAACTTATTCTCCACCTTTGAATCGTCAAACCCTTATTCAATTCAAATAATATACCTGGGACTCTTATTAAACTACAATTAATAAAACATGGGTTTTTATGAAGAAATCAGCGCGAAATATAGACCAGAAACAACTAGGGACCTGAAAATATGGAGTACAAATAACAACAAATTGGCATCGGCAATGAACAGACGAATATTTCTTTTAGAATGTAAGAGACGAGAATTAACACCAACACATATCTCAACTAATGTAAAGAATATCATGAGTCTTTTTGAATATAACAACAACAAACTGAATAAAAAGATAAAAGATTTTAATGACAGTATAAGAACAAAAATTTTAAATATTGAAATATGTCAAATAAACCATAAAATAAACACCTTGAAGAAACAGATTGCTGAATCACAAATAAGACTTCAACATATACCGGAGCATACAATGAGGGAATACAGCAATCGACTGAATATAGCTTACAACAGAAAATTTCACAAGATCAAGGATACCAACAGGAAAAAAATTAATAATCTGAAAGGAAAAAATATCGTGGTTATACCAACTGAAGACAAATGGATGAAAAACTTGACCAACAAAGAAATTCCGAAGACAGTAAATAATCTCTTATCCCTGGGTTCGAAATTCAGTGTGAGAACAACTAAAAAAGATGTAAATATAGAAAACATTATTGCAGACACAGAATACATCCTACAAGGCGTACCGGAAGAAAGAAAAGATATACAGAGAGCAAGAGTCACAAATGCACTGACAAATTACATTCATAAGGATTCGAAAGCTAATTCGCATATCAACGAGTGGTACCAAGAAACTGAAAGATTTTTGAAAGACAACCAAGATATAATTGTGTTAAATAGTGATAAAGGTGCTGTAACAGTTCTAATGGAACGAAAAGAATATGAAGAAAAATTACAACAATTGCTAGATTCTAAGGAATTCAAGAAATTACCAAAGGATCCTACTCAATCCATACAAAACAAATGTAATAAGATTATATCAAAGTTGCAACAACAAAATCATATATCAGAAGAAGAAGCTAAACGAATGAAAACGTACAATTCGGTGGCACCTCGAATTTATGGAAACCCAAAGATTCATAAGGATGGAAACCCAATTAGACCGATCGTGTCCAGCATCAATAGCCCGGTGAATTCACTGTCAGAGTTTATTGCTGATATTTTGAAAAACGCTTACAACACAGACAACCAATATTATGTCAAAGACTCATTCCAGTTAGCACATGAAATTAATGACTTAGAAATACCTGAAAACTATAGACTCATTTCGCTTGATGTCATAAACCTTTTTGGAAACTTGGAGAAAAGTGAAATAGTTGATATTCTGAAGCTAAAATGGAACACCATCAAAGAATATACAACTGTGGGCATGGAGCTATTCATGGAGATTGTTAAATTCGTGCTGGATAACAACTACTGTACCTTCAAAGAAAAATTTTATTTACAAGTATTTGGGTGTGCAATGGGTTCAAAACTATCCCCCATCCTAGCACAATACGCAATGGATCATCTGTTAGATTCCTGCTTGGTCAAATTACCGTACGTGTTGTTTATGAAAAAGTTTGTTGACGATATTATAACTGCAGTACCTGAAGAACATATTCAAACGATACTAACATGCTTCAATTCCCATTCAAAAAATCTTCAATTCACCCTTGAGACAGAAAATTATGAACAAGCAGTACCTTTTTTAGATGTCAAAGCACACAGAAATAACAACAAAATACAACTTGGATGGTACAGAAAGGATACACATTCGAATAAAATCATCCATTTCAACTCCGAACATAGCTTGAATGTGAAAATAAACACTATAAAACAGATGAAAAATAGAATAAATAAAATATGCCATCATTCATTCAGACAGGAGGGAATAAGAAAATTACATCAAATCTTGAAACAGAATGCATATCCCAACAATATGCTGAATAGACTTTTATATGCAGATAATGAAGCAGCACCCCCAATTACCGAGAATCAAAATACAACAAGTCGAGTACATATGGCATCATATCCAAATATTCACGGCCTAACTACAAAGCTAAAAAATATATTCAAGGAAGAAAATGTGAAAATTGCCACATATAATAAAAAAACAGTCAAGAACCTATATAGCAAAATAAAAGACCCCATACCAACTCAATATAGAAGCAATGTAGTCTACAAAATTGAGTGTGCGGATTGTGTGCGGAGTTACATTGGACAAACATCCCAATGGGTAAAAAATAGAATAGCACTTCATAAATCAGATGTCACTAAATACCATCATAGATGTGCCCTAGCATTGCATGCACATCAGTCGAATCATACAGTAGACTTTGACAGTGTCACGGTGTTGAAGACAGAAAATAATTACATGAAGAGATTAGTGCATGAGATGATAGAGATAAACAAAAATGAAGAAACGCTGAATAAAAAAACTGATACCAACAATCTGAGCTCTATATATAGTTACCTGTTGAATGTGTCGAAATATAAGCACTTTTACGACGGCCCTGTAGATGAGTAATGCACCCAGAAAGATCCCAAAGGAGTAAATCGGAACTACGGATCATAGACGACAGAAACATAACCTACGATTCCTAACTAAACAATGAAATTAATAATTTATAAATGTAAATATGGTAACGTGATAAGGTGAAAAAGTTTTTCATGAATTTTGATGTTTTAATGTGTATAATTTTTAATGGAATGTAACGTCTCTACTAATATTTTACGAATAACGGATGACTTATTGCTGAATGTCGATTATTTGAAAAATCTAACATTCGGTAAGTTTTGGAACAAAACGAAAATAATTTTTATTGTCTTTTATTGTCTGTTATTATTATTGTACCTTTTATAGAAGCCCTGAGGATGCATTAAATAAAGATGCGAAAGCTTGGCAAAGAATAAATAGTATTCATTAACTTATTCTCCACCTTTGAGTCGTCAAACCCTTATTCAATTCAAAAAATATATATATATATATATATATATATATATATATATTATTCCAATATCCCCTAAATGGTGTTAATTTTTCAATTTTCCGTAATATTAGATTATTAGTTGTCCTATAGTTTTTACATTATAAATTTTTGAGGCAGTATAATCCTTCTCTTTTCTAAGGGCCACATTCAGCCAGTAAAATGTTGGTGGGTGTTGATCTCATAAATCCGCATTCCGTCCTCAGTGCAATCAATGTTTTGGATCCTATCTAATTTTTTGAGATTCGTTTTGGTATTTCCGCCATATAATATTACCCCAATATCCAAATAAAGTCTTATTAAAGATTTGTATGAGGTAATAAGTATTTTTGAGTGAGCGCCCCACCATGTCCCACACAAGCATCTCAAGATGTTTACTTCTCTCAATGCTTTTGAACACATCAACTCTATCAATCCTTTCCATGAGAGGTTTCTGTCCAGCACTACTCCTAAGTACTTGAATTCCTTCCTCCACCGAATATTTTCATTATAAACATTGGAACATGGTAATTCTGGTAATCTTTTCCTCGCAAATATCATCAATGCACTCTTCTCAGTGGATAGGGATAGATGTCGATCCTTGATCCTTGAGCCATGATACCATCCTGTCGAGTGATTCTTGAAGTTTTTCATACATAAGCCCTTAATCCGATCCTGTAATCATCATGTAAATATCGTCTGCGTAGTGTCTTACATCCACATCCTTCTCTGCATATTTAGCCAAATCTTTCACATAGAAATTAAAAAGTGGCGCGCTGATTTTCGAACCTTGTATTAAACCCCTATTTGTTACCCATGGTCCCAACAATTTTCCCTTATATATAACTGTCTTTTTTTCAGCATCAATTAACTCAATTAGATTAGTCGGTATTTCTGCTTTAATCATATCTTCTATCAATGTATTGACATCAACATTGTCATAGGCTGATTTGATGTCGAGGAATATGACGATGGCGTATTATTATACGTATTATTATACCTCATTTGCTCGGGGGAGCAAATGAGGTATAAATCCGGGTTACCATATATACTAGGCTGTCATATATAAATTTTCCTCTGCGGAAACCGAATATGAATTTATTTGTTTTCAGTAGGGTTTCTAATGTATTCTCGATGCGGTTTTCTATTAGCGTTTCAACAATCTTTACAATGCACGGAGCTAATCCTATTGGTCTAATTCCAGATGCATCATTTGGTTTGCACCCCGGTTTAATAAAGGGTATGATGAGTATTTTTATTATTTCTTTCATTTTGTTTGGATTTTTTAATAGATTATTTATAATGACAATTAGTTTTTGCACGGCTTGATATGGTAGGTTTTTATACATGGAGTAAGTTAACGCATTCAGACCAGGCGCCGTGTCTTTTTTCAGCCTGAAGACTAAGTTGAGCTCATGTATGTTGAAAGGAGGTGTTACTACTTTATTTATTATATTTCGACTGGTTTTTATAATGTACATCTGTAAGGGCCAATTTTTCCATAACTTTTAGCAGAAATTCACTTGGTGGCTGTTCTGTTGCAGACGTATTATTTTTCTTTCCTTTGAATTTATTAATTGTCCTCCATGTCCTTCTGCTATCTTTGAATGTTAACTCTTCACAAAATTTTTCAAACGAAGCAATTTTTTTTTTCATTGAGACTTTTACTTTGTCTCTACATTAGTTAGCTATAATACACTTCTCCTTTGAAGGTTCCTTTATTAAGTTCTGAATACTTCTCTCTTCTTTTTGACTAGTTAACTTAGTTCTTCATCCCACCATATTACGCGGTATTTGATCTTACTTTTTTTCTTGATTATTGGAATAGATTGTTCAGCACATCTCTCTACTATGTACCCAACGTCTTCAATTGACCCCACTGAAGAATTGTTTAAACTTGAAACCATAATGTCCTTATATCTCAGCCAGTCCGCTTTAAGTGTGTTAAATTTTCTCGTTTACATAAATTGTTGTTGTATAAAATTTGAATTTGTCTCAATGATTACTTCAACTGGGAAGTGATCGCTTAATCCCGGATCATATATGATCGTCAATGTACATTTATTGGCTAAGTCTGTTGAGCACATAGTAATGTCCGGGGCGCTTTTATTAATCACTGCTTTAGTGTATCTTGTAGGTGATTCATCATTCAATAAAATAATGTTACCATTATCTGTGATGAGATTTTTTATTATTTTACCATTATAATTGATCGTACCTGAGCCCTAAATGGGACTGAGAATTAATATCACCCAACATTACAAATGAACTATCGAAACAACCTAAAAGTAATTTCAATTTATTGACATTCAGTTTTTGATCAGGGTGATTATAGATGTTAATTATGTACATATTTGCTATTTTAATTATTATGGCTTGCGATCTTGCAGGTAAAATATTTTCGCTGATTTCAACATTTATAAAGTCAATTGAGGACTATATGATAGCAGCTACTCTACCTCTACCGTCTTCCCTATCTTGCCTAATTATTTTGTATCATCTAACATTAATTGCATTTTGTGCTTTCAGAATTGTTTCAGATAACATCACTATGTCTGGATGCAACTCCTATCTATATGATAGCAGCTACTCTACCTCTACCGTCTTCCCTATCTTGCCTAATTATTTTGTATCATCTAACATTAATTGCATTTTGTGCTTTCAGAAATGTTTCAGATAACATCACTACGTCTGGATGCAACTCAGCTATTAAACTGGACATATTATTGTAATTTGTCTTCAAAGATCTTATGTTCAATCGGATAATTTTAAGTATGGTATTCATTAATGTGTAATTTTTATTAACTGCAATATGAGTTTGTACTATTTTTTAGCTATAATAATATATATATATATATATATATATATATATATATATATATATATATATATATATATAATTATAATATAATAATAATCATTGAAATTATATTCACATTGTTTTTACTGTAAAAGAAAGAAAAACTAAATGATCCTAAATGTTGTTCTTATATATGAATATGGTATATCTTATACTGCAGTTAATGATAGTAAGAAAATAAATAATTCCTGATTGTTGAAATTTTTATATGTTGTAGTCTCCTGATAAACTGTCCATCTCCGAGTCCTCTTGTATGCATTTTGTTTCATATGTATTGGCTGTATTGTGGTCGTGTACAATTGCTGAGGTTATAATTACTTTGTAATCCTGAAGAATTTTTATTTTGTTCTCGTTTGTACGTGTGTAAATTTGATCTGGTTCATAAATTTCGTTATCTGTCCAGCTAGCAACTTCTTTCTCTGGTTGTATTTTGATTCTCTCCCATTATTCTAACGAGTGATTTGATTTTTGTGATGGCTCTATTATGCATTTTTTGTGTTCTTCATAGTTGAAATCAGGTAACTGAGGTGGTGGTCTTTTTCTTTGTGAATAAGTGGATATTTTTCTTGGCTTATTGACCTGTTCTGGTATATCTATTGTCCTTAAGAATTTGTGAATATGTTTGTTTGGCTATGGTTGCTAGGTCGATTCTCTTTTTATAGTATTTTGTTAAATTTGGGAACTCTCCGAGACTTGTGTCTAAATTTCTCTGGTTGTTTCCATATAATATGTTTGCTTCATAATATGTATATTTGTGTACAGGCATCGCTTCTTTGATCCTTTTTTGTCTTTGATATTCCGGACATATTCTATCTACCGCAGAGTGTTTCATTGTACAATAAATGCAGCTAGTTTCTGAAGTCTCACTTTCAATTTCGTCATGCTGAGAACCGCCTCTACATTGCTTTGCTGTAAGACCGTAATGTAAACAATTGTGACATTGTGTGACTGGACTAATATATTCTTCTACGTTGATAATATTGTGGAACATTGTTATGTAATTTAGTAGATTTTTCCTTGGAAAAGTGAGAACGCATGATTTAGATTCAATGTATGTAGGTTTATTCTCCCTGACAACTCGTCTTTTCAATCTACGTACTTTAAGAATTTCTAGAGGTGCATTTGCATTTTTTAATATTTCTTCTTCTGTAAAATTAACTGCGATATCTTATATAACCCCCATACTTGTAACTTATCGAAGGAATTCCCTTCGACGGACCAACAGCATTCTTCGCTGCTTGTCTCATTGGAGCCTCCAACCCGTGCTTTCACCTCTCGGGGTACCTCAATAAGTTGACCGAAATGATGTTGCGCAAGACCCTTGGGGCGGCAGACTCAGCAACTCCTCGTGCTTCTCCACCTCCGTAGCCTCTTCACTCTTACTCCTTCTCTGGAAATGGTTCCGAGTGACTGCCAGTGTGGTCATCTTGCGGTCGTCTAATCCGGCCGAATAAACATCGGTCTTCATCTTCTAGTCTGTTCTCTTCTAGTCTTTTGTTTCTCCACGGTCTTCTTTGCGTCAGACCAATATTCATGACTTCCTCATGCCTACCGCTTGGATGCATTAGACAACCGGCGGAATGTCTGCCGTGCTTTTCTGGATTTAGGCTGCTAACATACCCGCCTTACCCGAGAATGGGCTTCCGTTCAAGCTTCGTCTGCGCATCCACCCGGAACCTATTCAACTTCGCACCTTAAGTAACGCGGATCAGTTTCGCATCCAGGGGTACGCATACGTCACCCTTTGTCACCAAGGAGATCCTCCTAATCTTATCATCAACGGCCACATAGATCCCCTTCCTGTCCAAGCGTTCAATGGCCGGTGGCCTGAGTTTCGGAAACTCATCCTAGCTGATCCACTCTTCTATTTTCCTCATAGCATTGGGATGTTGATTCGCTCGAATGTGCTCCCTCATCTTATTCTTCCTGACACGTTGCGCCCATCATCTGAGCTTCCAGGTGCATTATCTACCACGCTAGGTTATGTACTCTATGGGCCGTTCGCTCGCCATCGCAAGAAGATCAAACATGTTTTCTTCTCATCTGCCGCTGTCAATGGTCGCGCTCGACGTCCTCAGTGTATTCATCAGGCCTCACGTCCAACCAGTTCTCCATCAGGCCTCACGTCCAACCAGTTCTCCATCAGGCCTCACGTCCAACCAGTTCTCCATCATCTTCTCCAGGGTCATCATCTACTGTGTCTTCTCCATGACCTTCTCAGCCTGATTCCCCTACATCAGTGACTCCCTGCCATTCTTCCTCTGAAAAGTCTAAATCTTCCGGAATTGGATCAACCTCTCTTAATTGAGGTTCAGCCCCTGTGGTTGCAGTTTCAATCTCAGCTTCCTTTGGCAGAGCTTCACATACCACGATTCATCTCTGCTGTTTCTTTTTCTGTTCATCGGTTGATCGGCTTCTACGATGCTTCTGAATCGGGTTACGCTTTGGTCATTTATTTTAGGACTTCTGCATCATCTGGTCAATGTCATGTGTCTCTCCTAGAAGAAAAATCCAAGATCGCTCCTTACAAGGCTGCGAGTCTGCTTCATTCAGAACTGTGCGGTACCCATCTTCTCGCAAAAATCATGCATCATCTGTCCACTAGCGTATTACAGCATCTCGGTGCTGAATGTATCGCCTTTTGCGATTCTTCCGTTGCTTTGTCATGTATCCGTGGTGAAAGTCACAGGTGAAAAACACTGCTGAAATACAGGATCTGATGCCTTCAGCTTGCTGGAGGCATGTGTTGTGTGAGGATAATCCAGTTGATTGTGCCTCTCGAGGATTGATGCCCGCCGACATCAAACACTGTAGTGGTATGATAACCTGGTTGTCCTTCGACTCGTCTTCGTGGCCTCTTTCCTCTGTTGAATCATTTCATATTGAGAAAGTGAACAACGAAGCCAAACCGATTTCCGCTTTGATATTAGCAGTCATTTCTGATGAATCCACCAGGATAAAACGTTTCTCCTCGTATCTTCGAACGCTCGTGATCCATCTTTTCCTCGCTTAGGTTTTCTCTTCTCTGTTGAGCTCCAGGAAGTAGAGATCTGTTCAGCACGTCTGGTTCAATCTGTTCATTTCGCTGAGGAGATGGCTGAGCTTCACAAACCTTCTTCTCGTCATAGGCTCATCATGAAACTCCACCTTTTTCGTAACGAGCATGGACTTATACGTTTTGGAGGTCGCCCTTCAGCCTCCTAATTACCATATCGACACAAACATCCTAATCTTCTGCCAAAGAATAATCATCTCACTTATCTGGTCATCGATGATGCCCATCATCGTCTTCTGCACGCCGGTGCTTTAGCCACTCATTCGTTCATTCGTTGATAGTTTTGTATTCTGGACGGACGTCGTAATCGTCTACGCAAATCTAACCGATGCTTCTCCTGCAAATCTCGTCCTCTGATACAGCCAATGGGAAATCTTCCATCTGAGCGTTCATCCTTTGCTGTGGCCTTTCTCACTACTGGCGTTGACTACGCCAGTCCATTTTATGTGAGAAGTGCACAACTACACGGAGCCGTTAGCACCAAGGCATATCTAGTTGTCTTTATCTGCTTCACTACCAAAGCGGTTCACCTAGAATGGGCGTATGAGCTGTCCACTTCAGCTTACATTGCTGCTTATCGTCGCTTGTTTGCACGCCGAAGTCATCCGTCCGTTATCTTATCCACTTCGTGGATTCACATAACTATATTCGTGACCTTGGTCTGGTCGCTTATTGTCTGCTTCACAACATCAGCAAAGTCTTTGTAATACAGCGTTTTCTTCTGAAACTGACTGGCGATTCATAATCCCTTCCAGTTCTTATTTTGGCGGCCTTTGGGAAGCCGCTGTCAAATTGGTTAAGCATCATCTCACTCCCGTTATCGGCGAGCAATAGCTCATAAACTTATGAGGAGTTTCTCAGCGTCTGCACTCAGGTTGAGGCAATCCTCAACTCTCGTTTTCTGTATCTTCCATCGTATGAACCTTCTGATTTTGAGGTCCTCACATCAGGGCATTTTCTGGTTTTCCCCTTCCTCGCCGCTCTTCTTGATAACGATGTCAGCTCGGTCTCTGTCAATCATTTGTCTTGTTGGCAACTAGTCCAACGATTCCAGCAGGACTTCTGGAATCGTTGGCGTCAGGAGTACCTGCATACCTTTCAGCAGCGTCACAAGTGGTTGCATCCATCTACTTCTATCCTTCCAGGTACCGTTGTCATCATTCGAGATGACCATCTTCCTCCTCTGAAGTGGTCTATCCGCCTTATATCATCTGTTTTTCCGGGAGCTGATTCCACAAGTAGTGTAGCTGATGTTGCTACTACTTCTGGGACTATTTGACAGTTCGTCAAACTGTGTCCTCTTTCAATTCAATAGACTGCTTCTGGCTTCTTTCGTCTGTTCCCTCCTTTCAGTTCATCCTACTGAAGGAACACTTCAAGGCGGGCGGCATGTTAAGTCGTGGATGTTGGGCTGCCTAACTTAAGTTCGCTGGGCGATCCTTCTTCCGATAACCAGTGACGCCTTGTGACAGAAGAATACACCGACTATTTTCATTGGTCATTCTCTCAAAAAGTTTTGATGCGGTTGTACGCTTTGAAAGTTTTCGAATCCGAAAACCAATTCTTTTGATAAATCATCCCGATTATCGAATCAGTTTGCCTCTATTTGGAGTGACTTGGACTAAAGTGAAATCGAACAACTTTGAATGAAATGCCTTGAGTACATTTCCTCAGCCAGGTAATACAACAACGATAAGTATACAGAAAGAAGATAATCCCTTGTTACTTCTTTCCTTAACCTCTTTCTGTTACCAGCCCGTGGTGATTCTCCTAGGTGCCTTCTTCAACCCAGTGGGGTAAGTAATTGCATTTGTCGTTCAGTTGTTCAATATTCACGATTATAATCATCAGAATTGATTCGCAAACGGTTGCAAACCAATTAGTACCAAAGCAAAAATCAATAAAATATATTAATTTCTTCTGGTCTGTCCAATTTCTAATGGTTTTTAATTCATATTTCAAATACTTTTGGATGGATGTGTTTTGCATTTCCATTCAATTTATGATGACTGTCTATATTTAAATTTATATTGTCTACATCTCTGCTTCTATTAATCTCTATTTCTAATAATATTTCGTTTCTTTCTTCTATATTTTTCAATTTTTTATTCATGATTGCTTTGAATATTTCCCTATTGTCATTTTGTTGTTGTCCATTTAATTGAATATGACTCACATACCCAATTTTTTATTTTCTGATCATTCTACTGTCTTTTCAAAGGTAATTCCTAATTTCTCCTTTGTTTCTACTATATTTGTTTCTTTTTTTTTATTTAAATATTTTAATATTAGCCTTCTACATATTTAATTTCAAAAAATTATATTTAATGATTATAACTTCTGAAAATAAATTTAAATAATGTCGTATAAGTACCACTTCTATCAATTGACATATAAAATAAACATTCATTATAAGACATCCGAATGGTATAACCAAATCCGGATGTCTTATAATGAATGTTTATTTTATATGTCAATTGATATAAGTGGTACTTATACGACATTATTTTAATGTATTTTCAGAAGTTATAATCATTAAATATAATTTTTTGAAATTGAATATGTAGAAGGCTGATATTAAAATATTTAAATAATTTTATATACCTTCTATCAAGAATTGACCTCTATTTATGTTATATTTGATTCTGCATTGTCTATCCGTTTATTCTATTTTTCTATACTGGTGAAATTTTCTTCTGTATTTGATTCTAAATGTTCATTAATTTCCTTCCTTATTTTATGTTCTGTATTCTTTAATTGTTTCTGACAATATTCTTCGACTTTGTTTATTCTTGCCGTAAGATTATCATTAAGATCCATTATATTTTCCTCCATTTTCGTTCCTTTGCCGTTTATACTTTCCTTTATTTGTTGTTGGATTCCTTTTACATCCTGTTTAATATCCTTAATACGTTTTGTATTTTTGTTTATTGCATTTAATAATGTTTCTATCATATCGATCGCTTATTCTCTTGTTCCTGTTTCTGTGAATATGGTGAAATCTCAAAATGGTGTCAAACCAAAGCCATCTGAATTTCAGAAATTGCAACAACCGCTTTCCATGTAAGTGAGAACTAAAACTTTCATATGAAAACGAGAAGGTCCACCCAAACAAATCATCGGCAAATATGAAGACCCAAATTTTACCTTCAAGAAAATTTTTCGAAAACAAATTCTGACTGTGATTAACTTATGTCTATCGAACAAGAAGGAAGTGAAAATTATTTTAATTATTAGGAGTTTAAATGAGTTCATGCGGTATTGATAACAGTTGTCGCCACGAGTTTATTATTCTATTGTTTCATCTGGCACACCTTCATTTTGGTGGGTCATCATCTGGCTGTCTTTTCAGTATCTCTCATTTCGCTGAAATGTAAATAACATAGTTTCTGAGTGCTCTGAAAATGTCAACTTTTGTACCGAATAATATGTTTTTGCGAAAAGTTTTACTTAATTACTTCCATATGAAGGAAAAGGCTGCTGAAAGTCAACGTAATGTATTGAATGTTTATGATGACCATACTCTAACTGCACGAATGTGTCAGAAGTGGTTTGCCCTATTCAAAAGTGGCAATTCTGATTTTAAAGACCAAGAATGACCTGGGGTACCACCAAAGTTTAAGGATAAAGAATTAGAGGCAAGGCTCGCTGAAGATCCATTACAACCGCAAGAGAAACTCGCAAAAACACTTAGAGTCACGCAACTAGCCATCTGCCATTGTTTAAAAGCAATGGAATGATCCGAATGGTGGCAAATTACGTGCGATATAAACTGAAGCTACGAGACGTCGAACGCCGTATTTTCACGTGCAAACAACTACTCCAACGGAAAGAAAAGGGGATTTTGCGTCGATTGTGACTGGTGATGAGATGTGGGTCAACTACGATAACCCAACGTATGAATACCTCATCATCAATTGTCAAGCCAAATATTCAGAAGATTTTGTTGTGTATTTTGTGAGACCAGCTGGAAATGGTGTTTTATATGCTGCTACAATCGAACGAAAAGATCACAAGAGAGGTCTACACATAACAATTGATGAGTTTAAATCGAATATTACGAAAAACACGGCAGCAATACGTCGATAGATACGTCAAAGTTATAAACAATGCATAACAATGCACAATCACATTATAAGTCGCTTGTTAAAACGTACTTGAATGCGCTCAAATTAGAAGCCCTTCTCCACCCGCCCTTCAGCCAAGACATTGCTCCTTCCGATAACTATCTCTTCCGATCGATGCAACATGTCCTGGTTGGCCAAAGAGCTGGCATTTTTCCGCGATGAGATCCGTCAATTGCCAGAAAGATGAGAAAAATTAGTGGCTAGCAAAAATACTTTGAATGGATAACCTATTTTTCACAACAAGACTTCAATTTTCGACATAAAACCGCATGAATTCATTCACACATATAATAACAGTTTGTGGAAAAAGAAATCTATTATTTTTTCGGTAGATGACTGTAGTGATGGATATCTCGTGAATTATCGATCAAATAATTTCAGATTAGTCCTCGTTGTCAAGGTGACATTTCAGACCAAAAAAATTCAATTGCTGCTTTCGTTTATAATTACACTCAGTTGTGAGTTACAGAATGTTATTAGTGGAAGTCTAAAAAGAGAAAATTCAGTTTTTCTTTAATTAAGTCGAAAATGCAAGCCAGGTGGCTGAAATTGTAATTTATGTTCATGTTCCTTGAGGAGTGTGGTAGATTGATATCCAAGTGTTGCATCTTGGGCAACGTAGCACGGTAACAGCGAACAATCTACGCCCCTACCCAGCCATAGTGTCGTGCCAAGGGTATTGCACAGGGCAAACGATGCCAGATGAACATCTTAACTGTCATATTGCTGATCGGATGTTGTCAGTTGTCATATCTAGCGGACATCCCCTCAGTGGGGATCTTGGCTCAATTTTCCGAATCAAGTGCTTGCAAAACACAATAATAATTTCCCCCACAGAAAGCTGGAACAGCCTATACCGAGGTCTGCTTGGCTAATGGATAGATCAGTATCTTTTAGGCGAACTCCATACACCAGTTGCCTTCTGATTTTATTAGCCTTACCCCAGCACCGCAGGGCTCTACAGGAGTGGATATCTTATATCCCTTTTTACTCGTGGGACTATACATGGATACCCAGATAAAAAAAATAACCCTGACAAGAAGGGACAATACCTTGTTCCACAGGTGATTGAGGAGCTCATGGAGGTTGACACTCAAACCAAAGCCCAGTCGGACCGGGAATCCGATACGACGGAATCCCAGGTGGAAAAATTAAAGAAGAAGGCGAGATTGACGGGGTCAAAAATAAGACGATTCCACAGATTTCTCAAGAGCGGTACATCGCACGAGGCCGTCTTGAAAATAATCCTGGGCGAAGTCCAAGCTGCCAACTGTTGAAGAGGGGGATAATTTCAACTTGGAAACAGAGATCGGTAGCAAAAGGCTCAGATTCGAGGTAAGTATACCAGGGCAGGTCTCAAAGAGACCTAAGATCTCCTACGTTGCGGTGTCGGGAGGGGGATCAGAGTCGGCTTGCTGTGCTCTGGTTACTCCGGCGTCTCAATGTTGGGGGACCGGCTGGTGTTACTGCAGTAGGGGTGCTTCGGAGATCCGCTGCAAACACACCTGATGAAGGATCACAGGTGAGTTTCCATCCACATTGGCCTGGATGGCCAAATCACCTGTTTCAACGAGAAGACGACCCACTCACTAAACCATGGAAAGGAGCGGACCTCAAGTTCATAAAGGGCAAGTAGTTTTCGAAACCTAATATCGTTCAGTATTCATCGTTTATGAGGACCCAGAAAACTGATTTCAGTCTGAGAAGATACTCAACAGACTGAGAAAAATGAACCATACCTTGAGCATCTTTCCAGCACTACTTCAAAAGGGCATGGATGTGTTGATTCCGCAGTTGCTAAAGTTTAGCACAAGTCTGGCTCGGGAGGTAAGCCCTACAAGCTGGAAATTAACTAAAGTGGTATTTATATCAAAGGTGGGACGAAAAGAATCAGACCCCTCATCGTTGAGGCCAATAAGTTTGACATCGTTTCTGCTGAAGAGTCTGGAAGTCCCCCTACCCCTTATCAATACGCCTACCAGCCCGGAAAATCAGCAGAACTTGTGTTACACCAGTTGGACGGAAAATTAGACTAACCTCTCGATAATCAAGAGGTGGAGGTGGATAAAGGCAATTCTTTGCGGCAGAATTATAGCAACCTCATACCAGGGTGAGCTCTTCGAGTTAAAGGCTACGAAAGGCCGCTCGCAGGGGCTATTCTATCACCCTTACTGTGAACCCTACTGGTCGATGACCTGCTAGGGCAAATCGGAGGTGACGATATCGGCCGTCCTTCAAGAGATGCTGGGCACTATCGACAAATGGTGTATAAAGAAAGATATGCCTCTTAGCCCACAAAAGGTAGTTATCGTACCATTCACCAAGAAACGGAAATTGGTAGTTAAGAACCGCCGGTAATTCGTTATGAAATAATTCACTCTAATGAGGCGAAATCTGCTGATAAAACGGCAAATCGACCACGGCAAAATCAAAATATCTAGTGATAGTCAGTCAGTACTGAAAGCTATGAAATCCAGCTGTTATACATCGAAAACAGTCTGGAGTTGCCGCACGGCTTTACGAAGAGGCAGATCTTCAGGTGTTTGCTGGAGCCACGCTGCCTCTGGTCTGCCTGGAACACTTCCTGGGAATACCACATGACGTGGCTAAACGAACGAAGTCTAGAGTATTTCGTGCTGAGCCGTCCTGATATGAAAAATTCGAAGGCATTCGTTGGAGCAGCTTCAAACCAAAATATGGCGGATCTAGCGCTAGGTCTGGATAGGGCCAAACTAAGAACAATTGTCGGAATTATGACAGTTCATTGCAGGCTGAAAGCGCATTTAGACAAAATTGGTCTAGCTGAAGACGATAAATGCAGGCTCTGTCTTGGGTATACTGAAACAGCCATGCACATCGTCTCATAGTGCCCAGCCGTGAGTCGCACCAGTTCCAGGTCTTTGGTCAGGATTTTATAGTCAATTACGAATTGGGACAATTACCCTTGAACAAGATAATCGGTTTTATTTGAAAACTGGATCTCGTAGGGTAAATATAAATTAGGGGTGAACCAAAGTAGTTCGTGCGGATGCAGTAGTAAGCTGGACAGAGGCCCACTATAAATACTATTATGATAATAATAATGGTTCTTCAACGGTGACACTTAATTATGTGCAATTTCGATTTCGTCGATTCCATTTAGGTATTTTTTATGTTGAATATGCACCACGCACGGGCAGGCCGGTCGTCGAAAATGTCGATAAACTCACAGAAATAATCAGAGTTGACCAGTATGTAGTACTCGAACCATTGGTGTTTGCCACACCAAATAACACCAAAAAGCATGATGGGTCGAATCTCCATTGGGAAAACCTTGGCGAAACGGAATGAATCGACTCATTTCTTGAACGAATGGTAACTGGGGATGAGAAAAGTGTCACATATGATAATATTGTGCGAAACAATCGTGGTCAAAGCACGATGAATCATCTAAAATGGTAGCCAAACCAGAATTAACGGCCAGGAAGGTTTTACTGTCCATTGGGCGAGACTAGAAAGAAATAATTTATTATCAGTTGCTTTCACATGGCCAAACACTAAATTCGTCAATAGCTAGAGCGTCTGAAGCTAGCGATTAACGAAAAACGGCCAGATTTGACCAACAAAAGAGCTGTTGTGTTCATCAGGACAACGCTAGACCTTACGTCTGTAGTGACTCTCCAGAAATTTCGGGAACTCGATTGAAAATTTTGAATGTATCCACCATACAGTTCGGACCTGGCACCAAGCGATTACCATATTTTTCTCACATTGCAAAACTTTCTGTGTAATAAGAAATTGGCATCAAGAGAAGATTGTGAAAATAGATTACTAGAATTTTTCGCTGATAAGGACTAATAAGGATATAATGAAAGGGACATTATGAAGCTACCTTTAAAATCGTTACAAATTATACAACAAAATGGTGCATATTTGACTCAGATCGGACGGTCCGAAACATGTTCAATAAAGTCAAGAAGTTCACGTGAAAATAATGTTTTTTTCCCAACCTATTATTATGAACAGAATCCCCTCGTATATCAGAAACTAATGCCCAAAATTGAAGATGCAAATGCTTATCAAGCAAATTTCACTTGTACATATTGGAGGCAAAAATCGAAATTATTATTTGAAACTCTTGACTCCGATGATGAACAAATAAATAATAGTAACATTCAAACAATTCAGATTTGTGAAGTTATCATTTCCATTATTCAGAATAAAATAATCCAATTGCAAACAAATATTCAAAATGAATGGAAGTGAAAATCGAGGATTCAATACGAAGATTACAAAACTCCGGAAGTCTACTGACTAGTGTTAGTTTTAATCAATTCAATCTCCTTTACACAGCAGCAATCTCAAAAAATAGCCATTTGAAAATATCCTACCTTTGAAAAAATTTTGATAGGTGTAATTATTTCACTGATTCCTCCTTGACCAGACTATTGTTGAATTCCTCATATCAAAGTGATCACAGAAACCTAGAGAATTGTTATTCATCCTAACAATACCTATCTTTAAGGGAACACCCTTCCACCTATTCAGATTATACTGATTGTCTTAAAACAATACTCTTACTGCTAATATCCCTCATATTTCTTGAGTAACGAGAGAATCAAATGGCAAACCGAAAGCATCCAAAAATTAGAAAATATTTACATTATCACATATGAAGACCTGAGTTGCCTACCAAACCGTTTTCGCAATATCATTTACACATTTGAGAGGATAATACTCCAGAATATCCAACAACGAAAAACGAGATTTATTTCGAATGAAAAGTTCTAATGGCCATCTCAGATACAAAGTACAATGAGGGCACTTATTACAAGTAGAATGTCTAATACAGAAAATATTTCAAGAAAACACTGGCAACTGAGTCCACTCTATGTTAACTGTACAAGAGTAGAATATCTACTCCTAAGAAAAAAAATTCCACAACATAAGGATTTCCATGGCTGGATACTAATTCCAGTTTCCTATTTCAATAATGTTTGCAGTTCTTGATTATTTCGGTCTCTACTTGACGTAGAAATTATTTTTCGGATAATGCAGAACATGCAAAAATTAGGCTATTCCACTGAAATATATAATGATTAAAGATAGGACATAGACTAATTTATTTATCCAAATAAATTCCAACTGACGAAAAGTGGGTCAGAGTTTTTAAGGTTTTTTTTCTGAAGAATTTAACATTTACTTTTTAAAAAGGGGGATAAGAAAAAACTTTTTAAATTATATGTGAAACAATTTTAGGTGAATGTAATTGTTATTCCGTAAAATCCGAAAACTTTTGTATTGAGTTATTGATTTGATAATTTTGGTCAATACTTTATGTTTTCTTTTGATTCTCTGCTGATGATATATATTTCTATGAAGTGGTACAGTGTTAAATAAGGCATGTTTTAAATTTTAATTCTAAATGTTTCGAATAGGTTCATTTAGATTAAATCTGTAGAGGTTTCGGAGAATTTATCCAGCTATTATCTGTTATATCTAAAAAACTTTTCGTAGTAAATTTTCAATATATATTGATAAAAGCTATATTATAATTAAAATTTCTTTCTGTTACATTCCAACATGCACAATAAGTTGTTACGTAGAAATTATATATCAAAGTTATAGTTTTGTGAACTTAAAATATTTTTTTCACCCTGATTTCTTTGTCATAAGGAATGAATAAATTACAAAATAGTGAAGTATTGAAATTGGAGTTTTTTCATAATATAACGACACTAGTAAATGTGTTATAGATTTACCACTCTGATTATGAGCTTTTATAATAAAAAGACCTCCTCAAAAAATGTTTCTGTGGGTTGAATCACAAAATACTAGGTATAACTGTGAATTGCGCCGATAACAGAATATGCTTAGTAACAGATACATTCCTCAGGACCTAATTTTGACATTGACATTGCATGACTGACTAAAGGTAAAAATAATAATTTAATGGAATTACTACAGTTGTTTCGCCAATACTGTGACTTCATCAGGTTTTCATTTTTAATTAGAAGAAGTTATGGCGAAACAACTGTAGTAAATTGCATGAATCGAGGATACTTTTCATTACTTTATATGATTTTAATAAATTTCCATCAAATAGGCATCCATAAATTAAATTCTAACTTTGAAAGGCTTATGTGGAACGCCAATTTTCTTCGTTCATCTTGACGGTACTTGGCTCATATTGTTGTGCCTTCTAGGTGTCAGGTGTCATTTAAATATGCTCAATATTTGGATTTCACAACGATCATCTGATCATTGGCTATTTTCAAATAGAAATTTCGATATAATCAAGATAATCAAGCTCTTCTCTGTTTCTCAGATTATCATCTACTATGTGGATTCGTGCAAATTTGTGAAATTGTAACAGAAATACGATGACATTAATAGGTTATTCAAATGAAACCATCACAATGTTAATGAATACAGAAATGTACTAAGAAAAACCGGGATTCATTGGAAATCATCTTTCAATTAAATTATAAATCCGACCTGTAGTCACACATGGACGATAAATCTCAAGTACTTTGGAACGGCCTGGCTCTTAACATTTAGATTGGTTCGAATATAGCTTCGATAATGTTTATCAGGGGGTATCGATTGATTTGTTATGTGAGCCTCTTGCAGGTAGACTGCTATACGATATATATTTTATAGAGAACGTATGTTTCAGCCTGCTGCTTTGCTCCATGATTTTAGTAGCATAGAGTCATTGTAGGATGCTTGAGTTCCTGATATTCGAGGTATGAAACTTCGGTAGGAACCTACCTTGAAAAACTGAAAGCCAGCAAATCAGGGAGCCGTTTCACTTTTGAACTGGAAAACATTTTAGGGTTTGCTCTGTTTCATTCAATTGCGATGTCGTGTCTTTCATAAAGTAGGTACATATTTTGCGTTAAGGTTTATTATTTTACAATAAAAGAATATTCGGAATCAAATTTCAAGTGAAATTTTTCTCAATTGCAACCCCTTAATTTTCAACCCCTCAAGTTACTTCGATTTGGCTTTAAACATTGAAGTAACATTTTTTGACAGCTTCCAATTTTGATATCAAGTTACACAAATTTTTTCCTAGTAATTTATTTTCGGAGAAAAGTTGATTTTACATTCGTTATTTATTAACTATAGATTTCAAGAACTGTTTGTACATACACCCACCCTGCGAAGATGGTTTTGGCAAATCTTCAATATTAGGACTCAATCCAATCTCCGATCATCTCCTCTGTATGAATCTCATCCATATTGAATCGAGATCAATGTAGTTACAGAAACGGGACAAGTAATTGAAGAAATTCAAGTTAGGTTCTTTATTAAACATATAAAATAGCCTAATGATATGCCTGTTGTTTAGACCGTCGTGAGACAGGCTAGTTTTACTCTACTGATGACTCGTCGTTGCGATAGTAATCCTGCTCAGTACGAGAGGACATTTGGTTCACGCACTCGCTCGGGCGGGCGGTGGTGCCAAGCTACCATCCGTGGGATTATGCCTGAACACCTCTAAGGCCGTATCTTGTCTATTCAAAGGTGGCAACGATACCTTTTTGAGCTTCTATGGGTCGAAAGGCTCAATACAATGTGACTTTACTAGGCTTCAGACGTACTCGTCTATTGCCGCACGAGCCAAGGTTGCCGCTCGGGGCTGATGGTTGGTGGCGGGATCGATTATTGCTACGTCCGAACTGGCCCCATGGCGGTCGATCATTCATTTATTTCGAGCTTTGAATTGTCTGTAGTTGTCTGTGTTTCGGTAACATTTTTGTTTAATTCTAGGCAGTTTCTGATTGGATTCATATGTTTTTAAAATAATGCTCTTCGCTAGACTAAAAATTTTCCCCTCTATAACTTACCTGTAATAATTTAAAATTTGAGCGAAGACTCCGGGATGTCTATCGAAAAAATACTCATTGAGGATAGGATCGTAATTAGCTAGTGCTTCTGTCAGTCTAGATAACCTAGTAGCCGGTATCTTCTTCAACGTAGCTTTGTAGGTTTCATAACGAATGCCACCAACGTTCAGTATGATACGATTTTCGCCATCCATAACTTCATCTCATATTCACGTGCTAAAATGGCATCTGTAACGAAAAAATATACACATTAAATCTCTAATTAAATGTCGTTAATTGTTTTCAGTCGAAAACAACATATGTATAATAATATAATAATAAATAATTTTGCTGAAAACTACTAACATTGTTTAAAGTATCGGTTGCTGAATTTCATCACAAAGCACAAAACATTGAATAAAAGCCAGTTTGGTTTTCGGAAAAATAAGAGCACTTAGAAGTGTTTGAAATCTAGACATTTATTGTTTGTGCTGATGATACTGGCAAAAAGTGTCTTGCATTTTGCTTGATCTAGCGAATGCTTTTGACACTGTTAATTTCAAGATACCATCAAAGAGGCTAGAAGCTATTGGTATACGAGGCAATGCATCAAATATATTCAGTATGTATTCAGAAAATCGTTTTCAAATTGTAAAAACTGGTGACTCTATGCCTGTCACAATGGGAGTTCCTCAGGGAACGGCTTTGGGGCCAATATTGTTTTCGATTTGAAGAACTTCGCTTGATGGTTTCAATCTTATTGAAGAAATTATAGCATACGAAGGATATTTGAGAGGACCATACGTGAAAGGAGGCTACTGGAAAAGCTGAATTGGCTATGAAAATGATTTACAAGTTTTCAAGTCAGAGTCTCTTGACTTTGGATAGGCTGAAAAAGAAATTCCTGACTTTTTCAGCTACAGTTGTTGATCAACCAAATAGTGATCAACTGAGTGTGCAAGATTATGTCTGTAGGAAATTTTCCGGCTTTACGATAATGAGATATTGTATCATTGTTTGGGGAGGGGGGTTATTATGAAAGTACTCTGTGTTCCTTGGAGGTGGCAGAGCATAATATTCTTATTATAATTCTAAGGAGAAACCGCCTGTTCTCCACCTTGCCGCTGTATGAAGAAGCGGATGTACCCACTGTTAGAAAACTGTATATTTGTCAGGCGATATTATGGATTTCAAAACGATATGATCGCCGAATACCGCATTACATAATTACCTAGTTATGTAAGAGTATACATTATTATTTTATGACACATATTTTATACTTTAAATATATCTTTTATACTTCTTCAAGTGTAGTATTCCTTCACCATTTATTACAGTCCACTTATCTTTTATCTAGGTTTTTACTCTATTTTATTAGTTATATCTTATAACAAACAATTCTAACTCCAAGTCTATACACAGACTAC
Organism: Megalocaria dilatata; assembly: GCA_034642435.1. Taxonomy (NCBI): domain Eukaryota; kingdom Metazoa; phylum Arthropoda; class Insecta; order Coleoptera; family Coccinellidae; genus Megalocaria; species Megalocaria dilatata. The sequence goes on along the minus strand of CM067859.1, from coordinate 64,618,858 downwards.
TTATATTGGGTATATCTTAGGGAATTCAATTCGCAACGTTGATTCCGAAACACATAGGCTATTTTGATATATTGGCAATATTTCTAACCAGCTACCAAATCTTTAGGCAATTTCGATCACACTGAAATTCCTTTTGCAATAAACTAATTGCAAATTTACAATAACACTACCTAATGCTTTGGTTTTAAGCCATATTAGTTTTCGTCACGTTTGTTTACATACCATGTCTGGATACCATGGATAAGAGGAGAATTGAACTGGTTCAGAAATCTTTCTCAAGATTTGTGAACGGTATAAGGAAGTTTGAACGGATTTCGCACAAGTTAAGGGATGCTTAATAGCTGTCGATGGGAAAAAAAGAGAAAACTTCACTGCTTGGAAATATTTCACAAAATAATACTTAGTAGATCGCCACCATATTTATCAAATATAAAATTGAGTACTGATGTCTAGAACTTGAACTTGAGATTTAGAGGACTTATTTCACCACCGTCATACGGGATAGCTATCTTTCGAGGTAGATTTACTAACAACTTTTATACGCTATACAATGGAATATCCACCGAATAACAACATCAAGTTTCATTATCTCTTTTTGAAAAGAAGTTGAAAGAGAGTTTCATGGACATCTAGGGTGGCATTGCGATGACGAAGTGACTGGGCAAAAGCGTAATTATTGATTTCTATATTTTTTTGATGAATCGAAAATCAATTCTGTTCGAGAGTATGTGTATCTCTGTGATAGTTTATCAATTATTTTGACGTTGGAGGCTGAAGCTGAAATTTTTCAAATAATCTTGAGCTCCGTTCTACATTAAACTCAGAAATTATATTTAAATTTTTTCCATGTATATATTTATTTCATGAATGTGAGTAAAGATTATTATTAACCTTATTTTGTATCTTGTGGTTTTCATTTGCTTTGTTCATTTTCCCTGTACAGTTCTGTTTAATGCTGATTTAGCGACAATTGCCAAGTACATAATTTTTTTCAAACCGCGGAAGTTTTGCACACATATATTATACGTTTCAGTGACGAACTTTAATAACTGTTAGAAAATGAAGAATTATTGATGAATGAAAAAATTTCATTGCTTTAAACATTTTGTACGGTATTGTCTTGAAGTACATGGTATTTTAGTTATATTATGTAATTTATAATCTTGAGATTCTTTAGAATTAGAAACAAATTTCATTTCATACCCTTATTTTTAGTAGTTTAGGACGTTGTAAGCTGATAACTTAGTTTCAAAATGACGTCAAAAATATTCTGAATTTCTTTTGGTGAATACGCTTCTGAATTTTTAACCATTTTCCAATATCTTCTGTGCCAATTCAATTTGATCAGATTTTAATATTTACGGTCTTGAAGCTTCGTTTGTGCTTGATCGAAATTAATTCTGGTGGTTGGTGGTTGACAGTCACTTGAATGTCCGAAATTTTCTTTGACTTTTGTAAATTTTGATGGAGTCGTTGAACGTGGAATTATTTATTGTAAAAAATATCAGCATTTTCAGTCGAAAACATCTTGGGATGGATTTTTGGGAAGTTGTGTAGAGTTGAAGTTACTCTAAATCTGATAGTCAATTCTCCATATCGTTGTCGACTGATGGTCAGCGTCATTCTTACACCACACTAACACATGTGTAATTTAAAATAAAATAGAAAGGCTTTTTACTTGATAGAAGAAATATAACAAAATTTGAATATCAAAACAAATTGAAATATGTTTATCTTCTACAATTTTAATTTCCAAAAGAATTTTTTTTTATTCAAAAAACTTTTAGAATTAAATTAATGTCTAAAACAAGCACCGCTCACATTTTATAGACGTATATAATCAAAACTCAATATACAATGTCAAATGAAATAAATAACCCAACAGATATACGAAAGTAATTAAAATTAATAAATAAATATTCAAACCAGAAACAAAATTTTGTCTCCATTGAATATTTATTTATTAATTTTAATTACTTTCGTATATATGTTGGGTTATTTATGTTATTTGACATTGTATATTGAGTTTTGATTATATACGTCTATAAAATGTGAGCGGTGCTTGTTTTAGACATTAATTTAATTCTAAAAGTTTTTTGAATAAAAAAAAATTCTTTTGGAAATTAAAATTGTAGAAGATAAACATATTTCAATTTGTTTTGATATTCAAATTTTGACATATGTAATTTTCGCGTACCTATTGATTTAAAGGTTTTGACTTAGTTAGACCTGGCGAAATTATTGAATTTCCAGTGTGGAAAAGATTTAAAACGTATTGTTCGTAAATTTGTTGACCCAGCTTTTGGAAGTAGGGATTACGTCTTAAATCGCAGATGTGAAAGATAATCAATTGTAGAGGCTTTGCAGCTGAAGATTTGGTATGACGGTGGCTTCGCATTGGAGAGGCTATAAGAGCCGTGAGTAGCTTAAGTGGTAAATTAAATGAAATATTCTCATCTTCTTTTAATATCCAATTTCTGCTATTTCATATAACTATATAATAATATTGATATGTGTTAATATTTATATTGAAAGAAAGTTTTTCGATTGATTTGAGACCTGATTTAAAATCCTACAAACACCCTACTCCTTGAGACCTGTATTAACTCCTTCACCATTTTATTTGAGAGAGGTTGGCGCTCGTAGAATATCTCTGAGATACAGATTAATTAGGATAAGTTATGAGTAGAAGTTATGTAATATTGATGATTTTGACCAAATGTTGTCCCAAAGAATTAGGTTGCATAATGAAAAATCTGTGTTCAAAGCAATTATTTCTGGTCGGTCTGATCGGGACATTCTGTAAATACTCTAACTCTTGAACGGAAAGAGTTAGAAATTTGATTCTTTCAGAGTGGGTTTGTGGCCTAAGTCTGTCGGCTGAGTTCATTGATGTCCTTAATTGTTCCATTGATTCCTTATGTAATATAATTTGGAACTTGTTTTTATTTTTTCATTAGTTCCAATACTATTGATCTGATAAAAACTTATAATAATTTGGTATTTAGCTGTGCAGACACAACAGGAAGACTCTCACGTAATTTCGTGAAAATCAGCATTGTGGGCGACAACTGGAGGTGAAAATGCTAATTTTTTTATCAAAGGACATTGATATTTGAAGTTTCCAGAGTAGATTTGAAGTTTTAGTATTCGATTTATGTTCGAAAATAGACAAAATCGGCTCAATGGGCTCCCAGTTATCCTTATTTGAAATTTTAATTTTCAAATATTTTCGACCGTACGAATCCTATCGAGTTCTTCGTAATATTTCGATGTGAAATAACGACGGAAAGGCTCGTACATAATTTCGCGAAGATAAATTATGAGAATATTTTGAAATTTTTTCATCATTCAAGTATGTGAAAGTTTTATTCGATAATCCTTTTCCACTCTATCTTTCAATATGTTATGATGCAAATCGAACGGATAATGATGAAACATTTCAACTATCAGGAGTAGAAAAATGTTCCTGTGGTTTTGATAATAAATGTCGCTACTAGTTTATTATCACATTGTTCCATTTTAGTACACATTCATTTTGAAGTGTCATCATTAGGCTTCCTTTTAAGTATCTGCCATTTTGCTGAAATATAAACAACATAGTTTCTGTGTGCTCTAAAAATGTCAACTTTGGTACCGAATGTGTTTATGGGTGGAGTTTCACTTCATTACTTTAATGTATAGAACAAGGCTGCTGAGTGCCATCGTATTTTATTGGATGGTCACGGTGACCATGCTCTAGCTGAACGAACCAGTCAAAAGTGGTTTTTCCGATATAAAAGTATAAATTTTGTTTTGAAGAACAAAAAACAACCCCTGGCGCCCCCAAAGTTCAAGGATAAAGAATTAGAGGCAAGGCTCGATGAAAATCTACCACAAACGCAAGAAAAACTAGCAAAAACAATTGGAGTCACTCAGCCAGCCATTTTCCATGGTTTAAGGGCAATGCAGATGATACGAAAGGAAGGAAATTGAGTGTCGTAGAACTGAAGCAAAGAGAAGTCGAACGCCGTTTTTTCACGTGTGAACAACTGCACTAACGAAAAAAAGGGGTTTTTACATCGAATTGTGACCGACAATGAAAAGTGGGTCCATTACGGTAATCCAGAACGTTATGCATGGTATGAATGCCTCATCAGCAACTGTAAAACTGAATTTTCATGGCTAGAAGATCTAGCTGTGCATTTAGTAGTGTATTATAAGCTGCTGATATCAAACAAAAGGATCACAGGGGACAACAATTGATGCGTCTGAGTCGAGCAATAAGAGAAAAACGACTGCAATATGCCGACAGACGCGATAAAGTTATTGACCATGCATGACAACGCACGGCCACATGTAACGTCGCCCGTTGAAACGTACTTGGAGACGCTCAATGTAAAGTCTTTACTCACCCACCGTACAGCCCAGATATTGCTCCATCCGATTAATATCTTTTCTGATCGATGAAACCAGTATTTTTTTAATTACGATTAAATCAAACATGGATCAATACATAGATAAAGGTCCAAAAGCCGTTCTGTTTTCTCAATGGGATCCGTTGATTGATGAGAAAAATTACTGGCTAGCGAAGGACAGTACTTTGAACTTTGAATGTACCAATTACTTCATTTTTCGACAAAAAACTGCACGAACTATTTATACTTATAATATTATAAAAAAAAACTTTTCACGCCTAATATTTATTTTTCCCCTTCATAAGATTTTCCGCTTTCTCGTAAAAAAAATTCTTTTATAGCACTACAGTTTGTTTGCTTATTATTCCAAAAGATTAAAACAACAAACAATAGAAAATTATTAAATCGCAATTGTTAATGATATTATGTTGATGTGAACTCTTTAGAAGTAATGGAATGATGCAACAGCATAAAAAACACTTTTTTGTAGTTCAAATAATAATAATTCATTGACGAGTTAGCTGGAATCATCTAATAACATGAGCCGACGAAGGTCACAGTTGGAGAAAACGTGAACACGCCAACGATAACTTAATATGATTCTTGATTTACTATATAAAAATCAACTTAAATGATATGATGAATACATTAAGATTGGAAGAACTGAATTTTGAATTGAAAAAATTTATATGAGACAGTAATTCATTTCCACAAAAATGTTTGTACTACTACAACAATTGTTTCACCACGATGTGGCTTCTTCAGGTAATACATTGTACTGTTTGATGGTATTCAGTGTAACCGAGTTTAAATACATTTTTAGGTACGTGACCAAATAATGGAAGCACGAGTCATAAAAACTCTAGGTGTTTATTGGAGTTTGCCGCTAAAAATGCCATTAAGAAAAAATATTCAGTAATGGAGAATGATCAACATCTGTTTGTTCGTTCAAAAGGATTTTACTGGCATTATACCTGTTGATTTCAAGAAATTCTAAAAGTGTTAATCTTGAACTTTTGCTTTCAACGTGGATAATTTCATCATTATTGTTGAAATTATGCCTGAATTCCTTAAGATGATTAGCATATGTCGAATGTACACAATTGGATATATAACCCCTTTGGTGTTCTTGGACACGTTTCTTGAATGATCTACCAGTCTGGTCAATGTATACTAAAGGGCAATCTTGGCAAGTCTACTTGTAGACTCCGGATTTATTTTCTTTATTTGTACGATCTTTATTGTTTTTATGTAGGTACTAAGGTTATTAATTGTCTTGAAAGCCGCGTTATAATTTTGAAATATTTAGCAATATTTTCAGATAATCCATTGACATAAGATAACGAAAAATATTTTGTGTATTGTCCTCTTTTATGATTCGGTACACGAGATTTAATGTCATTTTGTTTTGTTTATTGGATACCATTTTGTATATAAGAAAGGGATTGTAACCGTTGTTTGACGCTATTTGCTTAATATTATTTAATTCTTTCATAAAGTTTTCTGAATTTAAAGGGACATTCAATAATCTATGAATAAAACTATTATATGCTGACATCGTTTGGTTGGTGGGGTGGTTTGAAGTTTTATGTATTGTGATGTCTGTATGTGTTGGTTTATGAAAAATACTGAAATCATGTAAATTATTTAATCTTGTTATAGTGAGGTCAAGAAAATTAATACTTTGATTTTTTTCTTCTTCGATTGTGAATTTGATTTTTGGGTGGAAAATTTATGAAAATCAAGCACGTAATGCTTTTCTTAGAGGTCTCCACTCTAATGTACCTATTAGATTAAGAAATTCACGAAATTTAGAACAAGCATTCACAATAGAGGAACAAAATTTCATGTATGCCAGACGGAATTTAACATTTACTCATTCTATCAAACCTCTGAGTCCTCAATACAAAACTTCTTCATCTTGGAAACAAAATGTACAGCGTACTCTGTATCAAAATTCAAGCCCTGTTAATCAGATGCCGTCCACACAAATTCATCAAAACCCCCTCATTCAAATCAAAATAATCCAAGAAGCGTTCAAATTAGAAATCTCCCACAAATACGACCACAACCGGTACCTGTGGACACGTCTTCAGCGAATACAAGACGAACGGAACGACCGCAAAGTAGAATTTTGCAACCTAATAGACTACCAAATCCAAAAAATTTCATTTCCGAAGAACTCTTCCAACAAGAAATTCAGGAAGAAACCGATGAATATAATAATGACTATTAATAAAGATTATTATACATCAGATTACGACCAAAATGATCAATATGAACTCACTGAATTCAATAATGATAAATATTCCGATTTATCCTCTGAAAATTTTCAGTTCCCATCAATCCACCAGAAACCAACTTGATTAATATTTCAAACATAAATAATTCTTCCCTGCCATTCATCAAAATTCCAAGAGTCGGTTTTAAATTTATTATTGATACTGGAAGCTCAAAAACTTTAATCAGTCCTCAAATTATGAAAAAATATTACCAGAAGTATATCAAATATGCTCCATTCAAAACAAAAACAGCTCATAATATCACATTTCATGAATATGTTGCGCATATACCACTTCCAAAAATTTTCAGAACTGGAGAACATTTTAACTTTAACATTTTCGAGTTCAACGAAGAATATGATAGACTAATGGGAATGGATTTAGTGACACATTTAGGCGCAAATATAGATCTAAAGAAAAAAGTGCTTTATACAAAAAACGGATCCATTCTTCTATATTTCAAAAATAATTCTCACTCATACGCCTTACCATCCAGATCTCAAAAAGTAATAAAAGTACACATAAATTAAAATCAAGTCAATCAAGGTATTGTAAACTACACCAAAATATAAAATAATGAAGCGTATTTAACAGTAACTAAAAGTTACGAAAAAGAAGAAACATTTTATGATAAATCCGATACAAATCCTCGAAATTAATGAGTCTAATAAAACTCCGATAACGATTTCCCAAGAAAACATAAAAACTGATAATTTACTGAAAGAAAATATGAAATATTTCAGGTTAAAACATCTGAATAAAGAAGAAAAAGAAGCACTTCGAAAAATCTGCTTCGAATACAGAGACATCTTTCATTGTAAAAAGTTACCTTTGAGTTTCACTAATATGGATAAAAATGTAATAAGAACTTTAGACGAAACTCCAATATTCCAAAACGCATATAGAATGCCAGAAGCACAAAAAAGGGAAGTCGAAAAACAGGTGGATGAACTTTTGAAAATCGACATTATTCAACCGTCTTCTAGCCCATGGAGCAGCCCAGTGATCATTGTTCCAAAAAAAAGTCAATGCATCTGGAGAACAAAAATATCGTTTATGTGTTGATTATAGATTACTTAACAAGAAAACCATTGATGATCAATACCCTCTCCCAAACATCAGTGATGTATTGGACAAACTAGAAAAATGTAAATATTTTTCCACACTGGACTTAGCATCGGGATACCATCAAATCGAAATGTACCCTAAAGATATTCTCAAAACAGCATTCTCTACAGAACGAGGTCATTATGAATATGAAGGACTTCCTTTTGGACTAAAAAATGCACACAGAACATTTGAAATAGTAATGGATAACATTTTGAGAGATATTATGAACAAAGCCTGTTTAGTTTATTTAGATGATATACTACTCTGTCAAGAAAGTACCGGGAATTTTCAATTAAAACAACATTTTTACATTTAATCGTCAAAATTTATTGGGTCGCCTTCAAAATAGGCTCCATTTGCTCCAATACATCTATGCCAACGGCACTTCCAATTATCGAAACATTTTTTATAGGCGCTTTCCGGGATGGACTTTAGCTCTCGCGCCGAATTTTATTTTATGGCTTCAATCGACTCAAAACGGGTGCCATGAAGGGGCAATTTTAGTTTTGGGAAGAGAAAAAAGTCGCAGGGAGCCAAATCCGGCGAAAACGGTGGTTGCTGAAGCACGTTTGTTGAGTTTTTGGCGAGAAAGTCAGTCACAATCGTAGCTCGGCGAGAAGGCGCGTTATTCGCATGCAAAATCCATGAGTTGTTCGCCCACAAATTTGGCCGCTTTTTACGGATACGCTCACGCAAACGTTTCATAAAGCCTAGGTAATACTCCTTGTTTACCGTCTGACCCTCTGGAACGAATTCGTAGTGCACCACGCCACGGATATCGAAGAAAACAATGAGCATCACCTTCATTTTCGAGCGGCTTTGGCGTGGTTTTTTCGGTTTCGGCTCATTTTTTGCCACCCATTCCGATGATTGCTGGCTTGTTTGCATATCGTACTCGTACCAGGTCTCATCACCAGTTATAATGCGTTCCATGAATGTAGAATCGGAATTACAGCGATCCAGCATGTCTGAAGCAACCTGTTCGCGATGACGTTTTTGAAGAAAATTCAGGTCTTTCGGTACGAGTCGTGCGCCCACCTTTCTCATGCCCAAAATATCAATCAAAATCGTACGTGCGGACTCGTGGGATATCTTAAGATCATGTGCTATCTCTCTCAAGCTGGTACGACGGTTTTCCAGCACCCTTTCCTTAATTTTATCGACGTTATCTTCGATCGAAGTCGTCGATGGGCGACCACTTCACGACCGTCCTTGAAGGCTCTGTACCACTGATATGCACGAGTTTTCGATAGAGCATTATCACCAAAGGCCTTTTGCAACATTTTCAATGCATCGGCACACGAAAATTCATTTGCAACACAAAACTTTAAACAAATTCTTTGCTCAACGTAATCACCCATAGTAAAAATCGGCACGCACTCTGACATCGACTGACTTAATCAGCTGTTGAAAACACACTAGTTGACAGATCCTGCTCAAGCTTGGCATAGTAATTAAGGACAGTGGTATCAACCTAGGAAAAAAAATTTTTAGCTGCCTCTTTGCTCCTTCAGATTTAAATCGATAATTCCCGGTACTTTCTTGACAGAATGTAATTATATTTTCAACATAACTTCAAGAATACATTGAAAAACTGCACAGAGTTTTCTATCCTCTCAGAGCAGCAAATTTAAAAATTCACATCATAACACCAGAAGGTCTTAAACCTAATCAATATTTTGTTCAAGAAGTATATAATAACCCAAAACCTGTGAGAAAAGAATCAGTGGGAAACATTAAAAAATTCTACGTACAAATCAGCAGCTCGAATAACGAAGCCGAGATCATTAGATTCTTGAAAGAAAACACAGCCGATAAAAAAAGATATTAATTCCACTTCGAATCCGAGAACATGTTTAGAACTTTTAGCAACGTTGTAAACAAGCTGTTCAACAGAAACGGGTCAGAGATAATATATTGTACTGAGAGAAGTTATTCGAGATGAAGAACTTATCATTCAGGCGATAAAATTCCAACACGAAGGAAAAACAAATCACCGAGGTGTAAATGAGACACTTAGGCAACTTAAGCGTAAATATTTCTTTCCGTCAATGAAAGAACACGTTTCGAACTACATAGCTAATTGCGAAATTTGCAAAAAAAATACATACGAAAGAAATCCCGCAAGAATCGATATGATGCTAACAGATACCCCTAGTAGACTATTTGAAAAATACATCTAGACATTTATACACTAGAAAATACAAAATTTCTATGTAGTGTTGACGCATTCCCAAAATATGGCCAAGCGATCGAATTAAAATCTAAAAATTCAGTCTACATATTTCATGCATTATTAGATTATTTTTCTTTTTACGGGACACCTTTACTTATGAGCTCGGATCAAGGCACGGAATTTTTCAGACATGTTGTAAAAGAACTCTCAGAGACACATAAAATTAATAGTCATTTCACAATAGCACATCACCCTGATTCTGATGGAATAATTGAGAGATTCCATTCAACAATAGCGGAACATTGTAGAATCTTGAGATCGCAATGCAAGGAGCCTATAGGAATAATTATTTTATATGCCATTATAGGCTACAATAATTCTATCCATTCTAAAAAGAAACTAACCCTACTTGAACTTACATTCGTCCATACAAATCTGAAAGTTCCTCTAGACGTCCTTTATGACAAACAAATGTACAACGACTTTTTACAAAAACATAAAGAGAAACTGGCACTTTTGTATGATAAAGTTAATGAAAATATAATTTCCCATAAAAACAAAATTGTCGAGAAAATTAATGAGAATACAAAAAATCCTTTGAAAGTTGAACAAACAGTTTACGAAAACAGCTATAACACGCACGTTATAAGTAAGATTGGACCTACATTTAGTAGACCATTTATTATAACAAAAATATTACCAGGTAATAAAGCCCTTATTCAAAAATTAGACGGTAATAAATCGGAACAAAATGTTGGTCGGACAGTTCATTTGAAAAACCTAAAAGACTCGCAGCAGAAGTTAATTGATGTGGCAAATTCACAGATCAGTTTAACAGAAAATTCAATAAACATTTTCAATGATTCTATGAGTAAGCTGCAACATAATAAAGTACTTTTGGAAAATAAAATCGACCAAATTAATTTCTAGATGAACACGTCAGCTATAGATATAGATTTTTCTTTTTCATTTCTTTTGCTCACCTAGAAACTCTTCATACATCCATCATTTCACAAGAACTCCTTAAGATTCAAATGAAAATTAAAAAAAACAAATTGCTCTTTTCAATTGAAGACGAAAATATAATTTTATATTACGTTTGTACTAAGGTTAAGGGATTCATAAGTGAAAATCAAGTTAAATTCATTCTCAAAATTCCTTTTACAGAAATTAATAATTATAAATATTTTGAATTATTTCCATTACCGATCCTGAAGAACAGTCTAGATCAAATAATCATCCCCCATACAAAATTCCTTTCCTTAAGTGAAACAAAATACGCATTATTCAATCGACCCTGCAAAGAAATATTTCCTGCTAATTTTCTGTGCGAAGAAAGTTCAAAGCCCATATCATCGAGTAACCCATGTGAAGTCGAACTACTGAGCATCATCAAGATGCAGCCCAAAAATAACAAATCTGAAGTGCTCCAGTATACATCAACTTGCGGCCGATTATTGGATGGTCATTACTACGGAAGAAAAAATCGCCCGACTGGAGTGCGGAAACAGTGACGAAAAAACAGTGTTGTGCGGAACATACATTCTGTCAAGAAAGTACCGGGAATTATCGATTTAAATCTGGCGGGGCAATGAGGCAGGTAAATTTTTTTTTCCTAGGTTGGTACCACTGTCCTTAATTACTATGCCAAGCTTGAGCGGGATCTGTCAACTAGTGTGTCTGCAACAGCTGATTAAGTCAGTCGATGTCAGAGTGCGTGCCGATTTTTACTATGGGTGATTACGTTGAGCAAAGAATTTGTTTAAAGTTTTGTGTTGCAAATGAATTTTCGTGTGCCGATGCATTGAAAATGTTGCAAAAGGCCTTTGGTGATAATGCTCTATCGAAAACTCGTGCATATCAGTGGTACAGAGCCTTCAAGGACGGTCATGAAGTGGTCGCCCATCCACGGCTTCGATCGAAGATAACGTAGATAAAATTGAGGAAAGGGTGCTGGAAAACCGTCGTACCAGCTTGAGAGAGATAGCACATGATCTTAAGATATCCCACGAGTCCGCACGTACGATTTTGATTGATATTTTGGGCATGAGAAAGGTGGCCGCACGACTCGTACCGAAAGACCTGAATTTTCTTCAAAAACGTCATCGCGAACAGGTTGCTTCAGACATGCTGGATCGCTGTAATTCCGATTCTACATTCATGGAACGCATTATAACTGGTGATGAGACCTGGGTCTACGAGTACTATATGCAAACAAGCCAGCAATCATCGGAATGGGTGGCAAAAAATGAGCCGAAACCGAAAAAACCACGCCAAAGCCGCTCCAAAATGAAGGTGATGCTCATTGTTTTCTTCGATATCCGTGGCGTGGTGCACTACGAATTCGTTCCAGAGGGTCAGACGGTAAACAAGGAGTATTACCTAGGCGTTATGAAACGTTTGCGTGAGCGTATCCGTAAGAAGCGACCAAATTTGTGGGCGAACAACTCCTGGATTTTACATGACGATAACGCGCCTTCTCACCGAGCTACGATTGTGACTGACTTTCTCGCCAAAAACTCAACAAACGTGCTTCAGCAACCACCGTATTCGCCGGATTTGGCTCCCTGCGACTTTTTCCTCTTCCCAAAACTAAAATTGCCCCTTCGTGGCACCCGTTTTGAGTCGATTGAAGCCATAAAACAAAATTCGGCGCGAGAGCTAAAGTCCATCCCGGAAAGCGCCTATAAAAAATGTTTCGATAATTGGAAGTGCCGTTGGCATAGATGTATTGGAGCAAATGGAACCTATTTTGAAGGCGACCCAATAAATTTTGACGATTAAATGTAAAAATGTTGTTTTAATTGAAAATTCCCGGTACTTTCTTGACAGAGTAGTATGTAATTTCCGTTCTTGAAAGCTGTGAAGTGAATGTGAATAGAGAAACTCTTAAAAACTGGAAACAAAGTTCATCCAGAGTAAACATAATTCAAATGCCGAACATTAAGATTGATGAAATGAATTATCCAATTGAAATAATTGATCAAGTTCCTATAGAATTAGTCAATATCGAGTTCGATGACATAGGGCATATTAGACTACAAATAGAACATTCGATGAAACAAATACTTTCAATGAAAATTCCAATTTTTCACTATGACAACTTCAGTATTTATACTCTCATAATATACGTAGTACTAGTTCTCATCAGTTTGTTGTTCTTAATCAATAAGTTTAACATAATAAAATAAAAAACACTTTACACTAAAAAAAAGTAAGAAATTCCTTGTAGGATATTGAGATAAAAGATTAGAGTTTTTTTTTCAAAAAAAAAAAACTAAATTTTTTCTTAGGCGCGGAGGAGTTACATGTTGGAATCCCCCTGTACTTCTATGAATCATCGTTTGCTGACTATGTTATACTTATAATTCTAAGAATTATCCCATAAGTAGGGAAATAGTATTTTACTTTCTATGTTAATAAGACTAGATAAGGCATTATCGTACTGAATGTTGTGACTTGAACATTGTCCACTTTAGTCAATAGTCGATAAATCTTTTTAAAAATCAAAGTCTAGTGATTACAAACATAAGTCATGTTTGTTCGAGTTTCAGATTTTTGTGTTCTTTTCATCATATATATCTCCTTCAAGAAAAAATACACAGAACTAAAATTTTTAAGGAAAATACACTGCTAAACAAGCACGCACAATCTTCTGCTTCACGTTAGACTCTCATCAATTTTTTCATTTGCATTTCATTAAAAGTAGCTTGGAGTGAACATATAACTGGCTTTCCATTTAAATATTTATACATTCAGACTTTCAGATAAAAGTTTTTTGAATAAAATTTTTTTTTAAATTAAAATTGTAGAAGACTAACATATTAAATCTGTTTTGATATTCAAATTTTCTTATATTTCCACTATCAAGTAAAAAGCCTTTTTTTATTTTATTTGCTAGATTCCTTCTGATTCATGATATTTCCAGCACCAAGTACTGATACTCAACAGCAGTTTGCCTTGCCTTCGGAATGCAACCAACAATGCACGCTTGTGATGTATATAGATTGTGCCAAGATGAACTAATATGAGTTTTATGCATTACATCAATTGAAAAAACATATAATGGATTTCTAGGAATTTGATCCATTATAACAATTAAAACGTTAAGAGTAAACATGATAAAGTAATAGATATTTTATACATTAAAACAATCAAGTGTTTATTTAAATATTTTAATATTAGCTTTCTACATATTTAATTTCAAAAAAAATTATATTATATATATATATATATATATATATATATATATTACATTAAATTGTCTTTCAATATTTTAGATCAGGCGTAAACCACAGCTATTTATTTACGTGTAAGATAACCTTATATTACATTCAAATTTCGCAGCAGCTCATTTGCCAGAAGTTTCTAAATTATTGAAGGGTGAGTAAATATTTGTTGTTAATTGATGTAATATTTTCTTGAATATGAATTATTTGAATACTGACGCAGCAAAGTCTCTCTTAAAACTTGTTTCTCAGTAATGTTTTTACATATCTTGAGGTTTTATACAAAGTAACTTAGTTAGATATCCAATAATATTGAATAGTCTGAGTAAGATAGTTTTATGATGAAATTCTTAAGATCATGTTAAACATTTTTGAAAGATATTTGTTTTCATAAGATTGATCAGCAGAAACAAAATTTTGTGTATTCAAAATATTTAATTTATAGAATTTTATGATAGATTGGGCCGTTGCTTGGTAGAAATCAGTTGTAGAATTTTGTTTAACAATTTTTATTTTTATTGGATTTTGTTATATCATTTGGATGTCAAAGTAGTAACCTCGATTTATGTTAATTAAGAGTTTATTAGCTCAAAGAAAAGACTATTATAAGTTTCATCAATAAAAATATTTTGGTGTTTAAAAATTTAGATTACTATTAAATTTCGGATTTACTGAAATAATTTAATACTCAAATTATTTCACTTACCTTAACTTTGATAAATTTATAAGTTTTTCATTTGTGAGCTAGGGGTTTCATAATATTGAGATTTGTATCCTCTCTATGTGTCTTGGACAAACCAATAAACAGGTTCTCATTCCCGTACGTGATACCACAAGTTGATAGTAGATAGTGCACATCTCAGGATGGTGGTGTCTGTTACTTGAATTCCCGGTTTTAAATTGATTTACGTTCGAGGCAATTTTGAATCATGAAATGAATATTAATATTCTATACCTGATATTTGATAGATTAAGAGATAAACTAAGGGCTTTAACTAATGAAAAGTTCTTAATATCTACATGATATATCTATTTCTGTTTCATGAATCCCGAAATATGTGGCAGAACTTGGACTAGTTGATTACAATAGCTTCTCAGATGAATGCCATACAACTTTACAATGGATGATAAATATGTGAAATGACAGGACTTAGTAAAAGCAAAATAGACTTAATGTTCCAAGGTAAAAATTTTCATACTTCATACTACTCAGGAAATATTGTCCTTCATAGTCATTCCTATAAAGAAAGAATAGTATAAAATATTTAGAGGTTTTATGATGAAGTTTCAGGAATATATTGAATTATTTTTTGAAGAGATTAGACGATAGAATATTTACTGCGATATAGATTAATTCAGAGGAAAGTCCTTTAAAGGGAAACTAGAATTTAAATGAAATAAATTAATCACTTGGATTAAATTTCATAAAAGTTAAATATTTTGTCGTTGACATATATGTTTCGGGTTTAAACTCATTTTCAAAACTAAGAAAAATTTACTTGACATAATAATTCATATATTTTTCGGACAACAAATGGCAAAAAATAAGGAAAATAAAAAACATTATAATTTGTTATGTTAAGTAAATTCTCCTTGGTTTTAAAAATCGGTTGAAAACCGAAACATACATACATACATACATAGTATATGTCAACGACAAAAAATTAAACTTTTTTGACACTTAAGCCAAGTGATTTATTTACTTTATTAATATCCAAAATAAAATAAAGGGGAGAGGTTTTTTCACTTGATAGAAGGATTATTACAAAATTTATATATCAAAAGAGATTTATTCTGTTAGCCTCCTATAAATTTTAATTTCAAAATCTTTCAGAATTAAATTAACGCCTCATAAACACTGCTTATATTTAATAGACATATAATATCAAACCTCATTATATAATATCAAATGGAATAAAAAATCCAAGAAATACAAATTGTCGATTAAAATTAATGAAAAAATATTTGAGGGGGACAAATTTTATTTCTGACATTTCCAAAAATTCAAAATATAATTTTAAGAACTTCTCCAAAACTTATTCATCTGAAATATTTAATATATTCAAATATTTGAATGAGTTACTTCAAAAATCTAATCGACACAGTTATAGTACTCCATGTAAAATCGACAGGAGAAATTTTATGGTTAGTATCTAACTGTTTGAGTTTTTTTGCACAAAATAAACTGAGTATACTTTGATATTTAGAGCTTCTTTAAATATAATTATAGGAATTAAAAAATATATAGGAGACACTATTTTATTTCTGCAAAAATATTGTTTCACCACGATGTGTCTTCTTCAGGTATCAACATTATACTGGCTGATGGTGTTCAATGTTACTAAGTTCGAATACATTGATAGGTACGTGACAAAATAATGGAAGAACAAGTCATAAAAACCCAAGCTGTTCATTGGAGTTTGTGCTAAAAAATGCCATTAGGAAAGATATTCAGTAATGGAGACTGTTTAACATATGTTTGTTCGTTCAAATGGATTTTACGGGCATTATACCTGTTGATTTCAAAAAATTCTAAAAGTGTTAATGTCGAACTTTTACTTTCAACGTCGATAACTTCTTAGTAATTGTTGAAATTATACGTGAATTCCTTAAAATGATTAGCATATATCGAAAGTACGGAATCAGATATATAACTCTCTTGATCTTATTGGATTTTTTTCTCGAATTATCTACCTGCCTGGCCAATGTATACTAAAGGGCAATCGTTGCAAGTCAACTTGTAGATACCAGATTTATTTTCTTTATTTGTTCTATCCTTATTGTATTTTATGTGGGTACTAAGGTTATTTATGGTTTCAAAAAAATCCGTTGTAATTGAAAATATTTAGCTATATTAGCTATATTAGCTATATTTATCTAAGCATCTTGCCAACATTATATCTAAAATAATAGGAAAAAACGAACATTTCATTGAGGGTAGCTTTTCATCCAAATAATTTATAAACATAGTCACTATACCTGATAAATATGTGTTAATTTTCTTAGATGTATTATCCCTATATACCAACATCCCCAACAAACTTGTGGGTCAAGCGTTAAGCAAGAAAGGAACTGAACTAAGCGAACACACCTCTTTACCCTATAAAGAATTCGTCAGTGCAGTCGAACTAACGTTATCAACAAATTATTTTCAATATCTCAAGCCCTGTTGCTCAACTAGTGATGAAAATGGTAGAGGAACTTATAATTGATATATGATTATCTGATATTATATTATATGATATTATTATCAGAAATGATAATATCATACTCACACAATGGTATACAAAAACAACCTGGTCAGGAAGATATTTGAACTTTTCATCCGAACATCCTTTTAGCCAAAAACAAAGTGATATAATTGGCATAACAGACCGTGCAATTACCCTAACCAGACCATCTTTGAGAACAGACACACTGAACAGAGTTAGGAGAATTTTAATTAACACCAACTACCCTATTGATTCAGTGAACAAGATTATCAAACAAAGAACGCACAGGTTTTACAACAGAACAAAAAACAGGAAAGAAATTCAAGATAAAATATACATCTCCATTCCGTATGTACGAAACCTATCGGAAAATATAGCTAACATTCTGCAAGTACATAATTTGAAGGTATGCCATAAAACCTGTTTACTCCCCTAAAAAGTGAAATTCCACCAATGAAAAGGTACAATTTAATATACAGTATTCCCTGCAACGATTCTGAGAAAGTATATATAGGCATGGCATGACAATTGTTGAACAATAGACTGTATGGACACAAATACTTGAAAAACTCAAGCACAGCACTCCACAAACATATTTTAACAGATAACCACAACCCAGACTTCCAAAATACGAAGATCCTTGCTTTTGAAACTAATAACGATAAAAGAAGCATAAAGGAAATGATTTATATAAAAAAAAACAAAAACGCCATGAATTACAGTACAAATATAAGAAACCTCAGCCAGATATATCACACCATCCTATAGAGAAAAATTCTAAATGTAGATACAGGACCTAACATATTTAAAAAAATATTCCATCACCAATCGTTATGTTCGCGACCATCTCTATAACCACTGATGTTTACCTTTGAAATACATACGGAGATATCCAACGAAAATATTAAAAACACCTGATATTTCACGTCAGACCGCGTCATTCGAGAATTATTGTGAACCAATAAACAAAAAAAGGTAGATTGTTTCTGAATGTTGAGCTACTAAATAATACTAATTTTCTGCTTGGGTACGTCATCTCTTAGTCCTATATTATATATTTTTATGATTGTAATATCTTTTTTCAGAATGGTCACATGACACTGAGAGAATTTTAATTTGTATACTAATAAAATTGAGAATGTCCTCAACCGAGGACGAAATGTCTTTTTAATATTCATAGTACTTTTTGATTTTATTTATGGAATCCAAAATCCTAAGGAAGACCAATTTTGCTATATATATATATATATATATATATACATATATATAATGTATATATTATAAATATATATATATATATATTATATATATAATATATATTATTTTTTTTTTTTTTTTTTTTTTTTTTTTTTTTTTTTTTTTTTTTTTTTAATAATCACCATTATGGGAGTTTCCTCTAGAAGGTCCGGGTCTTAACGACCAAGGACCTTCTAGGCAGCTGTAAGGAACATTCTAACAATTCTTGTTGTCCAGAGGATCACCTCCTTCTGAGCTTTACTTATCAACTCCTGATCCAGTTCAAGGAGTTCCGTATTTTCTGCCAGGTGGCTCTCAACCAATCCATTCGTGGAGATTATCAGGGGCAGAATCTTTACCGTTCTTAGCTGGTGTATCTCTTTTATTTCAAAAGCCAGGTCGTGGTACTTTGTTAGTTTCTCCGTGTACGCTCTAGTTATGTTATCATCTGCCGGGACGGTTATATCAATGATTGTTGCTTTGCGGTTTCCTTTATCAAAGATCACGATGTCGGGCCTGTTGTGCGGCACCGATCTATCCGTTATTATCGGGTTGTCCCAGTAGAGTTTGAACTGACTGTTTTCAAGTATCGGCTTGGGTAAGTATTCGTGTACCCTTCGAGAGGTAAGTATAAGTCCTACTTTCATGGCAATGGCTTGGTGAAAGATTTTTGCCATAGCATTATGCCGCTGGGTGTACTCCCTGGGTGCAAGAATGGGGCATGAGGATGTCACATGTTGTATAGACTCCAAGGCTTGGCAGCATTTCCGGCATCTGTCAGTCGGTATGTTCTTTTTGGCTATATGTTTCAGGTACGCTCTTGTTGGCACCACCTGATCTTGGATTGCGATGAGACGTCCCTCGGTTTCTGGGAATAAATAACCGGATTTAAGGTAAGTTAGTGACTGCTCTCTATTAACTCTATTTTCTTTCAGTGCCTCAGGATACCTGCCATGTAAGGGTTTGCCGTGCCATTCCTCCAGTAGTTGTTCAGATGATGGCGTCTGTGGTGGGTTATTTCTGCTTGCCAGATTTAAAGCCGTGATGTTGCGGTCTTCCTGGCATATTGATTGAAAGAACGGTAAGTTTTTTGAGTGGAAATATTCTCTGAGTTCAGTTACCGCTTTATTGTGGGCCTTTTCAACATTTCGCAAACCCCTTCCTCCTTGGTGCCTAGGCATGTAAAGTCTGATCACCGATGCATGGGGATGGTGGATGCCGTATTTAGACATTAGGACTCGCACATGTGTGTCAATCGCCTTCAACTCTGTGCTTGGCCACCTGATCACGCCGAAAGAGTAGGCTATACTTGGAATTGCCCATGTATTGATTGCCGTAAACATTGCCTTGGAGTTCAGTTTACTGCGGAGGGTTTTTTTTATTCAAGCAAAAAATTTATTTTTGAAATCTTCTTTCTGTTTTGATGTTCTTATCTCCAATGCTTGTTGTATACCCAGGTACTTATATGATTCTTCTGGGCTTAGTTCTTGTATAGTCACCTCATCTTGAATAAGCATTTCTCCCCCTTGTGTCAACTTTCCTCTCTTGACGTGTAATGAGGCACATTTGTCCAGCCCCATCTCCATTCTGATGGTTTGTGTGAAAGATGTCACTATCCCAAGAAGGCTCCTCAGTTGCTCCTCATTCGCGGCATATAGCTTGAGGTCATCTATATACAGTTGATGAGTAATTTTGATGTTTGACCTGTCGTCCACAAGGTATCCGTATCGGTTGTTGTTGAGCAGCCTACTGAGGAGGTTTAAAGCTAGACAAAACCAGAGGGTGCTGAGTTTATCCCCTTGGAAGATGCCAGTTAAGATTCTTATCTCTGGTGTTATTATTTTGCCGAATGTTAAGTTCGTCCTCCAGCTGGTCATCAGATGTTCTAGTAAGCCTATAATGTTTCCAGATACACCGTAGAGTTTCAGAACTTTAAGAAGCCAGGAGTGCGGGACCGAGTCGAAAGCCTTTTTGTAGTCGACCCATGCGACCGAGATATTCCTTAACTTCTTCCTTGCCTGTTTGGTTATAAGATGATCGATGGTTAACAACTCCTTGCAGCCCTGGGCACCTCTTCTGCAGCCATTCTGCTCTCGTGCAAGGATCTTGTACTTGCTTACATATATATATATATATATATATATATATAATGGGAAATCCACTCAGTTCAATTTTAGCTGAAATTCTTATGGATGATCTAAAATCAAAAATACACCTATATTATATATATATATATATATTATATATATATATATATATATATATATATATATATTATATATTATATATATATATATATATATATATATATATATATATAATGGAAATCCACTCAGTTCAATTTTAGCTGAAATTCTTATGGATGATCTAAAATCAAAAATACACCTATATCCGATAAGCAAATATTTGATTTATTGGTATAGATATTTAGATGACGTTTTTTGTTGTTTCAAAGGCACCGGCCGACAACTACATATGTTTATGAAGTTCATTAATTAACTCCAGCCAAAATTCAAATTCATAATCGAAGAAGAAAAGAACCAAAGTATTAATTTTCTTGACCCCAATGAGCCAATTCAAGCAACGAATTGTTTTCTAGATTTTCCTAACGTTACAAACGCAGAAAATCTTTCCCATGCAAAAGTCATATCTAATTACGCCGTGCTGCCCATATTATATGTATGTAATCACAGTTCATTGAAATATACTTTCAACTTTTATATTTTTGGGGAGACTGGTTATAGGTCAGCAACGAGCATCGCTGCGATGAGAATCAGTCCAGATATTTGCTGGTTCTCAATAGATTAGATTTTCCGAAATAATTTGAACTTTATGTCACTTACACAAAAATCGTTACGTAATAGATGTGGTTCTCTGGTCGTATTGATTGCAAGTACTCTAAAGATATCGAAAAAAAATAATTTTCAGAAGATCTATATTTTAAGTTACACCGTATACATTTTATTATTAAAGTATTAAATGAACACCGTGATTTCCGAATAATTCATGAGAAAAACTTAGTTGTCAATGTCACAATTTTCACTTAAACGTCCGGGCACTATCTGCGTAAAATAATTATTTCTATCATGAAGAATATGCCACATATATGTACTATCGAAAAGCCCAGTTCGGGGAGCTGCTTGCCCACATTACCACAGAATGCGAGCTACTGGCAAAGAACTGTCAGAGCCTTTAGAAAATATCTGTTGGTATCTGACAGAGATCCACGGATTATCGAGTATTTTCGAACAACAACTGGTTTAATGAACGAGAAAAGAAGACAAGTAGAATCAAAATATCATTATATGATTCATCCTTTCAGTGATTTTAAGTAAGTATTTCCATCGAAGAAATTCCTATTGTTTGAACTGATTTCAATTATCATCATCATCTAAAGGCAGGAATGTGAAAAGTAACTTCAGCAGGAAATTCCATTTTTCGTACATTTTTTAAATTAGGTACATCGTTTATTATTATAGCATTTATGAATGATAAAAGAAAGCAGAAAGTTTAACAGATTATACATATCAAACTCCATGAAGCCCTGAAAGGGATCAAATGTTATACAACTTTTGTCTTCAAACGATGCTTATAGAAATATTGAACTTCGTTTTGAATTTCCTTATGTAGATTGACAATAATGAATTATCGGAATAACTGTTCTGCAACGAAAAAAAAGAGGTTTTATTGAAACCTGCATATGTAAAAAAAATGGATTTTGAAAAATTTAAGAAATTTCAAGATTTTAAAAACCAAATCAGAATATTAATTTGAATGTGAGTCAATACATGATAGAAGTGAAATTGAAATGACTTCAAATTCAGAATTGTACATTCTAACTTCTACAATATATATTGAAACTATATAAAATCAATCCAAATCATATCCTGATACATAATCAATATAAAATATCTTTCAATGTCTCGGAAAAAACCAGTTTACATTCCGTCATGAAACCTTTTTATACAAATGTATTAATAAAACTATATAAGTATGTATATTAACATACAAATACAAAAAAATCCAAAATTATCTAAAACTCTCAAAATAAAGGATCAAATAAAAATGAATGAAGGAGAATTCGAACTTTTGACAGCTAATTCTGTCTCATGACCTCTTCATAAATGTATTGAATTCAATTCAAATATATCACAAGATCAAAATGAACTCATCAAATAAGATGAAACATGAAACGAATAAATTCGTAGTAAGCTTTAAAGTATCTAAAATAGAACATAAATGATCAACGTGTTGTCACGTGTAACCTATAAACATTGGTACTCGGAACACAGAAAAACACAAAAATTATTCACCCCAAATAATGTCCCATGATTAGAAAACTAACCAGAAAATAAACAATTATAAATAATTAAGGAAAATATTGTGGACACTCAGACTCTATATGAATTTATTTCATAATTGAAAAAATCAATTTGAATGTGATTCAATACTTGATAGAAGTAATTTTAACTGACTTTAAATCCAGAATGATATATTCTAACTTCTACAGTATTTATTGAAATAAAATGCGCTCTTTACTTGATAGGAGAATAATTACAAACTTTGAATATCAAAACAGACTTAATGTGTTAGTTTTCTGCCATTTTAATTTCAAAAAATTAAAAAAAAACCTTTCAGAATTAAATGAATGTCTTAAATAGCACTGCTTATATTTAATAGACGTATAAAAATCGAAATTCACTATACAATATCAAATGGAATAAAAACACCGAAAAAATAAATTATTGATTAAAATTAAAAATAAGTAATATCGAATGTTTCGTTCCAAACATACGCACCTGAACTTGTCAGAAAGGCACCTGGTATGTATGTTATGCCCTTGACAAACATTCAAAAATATGTTCAGTTTCTGGTCTTATATGTATGAAAACTAAATCCTTTTCAAAAATACACAACATAATTTTAAGAACTTCACAAAAATTAATTTATTTGAAATATTTAATATGTGTAAATATTTAAATAAGTTACTTCAAAAACTCTCAAAATCATATAGCACATCCTCAAAAACAAGTAAAAAATTCAGATAAAGTCAGTTCAACTTTACATTTATAATATAAATTCAATTAAAAATAAATAAACCTGTAATCTTACCAGACAATTTCGGCAAAATCTGTGAACGCAAATAAACTAGGTAGGTACATCTAATATCCAAGATAATCTATGTTTTATGGTGAACACAGAAATCACACAAAGATTGTGAGGCATTTTATGGCCATCCCTAAACCACTGGAAACTGTATAATAAATTTCATTATTCAAAAACCTAAAATAATTATATGTAAAATAAAATAATGAGATGCGGTTTTTATTTGATAGAAGAATAATTACAAACTTTGAATATCAAAACAGATTTAATCTGTTAGTCTTCTACAATTTTAATTGCAAAAAATTTAAAAAAAAACTTTTAAAATTAAATTAATGTCTTAAATAAGCACTGCTTATATTCAGTAGACGTATAAGAATCGAAATTCACTATATAATATCAAATGGAATAAAAAAACCCAAAAAATAAATTATCAATGTTTCGTTCCAAACATACGCTAACGAACTCGTTAGAAAGGCCATAAAATGCCTTACAATCTTTGTGTGATTTCTATGTTTAGCATAAAACATAGATTACCTTGGATATAAGATGAACCTACCTGACTTATTTGCGTTCACAGATTTTGCAGGAATTGTCTGGTAAGATTACAAGTTTATTTATTTTTAGTTGAATTCATATTGTAAATGTGAAGCTGAACTGAACTTATCTGAATTTTTTGATTGTTTTTGAGGATGTGCTATATGATTTTGAGAGTTTTTGAAGTAACTTATGTAAATATTTAAACATATTGAATATTTCAAATAAATTAGTGTTGGAGAAGTTCTTAAAATCATGTTGTGTATTCTTGAAAAAGATTTAGTTTTCATACATATAAGACCAGATACTGAACATGTTTTCAAATGTTTGTCAAGGTCAAAACGTACATATCACGTGCCTTTCTGACGATTTCAGGTGCGTATGTTTGGAACGAAACATTCGATGTTACTTATTTTTAATTTCAATCAATAATTTATTTTTTGGGTTAACCAATCAAAATTCATACAATATTCATGCACAAGACAAAATTAATAATACGAATTAACATTAGTTTCAAACATTCAACCAAATATTTTCGATTTTTGGACACAAAGTTTCAACGTATTGCAAAATCCACCAGGATGAAAGCTCGAATGGAACGCTGTTTGACTTTGAGGACATTTAGAGGTGCGATCAAGGTTCAAAAATATTAATTATTTTAAATGATTTGAGATCACAAAACTTGTTTTTCTGTGCCACTTGATCCAATGTTTTAACAGTCGTTTTCTTTTGGCTAAATAAGGGGGTTTTTTCCTGCTCTCTCGCTTCTCTTGCCTATATACGAAATGAATATCGTAGCTTCTTTTCTGCTTTCACATCCTACGACTATTGTAGTTCAAAATAAACACTCAGTCTGAACTAAGGTACTCACCGAAATTCGAAGTAATATACTGGATGGCCCACATAAAAGAGTCCATTCGGATATTTACTTAAAAATGAGATTATTCAAAAAACTCCGGAAATGTCAATTTTTATTTGGAGGAGGTCATTGTTTGGTTGCAAATTCGTGGGTGTGGGATTATCCTCCTAAGGGGGGTGGCAATGCCTTCAAGAATCTTGAACGGCAATAGAGTTCGAGTGACATGTTGTTTTGAAGATTCTGATATTATATTTATAAATATGCTATGTTTGGCGCTCATTTCAGTGTAGAAAACGAGTAAGAAGTGGTGAGTGAATTGCATTTAGTGGTCAAGTCTCTGTACCAATTTTAGGAAATAAGATGCTTTCATTTCCTACCATGTACATTCTGTCAAGAAAGTACCGGGAATGATCGATTTAAATCTGGCGGGGCAATGAGGCAGGTAAAATTTTTTTTTCTAGGTTGGTACCACTGTCCTCAATTACTATGCCAAGCTTGAGCGGGATCTGTCAACTAGTGTGTTTGCAACAGCTGATTAAGTCAGTCGATGTCAGAGTGCGTGCCGATTTTTACTATGGGTGATTACGTTGAGCAAAGAATTTGTTTAAAGTTTTGTGTTGCAAATGAATTTTCGTGTGCCGATGCATTGAAAATGTTGCAAAAGGCCTTTGGTGATAATGCTCTATCGAAAACTCGTGCATATCAGTGGTACAGAGCCTTCAAGGACGGTCGTGAAGTGGTCGAAGACTTGCCTCGTTCCGGACGCCCATCGACGGCTTCGATCGAAGATAACGTCGATAAAATTAAGAAAAGGGTGCTGGAAAACCGTCGCACCAGCTTGAGAGAGATAGCACATCATCTTAAGATATCCCACGAGTCCGCACGTATGATTTTGATTGATATTTTGGGCATGAGAAAGGTGGGCGCACGACTCGTACCGAAAGACCTGAATTTTCTTCAAAAACGTCATCGCGAACAGGTTGCTTCAGACATGCTGGATCGCTGTAATTCCGATTCTACATTCATGGAACGCATTATAACTGGTGATGAGACCTGGGTCTACGAGTACAATATGCAAACAAGCCAGCAATCATCGGAATGGGTGGCAAAAAATGAGCCGAAGCCGAAAAAACCACGCCAAAGCCGCTCGAAAATGAAGGTGATGCTCATTGTTTTCCTCGATATCCGTGGCGTGGTGCACTACGAATTCGTTCCAGAGGGTCAGACGGTAAACAAGGAGTATTACCTAGGCGTTATGAAACGTTTGCGTGAGCGTATCCGTAAGAAGCGACCAAATTTGTGGGCGAACAACTCCTGGATTTTACATGACGATAACGCGCCTTCTCACCGAGCTACGATTGTGACTGACTTTCTCGCCAAAAACTCAACAAACGTGCTTCAGCAACCACCGTATTCGCCGGATTTGGCTCCCTGCGACTTTTTCCTCTTCCCAAAACTAAAATTGCCCCTTCGTGGCACCCGTTTTGAGTCGATTGAAGCCATAAAACAAAATTCGGCGCGAGAGCTTAAGTCCATCCCGGAAAGCGCCTATAAAAAATGTTTCGATAATTGGAAGTGCCGTTGGCATAGATGTATTGGAGCAAAAGGAGCCTATTTTGAAGGCGACCCAATAAATTTTGACGATCAAATGTAAAAATGTTGTTTTAATTGAAAATTCCCGGTACTTTCTTGACAGAGTAGTATTTCAAAGCAGTAATAGATCTTTTTCCAATTTTTTCTGGTACCTCATACTGAAAGTATTGGTTGGTATGTAGATATACCTTCTGGAGTGTTTCTGTAATAATTTATTGCACACTAATCAATTAGTGTGTGATTTCTATGATAAGCATACTTATGGGAGTGTAGAAATATACAATAATACATTATTTTTCATTTATTTGTAGTCTAAATATTATTAAGTACAGCGTACAATTTTGAATTGTTTCACCTAAAATTGAGGAAATAATTGCGGTGGAGTTTTTTCTTCATTTATGTGAACGGGTTTTTGCGCTGACTACATAAAACTTGAGAGGATGGAAGCGAGTTTCTGAAGTGAGTATTCAGACTTTCCCATTCGAAACGCAGAGACAGACTCTTAACTGGGAACTAATAGAGAACTTCGAAGAGCAAAGAGTGATTTTGATTTATAGATGTGTTAGAGGTAAAAAGTCAACATAGTCCAGGAGGAATCGGCACATGAGTACCGAAAACTATTCCACCTCAATTCTTTTATGCGATTCGCTTCAAATTACCCTACTTATGATATAAATGCATATTGCCATGGGGCAACCCCTTGCTATATTATTTGAACCAAAATTGTTCAAACAATTGCCAGAAATTGTTTTTTTTCAATCGGACAATTTGTTTTGTATTCTTTGTTGAAATACAATTTTAAAAAGTCCTATGGCTTATTACGATGAAGTTATTATTTTTCGAGATATGAATTTTTAAAGCTTAAAGAAATCTTAAATTTGGATGCTTTTGTCCCATGAAAAATATATTAACAAAAATAAAATACACATTATATTTTTTTCATTCTTTATATAATAGTTAACAACATTCCTAATTACAATTTCAAGAAATTTAATTTTTTCTAACTGTTTTTTGATCGTTAATTCCTAGCGTTCAAAAGTTTACTCGCTTACCTATAAGTATCGCCGTCTCCCTCTGACTCATACGCTAAGTCGGCCTCTCGGTGTCCTGAATCATTAATTATTATATATTCAGAAGAATGTAAGAATATAATAAATAAAAATGATATAGACAATAAATAAATACTTGTTTTTAAATCTTGTTACATTATTTTATACTTCTATACGTATAGCCTTTGTTTGAAGACGTTTTCCAATGTAAGTACTTTCTGTTTTAATGACAAAAAAGCAATATAAACCCATAAAAAGTAGTTTTAATTTTATGTTCCCCTTTATCCTTAAATAACTTTCGTAAATCTAATTTTAGAAAATAATTTGTTGAGAACAAATTGTAGAGCAGTTAATTATTGATGACATTGCTCTCTTAAAAAATTCTGATTAAATTGATAGATCAAAGATTAATGATAAATAATGATTCAGAACACCGACAGGCCGACGCAGCGTATGAGTCAGAGAGAGACGGCGATACTTATAGGTAAGCGAGTAAACTTCTGAGCGCGCGGAATTAACGATTAAGAAACAGTTATAAACAATAAAATTTCTTGAAATCGTAATTAAGGGTATTGTTAACTATTGTATAAAGATAAAAAATTAAGAAAAAATATAATTTATATGTTGTTTTTGGAATGAAGTTCCTTATCGCGCGTTGCGAAAGGGGGCTAGACGGAAAAATTAAGACCAAAAGTTGTAACGACACTTTTTGCTATAGTTTCAAGCCGTGCGGCGTGCATGTGTTTCTCTCTCTCTCTCTCTCATAGAAAGCAAGCCGAGTTATTTTCGTTCCGCCTTTCTATTTCGCATTAAACAGTGACGCAACGATTATTTTTGTTGAGTGTATATAGGTTTTTTGTACATTATAAATAATAAAAAATAATAAAATAGTAGATATTCAGGAGTTGATTCATCGAGCACTGCTAGAGTATTCTAAAGATGTATCTCAAACGCTTAGTATATACAACAGAAATTTAGATAAACGTCCACTCATTTTGGCCGGTGATTTTAACATCAACTTGAGTAATGAAAAATCAAAACCATTGCTACAGTTTCTAGAGGAAGAATTTGATTTAGGAAGAAACAATAATCCAGCAGAATCAACAACAAAATATAATACTACCATCGATGCAGTTTTTTCAATTTTCATTTAAATAAACAGAATCCCAAACATATGTTTCCTACTTCAGTTACCACAAGCTTATTATTACTAAAATTGAACCTACTAATTAAGTTTCTATCACATTATATTTGTTAATAATAAAAATCATATTATTATAACTTGAAAAAAATAAATTTTATTACAATTCCTTCACTAATTAATCGAAAGGAACTTCGTTCAATCCAAGTGTCCCTTGACACCCTCTGACTTTTTTTTTATATATTTTTCATGGGTAAAAAGTATCCAAATTTAAGATACAAAAAATAGCTCAAATTTTATCAAAAATTAACATAGTAACAGCTTTCACACCCTTCCATGAAATTTCTAATCTCTTTTTTAAGCCGAAAGACAAAGAGAACCGACTTAATAATTCTGGAGTCTATAAATTAAGTTGTCAAGAGTGTAATAGTGTGTATATAGGACAAACGGACCGACCTTTCCATAAAAGGGAAAAAGAACATCAATCTGCTTTTAGGAACCGGAAGAATAATTCCAATTTTGCGAACCATTTCTTCACTACAGATTACACGTTCCCAGAATTGAACAACCTTGTTATCTTGCACGTGGAAGCGAAAGGGGAAAAACTTGACATCCTGGAATACATAGAAATTGAAAAATATAAAAAACACGTACCAATAATAAAACTACTTAACGAACAGACGGAACTTTGGAAAACCCCTCTCATAGAAGCTCTGCCGAAGCCTACAATCCCCATATATAATAGTTGAGATCTAATTTGTTCATTCAGTTTGAAAATGTAGTGAACACTACGAAACTCGAGTCACTGTATATCAGTTATAATAAAAAGTGGTAGAAAACAAAGTAATTCCTTATTTCATTCCACTTTTAAAATTTATATCTCGAAAAATTATTACTTTATGGTAATAAGACATAGGATTTTTTTAATAGTATTTCAACAAGGAATACAAAAAAAATTATCCGGTTGAAAAATAAGAATTCCTGGCAAAAGTTTAAACAATTTTGGTTTAAAAAATATGCACCAGGTTGCTATAGCAACATGCATTTATATCATTAGTAGGGTAATTTGAAGAGAACCGCATAAAAAATTGAGGTGAAATAGTAAATAAAAACAATATTCTAATGTCCGCTAATATTTTATTGACACTACGATCGTTACGTCATACCATGACTTCTTCAGGTGAGTATTACAAGATACTGAGTATACCGTGAACAAGAACTTTATTTTATAGTACATGGATATAATAAAAATAGAAGAGGTGGTGAAGAGAGTTTTACAATACTTTTGGGAAACTGAAAAATGGTTCAAAAAAGATTCAACAAAGGGGAGCTGCTTAATTCAGTTTGGTTATTCAATAATATTTTGCTTTTATGATATCTATTAATTTCTAAAGTTTCTAATAAGTTTAATCTAAAACTTTTGTTTTCTGAGTGTAAAATTTCAAAGTTATTATTAAAACTATGTCCTGTGTCTAGAAGGTGCTCTGCGTAGGTTGAATTTCCCTTTTTGTTACAATAGCATTTTTCATGTTACCTGAGTCTCGTCTGGAACGATCTTCCTGTCTGACCAACATATACGAAATGGCAAGTATCGCAAGTTAACTTATAAACACCTGATTGCTTGTTCTTAGATGATTTATCTTTATTATTTTTTATTAATTTTCCTAGGGAGTTATTCGTTTTATAAGAAATTCTAAAATTGTGATTCTTCTTTAAATATCTAGCTACCTTTTCTGTTTTTGGTTCCAAGTATGTCAACGAAATGTATTTACTTTCAATTGGATCATTATTAATGGGATATACTAATTTCAAGGCCAGCTTTAATTGTATTTTTAAGAAAAGATTCTCTATAATCGGGACGTTGAAACCGTTGTTCAACGCAATCTGTTTAATAATGTTATATTCTTTGTCAAAATTCTCACGTGACATGGGTATATTGGCTAATCTATATAACATGCTATTGTATGCTGCTAATTTTTGTGAGTATGGGTGGTTTGATGTGAAGTGAATTGTGCTATCTGTATGGGTTGGTTTCCGGTATATTGAAAAAACGTGTTTATTTTTGTGATAGTTAAGTGTAAAAAGTTTATACTATTGTTTTTTTTTCCCCTTCATAAGTGAATTGTATGGTTGGGGATAATTTGTTTATGAAATCCACAAACAAAGAAAATTGTCTCTCAGTGCCATTGAATAAACATAGAACGTCGTCGACATATCTATACCAATAAATGAAACATTTAAAATAAAGGCTATTTATTATTCTAGTTTCTAAGGAATCCATAAAAATTTCGGATAGTAACGGACTCAAAGGATTTCCCATAGTGAGGCCATCGTTATCTATGTAAATCTTGCCGTTGAACGTGAACTAATTTTGTTTCAAGCAAACTGTCAAAACATCCATTATTTCTTGTTTTATTACCGAATTGGTTCTTTTTCGGAGTAGCAGGTTATGTACTAATTTTATGGTTTCCTCGACTGGTATAGACGGAAATAAATTCTTTACATGAAACGATATAAGCTTTGCATTATCTGGAACACGTACATCTTTTATGTTATTTACCAAATGGTATGTATTCTTTATAGATAATTTTGCTTCAAAATTTGTTTCCGATAGTATAATTTTAATAAGTGCCTTAGACAATCTATATGATGGCGCTGTAACAAATGACACAACTGGTCTGATGGGACAACTTTCTTTATGTACCTTGATTAAAGAGTACATATTTGGTGGTTGAGGATTCATTAAAGTTGAATTAAATAATGGTTTAGTACCGAAAAGTGCCGTAGCGTTTTTTATGGCTATTTTTATTTCATTTTGATATTTATCTGTTGGGTCCTTTTTGATAATTGTATACTTATCTGGGTCTAAGAATTCTGTTGTTTTATTTATATAACTTGTTCTATCGATTGCTATTACTGTATTTCCTTTATCGGCACTCATGAATACTAAATCATTTCAATTCACGCGTGCCGATAAAGGAAATACAGTAATAGCAATCGATAGAACAAGTTATATAAATAAAACAACAGAATTCTCAGACCCAGATAAGTATACAATTATCAAAAAGGACCAAACAGATAAATATCAAAATGAAATAAAAATAGCCATAAAAAACGCTACGGCACTTTTCGGTACTAAACCATTATTTAATTTAACTTTAATGAATCCTCAACCACCAAATATGTATTCTTTAATCAAGGTACATAAAGAAAGTTGTCCCATCAGACCAGTTGTGTCATTTGTTACAGCGCCATCATATAGATTGTCTAAGGCACTTATTAAAATTATACTATCGGAAACAAATTTTGAAGCAAAATTATCTATAAAGAATACATACCATTTGGTAAATAACATAAAAGATGTACGTGTTCCAGATAATGCAAAGCTTATATCGTTTGATGTAAAGAATTTATTTCCGTCTATACCAGTCGAGGAAACCATAAAATTAGTACATAACCTGCTACTCCGAAAAAGAACCAATTCGGTAATAAAACAAGAAATAATGGATGTTTTGACAGTTTGCTTGAAACAAAATTATTTCACGTTCAACGGCAAGATTTACATAGATAACGATGGCCTCACTATGGGAAATCCTTTGAGTCCGTTACTATCCGAAATTTTTATGGATTCGTTAGAAACTAGAATAATAAATAGCCCTTATTTTAAATGTTTTCATTTATTGGTATAGATATGTCGACGACGTTCTATGTTTATTCAATGGCACTGAGAGACAATTTTCTTTGTTTGTGGATTTCATAAACAAATTATCCCCAACCATACAATTCACTTATGAAGGGGAAAAAAAACAATAGTATAAACTTTTTACACTTAACTATCACAAAAATTAATAATAAACACGTTTTTTCAATATACCGGAAACCAACCCATACAGATAGCACAATTCACTTCACATCAGACCACCCATACTCACAAAAATTAGCAGCATACAATAGCATGTTATATAGATTAGCCAACATACCCATGTCACGTAAGAATTTTGACAAAGAATATAACATTATTAAACAGATTGCGTTGAACAACGGTTTCAACGTCCCGATTATTGAGAATCTTTTCTTAAAAATACAATTAAAGCTGGCCTTGAAATTAGTATATCCCATTAATAATGATCCAATTGAAAGTAAATACATTTCGTTGACATACTTGGGACCAAAAACAGAAAAAGTAGCTAGATATTTGAAGAAGAATCACAATTTTAGAATTTCTTATAAAACGAATAACTCCCTAGGAAAATTAATAAAAAATAATAAAGATAAATCATCTAAGAACAAGCAATCAGGTGTTTATAAGTTAACTTGCGATACTTGCCATTTCGTATATGTTGGTCAGACAGGAAGATCGTTCCAGACGAGACTCAGGTAACATGAAAAATGCTATTGTAACAAAAAGGGAAATTCAACCTACGCAGAGCACCTTCTAGACACAGGACATAGTTTTAATAATAACTTTGAAATTTTACACTCAGAAAACAAAAGTTTTAGATTAAACTTATTAGAAACTTTAGAAATTAATAGATATCATAAAAGCAAAATATTATTGAATAACCAAACTGAATTAAGCAGCTCCCCTTTGTTGAATCTTTTTTGAACCATTTTTCAGTTTCCCAAAAGTATTGTAAAACTCTCTTCACCCCCTCTTATATTTTTATTATATCCATGTACTATAAAATGAAGTTCTTGTTCACGGTATACTCAGTATCTTGTAATACTCACCTGAAGAAGTCATGGTATGACGTAACGATCGTAGTGTCAATAAAATATTAGCGAAAATTAGAATATTGTTTTTATTCATATTTTCAAGATGAATTTCCGTCAAGTAAAAACCGAAACAATCATAGATTAGGTGAAATAGTTTTCGGTACTCATGCGCCGATTCCTCCTGGACTAACAGTCTTATGTCGAACCGACAATGAGACATTAGTCTGATTGTTTTTCAGATGACAGCTATCTCATTGAGATTATAATGGAAAAATTTGGGATTTTTTAGAGGTTCAGATTACAGAGATGATCTGAGGCGACGTCATTGTAATGGCCTAAGGCCGAAGATGTGGAGCCGGAGTGGATTCTTTAATACCTGTCGAGTGAAGGTCAAAGAATACATTATTCAAATTTGAAGAAATCAAACAATATCATATTTGGCATTATTTGAATACATGATAACACTATTCTCTGGCGAAGATAAGTAGATACTGTCTTAAGCACAACTTTCTTCAAATGTACTTCAAAAAGGTGTCAGATCAGGAGATCTTGAATGGCATTCAATAGGACCTATTCTTCAAGTCCAATAATCGGGAAAACAATAATTCAGAAAATTACGTACTGGAACTGTATAGTGCGGCGGAGCATTATGTATTTGGAAAAATACGTCTTCTATTCGGTTATCATTTTCCCAAAAATTAAAGTGAAAGATAGGTTCTATCAAAGGACATAAACAACAAAATATTGGGATATGGGATAACCTACCATTTGTTTAGAATGATATTTTTACATAATTACATTAAAATGATATTTTTACATCATCCAGGAAGAGATTTCATTTAATGTCATGGACGACCGCATCGCAGAAGAAAAGCGAGGATCAGTAAAACTGAAGAAGATTTCAGAAAGAGCTATTAAATCTGTTTAGATTCTTTGAATTCTCAAAAAAAAATGTGGAAAGCGGTTTATCAAGAAAAACGGGGGATACAGTTTGAGACGTAGGAAAACAACTAAGTACATAGAACGAGACCTAGTCGAAGTTAAAGAAGGCACTTCGGCGCTGGTTGGGGAGTCATTAGGACAAAATTAGCCAGAGAACAGGAAAGATAGGAGGAAGTTCATGAAACTATGGATCGAACCCGGAGGTAATGATGATTCCGAAGCCGAATTCCGACCGAGTTTTTATTTCAGGATGTCCGAGCGTAGAAAATCGATTTCTTATATGGAGTCCTCTAATTTACTGTATATTCGGTGAACCGGATGGTACCCGAGTGCTTTCAACTTCATGGAATCCTTTGATTTATGTAAAGACCAATAAATCTAGATTTCCCCTATGCGTCCGAATATCGTCTGTGAGTCAGAATGTCTGGTTCCAGTTCATCTTGTCACACTTATTTGGGTGGACAGTTTAAAGGTCATTTAGGTTACAAACGAATTGACCTGAGCATGAATCATAAAATATTTTGCACGATTTCCAATAGTCCAGGAAAAAGTAAGGAGGGTGGAAATCGTGGACTTCGCGGTCAATTCAATCCAGAGGATCAGTAAGTCTTGACATAAAGTGAGTTAAAAGCAGTCAAACCAAGAGTGGCGGAAAACGTTATGGGATACTTAGGGTTTAGAAATTAAAGACGGAACCATTCGAGGGTGAAGTTCTTGAAGTTCAGTAATCGTACCACCGATGTTATTGGAGAGTTGAGACGTTTTGCTATTTGCATAAATACCTATTAATATACGTGTATGATGTATATCAATTGATTCAATTGATAGAAGCTGGAATAAAAACTTGATATATGATGTTTAAAAATCAACAAAATCCCTAGGTGATTGGAAAAAAAGCTAACATATATATTTTTGGAACTCCTGCTCATACGATACGATCCTTTGAAGTTTCACAAGAATATGTGGGTTATTATTCCTCTTCCGAAGGCAAATTTCAGATTAATTGCATTCGTACTTCGGAAATTTTTAAGATAAATGAGGAAATTTTCAAATACGAAAAACAACTATAGGAACTTTTTTAACCATTAACGAATGTGGTCGAAATATTCAGATTGAAAACCTTTCGTAGAAGTTACAAGGCTCTAGCTCTCTTTGTTCGAAAGTAAGTGTGCTTACAGTCGCACAAGCTGGACATGTACTTCTGACCTCGGATTTCTCATCAGCGAGTGCAACTCAAGAATATTTTTGGCTCAAAATTCGACAGTAACAAAGATTTGGCCGAAAAGATACCACACTTTTCTCGGAAAAAGGGGTAACAAATACTTTTTTCGTTGCATCGTTGCTAAATTTGTCAAAAAATCTAATTGTGCAAATCGTACACTTTGTTTTTTTTGCCTGACTTACTTTTAAGCGATAGTAGTAAGGCTCTGCAGTGAATGCCTCTTAGTAGTTGCTTCCCTGCGAACTCTATTGAAACGTCTTATATGGACAATGTATTTACCGTTACGCCAGCAAGATATATTCACTTTTATAGTTTTCTACCTTCTATGTTGAAAAATGAAAAATTGTAACAATTATGGATCTATCCACTACCCAATACTACATTTATTATCATTTAAGTTCAAAGTTTGGGTCCCAATTGCAAGAATATAATTTTCATTTGTTTTTGTAGCTATATCCATGAAGCAGTAATGACCCTTGTATTCTTGATTTGCTTCTTGCTGATTCCGTACACTTTCGCCTTCAAGAGAAAACAACTTTTGGGAGTAACAACTCCGAATATATTACTCTCCATTGCAAATATATTTTGCATAGGAGACATTGTTCTTAGATTCAACACTGGTTACATAGAACATAAGATGAAAATTGCTATTCTCGATCAGAAGAAAGTGGCAAGGTGAGTCGAGTTTGATTTCTGAAGTAATGCGTTCCTTCACTATGATTTATATGTATATATATATATATATATATATATATATATATAAATTTATATTATCCACGTAACGGATTTTTCACCAGCATTATTCTGCATATATTGGAGAAAATATTTGATAGATTCGGTCTTTACTTGGTGGAAACTCATTTTAATCAAAAAATGTATATGGAACAGTAATTTATTTCCACAAAAATGTTTGTACTACTACAACAATTGTTTCACCACGATGTGGCTTCTTTAGGTATTACATTGTACTGTCTGATGGTATTCAGTGTAACCGAGTTTAAATACATTTTAAGGTACGTGACCAAATAATGGAAGCACAAGTCATAAAAAGTCTAGGTGTTTATTGGAGTTTGCCGCTAAAAATGCCATTAAGAAAAAATATTCAGTAATGGAGAATGATCGACATCTGTTTGTTCGTTCAAAAGGATTTTACGGGCATTATACCTGTTGATTTCAAGAAATTCTAAAAGTGTTAATGTAGAACTTTTGCTTTCAACGTGGATAATCTCATAATTATTGTTGAAATATATTATGCCTGAATTCCTTAAGATGATTAGCATATGTCGAATGTACAGAATTGGATATATAACCCCTTTGGTGTTCTTGGACACGTTTCTTGAATGATCTACCAGTCTGGCCAATGTATACTAAAGGGCAATCTTTGCAAGTCAACTTGTAGACTCCGAATTTATTTTCTTTATTTGTACGATCTTTATTGTTATTTTATGTAGGTTTTATGTAGGATAGATTAGTACCTACATAAAAAACAATAAAGATCGTACAAATAAAGAAAATAAATCCGGAGTCTACAAGTTGACTTGCAAAGATTGTCCTTTAGTATACATTGGCCAGACTGGTAGATCATTCAAGAAACGTGTCCAAGAACACCAAAGGGGTTATATATCCAATTCTGTACATTCGACATATGCTAATCATCTTAAGGAATTCAGGCATAATTTCAACAATAATTAAGAAATTATCCACGTTGAAAGCAAAAGTTCTACATTAACACTTTTAAAATTTCTTGAAATAAACAGGTTTAATGCCCGTAAAATCCTTTTGAACGAACAAACAGATGTCGATCATTCTCCATTACTGAATATTTTTCCTTAATGGGATTTTTAGCGGCAAACTCCAATAAACACCTAGAGTTTTTATGAATTGTACTTCCATTATTTGGTCACGTACCTAAAAATGTATTTAATCTCGGTTACACTGAATACCATCAGACAGTACAAGGTAATACCTGAAGAAGCCACATCGTGGTAAGACAATTGTTGTAGTAGTACAAACATTTTTGTGGAAATAAATTTCTATCCCATATACAGTTTCTTAATTACTGGAGAAAAGCTCGAAAGAATAGATTTTTCAGAATAATTTCAAGTTTACTGTGGG
Organism: Megalocaria dilatata; assembly: GCA_034642435.1. NCBI lineage: Eukaryota > Metazoa > Arthropoda > Insecta > Coleoptera > Coccinellidae > Megalocaria > Megalocaria dilatata. Next base: position 64,580,939 of record CM067859.1, on the reverse strand, counting down.
AAGGCAATAGCTAATTCGACAATTCGATGAAATTTTCGATACTGGGTAGTTTTTTATAGGCGATTTCTAGTCCGGAAATAGTCTGTCAGTTGTAGATTTAATAGTTCTCAGGTTGTATGGAGGAGTTGAAGAATTTAGGGCTATTGAATAAGGTTTGCGGGGTGTATAATGTGGGTTTCGGCTCGTGGGGTGTGAGATATGGGTAGCGGGCTCATGTTGGACTAATGATTTGACTTCTTAATACCTCCGTAGTATACTGTAAATATCATCTATCTGTACGATGTCAACGTCATTGAAACTACGTTGACATTTTAAGTAGAGGTCGATGAACAGAAACTATCGCATTCCGCAATTGGGGTCAATAAAAGCGAGGAATGCGGTAGCTCATCAATCTGTACTGAATTATTACTATAATAATGCTACATACGCAGCTTGACCTAGTGGACTCAAATTATCAAGGATTCAATTCATTTTATGTTGATATCTGTAAAATCCTTCGAAGCTAGTTAGGATAATTATTGAATGAGATATTGCACGTAACTGCATGATTATTACGTATCATCTCAGTGGACTGAATTACCTGCAATAAGTTTTCGAGTAATCCGGTAGGATGTTCATTATAAAAGTGAATGTGGGATAAAGAGATGGTTTTCTAAAGAAACATCTTAGGAACTGGGGAAATAATGTGAAAATTATGTGTGACATTTCTTGAAGATATAATTGATATACAAAAACTGATGAATGAACTGAAAAATTTGGAATTAGAAAGCTATCTTCAATGTATAAGAGAAAATCTTCCTCTATCCTTCCAAGAAGATGATGACAGTCTTACTGAGGAGGATTTCAATATTATTGATGCAATTACCGAAAAAGTCCAAACGAATGATTTGTTTTGGAAAATGGACCTGAATTGATGGCTGTAAATGAGATTGATTAAAATAATTTCGAAGCACAAAAATATGTATTGATTTCCGTAACAAGTGTATGAATAAATGAAAAGATCAATTACCATATTGACTATATTCTATGATGCATTTCCATATTGATTCATCATCTAATATAATGAACCATAATAATAATAAAAATTATAACATTTTCATTTCTGCAACCTGTACATATGACTTTTTATATAGATATAAAGTTTCTCATAAAGCCAGAAATAAAGCAGCAACGACTCTGGAAGTGAAAACACACTTGTTTTGAGTTATTTGCTGTACAATTTTACAACTTAAAACGTCAAAATGAACTATTTTTTTATTTGACAGTGAATTTGAGCATACCTAATTATACATTACCAAACATTAGATGAAATCCTTAAATTTACATTAGAAATAAGAAAGGAAATGAAACACGCATATCAGATGTGAGAACTAGTGCACCCACACATTTAACAATGTAAACCTCCTAGATTCTATCAGATGATGAAATCTCTTCCTGGGCACTGAAAATATAACAACATATATTTTTGAGCATTTTTATTAATTTTTGAATTGTGCTATATATAGTTGGCGCAAGACTCGTCAGTATCAAAGGGGCCCTATCATGGTTTCGTGCCCGATTAGTAGAATTGTCTTAAATTCAACACTCTCGCTTCCTACAAAAAGCGTTGCTTTCAAAACGCTTAGGTCTATTGAATATCAACTTTAAGATTCTCTTCTGCAGCAACTCCCCAACAAGTTACAGCATTTTGGAGATGACTCTCTACAAGAGCGAAGTACTGCGTTTTCAACTGTGGCGTAGGTAGTAAGTACCGTAGCAAGAGACCCAAATTTCTATGACAAAAATTGTAATTTATTGGTAGGGTTCTTTATATGTTCGGACCATTTCAGATTTGTGTCCACCATGACACCTAAATACTTAACCTTAGTTACACCTTTAATTGTATAATTTTTCCTCATACTCGAGATTTCGAGGTCAAAAGACAGACGTTTCTTTGAATTGAAGCTTATTGGAAAATACTTCGTTTTGTTAAAATTCATAGTTGAAATCTTGTAATCCATCCAAGTTTTATGATCCTAAAATCACTTACTCCCTTTGCTTTCAATTCATAGAAATCCGTCACCTGACAAAACATCATGGTATCGTCAGCGAATCCAACAATGTCGCCTACAATATGCAAGTTGAAAAGTACAGGTCCTAATACCTTACCTTGGGGAACATCGTATTTCACTATTTCAGAACCGCTTGTTAATCCGTTAATGTCACATTCTGAACCGTATCTGTCATATAAATACTGAATGGGTCCAGTTTTCCAAAGAGTCCAACATGAGCGAGTGACTCACCGTATCAAATGCCTTCGTCAGATCCAGAAACATACACAAACAGACGTTAGAGAAATTGAGAAAACATCGAAACTCGAGACGTCAATGACGTATACTGTCTGGGAAATTATAAGAATTGCCCTGTAAAAATCCAACTCACTTTTCAATTGGAGAAGATAAAATTCTTAAAGAACATTAAAAGAGAAAGAAAGACAAAAGTTTGGGTTACACATGATCTAACCCAAAGCCAGCAGGAGGAACCACAATTTTTGAGAAAATATCTGAAGTAGTCAAAAAAACAACAAGTCGATAAGAAAAGTTACATTCGAGGGAATAAACTCTATATTGGTGGTAATTCCAACACAACAGAAGAACTTGAGACGATAAAAACTTTTGTAGTAAATACGGAAAACCAGAATATTGCTCAGAAACATCCAAGACATAAAAGAATAAAGATCCGTTCTGTGTCAACAAAATAATTGGCAACTGTCTAAAAACGTGAATATTTTCCTTTACAATTTTCTTTTTTCTTAATTCCAATTATCATTATTATTGTCATTTTAAGTTTTTAGTTTATTAGGTATTCCAATTTTGTGGTAGATGGATAGGTAATTGGAATTCTGGAATTCAATGTGAATTAATAGGCCTAATAGTATTACTATAATTTTTTTGAATAAACGTATTATACAAAAGAATATCGATGAATTATGAGCTTTTCGAATAAATTCAGTGAGAGAATCGATTGCTTAATGAGACGTGGGAAGTCGAGGATATATTATTGCCTGTGCTGGACGGATATAACCTTATTTGGCGGAAATTGAAATTGATATTTGAATCTTTAAAAGACTTTGAATTCGGTGTTTTTCTTAATGATCCCATTCATCAAAAGTGTGATTTGTGTATATCCTGGTAAGTGGTGCTTTTAACCCTAAGCTGATTGAATTATTTACTTAGTTGAGATATCTACCTTTGTCACATAAGCCAGCACATTCAGTGGTAAAATGTCTTTTGAGAGCCACGGGGAGCACCCCCGGGTCTTTTCCGTCCTGTCGTCAAGAGCTGCAAATCCCCTTGATAATTAAGAATCATCGAACAGAATTGGTTTTAACCTCCTGCGAGAAGAAATTTCCATCCTCAGACAGCATGTAAAACATCTGATAATGAATTGATTCAAAAATTAGATTCTCTCACACAAACCATAGATAATCAGAAAAATGCTACTAATATTAAAAGAACATTTAAATATACTCTCTGGGACAAGGGCCCATTTCGTGTCATCATTGAATCCATCTCTCTCAATATTAGCAATCTTAATCCTATGAATGTAGGTAATATACTTTATAAAACATATTTCTCTAATAATGTAAACATTCAGAATATTTGTAGGAAAGGCATTAAGCGCTCAGGAATTTATTTTGCTAGAGCAGAACAGGCGAACTGGTTTGTCGACAATCACAATCTTTCGTCAAATGAGTACGATGTGTACATTTCAGCTCGCATGGTTACATCCACGGGAATCGTTCGTGATATTGGATCAGAGGTAACCGAAGAAGATATTGTTCAATATGGCATGGGCCCCTAGCTTCCCAATTTTTAGAGCTGGCAGATTTAAACGAACTATTGCGTGTCAACGCAAGTTCCCCCTGGAAGGGAACTGTTTAATCACCTTCCAAGGTACGTCACTACCTAAATATTTTGAAATCTTTAGTATACGTACAGAAGTCTCCCCATATGTCCCCCCAGTGATCCAATGTCGAAAGTGTTTACGATTTGGTCACATTCAGTCGTAATGTAGAGGTAACTACAGATGTGGTACAGTGTGGTACTCTCACGACTCTTCTATTAATTGCAACTCGTCACCTAAATGTGTACTCTGCAAAGACTCTCACCCCTCTAATGATAAATCCTGTTCCGAAAACCTAAGACAAGTTAGGATTGGAGAATTGATACCTCTTCATAACTTATAACTATATGAAGCAAATCAAGCAACCAGAAAATAACAGGCCTCTCTCCCATCAGAGTTTCCATTACCTCCTACACGAATTACTCGAAATTACTGGTCTCCCTCTTACTCTACTCAAACCCGCAGAGCTCCCTCTCCCCGCATAATTAGTAAAACAATACCTTTGAAGAGGAAATAAGATCATCTGGTCATGGTAAGGAGGCTCATGCCCCAGCTGTCGTTGCATATACTCCAACTGATACTAACTGTCTAATAACTGATCCATCCGCAGATGGATCCCCAAAAGTTCTTAATCACTGACTCAATCCTTCAAACTCTCCTTCCCCTATCTTCTAACAACAAATATTTTGTTCCTAACGATTCACTAAACTCTGATGTTTATTTATCAGTCGTCTATAATGCTTTATTGGAGTATGGAGATTTCTCCCCCTGGTTACAATTGGGGCTGTCTAAACTTCCTTTAATCAAAAATAAAAATACTTAAAACATAAATATTTTGACCACCCACTTTGTAAAGTGTGTATCCATATATAAGGTATTCCAAAATTCATGTTCCCAATAGGGATATTACATTGGAATATACGCTTCATTTTATATAATTTGGTCGATCTGAAGATACTGATAAAGGACCATAACCCTGACGGTGTGCTACTTAATGAAATATTTCTTAATCCTAGTTCTAGTGTGCAACTTCATGGCTATTCATTGCTTAGACAGGATATAAATTATGGATATGAAGGAATTGCTGCTGCCATTTGCCATTTGTGATTTGCCTTATAGCGCAGTGCCTCTAAGAAACCTAAAACTTCCAAGTGGTGTTCAAGTGTTAGCAGTTGAGGTCAAGTTTCTCCTCATCTTCTGTATATACTCTCCACCTAATATAAGACTAACCATCTCACATTTTGATTCTTTAGTTCATCTTTTCTCTGATCCGTTTATATTGATTGGAGATTTAAATACCGAAAACCTCATCTGGGGATCAGGACTGCGCAATCATGATGGTGCCATATTAGAGTCTTTCATACAGTCAGGCGACTATGTAATCTTGAATGGTGGTACTCCCACAAGATGTACTAATCCTAGAGCCCCTGATGTTGCATTCTGCTCAGCAACGACTGCATTCATGGCATCCTGGACTGTCCTTCCAGATAGCAGTATGAGTGACCACTTCTCAATCTTGGTTGAACTTGGGGCTGTGCCTGCTAGTGGGCGGGAGAGCTCATCAAGATTATTTTCCACCCGAAACTATAATTTAAAAAGAGTAGATTGGCCAGGGATTACACCCTACCTAAGTGATTAGGCATCCAGGGTTGATTTTAAGGAATCTGATCTGGAGAAACTTCTCGGGTTACTCACTCAGGCTGCTAAAAGGTATATCTCCAAGTTTGAGCATTCCACATAATGCGGTTTCAGGGTTCATTGGTGGGATGATGACGTTGCCTCAGCAGTTGAAAAGAAGGGGGCGGTGTTTAGAAGATATCGTTTGGATCCCTCTTTTACTAATCTGATTGCCGATACACAGGCAAGAGCTGTATGTAGAGGGATAATAAGATGTAAGAAATATACCTCCTTCAGGACTTTCTGTGAAAGTATTAATTTTATAACATCTCATAAAATGTGGAAAGTCATTAAAAAGTTTTCAAGTGGGGCATCGTCACCTCCTCCCCTCTAACCCTTCAGGGACTGTTTATTAAAAATCTTAAGAAACCTTGCAAGAACTGGACCTACTATCAGTCCTAATTTTACCTTGGGTGGGTCCTGTGAGGCTTTTTCTATGGACGAACCTCTTTTGGCCCTGTCAAATAGGAGATATTCTGCACCAGGATTGGATGGTATATCATATGCCATATTTGACCACAGTCCCCATTTAAACTGCTCTTACTGCGAACATTCAATCTAATATTAAGAAAATAAAATAATAAAAAACGGTTTTTTACTTGATAGAAGCATTATTACGAAATTTGAATATCAAAAAAGATTTCATCTGTTAGTCTTCTACAATTTTAATTCCAAAAAATGTATTCAAGAAACGTTAAGAATTAAATTAATGTCTTTATGAGCTCATATTTAATACACGTATAAAATCGAACCTCATTATACAGTATCGAATGGAACCTAGAAAACCCAACGAATATACTAAATTGTCAATTAAAATTAATGAATAAATAAATATTTTTTGTTTCGTTCCAGGCATGCGTACTGAACTCTTCAGACGTACGAAGCCCTGTTGGTTACAAAATGTATTGTTTTCTGATCTTATATTTATTAAGACTAAATCTGTCTCAGAAATATACAAAATAGTTTCAAGAACTTCTCAAAAACCAATTTATTTGAAATATTAAGTATATTTGAATAAATTGCTTCAAAAACACTCAGAACATGTAGCATATCCTCCGAAAGTTTCTTGAATAAATTTTTGAAATAAAAATTATATAAGGTTTTTAAATAATGAAATTTATCAATAAATTTCATTATTTAAAAACCTAATATAATTTTTATGTGTCAAATGTGTCAAATGTTTTTAACTAAGATCATTAAAGTGCCTTATAAACTTTGTGTGATTTTATTGTGAGCATAGAATATAGAATACCTTGGATAATAGTATACCTAGAGCACTCAACTGCTCTTGAGGCGGCCTCTGTTCCTGCTCTCATAATTAGCAGTGATTAGCATAAAAAGTACAGAAGGACAAACATGGTCATAAGCCGCTTTTATGTCAAGAAAAACAGCCACAATTCTCTCACTACAAGCAAACGCCCTATAAACAAAACTAGCAAGGAATGAAAGGCAATCATTAACATTCTCTTCGGAAACCAAAAAGAAGCTGATTTGGACCAATACAATGGCTGGTTGAAAACTATCCAAAGCGTTTGATAGGTTGTGGCGGACCAGTTTTCAGATATCAGACTCAATCCGTGCGACTTCTACATTGGGGGATACAAATATACTATTACTCACTAATCGCAAATTATATATAACTTTTCCTTCGGCGGGGTCTATTCTGGGTTTCGTCCTATGGATTGGCACAGGGTTCAGTAACATCTCCCCCCTATTATAACCTATATTCCCTCATTCCTCCCGACATCTTGTCCCTAATATCTTCTCCCTACAGTTTGCTAACGATTTTGTATTGCTGATCAGTGGTAGTGATTTACATCAGATAGCAGAAAAACTGTCAGGCAATCTGGACAGGGTCAATTCCTGGATATCAAATAGGAATCTATTGCTCTCTACCGAAAAGTCATCAGCTATGATTTTTGCAAAGTCTAGAATCTCAGCCAATCTTTCTGACAGTTCCTGCTATGACCAAATTATTCCTTGGAAAACATCAACCCAATATCTTGGTGTCCATCTTAAAACTAACTTTCGTTGATATAAACATATTGAGTTGACCTGTGCCAAGGCACTTGGAACACTAAACGTGATAAAGGCTCTAGAAAAGATGAAATGGGGCTGTCATCCTGCTGTTCTCCTTCAGATTTATAAGATGTTGGCCCTTCCTTATTTGGATTATGATCGTATTCTCTATGGTAAGTGTTCTAAAATGAACTTAAAATGTCTGAATCGAGTAAAGTATGCAATCCTTCGAGCAGCCTAATCCTTACTAAAGTCCACCCCCACTAATGCTTTTTTTCTTTGAGTTGGCCCAGCAACCCCTTTTATACAGACGTAGGTGCTTTACGTTAAAGTGTGTCTCCAAAATCTTTAGGATAGAGAATCACTCAGTCATCAAGATAATTGAACGGTTTGAAGAGTTACATAACTTATGATCACCTACATCCATACCTCCTCTGATACAAGTCTTTCCGGATTTGGCACATAGGAAAGATCTAATTAGAACTATATCTAATATACCGTTCTTTAGCGTTGCCCTCCAGGTAAGACTGAATAACATCAAGTTCCTAAACTCAGCCCTCTCCAAACATTCAAATTCTAATCCACTGGTGTTCTCAGTCCTAATATCTGAAAAATTTCCCCATCACCAACTTCTTTTTACGGATGTCTCGATTTCGAGAGACCCAGATTCATTGGGATATGGTATATTTTGTCCTTCTCCAACTCTTACGATTTCTGCCCGTCTTCCTGTTCATTGGTCTATATACACAGCAGAAATGTACACTATTGGGAGTGCTATTGAACTTGCACTACAACATCGATTTAAGACGGTCTTAATCGTATCTGATTCCGTCAGTAATCAAGTTCTGACTCTAGTACTGAATTTGCCATGATGAGAACTGTGAAAATGTTGTATAGAGCTTCGGCTTCAGGGATTTCAATCAGGTGCCTCTAATTCCCAATTCACTTATATATTCATGGTACTGATATTGCCGACCTACTGGCGAATGAGGGAAGATACCAGGAAAGTCCCCAGACATCCCGGCTGGACCTAGGGAATTGTGGCCTCGATTTCGTACCGAACTCAGGCAATCTTGGGTTTCAGAGATCTATGCGGCGTTCACTAAACACGCCTGCTTCTCTACTTCACCTTGGTAAAATTAATCGACCACGTCGTTTTTTCACGAGTATTTTGCGACTGAGATCTGGCCATTGTTTGATTCCATCTTATCTTCATAGGTTAGGTCTGAGGGAATCTGCCCTTTGTGACTGTGGAGGGATAGGTGATATCGTGTTTTTGGCTGTGATAATAACATGAGGAGAAGCACTGAGCTATACTCTGCACTCTCTCTATCAATTTCCTCAACCCCTTAATATTTATGGAATTATTTTCAGTAAAAAACTGGATGTGCTGAATTTACTGGTCGAGTTAATTCATGGCAGTAACATGATAGTATATTGTAGGATATCCCTGATCAGCTTGAACTCAATTCCCCCTGTGTTTTTGTACCTTTGTTGCTTGGATTTACCGTATTTCCTTTACTCGTCCCGAATGTAGGTTATTTTGTATGGAACGACTATTACATGAGCTCCTTTGCATGTGACAATTCTGGCTAGATTGCATGCAAGAGATGCTATACTTTCATTGTATAATAAGTTTGATTTCTACTGAACTAGACCTGAAATTGCAACTCCAAGACTCCTGATGCCCCGGGACCTAGGACTGAGACTATTAACTGTACTGCTGAGATTGGGTACATAGTCTCCCAGGATCCCATATTCAGTCAACTTAAATCAGGGGCAACACTGATTGTGGATCGGTCTGTTTGAGAAGGAAGAAGAAGAAAAAATAACCTTATTTATAATCAAGATTCGCATAAACAAAATGAATGGGGAGTAATAATCACGAGATCGAATTCCCCAATGTTTAAAATCAGATGGGGTTTGTGACTACTATTTATAGTCCAACCAGAGAAATCATGGAAATCATGTCTTGATCATATTTCCAACAGAAGTTAATATCACATCATTGATATCATAATACCTATAATTGTGAAATTCATAATTGCAGACCACTTCACTACAGAACTGCAGATCGTTCTACGAAATGGTATATCTCGTTATAAGTCTCCAGAATTCAAAACGTACATAGATCACCAAAAGTTGAGATCTATGCTGAGGGAAAATCCTAGGGAGGATATTTATACAGCTATCGATGTAGTCACGGCGGTAACTGATTTTGTGCAGATCCTTCTGGTAAAATAATGAAATGTTCTTACAATAAAAAAATATATATAACGAATATTAAGCTTACTCCTTGGATACCGATGGTTTTCTGATAACTGTGAATAGAAAAAACGCTATGTACAGAGTATTGCAAATAGATCCAAATGATTTGAACCTAATGTCAGAATATAAAAAATATAGAAATAATTTGAACTCTTTAATAGAAAAAGCAAAATTAATTTATTACAAAAACAAAATTGATAGCAGTGTAAATAGCAAAACAGAGTTGTAGAAGATAGTGAGTAAATGATATAAGTAAATCAAAATTGAACATTGCAAAATTTGATTCAATACAGGACGATAATGGTAATATCTTGACTGACTCTTTCAAAATACCCAATAAATTGAACAAGGTATTTTCAAATCTAGCAAGACTTTTGCGAGTAAGGCGAAACAAAATCCTTTATATTCACCCAAATAAAGAAACAAAATCTTAATTCACTTGTTTTCATTCGTACTTAACCTACTTAATGTGAAGAACTGTGTAATAGAAAAACTAGAAAGTAGAAAATAATCACGTGCAGATAATTTAACAACGGAAAAGCTCAAAGAGGTCTCACGCAAAATTGTGGATCATCTCGAATATTTGTTCAACAGGTGTATGGAGAAGGAGATATGACCGACCGAATTAAAAAAATCCATTGTTATTCTTATTTTCAAGGAGGGGGGGGGACAAACTCCTAGTTGAGAATTATAAACCGATATCCTGGATCACACATCTAGATGAGTAATTTGAAAAACTAATTCATTCAAGACTAACAACATACTTGAATAAATATACTATTCTGTTAAAATGTCAATAAGGTTTTCGAGAAAATACCTCAAATGAAGATACGATGCTTGCATTGCTATGAAAAGTATACTCTTCGCAAAATTCTTCAAAGGTCTGTTTGTGTATGTTTCTGGATCTGACGAAGGCTTCTGATACAGTTAGCCCCTCTCTCTTGTTGAACTACTTGAAAGACATAGGGGTAAGAGGTACTCCACTGGATCTATTCAGTACTTATTTGACAGAGAGATTTATAATGTGAGAATTAATGGGATAACAAACGGTTCTGAAATAAAGGAATACGGTGTTTCCCAAGGTACGGTATTAGGATCTTTTCTCTTCAACATATATGTTGTTAAGCTATTCATCTTGGATATTGTAGGAGACGTTGTTGGGTTCGCTGACGAAACCGTGATATTTTGTCAAGCGTCGGATTGGTATGACTAGAAAGGAATGGCGGAAAATAATTTTAAGATCATAAAAACTTGAATGAATTACAAGCTATTAAATACAAATTGCAACAAAATAAAGTATTTGCCAATAAGCCCCAGTTCAAGGAAATGCTTTTGACCTCGAAATCTCGAGTATGGGGAAAAATTATACAATTGAAGGTGTAACTAAGGTAAGTGTCAGAGTGGACTCAAATCTGAAATGGTCAGAACATATGGCTAATCAATTGCACTTTTTGTCATACAAGTTTGGGTTTCTTACCTGGGTAATAATTACGCCATAATTGAAAACGCTGTACTGCGCTCTCGTAGATAGTCATCTCCGATATGCTATACCTTGTTGGGATGTTGCTATTCAAGAGACCTAAGCCTTATGGAAGCGACGTTTTGTTCTAGGAAGCGAGAGTGTTGGATTTGAGACAACTCTATTACTTACAAGCTGCTATTAGATACCACCGGACGAGAGTGCGTGGTATCGAAGGAAAATATGTGACTCGTGCACGAAAGCATGATAGGGCACCTTTCATGCTGATGAGCCTTATACAAAGAAGTTACACTGGCCAACTATATAATAACGCAGTTCCAAAATCCATAAAAATGCTCAAAAATATATGTTGTTATAAAATAACAATTCCAAATCAACCCTGAAAATTTCAAGTATTCAGATTTTTTCCTTCAGAAATTAGCGTTTTAATATTTAGCCATTTATCCGGATGATCGACTCTCACTCACAAAATTCATCACAAATCTTTGGTTGATTATAATATAACAGAATATCAAATATGACTCTCATCGGACCAGCAGTTTCGGAAGTATTGGGAAAATAAAATAAAGTTTCAAATGTGATTAACTGCGGAACCATCGGTCCAATTTTGCTCATTAATGAAGTCAAATGGGATATTTAGTTCCCAAACAAAGTCTGAAAGCTTCAAATTTAGCTCTTTTCGCTCGAAAGTGACAGTGTTCCCAGACGGACAAACCATACATATTTACTTTTGACCTCAGATTTGTTATCAGTAAGTCCTACCTGTTGTTGAGACCATTTAGGCTCAACATCAAAAAAATTGCAAAATTAAATGCTGTTACCTAGAAAAAGTATGCAAGAACTTTTTCGGATTTTGTACTGTTATAAGTCATCATTGTAAACTGGTTCAAAAATTGCTGAATCAAAAGAGCATCTATTTTCTTTGATATGAATGGCTCTGAGTGACTTTCTTACCTAAATTACCACTTCACGTCACCTTTTTTTAGTCAATTTGCCTATTATTTTGGTGATTCCGGAGCTCTGAAGAGAATGCAGAGTTGTGAGGGAGCTTCTACCTCGGCGTTTCGCTCCGAGCATGCACACCTGAACTCTTCAGACAGGCGTGGTTCACATGTCTGCCTGTAACGCCAGTGACCTTGTGTTCTACGTCTAAACGGTCGTCGAACTCTATGTGCTTTGCCCTACTTGAACCCGGCGGGTCAGATATTGCTATGACTAGTCGTGTCCTCTATATGCTACAGCGGAAAGTAAAGCAGAGCAGAATTCCGGATGAGGAAGGTCACTACAATTCTATTATTCTACATTCATTGGTCAAATATATTGATTCGGAAGAGGCCTTCTCATAAGACGACACAAAAAATTTGAATGAGTAATACACATTCAGTATTCAGTCGAATGATTCTTTTCGGGCCTGTATAAAAACATGATCGTATTTATTCTTCCGCTACATTATGGAATTACAAAAATTTAGTGCATAGATTATAATATTAATTGCTGACGCATGAAAGGAGTATCAGAGCGAGCACATTATTTGTTCAATTTGTCAGTTGTTTATAACGACGAAATCCAACTTACTCATTATCTCAAAACGATGGAATAAAACATAATAAAGAATTTCTACTTCCAAGACTTAAATCATCATTAATAAGGAATATGGGCTATGGTGATAGAAAGTTCTACAAATCGAGACATACATATGTATTACAAATCTATACTCAAAAAAACTCGATAATGTTGTGTTGATCACAAAAGCAGATTGCAGACATGCGCACGTTTCAAACTGATTGGTTTTCATCTGTGTAACGTATGCTAGTGACTACAAATCTGTCAAATATCAATATTCGCTATATGCAGAGACACTAAGGTATTAATCATGCCATCTAGAGTATGCAAATATACATATGGTCTGATTTGAGCATGAGGAAAGTTTTTTTTCCGAATGTAACGTGAAAATATCGAGAATACATTTATTTACTTGAAGTAACTCGCAAAGGTATGTCTTGTATGTATACTTGCATACTCTAAATAATGCTAGTGTATGATTAATACCTTAGTGTCACTGTGTATCACGAATATAGATATTTGACAGATTTGTCACTAGCATACATTTCATTGATGAAAACCAACCAATTTGAAACGTGTGCATGTCTGCAATTTGCCTCTGTGATCAACACAATATCGTACAGTTTGTTGTTTGTTTTACAGATGTACGTTACACTGTCTCGATTTATAGAACTTTCTATTACCATAGCTCATACTCCTTATTAATGATATTTAGTACAGATCAGCCGAATTAATTTATTTGAATTAAATGATCATTTTCTCACAATAAGCAAAACGGAAAATCGAACGGGAATGAAAATGTTTTTATTAGAGTCTTTCAACATTCGTTTCCGTACTCTCATTTTTTTGCAGGCCTCGCAGGAAAGATGCCTTGCGACTCCTAGTTGAGGAATTTTTGTCGTTTTTTCCATTTTACATTTGAGATTTATGTATGAAACAAAATATCTTGTAAACAGCTGCCATGGCTTTGCTGGAATATGCGTACCATTTTGACGAAATTTTCAATAACGTTATTGAATATATGTGGTATATGTGGTCATTGATACTGCATCTGATTCCAATGCTTCGATGGTTGCAGGCTTGTTGGCATAAATCTGTGACTTCAGGTAACCCCACAGCCAGAGGTCTGAAGGTGTAAAAGCGGAACAGTATGGACACCAAATCGGAAAATGACACTACTAGGAGCAAACTCATGCAAGATCGTCAATTTTTCACGGGCGGTATAACACCGGCGGCACCGTCCTGCCGAAACCAGACGACGTCAAGATCAATAACTTCCAAATGAGTTCAATTCTTGTGCCCGATGGCAAATTAACGGCTCTGGCCTTTCTGTCGCACTCTCGCGAACTGCCGTGATGTTTTGTTCTGAACGACCTCTACGAGCTCGTATTGTATGTTCCACATCACTAACCGAACCAGTACTTTCGAATATTTTGATTAGTCTTTTCACAGTAGATGAATTAGGCATATTATTTCGACCGAACATTAGGAATAGTAGCAATTAAACATTCACCATTTTGATAATGTTTGCATCTTCCATCTACCAACTTTCGATCTGTCACGTTTTAATCAGTGACATTTTGACTGTCAAACATGGTGCGCAATTTAAATCTTGCGTTCTTATTTAAACACTCTTTATGTATAAATGCCCTACTGATATTTTATTTTCTGAAATACTACATATATTGAAAATTCATTGTGATTTTACAGATACTACATATTGGGTCCTTATTTCTTCTGTGATGTTATAAGTTCCCTACCTACAGATATTTATGGATATATAGATCCTGACTCACTGGTGACCTACATATTGCATTGCCTTAGAATTTTCAAACTTGTTCGATTCTGGACTTTCCTTAAATGCTTCGATAGAACGGCAATTGTAAGTACTCTCTGAAGTTTTTATCACGTAGAAGAAGGTGCCGTAATATGACGAGTGAATTACTCAATTCCATATGTTCAAAATGATCCAGTGATCTTTTTTCCCGTCATCTTATTTCGTTGCACCTGGTTCTTTGGGATATATCTGTAAAAAGCATTAATTTATCTTTGCCATTTGTGTAACACAACCCGATTCCTTCATTTTTGTATTTCAATAAGCTAAATTACAGTCAGCTTACTTACATGGTAGGAAGCAGGAAAGTAAGCCGGGAAATTGACAACGTTAAAATGTAATCACTTCACTTCTCATGTACTTACATCAGCAGGTTTTCGTGCGGAAGTCAAAGGGTGGGCAGTGCGAGCGGCAGTGTGTGATTACATTCAGCCTACGTATGGTCGTCCGAAATGAAGTCTGCGTGCCTACTTTATTATTTTTGTGAATTTTTCAATGAAAAATGTCATCTCAAATGCCGACGGTGTGGAGTAACGATGAGATAATAACCTTTTCAGAACTTCTTGAGACTAAAAGAGGAATTTGGGACTGCACAGATAAAAATCACAAACTCAAGTACAAAGTGCATGATGCTTGGAGAAGAACCAGTCAGAATATGGTGATATTCCAAGTGAGGAACTGAAAGCTAAGAAAAAATCACTTTTGGCTACATTTAGGCCTCTTCTACAGAGGAAACAGAACTCTTTTGAATCTGTATCATGCGCAGAAGATGTGTACCAACCAATTTAGGTGGGCTTCGATATCTCGGAAAGGAGTTTTGGGGCCCACGTATGTTTTCAAGACACTTGCATATTCATACAAATTAACGAGAGAGTACTGTGGCTGCAATTTCGTCGTCCTCTATTGCCAAAGCTTAATCACGAGAGAAGTGATAAAGCATAGTGTAGTCACTGCTTGTCGATACTGCCGTAGAAGTATTTGTAGAAATCTTTGAGCAGCGCAAGTAGCAATGGCTGAGTGTAATCAAAGCTGAAGCGTTGTAATGTGGGTGAACTGAGTTCCTAGATACAATAACAACGCATTGGTAGGTACTTCGTAACTGAAAGCAGTTACATCTGTGGATGAAATAAAACAGCTTATTAACAACATTACCGCTTATATTTAATAGACGTTTATATATAAATATATCTATATATATATATATATATATATATATATATATATATATATATATATATATATATATATAGTATATATAATTATATATATATAGTATATATAAGTATATATATATATATACTTATATATACTAGATGGGAAAACAAGTAAAGACTACACCCGCATTATACCAGAGACGAGATCACGTCGTTTTGTTTCAAAGTAAAATATATATACTTTTCCAAAATATACAGTTCCATAAACTAAAGGAGATTTTTATTGTGAATTGATATCAAGAATAACTTTATCTGAATATTGAATGTATATATATTTAATTTCGAAAACATTTTAATTCAAGAAACTTTTAGAATTGAATTAATGTCTACAATAAGCACCGCTTATATTTAATAGACGTATATATTCAAAAAACTTTTAGAATTAAATTAATGTCTACAATAAGCACTTTATATATTTATTACTTTATCTACAATAAGCAAGTATTTCTTGATATCAATTCACAATAAAAATGTTATCTCCTTTAGTTTATGGAACTGTATATTTTGGAAAAGTATATATTTTACTTTGAAACAAAACGACGTGATCTCGTCTCTGGTATAATGCGGGTGTAGTCTTTACTTGTTTTCCCATCTGAGAGTCATAAGTATCCTCACACTTCGATCCAAAGTTTTGGAAAAAGTTTTGTCTAATCAAATGTCAGCTTTTTTTGACGAGTTAGATATGTTGTCGTCGTACCAGTCCGGCTTTCACAGTTGTCCTAGCACTGCTAGTTTTTTGGCGTCAGTAACAGACAGGATATTTCGTGATTTGGCTTGTGGGTTCACTGTCCTTCATGTCCTGCTTGATTTTTCAAAAGCATTTGATACGATTAATCGGCGGCTCTTGTGTGCTAAATTGAAATATTTTCGTTTTTCACCTAGTGCAGTGTCAATGATAGGGTCTTCTCTGTCATTTCGATTTCTGAAGATTCTTGTTAATGATAGGCATGCGTCTCAGAGGTCTATTTTGGCGGGTGTCCGTCAGGGTTCTATTTTGGCACCTTTGTTATTTATCATTTATATCTGAGATATTTTATCCCAGCTTGAATATTGTATTGCGGAGGCATATGCTGATGAGATTCAAATAATGTTAAGATTTACTATGATCGACTAGAATCTTGCTTCGGATAACGTCGATCAGGATTTAGATTTGATTAATCGGATATATGCATCGCATAATTTGTCTGTGAATACATCGAAGAGTCATTGCATAATATATTAAAAAAAAAAATAAGGACTTGATTAAAGCCAACTTAGAACTTCAAATAGTTAATGGCAGGTTGGAGATGTGTGAGAGCGCTAGTAATCTGTGTGTTCTATTTATTGAGGACTTGAGATTTAGTGGGCATGTCTCAGGACCGATGAGGGTCTGCATATTACAGACTTCGAATGCTTTATTCTGCGCGTAGATATCTGACGTTTCAACTGGGGAAAAATTTTTCGGAAGTGATTATTGTGATATCTATGGTCCTTGTTTGGATGCGTATAATAAAAGAAGCATGCAACTCGTGCAGAACTGATGCTGTCAGTTTGTATTCGTTCTCCGTAAGTTTAATTATGTGTCGTAAAAGATCTAGGTTGGCTGAGAATGAAATGTAGAGTTTAGTTTTTTTGTTTTCAAACTGGTGCGAAATGCGGTGGACAATGGACTTATGTATGGCTTAGTACCCAGATTCAATGTTCATATTGTCAACATCAGACATCAATATAGACTTTGCATTCCTTTGCACTGAACGGCTAGATTCAGCAGATGTTTTCCATATAATGCTGCAAAAATTGTCATTACTCTGAATATTGATGTTCCTTCTTTGCACATTTTTCAGTCACATCTGAAGTCCCTCTTAATTTCTGGTGGTTCAGGTGGAAAAGAAATTTTCTAGTTGGACGGGTGTCTGCCACCATTTCACTGTTGGGTCAAAAATTAACAGTGCTGCGAACTGAAGTGGCGCAAGGTCGCAGTAACAAAGCCTACCCAGAAAACAACTGAATTCCTACCAAGCACAAGCTGAAAGAGTTTCAGAGGGATCTTCTCAGAAGATCTAGGAGTATCAGGGCAATATTTCTTCCCTTTCTTTCATTAAAGTTATCGTTTCATTTCATGTATCTGTTTTCATAGTGTTAGATTCAATTCATTTATATTATGATGTTCAATTTGGATTTGACTGAATTGCGATGCATGCATAATTTATTTTACTTTTTTTACTATACAATAGGGAAATCGTTGGAGTTAAATGTGAGAGTTGAACTAAAATTAGCTCCAGCTGTTTTTCTTGATAGTTGAAACTGTATTGTAGTGTAAATGTTTCGATTCTTTCTTTTGTCAATGAAGTCACTGTATTAAACATTTATACCCGAATTGAAATATTTTATTTCATAGTTTATCCGATGGAACAAGATCATCCTGCTCATTATTCGATATTGCCTCGTTGTGTTCCTAATATTACATTGGACTGCATGCCTCAACTACTTCATACCTCGTATTAGAAGATGGATAACTAAAACCAAACACCCGTACAGTTGGAAAAAGATTTACACTAAAGGTGATCATCACATGGTTAAATACTCTATATGTATTTTTAGAACGGCTGGTCTTTTACTCAGTAAGTATGTGAATGTTTTAATTTCCAAATGAAAGAAAGGTGCATGATATTCAAGTTTATATTCATTATATATTTTCATCTCTCTGTGCTTCTGTTAATACTTCCTATAAGAGTCTTCATCAGTAGCAATAGAATACTTTCTTTAAATTCTCTCTTTCAGTTCCTCAGAGATAACTCAAATGTGCACAGTCGCTTCTGGCATTTGCTCTACTAAATATTATGTCAAATAACTATATGGCACAGGCGCATCCAATAAAGGTGACTCATAAATGACAATCATTAATTTGCACTAGAATTTAGACAACAAAATGGTGCGAAACAGTGACAAGTCTGGAACTTTTGTGTGCTTGTTTAAATCATGCACGATCCTCACGAAGTTTTGGATTATCCTTCTTTTATTTCACATCTGAATGCTAAATTCAAACTCAATCTCAAAACTGAGGCTTTAGTTTCGGTAGCACTTTATGCTTCTATGCTCACAAAATATATTATGTTATTTGTAGTCTTCTTATTACACGGTCCTCACGAAAATTTGCATTAGCTTTGCATCGTTATTTTACAGCTCAATTCTTAATTTAAACTCGATCTTAAAAACCTAACTATCTCTACTTTACATCTGAATACTGAATTTGAACTCGGTTGTAGGACTGTTGCTATGGTTCCGGTAGCATCCAAAGCTGTTTTGCATTATTTCCTTTTTATTCTTATAATAGGATGATACAGAATCTTGCCGAACATACGCATCAACATAGAATGTTGATGCGTATGTTCGGTAGAAGAGAGAAGAGAAGTAGAACTTCTCATCATCAAATTTCATATCGATCGAATTTGCAGTTTCTGAAATATGGTACAAAATGAGGAAAATATTAAATGTTGAAAATTGCGGAAATATTGGATCTCTTTCACCCATTAAAGAATTCAACCGAGATGTTCAGTCTCCACAAATATTCCGAATGATTCAAATTTTCAGGTTAGTCCGTTGAGAAGTTCGGGAGTGTTCACGAACAGATCGGCCGGATGCGCAGCGATAGCTCAGTGGTTAGAGCATACGTCTCGTAATCGGAAGGTCGTGGGTTCGAATCCTGTTCAGGTGGGAAATTCACTGATATCCAGGATTTCTCAAAGGATATATACTGCAATATAAATTAAACTCACCAAATACTCAATATTTAAATGAATGTCTCTTCCACTAAATTCACCAGTGTCCGAAGATGAACGTAGTAGTCGCTATTATCACTGAATCGATTGTTTATATTGAAGTCGGCTCTGATTTATCATAATATTCGAACACTTTTATCGCCAAAGCCATTCAAGCGTTTGAAGTAACCGAATTTGAAATTATTTGGGATTTCAAGGTATCGAATCCAACTTTATAGACTTATATTTGAGCAATTTATAGTCAAATGAATTATTTCGACGAGTTCTACCACCTGTGAATGAAACCTCAGCATTGAAAATACCCATATATCGGGTGTTTTTTTGGAATGATAAAATTTTCCATAGGGATAACTGTGATTCGACAGAAGGTAGAAGCCATGTTGTTCTGACATTACTGTTTAGTAAGCATTGACAAATTATCATGGAAAGACTCACGGTGGAACATCGTTTACAAATTGTTGAAATTTATTTTCAAAATCAGTGTTCTATTCGCCAAACTTAGAAAGCGCTTCGTGAAATTTATGGTTTACATAATCGTCCATCAGAGCCGCTTATTCGTCGAACTATCGATAGATTTCGGACAACATTTTCTCTTCTCGATGCAACAACAACAAGACAAAGAACTTTACGTACAGAAGAAAATATCACTGCTGTAAGTCATAGTGTTAATGATGATCCAGATTTGTCTATTGGTCGACGTTATCAACAAGTTGGACTTTGTGCATCCACCACATCGAAAATTTTGCGTAAAGATCTTGGTCTACACCCATACAAGATCCAACTGGTACAAGAACTACAGCCAGTTGACCATAATAAGCATCCTTTGGTTGCTAATTGGGCCCTAGAACAGATTGAAGTTGATCCATTTTTTTATCGTAAAATTGTGTTTAGTCATGAAGCTCATTTCCGGTTGAACGGCTATATCAACAAGCAAAATTGATATGGCGTGCAAGCAATCCTCAAGAAGTTCTGCAGGTTCCATTTCATCCTGAAAAATTCTCTGTATGGAGGCATCAGCGGTCCATATTTCTTTAAAAACGATGCTGGAGCTAATGTTATAGTGAATGGTGCTCGTTTCAGATCGATGATCAATAATTATTTGTTTCAAAATTTGAATGGTGTCGACCCAGAAGTGTTTTGGTTCCAACAAGATGGTGCTACACCTCGTGCTGCTATCGTAAAAATTGATTTATTGAAAGAAAGATTTGGCGATAACATTATTCCCAGAAACTGTTTAATTGGCCTCCAAGATCATGCGACATAACTCCACTGGATTATTTTCTTTGTGGTTATGTCAAGTCTTTGGTGTGTGCTGATAAACCAGAAACAATAGACGCTTTGGAAGCCAACATAACTCGTGTTATTGATGAAATAAGGCCTTAATTACTCGAAGAAGTGGTGCATTGGTCTGGTGGAATGCGGTCTCTCAGAGCTAGCCGTGGTGGACATATGCCGGAAATTATTTTAAAAATATAAATGTTATAAATTTATCCTTCAATTAAAAAAAAATTGACTTCAATCTTAATTTAAATGTGTTTTATTTCAATTTAAAGTTCTATGACTTTAAAAAAACACCTGATATAAATGATTGAAACTTGAAATGATTAATTGTCCATTTGTGTAGCGCGATGTTTATCTGCTTGAAGTTTGTGATATCAATTAATGTAAATCCTTCAGCTCATTGTAAATTTTTCTCTTTATTTCTTTGAATGCATAAAAACAAACAATTCCATTATTCATTTCATAAGAAAGAGCACAGAAAGTAGTCTTTATGATCCAAGCTGAATTATAGCTATAGATGTTGAATTCAGAAGAATGATGAGGACAATGATTTTCAGCTCTACTATAAATTAAAATAAGAAAATTAATCAAATGTGTAGATGAGCTTTCCTGAAATATGCAAGTTGATGAATTCAACAGCTAAAATTCACAAGATATACAATTTTTCTCCATTAACAAAAAGTTACCGATATTTATACATATATTAGGAACATGAAGAACCCAGGTAGGACTGCGTCCAGAATTTATAAGTGTTCGACGTTTCAGTTCCGATTTTGGAGCCATGATCAAGAACAATAGTTGAATTTAATGATTCAACTCATCCTGAGGGTGTATCTGATTCCGTCGGAAGGATTTCTGAATTTGATATCTGCTATATCCATTTTGAAGTACAGCAGATTTGATATCATTGAATTCTTGTTTGATATGCTTAGTGTCGGTGATATGGATTGATCTGTGCACGAGGGAGTTCAGAACGGAATTGATTTGAGCCGCATGGTGGTGAGAGTTGGCATGTTTGTAAGGGTGGGTTTTCTACAGACAATGTGGGTGGAAGATATACATGAGTTGGTGAAAAGCACGTCTGGAAAAAGAACGGAAGTATTAGAATCAAGAATTAGAATCAATTAAGCTTGTACTTTGTCAAAAATTTCACTGAAGTTTATATATGATTCATAATAAAAACAAAAATTTTCAACATTATCTTTACCAATTTCAAACTGCATATCTAACTTCAAATTACTTCTATTCGTTGCAACTTTGGCTGTCTTTACATTGAACAATTGTGAACTGAATACTCCATATGAATTCTATTCAAAAAAATAATAAGAAGCGGTTATTTTTACTGGATAGAAGGATTATTACAGACATTGAATATCAAAACAGATTTAATCTGTTAATATTCTACAATTTTAAATTTAAAACATTTTTTTTTGACTTTTAGAATCAAATTAATGTCTTATGATAAGCACTGCTTATATTTAATAGACGTATAAAATCAAAATTCATTATTTAACATTAAATGGAATAAAAAAATCAACAAAAATAAATTGTTGATTAAAATTAAAAAATATTATAAGTAATATTGAATGTTTCGTTCCAAACATGCGCATCTGAGATGGGGTCAGACAGGTGTGGTACGTATGTTTTGCCTGTAACAAACATTTGACAAAATGTTTAGTTTCTGGTCTTAAATTTATGAAAACTAAATATCTTTCAAAAATACACAAAATAATTTTAGGAAATTCTCTAAAACTAATTTGTTTGAAATATTTATTATGTTTAAATATTTAAATAAGTTACTTCAAAAACTCTCAACAACATATAGCACATCCTCAAAAATAATTAGAATTCAGATAAGGTCATTTCAACTTTATATTTGAAAGATAAAATCAAATAAAAATAAATAAAATTGTTATCTAACCAAACAATTTTTGGAAACTCTGTGAATGCAATTTCAAACTAGGTAGGTACATCAAATATCCAAGGTACTCTATGTTTTATGCTAAACACAGAAATCACACAAAAGTTTGTAAGGCATTTCATGGCATTCTTTAAACTACTGGAAACTGTATAATAAATTTCTTTATTTAAAAACCTAATATAATTATATATTATACAGGATGTTTCACGAATGATTGTACAGGCTTTCAGGGCAGATGCAGGATATTTTGGTAAGTCTGAATCAGTATGAATCAGTATCGAAATATGTCCTAACTATATTAGTTTAAGAGATACAGGATGTTTTGTGTATTTTATCAAAACCTTTCAATCGGCATACCTCTTGAACACCTGCATGGGTCTTCATAAAAACTTGAGGGAATGAATATAGGCCAATGCCAAATATTTGCCCATAATGACTTATCGATAGCACAGGTCCCGACTGAGAAAATTTCATTCTTTATCCCACATCTTGTAAAACACCCTGTACATCCAATTTTCAAAAATCGAAATTCTCTCAGAATCTACAATAAATACTCTTTCAAACAATGGCACACTTCGCATCATCATTTTATGAATCATTGGATATTAGGAATTTTCAATTCATAGTAAACACGGACCTGTGAATCTCCGAATAATGCGTCTGTTCATATTGAATCGATTGAAATTATCAGTAACATGAGTTAGATATTGTGCTGCATCTTATTTCATCCAATACATGAATGTAGGGGCAACATTAATTAATTTTTGCATTTTGCAAAACTACATTTAACCGAAAACTGGAATCAATATCAAACATTTAATTGGACTAATATAAAATGGACTTAAAAATAAAATATTAAATGTATCTTGTTAACATGTGTGGAACTGAAAAAAATCGACCATAAATAAAAGAAAAAATTATAACTTGTTTTCGAAAATACCCCCTCTCTCTTCTAAACATTTTATAGCTTTTGTGATCAAATGAGTTACAGCTTTTTTCAAAGTTTCCGGTCGATTTTGTATTGCTTCACATATAGCTTGAATACGATAAATCAGATGCTCCCTGTCTATGATTTCGTCAGAGTAAGCTTCATTTTCTAAGCCCTCCAGAGAAAATAATCCAAGCATGTAAGATCTGGATATCTTGCAGGCCAATCATGAGTGATCTGGATAAATTGCATTCGAATGCGCTACAATTTCACGGGTAAAATATGCCGGAGCTCCATTATGTTGGATGTACATTCCTCTTGGAATATTGCTTCCATTATTCAAGAGCTCTGGCCAATGCTCGATTAAAAATCGTAGATATGTCACTCCATTTAGCCTGTGTGGAAGAATATATGGGCCACTTAGGCAATAACTGTAAAATGCACACCAAATATTGACTGAAAAACGATATTGTGAATTGCGTTCCTAGTCATTTTCGGATTTACTTTGGACCAAATATGTGCATTGCGAACATTCAAAATGCCATCTTTTGTGATGATCGCTTCATCAGTAAAAAGCGTTCTGAAGATAGCTCGCTGGTTCCGCAAAACCCATCTGCAAAATCGCATCCTCGGTAGTTCATCGCCTGGCTCCAAAGTTTTGGACGGACTGTAAATGAAATGAATGCCACTTTTCACGATGCAGAACTCGCCAGACCTAACAATGTGGCAAACTTAAAACTGAAGCAAGACGCCGAGTGCTGGTTGAGGGATTTTCTTGTTCAGCTTCTATTATCTCTTCATGGTTTACCATCGAACTTGCTTTTTCTCGTTTACTTACTGACGGAAAGTGTCCATTTTCACGAAGTGAGCGATTAACATGTTCGAATGTTTGGTGGTTAGGAATTTGACGATACGGATATAGCCTTCGATATTCCTTAGCAGCTTGCACTTACAAAATCCATCAACTAACAACATATCAGTATACTCAGAATTCGTGAATGACGGCATCTCGATAATTCTCCTTATGGAAATTTCATGGAAATACAACAATCTACCACTTGCGTATTCTTCTATTTCAATAATAATCCGACAGTGGTTTGAAATGTCAAAATTCTTTGCATGAGCCACTTAGATTTTGAAATGGGTTGAATTCAGAGTAAACGAATTTCTTCTGTGATCTTTCACATAGCATTGAAAATAAATGATATCTTAAGTTTCAGATCGATTCAAGCAGCAGTGAGAAGATGAATAGTGGATCAGAAAAACAGGCTAATGAATGCTGCAAAACATTCAGTACAAGAGCTAACAGGTCTAAAAAGAAATATGGAAATTTTCGAGAAAAAATCATATACGAAAATTGATAGGCGAAGGGGTATAAAAGAATTTATTTGCGAAAGTGTAAATAAGATGTCGAAAAGTATTTCGTTTTGTATGCGTGTGTCTATGAATCGAAAATTCCAAATATTCAATAGCTCATAATATTGATGCGAAGTGTGCCATTATTTCAAATGAGCTTGTTTGAAATACTATTCATTGTAGATTCTGAGGAAAATTACACTTTTCGAAAATTCGATGTACAGGGTGTATTTACAAAATGTGGGATAAAGAATATAATTTTCTCACTCCGGACCTGCACTATCGACAAATGATTAGGAGCAAATATTAGGCATTGGCCTAAACTCATTCTCTCAAATTTTCATGAAGATCAGTCCAGGCGTTCAAGAGTTAAGGCGATTGAAATTTTTTGATAAAATACATAGAACATCTTGTATCTCTTAAACTAATCTGGTTAGAAAACATTTCGAGCGCTGATTCAGCCTCACCAAAATGTCCTGCATCTGCCCTGAAAGCCTGTACAATAATTCGTGAAACACCCTGTATATAAAATATTAAGAAGCAGTTATTTTACTTGATAGAAGGATTATTACAAACTTTGAATATCAATACAGATTTAATCTGTTATGTAGTCTTCTACAATTTTAATTTCAAAAAAAATTTTTAAAACAAATTAAGAATTGAATTAATGTCTTATAATAAGCACTGCTTATATTGAATATTTATTATTAATTTTAATATATATATATATATATATATATATATATATATATATATATTAATATTAATATTTATTTATATTGAATATATATTTATATAATAATGTAATAAATTTTTATTTTTATAATTGAAGAAATAGACGATTTAATGTCATGATTCTTGAAGAATTTATTTTCTTTAGTTTAAACAGAATATAACAGAATAACATACACAAAATAAAATAATAACATACAGAGAAATACAAAGAAATAAATAAAAAAATAGCTTACTAACCTGGAAGAAATCGAAAACAATCATATTTCTTCGGATTTCTCATTTCACATTTCTAACAGCTAACTAAATATAACATGAGACACTTTTAGGTTAAAATTTTAGACATAGAACATAGAACACAGAAATTACAAAATTGTTTTCCCTAAAAATTTATTTTTACATCCCCCACACAAAGCATGCACCCCTAATTACATGTTTGCGTTTTCACATGGGAGCAACTCAGTTACATAAAAATGGCTATTGTCCTTTCTTTTATTTCCAATATCTATCTCATATATGGTGTCAGAAATTTTTTTCATTATTGGAAAAGGTCCTATTCTTATTTCATCAAGTTTTTTTCTATTCAATTTTGATTTATTTTCAACGTAAACATAGTCTCCAATTTTAAAATCATAATTCTTGTCGATCAGTCTTTTATTGTAATCATGATAGCGTAAAGAATTTTTATATGCTATTTCCGTATCTTTTGGTAAATTATTCTCTGCAATAAGTTCTTCTGGAGCAATGGGATCAGTTCTGCCAGAAAGTAAATATTCTGGGCTATATCCAGTTGTAGAATGGTCTTTTCTATTGTATTCTTCAATACATTCATCGGCTATTTTCATCCATGCCCTAGTTTTCTTTTCGTTTTGTTTGCACCTTATTCTGTTCACGTATGTCTGATTTAGTCGTTCATTCAGACCAGTAGGAAAAGGCCAATCAACTGTTGTGAAAATCAATTGTTTATTCAAACTTCTCATATGTTGTCTGAATTTTTCCGAATTTATTCCTGGGTATTGATCTGTTACTAGTAATTTTATTGGTCGTTTATCTTGAATTTTATTAATTATTTTGATGAAAACTTCGGTTGTTTGGTGTTTTGAAGTGCTCGCGAATGCATATCGAGTAAAATGATCCACTTGGAGATGAAGGAATCTTTTTGAAGAGCGGTTTCCAGCAAAACCTCCAATTGTGTCTAACGACATTATTTCAAATGGTTCCTCTGCTGGGCCCAATTGGGAAAGGAGACAATACTTTTGCCCTGCTCTCGTTTTATTTTCACAACATATGTCACATGATCCACAAACTTCTTTTGTCAGTGAATCCATATTCCGAATGTGATAAAACTTCCTGATTTTATTATTTATCTTACTATCACAAATATGGCCATAATGCTTGTGCACTTTTCTGATTAAATCTTTTCCGAAATCATTGGATAAAATTAATTTTTTGTTATTTTTGTGCAATTTGTAATGTATTTATTTCTTTACAACAGTTCTTCTCATATTATTTATATTTGAGAGGTTATTCTGTTGATCGTTTTTCATTTCATTTAATTCCACCAAATTAACTGTTCTTATACTTTCCTCCATATTTTCCGTTTCTTCCAGAACTGGATTTCTAGAAAGGCAATCTGCTTCTATATTTCCTTTTCCTGGTTCATGTCTAATCTCAAAATCAGTCAGTAACAACAATAAATGTATGCCTTATTAGCCACTATTTCCGAAATTTGATTGCCTCTTTAATTTCCAGATATTTTAGGAAAATTGCTTTCTTGTTCGTTTGATATTTATTTAGTTTTTTAAAAAAATACGCTACGGGTTTCATTTCACCATTAATCTGTTTTTGTTTAAGAACAACTCCTACTCCTTGAATACTGGCATCGGTATATATTGTAGTATAGGGTCGAAAATTGCAAGAATTGGTTCAGAACAAAGGATGTCCTTAACTTTATTAAAAGCTTCCTGACAAGCCAATGACCAATTGAATTTTACATAATTTCTCAGTAAATTATGCAACGGTTCTAATAATCTAGCTGAATCTTTTATATATTTTTGATAAAAATTAACTTTACCCAAAAATTGCCTTATCTTCGAGTATCTGGTGCTGCAAAAGGAGTGGAGGACTCCTCAATCAGATTCGCTTTCAACAATCTTCCTGTTTGGAAATCTATCTCTTTTTGATTTTCCATTGAGCATCTGTATGTTTTTTTTGCTATAAATTTGTGTTCTAAAAATTTTATATTTTCCTCATTATTCTGCGCCTGACCAATTATCAAACTTGTGTTTTGCGAAATTATGGTCACATTTATTCATTAAAACTTCAATTTTATTTCTCTGATTCGTTTCCAAATGGTCTAATTTTGTTTCGAAAAGTTCTGTTGGTTTAGTTTTTTTGGTTAGGAATGGCCTGATTTAATTCATCCTGTACCCCAACTTTGTTTACAGTTTATATGTTACCGGGTACGTTCTGTTGTTCAAAATTATTGGATTTATTCCTTAGCCACATAAAATTTCCGGATGAAATCTACCTGAAAAACCATTCTTCTCACAAATTGAGCATGGTTTCTTCTTAACTGGTTTTCCATTTGTTTGTCAATAGGAAGGAATTTGTTCGGCAGATTTATTCATTCTATGATTTTCTTTATTTCGATCGTTGTCATATTTTTTTGAACTTTCTAGCTTTCGCAACTCACCCAATAATTTCTCGAAAGTTGTTACATTTGATCGATCAATCCTATCTTGTTAGATATTTGGCAAACTTGTCACAATTAAATCAATTAATATGTCATTTGGCAAATTATTTCGGAAATTTAAAAACAAATTTTCTTTCCTAAAAGCGTAGTCACTCGTGCATTCCTTCTCAATTTGTTTTTGCAATGAATTCACTGAAACATTCTTATCATCAAAATTTTTCAGCACAAAATCCTCCTTTATCCTCTTGAAATCCTTTTTATTCTCCTTGCTTTGTCTTGAAAGTTCTACCGTATCCTGTGGTTATGGTGATTCTTGTCCAAATACTGTTCTCACGTATGCGGGTGAATAAATCAGTTGTAAATATTCATTCTTAAACATCACATCTTCTTCGGCATCGAAATATATTTCTTTCAATTCCGGGGTTAATGAAATGACACACGTACGAAATGAACCTCTTACTTTAATCGATTTCAAGATATTCTTCACCTTCGGTATAGCCAAGTTCATGATGGTCATATATATCCTGTTTGTTCTCTGGTGTTTCATAATATGTATTTTCCGTTCCCGTAGTTTGGATCCATTTAAATTTTTATGTATCTTTCTTATCATCAGTATTGGATGCCTCCAAAGCTATGCAAATTTTCATGGATGTCGTCATTATAGCTTACGTTTTTGATTTATGAGAATATAATCAATTCTTATTTTTATAATTGAAGAAATAGACGATTTGATGTCATGATTCTGGAAGAATTTATTTTCTTTAGTTCAAACAGAATAACATACACAAAATAAAATAATAACATACAAAGAAATAAAAAAATAGCTAACCTGGAAGAAATCAAAAACAATGCTATTTCTTCGGGTTTCTCTATTCACATTTCTAACAGCTAACTAAATATAACATGAGACACTTTCAGGTTAAAATCTTAGACATAGAACATAGAAGCTTCAAAGTTGTTTTCCCTAAAAATAACAATTTTGAGATTAAAATTGTAGAAGATAAACATTTTTCAATTTGTTTTAATATTGAAATTTTGTTATATTTCTTCTATCAACTAAAAGGCCTTTCTTTTTTACTAAAAATAACAGTTTTATTTTTACGTATACATATTACATATTCATATATATATATATATATATATATATATATATATATTATATATTATATATATATATATGTTTATATATATATATATATATAAAACAGATGTTGCACTACTTTTTACCTTCTCAAATTCAAGCTCAAGGAACATTTTCGTTCATCTTGTCGTTCATTCTAGAATTTATACTTTTTATTACGGTTAGTGAATTTTTGCAGTAATCAACACTGAAAAGGGCCATCGATCTATTCTTTCACGAGCAATGTAATATTTTCCTCACAGCGATCTACAAAAACTCAATTTTTTAAATTTTGGGTCGCACCACCCAGCGTTAATGTAGTGTGCAATATATAGGTATCTATTCAATGCATAAGATAGAAAACTCGAAAAAAATGCTGCAGCCCTACAAGGAGTATTCAATTCACAACTACAGACGGTTTAAGACAGCCAGAATAATTAGACTCGACAAGGTTTTGTTTGAGTAGAGAATGGTTATACAGATGATGTATGTTACACTGTATCGATTTGTAGAACTCCGAATTAATGATATTGGGAACAGATCAGCTTAATTAATATATTTAAAGCAAAAATAACAATCATTAACATGAAAACAATAGCCAAAGGAATGTACAACAACAATCACGATGCAGAAATTTTAATATCAATAATGATAAAAGAAACCACCAGAAAATAAATAATAATAACAACACCAGGTACGAAAATCGAGAAAATACCAGGAACAGATTTTTTTTTAGAAATGAAAATACAGAAAACATCATGAGAAAATTTCAGTATAAATACTCTGTCAACAGATAAGAAGAAGGAAATAACCAAAATAGAAGAGTATTGCGAAAGACTACAAAAATAAAATGGAAATGAAAAGAATAGAAAGTTTCATGTTAAAAACATGTCCAATACCATATGAATATAAAAACGAGGAAATCACTAAAACGTCGGAAAGTGGAATATAATCTGAATAGAAAAATGTAATTCAGAATTTATAAATCCAATAGTTGTTGTAAAGAAAAGTAATGGAGAATAAAGCATATACTTAGAGGCCCGAAATATAAATAAATATACAATACCTAAATATGAAGCTCCAATGAGTGCGGAAGCAATATTTGGAAGAATAAAAAAATCAGGTATTTAAAAGAAAAATGATTTAAAACATAGTTTTCGGTAAATTCCGCTGGAAATAAAGAGTAGAGATCATACTACTTTTACAATAGAATAAGAGTAGAATAATAAGGAACGGTTTTTTACTTGACAGAAGGATTATTACAAAATTTGAATATCAAAACAGATTCAATCTGTTAGTCTTCTACAATTTTAATTTCAAAAAATTTAGTTATTATAAGAAACTTTAAGAATTAAATTAATCAAATTAAACTTTAAGAATTTGATTGCAGATGGCAGGTATGTGGAATGGGTATTAATATCAATAATAATGTTGGGTATTTACTGACCCCCACGGGAAGCAACTGAAATTTTTTGAACCAAATAAGGCACTGTTTAGACTGGGTTATTGAATGCAAGCCAAATTATTTACCTATATTTGTAAATGGACTTTTTTTACATAAATTTACTAAGAAATACTGCAGTTTCAAACTAACTGCTAGAGATACTCGCGGACTTTGGAGTACAGGCCAGATTTTTGGAACCATCCAGAATATCCTCGGCATCTGAAAACTTCATAAATAATATATTTTCAAATGTAGACAAATCGATTACACTTACCTTTTAGCCATATATGTCAGACCACTTGGGCCAAGTACTCAGCTGTCCCACAGCGAGATGCTTACATAAAAGTAAAAAGATATTCGAAAAAAGAATCACCAATAAATCCCATTAGATGAACTCAAAACAAAACTGAATGCAGAAACATGGAATCTTGGTAAGTCTGCGAAGAAGGCTTTTGATGAATTCTGGCAAACACTGATGCTGGATTTTGACCAAACCTGCCCAGAAAAAGCTGTTCCTTAAGTTAATAGGAACAAGGTGAAAGCAAGACATAAGGACAAGAACATTCTTAAAATGAAACATGAATTGAAAGCCCTGAAACCTGTAATGAAGGTAAGGACAGATGATTTATCCAGATCAGCATCTTTCTTCACAGAAAGAAATATGCCGAGAAATCAACAGAGCTGAAAAGAAACTTCAATTTACATTAGATAAGAAATTCAGAAAACAAAACTTATATCATATGAAAATTGATAAATCGGCAAAACAAAAATCAAATGCGTAAGGATGAGACAAATCTTAGACCAGATGAATTGAACAAATACTTCACCAACATCGGAGCTAGCATTTCAGAAAGATGTAAACTACAAGAAAATCCAATCAATCACTTGCGTGAAACTAAGATTGAAACTGTTCAGTCTACCTACTTTCATGAATGCACAATAACAGAACTCAGAAAAGCTCTAAGACAGATAAAATCTAAGCAAACCTCTTTGGTTTGTTTAGATTTTATCTGTCTTAGATTACATCAACCATATTGAAGGATATTTTTCCGTGCATTGAGGTACCACTATGAAGTATATTCACCAAATGTCTAAAAAAGGGGCACTTTGCGGATCAGTTGAAGAAGGCTAAAATAGTACCTGTCCATAAAAGATGAGATATGGAATTACCAGAAAACTATCGTCTAGTATCGATACTTCCTATCTTCTCAAAATTGTTTGAGATAATAATAATAAATAGATTACTGAGTTTCTTCAAATATCATACAATTTTCTGCAAATAACAGCATGGGTTCTTGATAGAAAAATCAGTGAAGACGGCACTGAAGGAGGTGCTTGAAAATATAGGAGAAGCCTTTGATGAGAAACAAAAATCACAGGCATGTGAGTTATCCAAAGCCTTCGATAGTATTTCACATTCAGTGCTATTCAACAAGCCTGATGAAAAGTTATTTAACAAACATGATGCAGAAAACAAGCTTGGGGGGCAGATCTTCTTCTTGGGAGACGGTGAGTCATTGTGTACCGCAAGGTTCTGTGTTAGGTCCTCTTTCGTTTGTGATATATATGAATGACTTGCCAGATAATGTGAAATCAGATCAAACCGTCCTCTTCGCTGATGACACTTCTTTTCCGAATAAAGGGATGGACAACCAGGAATTGGAAGAGAAAGAAAAGAAGATGCTAAAGGAAGCCCAGGTATGATTCAGCGCAAACAAAATGTTGATGAACAGCGATAGAACACAGAGTCTACCATTTCAACCAAAGATGTCTTTGGACAATCACATGAGGCTACTTGGTGTCTTTTTGCAATCGAATCTCAAGTTTTCTGTCCACATTGATGAAATGATTTCTAAGTTGTCAAGAGAAACCTAGGCTGTTAGGATTATAAAGCAAATATTCTTTTCTGGGGACATTTGTCTGATAGTAAGAAAGTCTGAAGAAAACAGAAGCAGGTATTGAGAATACTATGTGGCGTAAGTAGTGGATATAGCTGTAGAGAGCTATTCCCCAGAAAAAAAATTATTACCGTGACGTCCATTCTTATACTTACCTTTGTAATATATATCCATGATAAAAAGGACATACTAGTAAAAAACAACTTTAATCACAACTATTATACTATAAACAAAAACAAATTTATCATACCATACTATCGTATAAAAGTATCACAGTTGAATTTGTTTTGTTTTATAAGATTTTTATTTATATATACTTATGTGTCTTCTTAGACAAAATTGTGCCTGATTCCCCATGAAATCTTTGATGGGTTAAAAATTTATTCATATTCTGTGATATGTACTTTATTGGGAATGAATAAATGAATTATTATTACTATATCTTCTAATACCAGTATCCAACAATATCCCTTCTCGGTTTCGGGTAATGGTCCTATGAGATCAATTGCAATTACCTCGAATCTTTGTTTTGTAGCTGGGGTGAGGACTAGACCGGCTGGTTTGGTATTTGCAGCCTTATATTTTTGCCAAGTACAAATTTTTGCACATACCCTCGGGTGTTTTTTCATTTGGCCAGTACATACGGAAGATCCTTTGTAAGGTTCTCTAGACTCTGTAGTGTCCTAATTCGTCATAATTTTCCTTGAGGATATCTTCCCGTAATATTGCAGGAATCACTAGTTGCTCGTTATCTTCGTGTTGTAGATAGTGGTAAAATATTCCTTGGGAGGTCACATATCCTGATCGGAGTGATTGACTATATCTGCTTTTTTTCTTTGTCAGCAGACAGAACAGAGGGAGTCAGCAAGTGTCCTACAAAAATTACCAACTTTTTCACAAGATCGAAATGAATTGATTGAAAGGAGTAAACATTGTAATTCAAATTTTTACTTTTATTATGCCGACATGTTGATTTCTCATGCCGACATTTTGTCTACAATGCATCAGTATCTGCGTTGAAATCGTATTTTTTGGGCGGCTGCAAAAAGTTTTCACATATGACCTTAAAACTAAAGTTTAATTAGTTTCAGGTATTTGGGATCATTAACGTTGCAGTTTTGAGAAAACGACTTAAATCCATTTTTCGGACTGATTTTTTTTTCAGTAGGTTGCAATAGCGTGTAGTGAAATGATAGTGGCATATTGTATCCATTGTGAACCACATTTTCCACTGGGAAGAATTATGACACTCTGCCACTGCTCTCATTGAATCTGTAGAATCCTACCCAAATTGGGCCGAATTACTTCCTTATCAGAAGGATCGTAGATATGTGGTCTATTAACATCGTTTAGACGTCTCGGAAGTCTTCTAGATACTCGAACACAAGCGTATGTCGTACCGATCGCGAAACAATGTGGCAAACGGCTATTAGGGATACTCTCGCCGTGGTGCAAAGTCCTCTCCACCACAAAGCTTTTACCACTACAAAATAAGATTCCATTTGAACTAAACCACAAAATTGAAAGTTTTCAAACGTAATTTTATTCCGTTCAAAACTCTATTAGTTTTTAACATAAATAGAGGTTTATACTTAATAGGAGATATATAAAATTATTTAAATATTTTGATATTAGCCTTCTACATGTTTAATTTCAAAAAATTATATTAAATAATTATAACTTCAGGAATTAAATTAAAATAATGTCATATAAGTACAACCCACTTATATCGAATGACATATAAAATAAGCATTCATTATAAGACATCCATATAATATAACAAAATCCAATGAATAAAAATTGTTAACCAAAATCCTATAAATTGAATATTTTGAATAGATAAAATTTTGTTTCTGCTGATCAATCTCATGAAAACAAATATCTTTCAAAAATGTGTAACATGAGTTTAAAAATTTCATCATAAAACTATCTTACTTAGAATATTCAATATTATTGAATATCTAACTAAGTTACTTTCTATAATATAAAAACTCAAGATATGTAAAAACATTACTGAAAAACTAGTTTTAAGAGAGACTTTGCTTCGTCAGTATTCAAATAATTAATAATTAAAATAATTATACAGATAGTCCTTGTGCTATAACAGAGGCTGTTAAATTGTCTTTCAATCTTTTAGATCAAGAGTAAACCACAGAATTATTTATTTATAGTTAACCTTACACTACATTTGAATTTTTCAGTATTCATTTACCAGAAGTTTTTTAAATTGTTGAAGGGTGAGTAAATATTTGTTGTTGATTGATGTTATATTTTATTTATATGAATTATCTTAATACTGACGAAGCAAAGTCTCTCGTAAAACTCGTTTTTCAGTAATGTTTTTACATATCTTGAGTTCTTATAGAAAGTAACTTCGTTAGATATCCAATAATATCGAATATTCTAAGTAAGATAGTTTTATGCTGAAATTCTTAAGATTATGTTAAACATTTTTGAAAAATATTTGTTGATCACTAGAAACAAAATTTTGTCTATTCAAAATATTTAATTTATAGGATTTTGGTTAACAATTTTTATTTATTGGATTTTGTTATTTCATTTGGATGTCTTATAATGAATGTTTATTTTATATGTCTTTTGATATAAGTGTTACTTATATGAAATTATTTTAATTCAATTCCTGAAGTTATAATTATTAAATATAATTTTTTGAAATTGAACATGTAGAAGGCTAATATTAAAATATTTAAATAATATTAGTTTTATTTAACTAATACTGTGATTTGTTTCTCCGCACAAGTTACATGCAACTAACTGAGAGGTTGGTAACTTGATGAGTGGTTGTAACCTGTCGTATCCACAAGCTGTAGCAAAATTTACTGGAATTTATTGAATAATGCTTCAATCACAAATTATGAGTAAAAGAAAGGCAGCACAATAAACGATTTGTTTCGAGGAATTCTATTACCTGTTGGGTTAACTATTATTTCTTTAATTCTATGCTTAAGTGAATGACATTTGAACCTGTTTAGAAAGCTAATGAAACAAGGAGCTAATGTTTTCAATTTGTAAACCAAGCCCTCCACCTTTTTCCTGAACTTCTTCATAGAAATTGTACCATTAAAAATAACGGAAATTATTATTCTTTGAAATTACCTAAGTTTTGGAAACACATGTTCTTATAACTTGAATACTCATTTTTTGGTATCCAAAAAGTATCAGATGAATGTTGACATCGAAGTTGTTTTTACATAATTTTTACATAATTTAATGATAATAATTGTTAAATAGTGGAAAAACTGTTACTTCGGAGTAACCTCTTTGAAGGACGACGTCAAATTCACAAACACGCTTTACACAGATCCAATAAAATATGAGATTAGCTTGCTAATGTGGAGCAAATTACCGAGGTAGCTGATATAGATTCAAGTTCGGAAACAGCGAACATTTATTTCTAATCTCTTGAAACTCTCCAATATCTGCATCATCTTCAAAGGTCATTTAGTCTTAAACTAACATATGTATAATAGTCTGCATTTCATATTTTTTATGGATTTTTGAATGCCAGATAAGATCACATAATTATTAATGTTTGTGCGTTTTCGGCTACAGGTGCTCTCAGCTTCCAACCAGATAATTTTGCTGAGCTCGCTGAAAAAGTTCGCTTAAAGACAGCTAGAAGTAATGTTTTACCAGAAGAAATTGTTCCATTTGTTCGAATAACTGAATCCATCGAGAATGAAGTATTCGATGGACCTCTTGAGGAATTGCTGATGGATATTTTCGACATAATATTAGGCAAGATATGTTTTTCAATATTTGCTGGTAAGCTGAACTAAATTTTGTTAAATTTTGTTTAATTTGTTAATTCTGTTATTTCAAGTGGTTATCATTGTTCATTCTCTATCTCATTTTCCTCTGAGTTTATTTAGAAAAAACACAAAGCATATCTCATTTATTGCTTTCCGTTGAAGTATTGTAATTGATGAAAACAAACAGTTATAATTCGAATCTACAAATTAAATAATAGAAAACCTACAACCTGGAAAAATAATTTAATTCAGCGCCCCCTGGATTTTGAAGACCGAATTCATTGAATTAACATAAGGATTCCAAAAAATAAACCTATCTAAATATTTCGCAAAAAGCTCTATTACAGGAAGACGAAATCCATTGACTGATGATACTTGCTTGGACATAAACGATATAAAACTTTAAAAACTTTTGGAATATTCGGCCTGAAAGGATTAGTGAAACAATTTTATATCATCCAAGCTGTCGGTAAACTTTATTACCCTTCTATGTAATTTAAACAAAATTACCATCAATAAAACAAAGGACTACAGTAACAAGACTAACATACATATAGCGTGATTGCTTCCCTACCTTGTTCAAATGATAAAGACGAATAATTTAGTAAAGTTCATTATAAAATTTTCCCACGACATTAATTCATGCCATCAAATTTTAAGTCGTGAATAAAAATTTGAAACCGATGTCTTGTTTACCAAAAATGACAAATGAAGCGTGATTTCTCATAGAAGTTTTATTCTTCTTATTAATTATTATTAGTATTATTATTATTATCCTGTTACTCCTTGATCTTCTGTGAAGACCCCTCAGAAGCTTTTTCAGCTTGTGCGAGTTAGGAGTTCAGTTTTGTTCTGTGTAGGCTTTGTTACTGCGGTCTTACGCCACTTAAGGTAACAGCACTGTTAACTTTTGACCCAAGAGTGAAATGGTGGCAGACACCCGTCCAACCAGAAAAATTTTTTTCTACCGAACAGGATTCGAACCCGGACCTCCCGGTTACGAGTACGATGCTCTCCCGCTGAGCTATCCACACTCATTTTAATTAATTAATCACATCCTGTGTTGTCAAACAACGAAGTGGTGGATGCGATCTCTTAGATAGTTGTATTGAATAGGAATTGGTTGAGGCAACCTTAAAATTTAATAAATGATTTACTAGCTCATTATTGTATCTATTCACTCTATTTCTAACAGCTCCCTGACTATCAGCTAGTAGTAATTCAATATATTTGATGCTATCAGTAAGTTGTTCGGATTTGACACCAGTTGTTCGGCATGTAAGTAGGAAGATCCGTCTATCATGCAGTCGTGTGTAAGCTCTAGCCCATCGTTTAAAGTTCTTCAAGGCTATCATACCATGAGTATTCAAGATGTTCTTAAAAAATCTTATTTTCAAACTGCTTGAAAGGTTGTTGGCCGCAATTAACTCTAAAGAAAAAGCTTTTGGGATATTCGGTCTAAAATGATTAGTGGAACACGTTTATATCATCCAAGACTATTATTATTATTTATTTATTATTAACAAGACTAACATACATATAGCCTGATTGCTTCCCTATGTTATTTGAATAATACAGACGGATAAAACTTTATCTTGACTTTAGTTTCACTCACTGATAGTCAGGGAGCTGTCAGAAATAGGAGACTCCATAGAAAGACACTACCAAACACCAAGGGTGACATAGAACTACAGAAATGGTTTACATGATTGCATGCTTGTGGTATAGTAATTTTTTTTCAACGTGGATAATTTCATAATTATTGTTGAAATTAGATATAATCATCTTGAGGAATTCAGGCATAATTTCAACAATAATTATGAAATGTTGAAAGCAAAAGTTCTAGATAAACACTTTTAGAATTTCTTGAAATCAACAGGTGTTATGCCCGTAAAACCTTTTTGAACGAACAAACAGATTTTGATAAGTCTTCATTACTGAATATCTTTCCTCAATGGCATTTTAAGCGGCAAACTCTAATAAATACCTAGCCTTTTTATTACTTGTGCTTCCATTATTTGGTCACGTACCTAACAAATGTATTTAAACTCGGTTACACTGAAAACCTACAGACAGAACAATGTAATACCTGAAGAAACCAAACCGTAGTGAAACAATATTTGTAGTAGTACAAACATTTTTGTGGAAATAACATTGCCAGAAATTTTTCATCGTCACTTATTGTATTCACGACCATCCTATGACTACAAATGAATTCTTTTGAAATACATACGGAGATATCAAACGGAAATATGAAGAACACCGATATCTCAGGTTGGACGGGGTCATTCATGCATAACAATCTGCAACTACATAGACGAACTGCGTACCAGTGAAAGATAAACTATTTTTTTACCACTTGACTAAGGAATAATAATAATATTCTGCGTATTCTTTCAATTCCATTTTATATGTTCATCATTGTGATATCGTTTCACAGACTTGTCAAATGACTGGAAAATTATAATTTGTTTGCTGCTTAAATTGAGAATGTCCTCAACCGAGGACGAAACGTCTTTTTAATATAAATAGTACTTTTCGGTTTTGTTTGTGGAAGCTAATATCCTAAGAAACTCCAACATGAATACACATAACAGAATTCAAGAAAATTTAAGTTATATATATACATATATATATACATATATATATATATATATATATGTATATGTATATATATGTATATATATATATATATATATATATATATATATATATATATGTATAAGAATGTAATCAATTCTTATTTTTATAATTGAAGTAATAGATGATTTGATGTCATGATTCTGGAAGAGATTATTTTCTTTAGTTCAAAATATACCAGAATAACATACACAAAATAAAATAATAACATACGAAAAAATAAAAAGAAATAAAAAAATAGGTTACTAACCTGGAAGAAATCAAAAACAATGCTATTTCTTCGGGTTTCTGAATTCACATTTCTAACAGCTAACTAAATATACTATGTGACAGTTTTAGGTTAAAATCTTAGGCATAGTACATAGATCATAGAAACTAGAACATAGAACATAGAAGTTACAAAGTTGTTTTCTCTAAAATAACAGTTTTATTTTTACATCCCTCACACAAAGTAGACACCCCTCATTACATGTTTGCGTTTTCACATGGAAGGAACTTAGTTACATGAAAATTAGTATTGTCCTATCTTTTATTTCCAATATTTATCTCATATATAGTGTGAGAAATTTTTTTCACTATTGGAGAAGGTCCCATTCTTATTTCATCAAGTTTTTTTCTATTGAATGTTGATTTATTTTCAACTTAAACATAGTCTCCAATTTCAAAATCATAATGTCTCCTATTCTTGTCCATCAGTCTTTTATTGTATTCATGATAGCGTAAAGAATTTTTATATGCTATTTCGTTATCTTTTGGCGAATTTCTCTCTTCAATAAGTTCTTCTGAAGCAGTGGGATCAGTTCTGCCACAAAGTGAATACTCTGGGCTATGTTCAGTTGTAGAATGGTCTGTTCTATTGTATTCTTCAATACATTCATCGGCTATTTTCGTCCATGCCCTAGTTTTCTTTTCGTTTTGTTTGCTCCTTATTCTGTTCACTAATGTATGATTTAGTCGTTCGTTCAGAACATTAGAAAAAGGACCATCTACTGTTGAGAAAATCGTATATTATATATGATATTCGAACTTCTCATATATTGTCTGAATTTTTCCGAATTTATTCCTGGGTATTGATCTGTCAATAGTGTTTTCACTGCTCGTTTATCTTGAATTTTATTAATTAATTCGATGAAATCTTCTGCTGTTTGATGTTCTGAAGTTCTCGTAAATGCATATCGATTAAAATGATCCACTAGGAGATGTAGGTGTCTTGTTGAAGAGCGGTTTCCAGCAAAACGTCCAATTGTGTCTAATGACATTATTCCAAATGGTTCCTTTGCAGGGCCCACTTGAGAAAGAGGACCATAGTTTTTTCCTACTCTCGTTTTATTTTCACAACATATGTCACATAATCCGCAAACTTCTTTTGTCAGTCAATCCATATTATGGATGTAATAAAACTTCCGGATTTTATTATTTATCTTACTAGCACAAATATAGCCATAATGATTGTGTACATTTCTGATTAACTTTTTTCCGAAATCATTAGATGAAATTATTTCTTTGTTATTTTTGTGCAATTTGTAATTTTTCTCTTTCTTTATAACAGTTCTTCTCATATTATTTATCTTTAAGAGATTATTCTGCTGATCTTTTTTTATTTTATTTGATTCCACCAAATTAACTGTTCTTATATTATACATTCGTCCATATTCTCCGATTCTTTCAGAACTGGGATTCTAGAAAAGCAATCTGCTTCTACATTTCATTTTCCTGGTTCATATCTAATCTCAAAATCGAATTGTGATAGAAAATTCATCATGTCACCCAGCTCTTCATCTGGTCTTTTACGAAATTATTTCCCTTCTAATGGCTTATGGTCAGTAACAACGATAAATTTATGTCCTATTAGGCAATATTTCCAAAATTTAATTGCCTCTTTAATTGCCAGACATTCTAGGAATATGGCTTTTTTGTTTTTTTGATATTTATTTAGTTTTTTAGAAAAATACGCTACGGGTTTAATTTCACCATTAATATGTTTTCGTTTAAGAACGGCTCCTACTCCTTGAATACTGGTATCAGTATATATAGAAGTATAGGCACTTGGGTCGAAAATTGCAAGAATTGGCTCACAACAAAGGATGTCCTTGACCTGATTAAAAGCTTCCTAACAAGCTAATGACTAATTGAAAATTTCACATCTCTTCTGAGTAAATTATGCAACGGTTCTAATAATTTAGCTGAATCTTTTATATATTTGTAATAAAAATTAACTTTACCCAAAAATTGCCTTATTATGACTTCTTCCGAGTATCTGGTGGAGAAAAATTCCTAATGGAAATTAAATTGTCATTTATAGGTCGTACTGTATTGTTTCCTACAATATGTCCTGAATATTTGACTACTCCTCCTGCAAAATTACACTTGATAAATTTAAGTCTGAATCCTTCATTACATATTGCTTTCAAGAGACTCCAAACGTACTATATGTTGGTTAAATGTTGAAGAAAATATTAGAATATCATCTATATAATTTAGGCAGAATAAATTCAGGTTATATTTTTTGATATTATTATTCGATATTCGTCAAAATATGGCTGGGGATGTTTTAAGTCCAAAAGGTAAACATTTCCAATGCCAGTGACCATTCTGTGTCACATAAGAAGTCTTATATCTATCTTTGAAACGAATAGAAATCGACCAAAAGAATTTACAACTAATGTAGTAAAGAATTTTGCATTTCGGGTCTTGGCTAAGATTTCATCAATTAATGGGAAAGGCTGTGGTTCGGGAACAATTAATTTATTGAGTTCACGAAAATCGACACATAATCTGGTTTTAGGCCCTTCATCTCTTTCATATGCTAAAGTGATTGGTGATGCAAAAGGTGAGAAGGACTCTTCAGTCAGATTCGCTTTCAAAAATCTTCCTATTTGGAATTCTATCTCTTTTTGATCCTTCATTGAGCCTCTGTATGGTTTTTTTGCTATAAATTGTATTCTGAAAGTTTGATATGTGCCTCATTATTTTGCACCTGCCCAATATCAAACTTATGTTTTCCAAAAATATGGTCATATTTATTTATTAAAACTTCAATTTTATTTCTCTGATTCGTTTCCAAATGGTCTAATTTTGCTTCGAAAAGTTCTGTTGGTATCCCTTCATTGGAATTGATGGTGTAATCATTGTTATCTTTATTATTATTATTATGGACACAATCGACCTTTCTCTCTTCATTCATATCTAATCTTTGATAAATAGTCAAATCAAAATCTTGTTTTAATTGAAAATTGGAAACAGAATCTAGACCCAGTAGAATATCATACCCGAAATTTTTCTCATTAACTACAAAAAGAACAACTTCTTTTTTGATATTATTGATTCTCATTTTTGTAATTATTTTTCCTGAAAAATTTGCCCTGCCACGCACTGTTTTGAATGTTTTTCTATTATCTTGAATGCGTAGACATAACTTTTCTGCTACTTTGGAATTCAGAAGATTTAAATTTGAACCCGAATCATAAATTCCACATAATTCATTGAAAGACAATTTAACGGCCTCTGCTATAGCACAAGGACTATCTGTATAAAGAATGTTAAGGAAATCAAATAATTATATATTATGAATAAAATAACATAAAAAGAGGTTAATTCTTGATAGAAGGTATATAAAATTATTTAAATATTTTAAAAATTTTGAAAAAATTTTAAAAATTAGCCTTCTACATATTTAATTCCAAAAGATTATATTTAATGATTATAACTTCTGAAAATATAAATTAATTATATACCTTCTATCAAGAATGAACCTCTTTTTATGTTATTTTATTCATAATATATAATAATTTGGTTTCCTTAACATTCTTTATACAGATAGTCCTTGTGCTATAGCAGAGGCCGTCAAATTGTCTTTCAATCTTCTAGATCAAGGGTAGACCACAG
Source organism: Megalocaria dilatata (assembly GCA_034642435.1). Lineage (NCBI taxonomy): Eukaryota > Metazoa > Arthropoda > Insecta > Coleoptera > Coccinellidae > Megalocaria > Megalocaria dilatata. The sequence goes on along the minus strand of CM067859.1, from coordinate 64,537,568 downwards.
ATATATTTTTGTGTGTAGTGAACACCATATTTAAAGGTCTCATTTCGGTAGAACTTTTTCTAGAGGAATGAAGGGTGAGTGAATATTTGTTGTTAATTGATGTTAAATTTATTGAATATGAATATTTGAATAATGATGAAGCAAAGTTGATCTTAAAACTTGTTTTTCAGTAATGTTTTACATATCTTGAGTTTTTATATAAAGTACCTTGGTTAGATATCCAATAATATTGAATAGTCTAAGTAAGATAGTTTTATGATGAAATTCTTAAGATTATGTTGGATATTCTTGAAAGATATTGGTTTTCATAGGATTGATCAGCAGAAACAAAATTTTGTCCATTCAAAATATTTAATTTATAGGATTTTGGTTAATAATTTTCATTAATTGGATTTTGTTATACCATTCGGATGTCTTATAATGAATGTTTATTTTATACATTCAGTCAAGAAAGTACCAGGAATTATCGATTTAAATCTGGCGGGTCGATGAGGTAGGTAAAATTTTTTTTCCTAGGTTGGTACCACTGTCCTTAATTACTATGCCAAGTTTGAGCGGGATCTGTCAACTAGTGTGTTTGCAACAGCTGATTAAGTCAGTCGATGTCAGAGTGCGTGCCGATTTTTACTATGGGTGATTACGTTGAGCAAAGAATTTGTTTGAAGTTTTGTGTTGCAAATGAATTTTCGTGTGCCGATGCATTGAAAATGTTGCAAAAGGCCTTTGGTGATAATGCTCTATCGAAAACTCGTGCATATCAGTGGTACAGAGCCTTCAAGGACGGTCGTGAAGTGGTCGCCCATAGACGACTTCGATCAAAGATAACGTCGATAAAATTAAGGAAAGGGTGCTGGAAAACCGTCGTACCAGCTTGAGAGAGATAGCACATGATCTTAAGATATCCCACGAGTCCGCACGTAAGATTTTGATTGATATTTTGGGCATGAGAAAGGTGGCCGCACGACTCGTACCGAAAGACCTGAATTTTCTTCAAAAACGTCATCGCGAACAGGTTGCTTCAGACATGCTGGATCGCTGTAATTCCGATACTACATTCATGGAACGCAGTATAACTGGTGATGAGACCTGGGTCTACGAGTACGATATGCAAACAAGCCAGCAATCATCGGAATGGGTGGCAAAAAATGAGCCGAAACCGAAAAAACCACGCCAAAGCCGCTCGAAAATGAAAGTGATGCTCATTGTTTTCTTCGATATCCGTGGCGTGGTGCACTACGAATTCGTTCCAGAGGGTCAGACGGTAAACAAGGAGTATTACCTAGGCGTTATGCAACGTTTACGTGAGCGTATCCGTAAAAAGCGGCCAAATTTGTGGGCGAACAACTCATAGATTTTGCATGACGATAACGCGCCTTCTCACCGAGCTACGATTGTAACTGACTTTCTCGCCAAAAACTCAACAAACGTGCTGCAGCAACCACCGTGTTCGCCAGATTTGGCTCCCTGCGACTTTTTCCTCTTACCAAAACTAAAATTGCCCCTTCGTGGCACCCGCTTTGAGTCGATTGAAGCCATAAAACAAAATTCGGCGCGAGAGCTAAAGTCCATCCCGGAAAGCGCCTATAAAAAATGTTTCGATAATTGGAAGTGCCGTTGGCATAGATATATTGGAGCAAATGGAGCCTATTTTGAAGGCGACCCAATAAATTTTGACGATTAAATGTAAAAATGTTGATTTAATTGAAAATTCCTGTTACTTTCTTGACAGAGTAGTATGTCATGACATAAGTAGTACTTATACGACATTTTTTTAATTTATTTTCAGAAGTTATAATCATTAAATATAATCTTTTGGAATTAAATATGAAGAAGGCTAATTTTTAAAATTTTTTAAAAAATTTTTAAAATATTTAAATAATAAATTAATTCGGCTGATCTGCAGCAAAAATCATTAATAAGTAGTATGAGCTATGGTAACAGAAAGTTCTAGAAATCGAGACAGTATAACATACATCTGTATAACAATACTATACTCAATCAAATTCGACAAGGCTTTGTAGATCAGAGAGATAAATTGCAGACTTGCATACATTTCAAACTGATACATTGCAATGTATGCTAGTGACTCCAAATCTGTCAAGTATCTGTATTCGCTATACACAGAGGCTCCAAGAGATTAATAATAAACATAGCGCTATCTAGAGTATGCAAAATACATACACAGAGACCCTCAGTTATTAATAATACACTGACGCCATTAAGAGTATGCAAAATACATACAAGACATACATTCTGTCAAGAAAGTACCGGGAATTATCGATTTAAATCTGGCGGGGCAATGAGGCAGGTAAAATTTTTTTCCTAGGTTGGTACTACTGTCCTTAATTACTATGCCAAGCTTGAGCGGGATCTGTCAACTAGTGTGTTTGCAACAGCTGATTAAGTCAGTCGATGTCAGAGTGCGTGCCGATTTTTACTATGGGTGATTACGTTGAGCAAAGAATTTGTTTAAAGTTTTGTGTTGCAAATGAATTTTCGTGTGCCGATGCATTGAAAATGTTGCAAAAGGCCTTTGGTGATAATGCTCTATCGAAAACTCGTGCATATCAGTGGTACAGAGCCTTCAAGGACGGTCGTGAAGTGATCGAAGACTTGACTCGTTCCGGACGCCCATCGACAGCTTCGATCGAAGATAACGTCGATAAAATTAAGGAAAGGGTGCTGGAAAACCGTCGTACCAGCTTGAGAGAGATAGCACATGATCTTAAGATATCCCACGAGTCCGCACGTACGATTTTGATTGATATTTTGGGCATGAGAAAGGTGGCCGCACGACTCGTACCGAAAGACCTGAATTTTCTTCAAAAACGTCATCGCGAACAGGTTGCTTCAGACATGCTGTAATTCCGATTCTACATTCATGGAACGCATTATAACTGGTGATGAGACCTCGTACCTACGAGTACGATATGCAAACAAGCCAGCAATCATCGGAATGGGTGGCAAAAAATGAGCCGAAACCGAAAAAACCCCGCCAAAGCCGCTCGAAAATGAAGGTGATGCTCATTGTTTTCTTCGATATCCGTGGCGTGGTGCACTACGAATTCGTTCCAGAGGGTCAGACGGTAAACAAGGAGTATTACCTAGGCTTTATGAAACGTTTGCGTGAGCGTATCCGTAAGAAGCGGCCAAATTTGTGGGCGAACAACTCATGGATTTTGCATGACGATAACGCGCCTTCTCACCGAGCTACGATTGTGACTGACTTTCTCGCCGAAAACTCAACAAACGTGCTTCAGCAACCACCATATTCGCCGGATTTGGCTCGCTGCGACTTTTCCCTCTTTCCAAAACTAAAATTGCCCCTTCGTGGCACCCGTTTTGAGTCGATTGAAGCCATAAAACAAAATTCGGCGCGAGAGCTAAAGTCCATCCCAGAAAGCGCCTATAAAAAATGTTTCGATAATTGGAAGTGCCGTTGGCATAGATGTATTGGAGCAAATGGAGCCTATTTTGAAGGCGACCCAATAAATTTTGACGATTAAATGTAAAAATGTTGTTTTAATTGAAAGTTCCCGGTACTTTCTTGACAGAGTAGTACATTTGCGAGATAATTCAAGTAAAGAAATGTATTTTCGATATTATCTCGTTACCAACGCAGAATCAACCTTCCTCATGCTCAAATCAGACCATAATTTGCCGTTATGCTCAAATATTATCATATTCTGCATTGATAACGTGAAAATATCAAGAATACATTTCTTTACTTGAATTAACTCGCAGAGATGTATGTATTTTGCACACTCTTCATTGCGTTGGTGTGTTATTTATATCTTAGAGTAACTGTGTCCAGCGGATATAGATACTTGACAGATTTGGTATCACCAGCATACATTGCACTGATGAAAACCAATCAGTTCGAAACGTGCGCATGTCTGCAATTTGCCTCTGTGATCTACAAAACCTTGTCGAGTGTATTTGAGTATAGAATTGTTATACAGATGTATGTTACACTGTGTCGATTTCTAGAACTTTCTATTACCATAGCTCATACTCCTTACTAATGACCTTTACATAATGTTAAAGCTCTCTTGTATTGTCCGCGCTGAGCGTTTTAATGTATAATTCTGGTCTCAGTATTAATTTCGACTTAGAGTTGGTGACGCTTAATTCTGAACACGAGAATCACTGATAACAAGAGAATTTGAATGCTGAAATAACTTGAGCGCATGATTACCAAGTGACTATATCTCTGAGGAAAGGACTTTACGATGTATAGAATGACAGCAATTAGAATAGAAAAAAAAGTTGTTCAAAAACTGACTCCTGCTAGACTCTACTCTATACCAATCGTCTTGCCGAATGAGCGTCCCTGACGCGCACACAGAAATAACGTTTGGCCAAAAATTTGTTAACTATTCGAGTGAGTCACTACGAATGCCAAAAATTTCTGGTCAACCTGTCAGCAACAATCGACGCTAAACTTATGGGATGATAGTTGTCTGGATCTAGCTTGTCCCTCTTCTTAAATATTGTATTCACGCTCGGAACTAGCTAGGCTTCTAGCAGAACACCTTGATCCATAGAAGCGCTCATGATGGGGCTCAAAGTGTAGTCAATGGTTGCTGAACAAAGCTTCAAGAACCTAGCAGAAACTCCATCTAATCCAGGCGAAGTGGTATAGCATCGGGGTCCCCTATGACATTCTCAACTACAGTTGGGTAAAATTATATATGTTGTAGAGACTCAATCACTACATCGGTAAAAAATGTGGGCAGCGCACCTCCAGCAGGCCCCGCTATAAAAGAGGGCAGTAAAATGGTCAACAAACAACTCACCCTGGAGTAGTTTGCACCGTTCTGCCCACGCATCAAAGGAATGCCAACGCTGCAATATGTGCCTTATATATCCGTAAAAATTCTTTCTATTACCACTTCCTTCAGATCATTCTTCAATTGATTTGAGAATTCTCCATTTCGTTGAAAATCATCCTGTCTATGATTACGATGATATCTCCTCACAACTTGTTCCTATGTCTCAGTAGCAGCAAAAGGCTGTCTTCAATCCATTGTTTATTCAATTTCTTATTTTTGATCCTCGTGGTAGTATGCCTTGTGATTTAATTTGAAGTTTCCTGATAAAATTTGATGCACATTCCACCCCTATACTTGAAAGCACGGTCCAAATCTTCCCAGTGATATCCTTGGATACAGCTTGGTAGTCAATCATAGAGTGTTACTGTCACTTATTCAATCTTGTAGTGTTGCATGCTTTTATGTCCTTGTTATTTTTTTATTATAGTATATATTGTGTTTCTAATAAAGTGTATTGTTGGGTGATTGAGAGCTGTAAGTAGTTTACTTCTTTCACATCACACCACCCACAATTTGGTGATACGAAGAGCCGACGAGACCCCTTCGGGGTAATCGGCAATTTGTTGCTCCCGACGTGATACAATGAGCCGATGAGATACCTTCGAAGTAATCCAGAGACCTGACGTGTTCTGCGAAGAAGAAGCCGTCGAGATGAAAAAAGAATCCCAGTATATAAAGTAGCCGTACGCATGCCGGAATTTGTAGCCGCCGACCCGGAACTATGGTTTACCATGGTCGAAGGAAGTTTCGAAAGTGCTGGCATAACGCAGGATAAGACGCAGTTTGGTTACATCGTGGGAGCTTCACCACCCAGGTACGCAGCCGAGGTGAGGGGCGTCATTTTGAAGCCCCCGGCAGTCGAGGCCTACGTTAAATTAAGTAGAGAGCTGATATAAAGATTGGGTACTTCGCAGGAGGAAAGGACTCGCCGCCTATTTTATTACGAAGAAATAGGAGACCGTAAGCCTTCACAATTTGCGAGATATCTACAGGGGCTGGCAGATCCCATAATCCCGGAAGCCGTTATTAAAACGTTATGGATGAGACGGCTTCCCCAACGTATCCAGACATCTCTGGCCATTGTAAAAGACCGGACCCTCAAGGATCTAGCCAGAAAAGCAGATCATATCGCTGAGGTTTCCAGAACATCGGTTCCATAGGTAGCAGAGACGACCTCAACCGCGACGGAAGCTTTGAAGCAAGAAATAGCCGCACTGCGTGCTGAGGTGGCGGCGCTTAACAAGAGACATGGATGGAACCTACAAGAACGATCACAATCTCGGAGAATGGTCTACAGCAGAGAGAAGAGAAAGGACCTCTGGTGGTACCATTGGAATTTTGGAGACAATTTGACGGGGTGCAGAGAGCCGGGCACCTACTACAGGCAGTGGAACGAGAAGGGCGGTCACTAATGGCAACCAGTGACCCCAGCCTACCACGACGCCTATTCATAACCGACCGTGAATCAAAGACCCAGTTCCTGGTAGACACTGGTGCGGACCTATGCGTGTTCGCCCGCAGTTCAACTCAGGGTAGACGAGAAAAGTCAGACTACGTCCTACCAGCGGCCAATGGAACCGACATCGCGACGTATGGCACTATCACCTTGACGCTCAATCTGGGTCTAAGGCGCGCCTTTGCTTGGAGATTCATCATCGCGAATGTTTCTAAGCCAATCATTGGATTAGAGTTTCTAAGCCATTACAACCTCATTGTGGATGTCGGAAACCGACGACTCCTGGACGGAATCACCCAACTCACCACGCAAGGAGAAGTGACAGAGTGTGCAATCCCCGTGATCAAGACCATCACTGGCTCGCCGAAATACCACGATCTAATGGCAAAGTTCTCCAGCATCACCAGACAGAAAGTACTCCGCTACATATCAAGCACGGAACGAAGCACCATATTCAGACGACAGCTGGTCCATCGATCGCAGCCAAACCAAGACGAGGGGCACCGAACAGACTCAAGGCTGCCGAAAGGAATTCAAGGCAATGGTCAAACTGGAGATTACGAGACAATCAAAAAATTCCTGGTCCTCTCCACATGGTCCCAAAGAAGTCCACCGATGCCAAGAGACCGTGCGGAGATTACCGTGCACTAAATGCCCGCACCATACCAGACTGCTACCCGGTACGACAACTTCAGGATTTTGCTCATTTTCTTCAGGGAAAAAAAACTTTTCCACACAGTATCTCTTACGAGCTTATAATCAGATCCCAGTGGCAGAAGAAGACGTACCCAAGACGTATCACAAGATAGCCATCACAACACCAACACGACAGTTACAGCCAAGGAGCTTCGCCGATTCCTGGGGATGGTAAACTTCTATAGTCATTTTAAACCCCGAATATCAAATACGCAGGCTGCCCTCAACGAACTTCTGATTCCTAATCTTAAAGGGAAGGCCCACATCAATTGGACACAGAAGCATCAAAAGCGTTCGAAGCGACCAAGAAGAAATTGGTAATAGCTACGCTATTAGCTCATCCCAAAGACGACGCTCCTCTAGTCATTGTAAGCGACGCATCTGACACAGCAGCTGGAGCTACGCTGCAAAAACTGAACGACAGAGAGTGGCAACCACTAGCGTTTTTCTCGAAGAAATTTTTACCTGCAGAAACTCACTGCGGAGCATATGACCGAGAACTCTTCGCCATCTACCTTGCCATCAAGCTCTTCAGACGTATGGTAGAAGCTAGAAATTTTACAATCTATACCGATCACAAACCTCTCTCGTTCGCCTTCCAACAAAAGCCAGAGTAATGCTCACCCCGGCAGTTCCGTCACCTAGATTTCATTTCGCAGTTCTCAACGGATATCCGGTACGCAGCTAGAGTCGTAGCCGATGCCCTGTCACGAGTGGATGAACTTACCTCCACATTAAACTACCAAGCGTCAGCTACCTCAAAGAAAGATGATGCCGAGATGAAGAAGTTACTACAAGGTGAAACAGGATTAAAACTCAGACCAATGAAGCCACTAGGTTCCTCTACCACAGTCTACTGTGACACTTCAACTCCCCCTGCCAAGACCGTTCATCACTAAACCCTTCCGAAAAGCAGCCATCGTCTTTCTCACCCAGGCCCCAATGCGACTGTCAAACTAACCAAACAAAGATTCGTATGGCCTTCTATCGAAGCCGATTGTAGAAAATGGACACCGAGCTGCATAGAATGAGCCAGAGTGACTCGACATGTAGTCACACCCTTAGGCTCGTTCGTCCAACCATCGAGAAAGTTTGAACATATACACCTCGATATAATAATAATGCCACATTTGGAAGGTTTTCGAATTGTGTCACATATGTCGACCGATACACACGATGGCCAGAGGCAATCCCGTTGCAAGATCAAGAAGCAGAAACAGTAGCCCGAGAATTGTATAGACATTGGATATTTGGTTATGCTCGCAGAGGCCACTCGAACGCTTTGACGAGCTCAGATCGGATACACTTAGGACACACCTCATACACATGTCATTATAGTAGATTAAATCCCTCTGGGATTTTAAGCTATATCTGTTCTTATAAGTTTACCTGAATCTCCTTTAAGAATTCAACTGATCGTATCATTTACATTTTGCTTTTTAGTAATTATAATATCACGAATATTTGAAAGATATACATTAGAAACCAAGTATCAGGCAATAATGAATCAACTCAATGAATTCATGAAGAACAAGAAACTTCCTCTAGCCATGAGAGACAGACTGGTCCAATACTATGAGCATAGATACCAGAAAAAATATTTCAAGGAAGAAGTTATAACAGCCATTCTATCAGGTGAGATATTCAAATTTATATAAATTCATGCTAAAAAAATTTGAATCAATATCGATGCAGTTTATATTCAGTGGAGAATTTTTTTAATATCTACTATATCTATTTAATATCAATCGTCTCTGGTTTTATTTTCTTCCATTAATTCAACAGTATTTCAGCTTGGAATATTAGATTCAATTTATAGTTTCCAATGACTAATAAAGTACAACTAAGGAGGAGTTTGCCCCAAATTCTCACCAGAATTAGTTCATTTTGCTTGATCGTTCCAGAACGCCTTTGATTTCAGTATATTTCTGTATTCATTAATTGTGTCGAAAAGATTTTCAATTATTACATTGAACTGGAAGATGATTAATGCGGGATTTAATTTTATTCGGTTCTTATTACCATTTGTAGGCACCAAAATTTTCTAAATAAACGACTTTGAAACTCAAAATCATCATAGGGGTTTCATGATGATTAAAGTAAAATAAGTTAATTTATTTAATTTCACAATAATTGTTTCGTCATAACAACATGACTTCGTCAGGTGAGTATGGTACTAACTACATATTTGAGATTGAGTTCTTTAAATATTCAAAATATACAGAAAAGAAAGTAATGGGAATTTACTGTAATTTGTTTTCTTATTATTACATAAAGTTTCAGAAAAGGTTAAGTAAGGGGGATTTATTGAGGTCCGTCTAGTCGTTTAGGAGAATCTGTTTTTTATTGTATCTGTTAATTTCGAGGGCTTCTAGGTACTTCAACCTGAGGTTCTTTTTTGTAGGTGTAAGATTTTGTAGTTATTGTGAAATGATGGTCAGCATATGTTGAATTTCCGTTTTTTCCGAGATATGCTTCCTGGTGTTCATATATCCTAGTGCCGAAAGATCTACCTGTCTGACCCACATATACAGATGGGCAAGTACCGCAGTTTAACCTATACACTCCAGACTTTTTGTTTTTATGGATCAAATCTTTATTATTTTTTATTAAATTTCCTAACGCATTTCTTGTTTTGAATAGAATGTTGCAGTTACTCTTTTTCTTTGAATATCTTGCTTTTTTTTTCGGACTTTTTGTTTATGTACGTTGAAGAAATAGATTTTATATCAAGAGCTATTGTTGGATATACAAGCGATATTGACTATTTAAATTGCATTCGTTTCAATAATTTATTTATAATGAACGGATTGAAAGCATTATTAAATGCAATATGTTTTATTATATTCAGTTCTCTATCAAAATTCTCTTGTGTCATAGGTAGTTGATTAATCTGCATATCATGTTATTATAAGCTGCTAGTTTTCGAGAATGTGGATGATTAGAATTTGAGTGGATCGTATTATCATTCTCGAAAACTAGCAGCTTATAATAGCAAGAAATTTAGATTAATCAACATACCTATGACTCAAGAGAATTTTGAAAGAGAACTGTATGAATATTATTTAATCTGGATTTTCCACGAAGTGAGGTCTGATTCAATTCAATAGTTATGGGTTATTCCCCAAATTTCATTGTATTTGGGAAAGAAGTGTCGTTCAAGGGTGAAAACCCCTGCCCTGATCTGATTTCATTAGCTTTTGCTAAGATCTATGCGAATATTGAAGGATGATTAGCCAGAGCTTATGAAACCAATAGACGGACCTACAATCTCCGACGTCGCGATGTTCAGTATACAGTTAATCTACTGGTTTGGAAAAAGAATCAGGTAATTTCGAACGCAGCTAAATATTTTACAGCTGAATTGGCTCATAAATACATTGGTCCTTACATAATTTCAGAGCGAGTTTCTGCCTGGACCCATGAATTACAAACTCAGGCTGGTAAATATTAGGGTGTTTGGCATGTTAAAGATCTGAAGGCTTATCCACCCGAGTTACAATCAGAGGAACAATAGTTGGATTAGGTTGTTGTCGGTTAAGCGGTGCAGAGGATGGCTGTCCCTTGCCTAGAGCATAAATTGACTACGGTGGTCACTACTCCCATCCAGTGGCTGAAATACTTGCTCATCTTGAGTATTTTCAGGTCCACGACAGCAACATCGCTACATAGTAGCATCTGTACTTGCTGGTGAGGTTGATTATATTTTTCGTCCTAGTTACATTAGTTTCCCGATTTGGTCCCCTTGGCCTTGGAAGAAGTTTTTTTTTTGAGAACTACTTATTTATGACATTCTGTATGTTTTCTGATTTTTGACATTTGACAGTGACTTTGTTACTGATTTCGGAAATGGCGTTTACCATTTATTGTGATTTTGGTAGCTCCCTCCTGTATTATTATTATTATTATCCTGATACTCCTAGATCTTCTGTGAAGATCCCTCAGAAGCTTTTTCAGATTGTGCGAGTTAGGAGTTCAGTTGTGTTTTGCGTAGGCTTTGTTACTGCGATATTGCGCCACTTTAGTTCACAGCACTGTTAATTTTCGACCCAACAGTGAAATGGTGGCAGATACCCGTCCAACTAGAAAATTTCTTTTCTACCTGAACAGGATTCGAACCTGGACCTCCTGGTCACGAGTCCGATGCTCTCCCGCTGAGCTATCCACACTCATGTATGGAGGATTAAACTGTCAGATTTTGAATAGTGTATTGAGCTCCTCATTGTTGTAGTGACTTTCCTGTTTTGACGTATGGTGTTTCCTGATTTCAACTTATTGTGTTTTTTTCTTGATTATGACGTATGTTATTTTGTGGTTAATTCCCGAAAACTCCAGAAGAGTTAGTGACCCGGTTGGTCGTGTATTGAGCCGTTGCTCTTTACCCACGAGTACCACTGGATTTTTCTATTCTTGATATTGACTTCTTATTTTACCGATTTGAACACTCGATTGTGACATCACTCTAAAAAGTTATAGTGGGAGTCGTTGAGGGTGTGACTTTGGTATAAAGAAATCATCCATATCCAGCACCTCACCTGCAATTTTCGAATCGGATTTCGGATGAGTTTCTCCTTTTGTTATGAAAAATAAAGAATTTGCACCATAAATCGGCCTTTTTAATTAATATCTTTATTTGAATCGGTTTTGTTTTCCTTTTCAATTTAGCTTTCCGTTCCACCCGCTGAATGTGTTGGTATTCAGCTGCCTTCAGCGACTGGATATCAGTCACTTTTGTGCTGTCTGAATAAGTGTTGGTAGGGATTCAGCCGCCTTCAGTGACCGGATGTCTTTCGGTTTTATTATATTTCCGGCCTTCAGAGGGTAGGTATCTTCTACCCTTGTTTTCTTTTGAAGTGGAGACACCTAAGTGTGGCGAGATGGCAATACCTTGTGACTCAAGAATTTTGACCCTTCGGGTAATTTTTTTTTCAAGTAGGGCTGGATATGTAACGTTATCATTTAGAGTAATTAGATTTTTATCTTTAGGAATTCGATTTGAAATTCATTTGTTATTTTTTACATCGGAAAATTGTGAGGTTAATGGTAATTGTCATTTCGTTCACCTTGAGTAGTTCACATTGATGCGTGGGAAAGAAGTGGCCTCTAGGATTTATGAAGAAATATTAATATGGATTTATACTTCAAATTAACAAAACATCTTTGTTGATATAAGTAAGGTAGACCATCGTTATCGTTTTTAATTCGATTTCTCGACACTCTCCTTCTTCGTTGTAGAAAAATTATCTCGACAATTGGCATCTCTGTCAACTTATTCGATGCATATGATATTCTGGAGGGAAAGATGATACTGTCATTATTGGGAGAAAGTTTCTGGAAAAATTAAATAAAGTTGAGGAATATTGTGATCTAGAATCATCCTTGTTATAAGTGATTATATCTTCAATTTGAATGTTACCTTTGGATATATTTTGATTTTGAATATTGATGGGTACAGCGTTTTAAACGCGATTAAAAACTTTTTCACGAAGCCGATCTTCAATCTTCCCTCTGAGCATCTGAGAGGTATGAATATCCTATGTTATTTTGTTCCATAATCCATTATCTTTCATTAGGTTTAGAATCGTGATGACTCTCGAACTTTGTATGGAACTTCACACGAAGAGTTGAAACTGAAGGTTGTATCTCATATATATGTCCTCGAACAACAACCAAAACGTAGGAAATCACTTTTATTGTTAGAACAGTACTCTTTAGATAGGGTACAAGTGCTGGGATAAGCCCGTGTCCAAGTGCTGGGCAAAACTAGAATTCACATCCGGGTGCTGGGATAAGCAAGTATCTAAGTCTTGGGATAAGCTAGTATTCAGTTGCTGCGCAGGTATTCAGATCCTGAGTCAAAATCTACCTACTGGACAGTTATTGGGATCTACGTTCTGGAGTATTCCTGTTGAGTTTTCGGTTATGTGGTATCGTGTGTTAGCTTGAGAACCGTTAGTAAATTATATCATGTAATTAGTGCATTGCCGCTGGCTTTGTAATCTTTATTCCATAATTATCTCTAATAAAAGTTCTTATATTTCACCACTGTAATATACAGTATGAGCAATTACCTGAGGTTCACCCCACGCAAATTGCAGTAATAGTATTTTTCCTTCAGGATTAGTTTAGTGACACATTCAACTTCTTATTTTAATTGCTTTATTTCATTTTTATTTACTGATTTATTAAATTTATTCATCAAAACTTGGATATAGTTATAGGTTTCATAAGTTGAGAACCTAAGCCAAGTGTAGACTGATAAGCGATCAAAGTTTGGTGATTCATTTATTGTTGTGTATTTGATTTGATGAAAGATATTGAGTGGCCCTTCTGGCTCTCGATATAAGTTTGATATATTTGTTAAAGTATTTATCCATTATTTTTTTTGAATATATCATTACTAGTTACTTATTGGTAGCTTAGGGTATATTCTAATTTCTTTTGTGTCGTATCGATCATTGCATTGTTGGTAATAAACAACTAAAATTGGATTTTTGGGTGATATTTTTTTCCTGCTAGTCTGGTAGAGGAGTATGCAGCTAAATTCCTTCAGATAGACAGGCATATCTCTACCCGGCGCCCAATTTCCCTGTCCGATAAAGTCGCGCCCATCTTCGCTGGGTTATAGCCGCGAGCCTACTTACCTTGTGACCGGCTTCATCAAAGTCCACGTCACAAGCCTTTTTTGTTCCACAGTATCCTCGCTGGATTGCACCTCGACTAGCCCAGCAGCGTAATGTTTCCAAAATTCCAACGCCCTATTCCGTGACCCTTTCGACGCTCATTGGGACAGGAGTGTATGGCGTGCCATTTCCTAAAATGCTGCTCTGCTCTGCTGCAACTGCTCGGCGTAACATAAACAGCACGCAACTGATCTCAGATAATACCTAAAGCCGTCCTCGTCGAGTACAAGTAGAGCATAGTAAAAGCGCTCGACGACTCACGTTCCAACGTGGAACAAGGTCACTGGCGTAATAATCAGACATGCGCACCACGCCTATATGTTGAGTTCAGCTGTACATACTCAGAACGAAATGCCGCCTCCGAATTGAGAGGTGGAAATTCCCTCATAACACCCACATTCCTAAAGAGCTACAGAATAAAACCACTATAAGATATTTAGAGAAGTATCAACCTGGGTTGAGATATAGTGATGATTTTATTGACTATGAGGATCACAATAGTATATTGATCAACATATTGTATGTTGTTGATATTATTTATGTGAAGAGTCAACGAATTTATGAGTTCTTAATGAAAATATCAAAGTTTAATGAAATAATTGTAAATTTGGAGAATGATCTCACACCGAAATTTGAAAAGGAAAAACCTGAATGTTCAGTCCATTCGAGTAATTCAAGAGTTTCTAGTGTAAATAATTGTAAGCAATTAAATCATTGGTTATATGATAATGCTACATTAAGTACATGGATAGAAGTTTTCATATCAAACATAGATATAAAACTGAAATGATCATCTGAATGTTTGAAAATGAATGAATTGATGTAGAAAATTTGATTTTGTTATTCTTTTTTCAATAATCTTTCGATTTAACGCGGATGTAGTACATGACATTAGACGAGGAGAAAACAACAAATACAATATGCATTAACATTTTTATCCTGAAAACATGAATTTCTTATTCTACCTCAAATATTCATAAGTTTCACAATTACATGTACACTTTCCAAAGATTCACATTTTTAACATGTCTTTTGCATCATCGGAGTCTTCATTGAGCCCCCATTCGATACATTCAAGTGGGCAACATTATTGTCGCCCATAATGAAACTGTTTCTCTCAGCATCCCTTTTCAAATCCATCTGGCTGATTTTCCCAAAACAAATGATTGTTAGTCCATAGCGTAGATATTGAATATGATTTATATCAAACTTTAATTCCTTAAAAATACCAGATGACTTCTTCAGTTCATTAGAGTATTTTATAATCATGAATTTGAATGTGAGTCAATACTTGATTGAATTAGAATTCAAATGAATTTAAATTCAGAATTAGAATTATATATTCTAACCCCTACAATATATATTGAAACTATATACAAAAACCATCAAATTTATATCCTTATATTTAATCAATATAAAATATTTTTGAATGTCTCGGAAACATACTTTTTGCATCCCGACGTGAGATGTATTAATACAAATGTATCAACGAAAACTATATAAGTATGGATATTAACATACAACTACAAGAAAATTCACTACTCCAAAATTATCTAAAATTCTCAAAATAAAGGATCGAATGAAAATAACTGAACAAAAATTTCAACATTTAGCTATTTAGGTCTCTCTGACCTATTCAGAAATGTATTGAATTCAGATTCAAATATATAACAAGATCAAAATTCAACTCACCAAATAAGATCAAACCTGGAACGAATAAACTTAAGGTAAGCTCTAAAGTATTCAAAATACAACAGAAATGATCAACGTGTTGTTAGTTATAACCTATAACTATTTGTACCCGGAATAGAGAAAAGCATAACAAAACTTATTCACCCCAAATAATGTCCCGTCATGGGTCAGTATGTATAAAAAGACTGTGGTTACAACGAACGATTTTAATATTATAAATAATTGCTGGATTAATTCTCCGAAACCTCTAGATTTGATATAAAAAATTTCAAAAGCTTCTTAGAATTAAATTAGATAGAATGCATAAGAATCACTAGTTGCGTTTAATATATCTATTAAGCGAAACTAGAGAATAATTAACACATGTGAATGGCAGCTTACCGATAAGGAATCGAAAGTAAACATAAAGTACTGATCATAACTATCCAAATCCATCACCGAAGACAAACTTGCCTCGATTTGATATTCTGGAATAACAAATTCTATCAACAAAAAATGTCCCCCCTAGAATTCAAGGTCTTATATTATAATATGTTATATTATATTTATATCATATCATATCAAATATCATTACATATCAAATAGAGGATATTATTATCATATCATATATCGTATCGTATCGCATCGCATCGTATCGTATCGCATCGCATCGTATCGTATCGCATCGCATCGTATCGTATCGTATCGTATCGAATCGTATCGTATCGAATCGAATCGTATCGTATCGTTTCGTTTCGTATCGAATCGTATCGTACCGTATCGAATCGTATCGTATCGTATCGTATCGTATTGTATAGTATCGTGTCATATGATATCGTATCTTACTATATTATATTATATATCTACAACTTCATTCGCCAAATATTCTGTTCGAAAGCAAAATTCTTGAAAAACGTGGTTAAGCACCATGCAAAAACTTAGGCTATTTCACAGAAAAATGTCGAAAAGAAGTTACGATCATAGAATCCATGTTTGAAAACTGCCACGCTCATGTGTGAAAATCAAATTGAAAGTATTCAAACAAATATATAGATTGCTTGTTTACTCAGAAGTATTAGTTTGAAATAGTACAGATAATAGGTGGATGAATTCGGCGAAGCCTCTACAGATTTTATACTAAAAATCTGAAAAACTTTTCGGAATTGAATAAAATAAAATGCCTCAGAAACACTGTTTCACTTGAGAGACATAAATAGTATTAAGGTGGATGATCATTATACATAAATATTCTTCAACTTCAATAAGTGCCTCATTTTCCAATATAATATTTTCCTTTATGCTACAGAAAATCTGAGGAAGGAAGTGAATATCAATGTGTGCAAACAGCTAGTAAATATCGTGAATATATTCTCTGAACTTCCACCCAATATCTTGTCGGATGTACTGGGACATTTAAAGGCCGAAGTTTATCTCCCAAACGATATTATAATAAAAGCAGGCACAGTTGGAGACTGTATGTACTTTTTGGCTAGTGGCACAGTTTCAGTATACACACCATCAGGCAGAGAGGTAAGTTTGATACCATATCGATTCAATTAGATAATCGTGAGTTTTATTCTTAATTATTTTTTTATCTTCACGTGATTTCCCCAATCGTAATCATAGTATGAGAAGTAATTCAGTTCCCTATACCGTCCAACTGTAAACATTATTTATTTTTCTTGTATCACAGACAATTAATTTATCATCACACTCATTCACAAATTAGGACGATGCGATTCAAAACTTCAAATAAAATAACATCTATATTATATATTCATGATATAAAATATTTTGTAATGACTATATCATCTTCTTCACTTTCTGCTCCAATTCCACAACATCCAGAAAAGTAGATAGAACAGACAACAGAATAGTGACCACCAAAGTTCTCTTCTGTCATAAAAAAATTCTGACTTTAACACGGTGTCTTCGAAAGTGAGGCAATTTTTCACATTTTCAACTTGTACTGCTATAGACTACTCTGTCAAGAAAGTACCGGGAATTTTCAATTAAAACAACATTTTTACATTTAATCGTCAAAATTTATTGGGTCGCCTTCAAAATAGGCTCCATTTGCTCCAATACATCTATGCCAACGGCACTTCCAATTATCGAAACATTTTTTATAGGCGCTTTCCGGGATGGACTTTAGCTCTCGCGCCGAATTTTGTTTTATGGCTTCAATCGACTCAAAACGGGTGCCACGAAGGGGCAATTTTAGTTTTGGGAAGAGGAAAAAATCGCAGGGAGCCAAAACCGGCGAATACGGTGGTTGCTGAAGCACGTTTGTTGAGTTTTTGGCGAGAAAGTCAGTCACAATCGTAGCTCGGTGAGAAGGCGCGTTATCGTCCCATAGTAAAAATCGGCACGCACTCTGACATCGACTGACTTAATCAGCTCTTGCAAACACACTAGTTGACAGATCCCGCTCAAGCTTGGCATAGTAATTAAGGACAGTGGTACCAGCCTAGGAAAAAAAAATTTTTACCTGTCTCATTGCCCCGCCAGATTTAAATCGATAATTCCCGGTACTTTCTTGACAGAATGTATTAAAACCCATTATTGATATAATTGTTTTCGGTGGCCCTACAGAAATGTTTCACAATTTTTCCGCTCCTCACCAAATATTCTGGTGATGTTCTTGAACACGTATTAATTTTATGAAGTTTCTCATTAAATTTCAAGATCGAACCTTTTTTACCGCATGGTAATATAATTTTAGCAAGACAACCTTAAGTTTTCAATTTTGCTTTGTGCATGCTAATAACAGAAATTATTACAATAACTTTTAGGTATGTCATCTGCAAGATGGAGCATATTTTGGAGAAATAGCACTTATTTTGAAAAATACCAAGAGGACCACTGATATAATTGCAATTGAAGTGTGCGAAGTTTATAGATTAGACAAAAAAGCCTTCAGATCGTGCTTCAAGTACGACAGATATGGAGTATTTGAAAAAATGCAACAAATCGCAGAACAGCGACTCCAGAAGACCACATTACTGGAAGAAACATATAAGTTGGAATTGTTTCAGAAAGCATATACGGAGAAGTTATAACGTTAAGGTCTAATACATCGTTATGTAGTTAACATGAATAATTATTATCTGTGATATTTCAATATAAAATGAATATTAAATTAAACGAATTATAATTTTTTGTCAGATCATCCAGTGAGCTTTCGCTGAATGATCAGTAATTTGAATACTATTATTACGCATAACACCAACTGATCTAAAATTAGTCGTCAGAGAACAAATATGTTATTATGTACAAACAACAATATTTTATTTCTGCTTATATTTTATTTCGCTACAATTGTTTCTATGTACTAAAAGGTACTTCTAGTACCTACCTAGTAGTACACATCTGATGAAGTCGTGGTATGACGAAACAATTGTAGTGACGGCAGTCGACAGCCGTTGGAGCCGGCCAGCGATGATTGCGGGGGGTTGGGGACCCGGGAGCCAGGGTCCAGATGTTAGTTTGTAATCATCGAGAGAAGTCGTCAAAGATATTCTGTATTATATCATTCCTATTATTATTATTGTTTCATTCATCATATTCGAACAATGAAACTGATATACCAAGAGCCTATTTAATAAAATATGGATATTTACAACAATCTAATAATTCAGATATTGAATTGAATATGGTATCTGATGCAGTTAGAAAATTTCAAGAGTACTTCAATGCGGGAGTTGGGGACCCGGGTCTAGTTGTTAGTTTGTAATCATCGAATAGTATAATATTTAAATTTTAGGGATATATAATTGATCTTGTTTTAATGAATGACCGTTTGGGTAATAGGTAAAAATGAAAAAACTCATTTCATCGCTCTTTTATTGAAATTGTTCTTATACACTTAACACTAGGGTTTATTTGAAGTATCAATCCAAACCAATGAACAAGAACCTTGTTTCCTTTACGTTGAAGAATGTTGTCAAGTAAATAAACATCTGGATACATTACTTTCTGTAGTTCTGCTTCATAAAAACCACCTTTTATTGGTTGATTATTCATGGCCTCTAGAAGTTTGCTCATTTTTTAGATTTACATCACAGGGTTTCATATTGTTCTATGTTTTGTGTTATTATAATTATCTACGATTCCTTGTAAAAGATCAATGCAGCGATGTATTCCGTTGAATTTGAAATATCTATAGAGTTTGTCTTTGATCGTTCTTATAACTCTTTCTACAATAGATGCCTTGATTTTAGAATGTGTACAGTGGTGATTTATATCATTTTCTTTCATTAGAGATTGGAAACTTCTAATGAAAAATTATTTTCCCTGATCCGTTTGAGAATTTTTGGGATTGATCTTACCATCATTCAAAATATCCCTGAAAGTACGTGTCACATCTTTTCTAGTTTTTGTCCTGAGACCTCTTACATGAACAAATTTACTGAAACTATCCGTTACTATCAAAATATATTTGAAATTTTCATTTTCCTTAGCATAAAGATCCAATTACTCCATAAGGTATAAAAAACAACCTCTTCTGATGTCAGTTAATATAAAAATAATCAATTCAATTGAATTCAGTGAACGGGTTGTGGGAGTACGCTACACCAATAAAAAGCTGAGTTTTTTTTTCATTTTATTGAACTTCAAATCATTTATAATATAGTTATGTGGGGTAATATATCAAGATGAAGGTGAAAATAAATCATTATTTCTAATTGCAAAGAAAATAAATATTTCATATGACATAGGTATTTTTGAACAAACTTTACACAAAGTCATATATTTAAGAGACAATGGGATGGTTTTTTCATTTCGATTACAACTAAATCATCATCCAATATCACTCTATTTTTGAAATTAGGGCGTGCAATTAGATTTTTTGCTCCATATCTACCATGCCAATGATATACTATTTTTTTTTTCGATGTTTCCTAATATTTTCAATTGTTTTTCCAAACACTGCATTATTCATCAGTTTGAAAAGATTCTTCTCAAAATCATTTCGAGCAGCTTGGCGTAATCGCGTATTTTTATCGATATAAGTTTTGAGCAACGCAGATTGATTGAATTGAAGAACTCTATGAATTTTTGTAACTACAAGACCATGTGATTATGCTTGTTTAAGATTCCGGTAATAAAGAATATAGTATAAAGTATTTATTAATTTGGGTGACTTTGAACCGGGGGGTATCCTAATTAGCTGAATATGGTGAATAGAAGAGTATTTCATTCTGATGTACTGTATCATATCACAAAGTTACCATAACTAAAACACCTCCTCATCTCTACAATAGAATAACATATCGTTCTGTTTGTTTTAGTCTAAATATCCGATTCAGTGGTACCCTCACAGCAACTGTGTGCAGGACTGAATTAATCGAATATGGTTCTCATGTAATATAGAATTTATAATGGATAGTTTATTATCAATCGCTAGAGGTATAAGTAATTGAAGTGGCTTCGAACTTGAATGGTTTGAAAATCTTATAAGTGAACAGAGTGGAATTATAATAAGTTGTTAATGGTTTCGTTGTTTTGTGTCCAACATTTACTCATCTGTATTTTATATACAACTTTCTTCTTTGATCAATATATAAGGATTATTGGATCTACCTTACTGATATTATGCTGCAATGGATCATAGGTTATCTTGAACAGTAAACCGTATCGGTGCACTTAATTTTGCCTTTTCTCGGAAGGTTGTTTTCCCATTATCCAAATTTAATATTTTCTGTTTCTTAGAACATAGACTCTTATTATTATTGACTACATGCAGACATTATTTGATATAACTAGACAAATCATCCAACACCACAAAACTTTGTACCCGACCTTGAAATGCAAATGAACTTATTATCTCTCTGTCAAAATCTCATTTCAGATGTTTTCAGGAATATGAATTAACGAAATATTTTCATTTGTATTTTATAATACACATATTTCTCTTACTCCAATACTCTGCGGCAAAATAATAGTAACCATTAAAAATAGGCTGTTGCTAGTCGTCCGCTAAGCGGATGAATTAAAATAATTAGTCGTCCGGTTTGCGGACGAATATAATTAATTAATCGTCTGATTATCGGATGAATAAAATTAATTAAGTAATGAGGATAACGATGACGACGATAATGATGATGATGATGATGATGATGGTGATGATGATGACAATGACAATGGCAATAATGATGGTCATGACTATGGTCATAATGATACTGATGATGATGATAATAATGATAGTCATGATAATGGTTACGATGATGAAGAAAATGTAAGTGTTATTAATGATACTAATGGTGAAGAGAGTAATAATGTTGATGGTGGTGATAACGATGAACTGGACGAAATTATAAAATACGTCAATTCTACAACATCAAGTATAGGAGATAATCGACTCATATTGGAAAGTATTGAAAATGATAATGATGCAGTTCAACGTTCTCAATCAACCACAATAGATGCGTGTAATACAAATATACATGAAGAATATGATAATGATGCAAGCGAAAAAGAATTGAATTCATTAGAAATTGTTGTTTGTAACAAAAAATTAAATCTACCAAATCAGCCAACTACTTCTTAGCAAGCAAATCTTCAATCAAATCGTTCTGACGGCTTTACAACAGTGAGATCTAAAACTATAACCAAAGAAAAATTAAATATATTATCTAACGCTGTGGTCCAACCTGCAATTAAAAGAAAAGGAAGACCTAAAGGTACCGATAACACAGTTATCGGATTACCGAAGAAGAAAAAGTTAGCCAATAAAGAAAACAAGATACGATTTAATAAAAAATCTATCGTCGAGAAATGTAAAATTATTTTCAAGTGGTTATTGGTCGATGAAAAAATCTTAGAAGATGCACTTAATGGCAAAAGAGAAATTAATGATTCAGACATACAAATTAATTATAAAAATTTATCTTTTGCTATCATAGATCACACTAATATTAATTTATCGATCATGACTCAATACTTCACTTCTAAAGGTTGGCAAAAAATTATAAAAATGTGTAACAAAAAAAAATCACAAGAATGGTAAATCGGACGACTAGTAAATTTTATTCATCCGCTAATCGGACGACAAGACACTTCGTTAAAAATATTCCGAATTAAATTGTCCCATCAAAAATTCCATTTATAATATCGCATCAAAATCAACTAACAATGTGAAACCGTTTCAATCAGTCAAAAATGTCAATGCCACATATTTGCACTATTCAACATGAGACTTCTCGTTCATATTTACCATATAAAGAGGACACTAGAAACCTACTTCATAGATTCCTTAGATGTTTCCGACATTGGTGTATGGCATGGAAAGGGCATCCGCAATTTTCTCATTTTTATAAGAGCACGACTGCATACCTGGAAGAACGTAGATCTCATGCAACTTGTAGATATTTCTATATCATTCATCCTCTGAGTCGATTATGGTAAGCAGATATATCTATAATGATATATGTAATAGCTTTTATTATGGTCACATTTCTGCATACAGAATCTTGCAATAGGGCGTCGCGCTTCGGTAGCTGCAGACATCTTAGATTTTTCATTCTGAAGCAGACTCCTTTTATTGTCATTTCTTCCTCTCAGGAAATCATTTTCTAAAATATAGGGTGTTTCCAAAATAGATTATTCAACAAATGGGTGATTTTTTAATGAGTCACCCCGTACATCTTACATATATTTTCAGTGGCGTTCAATATATTAATCACGACTCAAAATATTTAAGATATATTTTTAACGGTACAGTTCTTATTCAGAGAAAATGTAAGAAGTTGAGGGAATAATAGTTCGCTAAAATTGCTTCACCAATTGCCAGAAGCAATCGTAACATGAATTTGATCAGAAGTTTTTTCAACTGAAATATTTGCCTGGTCATCATGATCAGTACCGGGAATTTTCAATTAAAACAACATTTTTACATTTAATCGACAAAATTTATTGGGTCGCCTTCAAAATAGGCTCCATTTGCTCCAATACATCTATGCCAACGGCACTTCCAATTATCGAAACATTTTTTATAGGCGCTTTCCGGGATGGACTTTAGCTCTCGCGCCGAATTTTGTTTTATGGCTTCAATCGACTCAAAACGGGTGCCACGAAGGGGCAATTTTAGTTTTGGGAAGAGGAAAAAGTCGCAGGGAGCCAAATCCGGCGAATACGGTGGTTGCTGAGGCACGTTTGTTGAGTTTTTGGCGAGAAAGTCAGTCACAATTGTAGCTCGGTGAGAAGGCGCGTTATCGTCATGCAAAATCCATGAGTTGTTCGCCCACAAATTTGGCCGCTTTTTACGGATACGCTCACGCAAACGTTTCATAACGCCTAGGTAATACTCCTTGTTTACCGTCTGACCCTCTGGAAAGAATTCGTAGTGCACCACGCCACGGATATCGAAGAAAACAATGAGCATCACCTTCACTTTCGAGCGGCTTTGGCGTGGTTTTTTCGGTTTCGGCTCAATTTTTGCCACCCATTCCGATGATTGCTGGCTTGTTTGCATATCGTACTCGTAGACCCAGGTCTCATCACCAGTTATAATGCGTTCCATGAATGTAGAATCGGAATTACAGCGATCCAACATGTCTGAAGCAACCTGTTCGCGATGACGTTTTTGAAGAAAATTCAGGTCTTTCGGTACGAGTCGTGCGGCCACCTTTCTCATGCCCAAAATATCAATCAAAATCGTACGTGCGGACTCGTGGGATATCTTAAGATCATGTGCTATCTCTCTCAAGCTGGTACGACGGTTTTCCAGCATCCTTTCCTTAATTTTATCGACGATATCTTCGATCGAAGCCGTCGATGGGCGACCACTTCACGACCGTCCTTGAAGGCTCTGTACCACTGATATGCACGAGTTTTCGATAGAGCATTATCACCAAAGGCCTTTTGCAACATTTTCAATGCATCGGCATACGAAAATTCATTTGCAACACAAAACTTTAAACAAATTCTTTGCGCAACGTAATCACCCATAGTAAAAATCGGCACGCACTCTGACATCGACTGACTTAATCAGCTGTTGCAAACACACTAGTTGACAGATCCCGCTCAAGCTTGGCATAGTAATTAAGGACAGTGGTACCAACCTAGGAAAAAAAATTTTTACCTGCCTCATTGCCCCGCCAGATTTAAATCGATAATTCCCGGTACTTTCTTGACAGAATGTATCATATACTGGGTGTCGTTATTAATGGCATAATTGGAAGAAATTTAAGTTGTTATTTCTTAATTTTTTCAAATATAACATTCTGTATTTTTTTTCACGATAATGAATTGAAAGCGCCACATTTTCTCAGAAGCAACATTAGGGCTTTTATTATTTCTTTCTTCATCAGAGACAAAAAATTACTTTACAACAGTAAAATTATTTGAATAAAGAACATACTAACTAACCGAAAACAAAATAGTTGAAAGAATGAAACCTGCAGTAGAAATTATTCAGGTAATATTGGGTAGATAATTTATTCTTTATTTCAATGTTCCACGAGATCTTCAGAGTGTCTTTAGTCTTTTCTCGAATACAAGGCAATCGGATCGTAGAATGATCTACTAACCCTAGTTAGCAGTGCTGAAGTAATTAATTAATTAATTAATTTTATTATTATTATTTATGATGAGCGGGCGTCTGTCCACCCTACCACTGCGTCCGCACGGACTATTGTGGTTCACCCCTAATTTATATCTCCCCGACGAGATCCAGTTTTTGGATAAAACCGATAATCTTGTTCAGGGATAATTTTTTCAGTTCGCTGTGGGCTACAAAAGCCAGGCCAAAGACCTCGAATCTGATGCGACTCACCGCTGGGCACTCTGAGACGATGTGCATGGCTGTTTCAGTGTCCTCAAGACACAGCCTGCATTCACTGTCTTCAGCCAGACCGATTTTGTGCAAATGCGCTTCCAGTCTGCAGTGACCTGTCATAATTCCGATAAGTGTTCTTAGTTTGGCCCTATCCAGACCTAGCGCTAGGTTCGCCATCTTTCTGTTCGAAGCTGTTCCAAGGAACAACTTCGAGTGTTTCAGGCCAGAATGGCTCCGCCAGAAAGACTCTAGCCTCGAGTTCAATCTGCCTGTTATTGCCTCGTTAGCCACGTCATGCGGTATTCCCAGGAATGGTTCCGGTCCTACCAGAGGCAGCGCAGCTCCAGCAAATGCCAGCCGATCCGCCTCCTCGTTACCCAAATAGTTTGAGTGGCTCGGTATCCAAACCAGAGTGACTCCGTTATACATACCGAGCCTGTTTAAAGCCGAGCGGCAACTCCAGACTGTTTTGGATGTAAAACAGCTGGATTCCAGAGCTTTTAGTACTGACTGACTGTCAGTAAATATTTTGATTTTACCGTGGTGGATTTGTCGTTTTATCAGCAGTTCCGCCGCGGTGTCAATGCTAAAGTAATACTCCGGCAAGCATTCATTATTCTCTCCCACTTATTGAGAGCAGCTTATGAAACTTCAACATATCTAATTCACGTTATAAAACCTTACAAAAAAATCTGATTTGATGAGATTCTATTATTATTATTGTTTTACTAAAGTTGATATCATTTTCATATGCGGAGATCTTAATGTTGATCTCTTGAAAATTAACTGTACTAATCGTAAATTGTTTATCGATATGCTGGAATGTCACGATGTGAGTGTGATATCTAAAGATCCCACCAGGATATTTACTAATAATATTGGCCATACATCGATCTCGAAAGTTGATTATACACTTACTAACGCAAACTCATCGGATTTCTGTGCGGAGGCTCACGTAAGTGACTATCGGGCTATTTCTCTGGAATTTCATGTTGGTTCAGATCTCAATACAAAACAGCGATATAAAATGATCAGAAGTTTGAGTCAGTATAATCTGGATAATTTTGATATTGATGATTGCTTTGAAGCATTCATAGAAATAATACGAAACATATTTGAATCTTGTTTTCCTTTCGTGAAATTCACATGTTACCCAAATCGAAGAAAAACTTAGGTCACATCTGAATTTATTGTTGCTAAGTTTAATTTACTGCCTCTTTACTGGCTACAATCTAACTTAAAATGTCAGTCAACTCAGGAAATGTACAGAAAAGCTAAACTCTCCTATTATCCGCTCCTTCGAAATACAAAATTGAAGTTTTATGGTGACCTTATTGATCAATCTAAAAATAAAAATAAAACGGTATTGACTGCAGTGAATGCTATGACTGGCCGGAAGAGTGGAGCATGAACCCATTGCACTTGTGGTAGATGTGGTTTCACTTGATGGGCACAGTGAGTTGGACGAAACCTTCGCCGATTGTTTCTCCACCATAACTGAGAACTCACTAAACCTTTATTATAGAGGCTCGTGTACTTCCTGTATGTTATAGTAATTTTTTCTTTTTTATCCTGTTTTTGAGAATGAAGTAATGGAGAGTATAAAACTACTCAAAAATAATAAGGGCACTGGAACTGATTTCATCTCTTCAAAAATTTCAAAGTTAATAGGTTCCGTAATTGCTCAGCCTCTCGCGCAATGTATTAACTTATCTATTAGCTTCGGTGTGTTTCCTTCTTTAGTCAAAAAGGCTCCTCTACATAAAAAAGATGATGTACATAACATAATCAACTATAGACCCATTTCTATTCTAAGTTCCTTCTCTAAGGTGTTTGAAAGAATTGTTTTCAATAGAATAAAAAACTTCCTTTACATGTTTAACATTCTGAATCCTGCGCAGCATGGCTTCAGATCAAGTCGCTCGACTCAAACGGCAACCATTAGTTTTCTAGAGTTCGTATATGATTGTCTGGATAACGGCCATATATCGCCGGTTTATTTTTCGATCTGTCCTGGGCATTCAATTGTTTACCTTTTCAGTTTATTATCCAAAAGTGTTATAACCTGGGTTTCAGGGGTGTATTTTCAGACTGGTTGCTCAGTTATCTGGAAGGTAGATCTATGACTGTCAAGGTCCAGAGCTCTTTCTCTGCTGTCCGCAATATAGATTTGGGAGTGCCCCAGAGTTCGGTTCTGAACCACTTCTTTTTTAACTTTTCATTAATGATCTTCCCGTAAATTTACGGAAGAGACTTATCAATTTCAGCACTTTCAATCTCTATCACCGAAATTCAAAATAGCTCTGTTTGCTGATGACACCTCAGTGGCGGTTGCAACCAGTTCCTTCGATGAGCTTCAAATACGTTGTGAACTTTTGTTGCAAAGCTTTGCGAAATGGTGCCATGCTAATAGTTTAATTCTGAATGCTGATAGGACTGTTTGCATCCACTTTTCAATTGGGAATAATGATCGCAAACTGATCATTCGACATTTGGATATTGTCACCGCGTCCATAGATAGTGCTAGATTTCTTGGCATTTACATTGATAAAAATTTGAAATGGAATAAACATATTGACATTTTGTGCAAGAAATTAAATTCCTCTCATTATTTTTTTTTTTTTTTAAATTTGAATATCAAAACAAATTGAAATATGTTTATCTTCTACAATTTTAATTTCCAAAAGAATTTTTTTATTCAAAAACTTTTAGAATTAAATTAATGTCTAAAACAAGCACCGCTTACATTTAATAGACGTATATAATCAAAACTCAATATACAATGTCAAATGAAATAAATAACCCAACAGATATACGAAAGTAATTAAAATTAATAAATAAATATTCAAACGAGACAAAATTTTGTTTCTGGTTTTATCTTAAGAAATACTACTTGCCTTATAAAAACATGAACACACTTGAAGGACTGAACGGCTGATGAAGGGATTATCTAGAATTATATTTGTTTTTTGAAAATATAGTGCACATTTTTTAGAGATTTTTGAAATAATTTGTTCGAATATTTAAATGTATTAAATATTTCAAATAAATTATATTCTTTGGGAAGTCCTTCAAGTGTGTTCATGTTTTTATAAGGCAAGTAGTATTTCTTAAGATAAAACCAGAAACAAAATTTTGTCTCGTTTGAATATTTATTTATTAATTTTAATTACTTTCGTATATCTGTTGGGTTATTTATTTCATTTGACATTGTATATTGAGTTTTGATTATATACGTCTATTAAATGTAAGCGGTGCTTGTTTTAGACATTAATTTAATTCTAAAAGTTTTTGAATAAAAAAATTCTTTTGGAAATTAAAATTGTAGAAGATAAACATATTTCAATTTGTTTTGATATTCAAATTTTGTTATATTTCTTCTATCAAGTAAAAAGCCTTTCTATTTTATTTTATATATAATATATAATTATATTTTGGCTTCAATAAATCTCATTATAGGGTGTCAATGAATTTAGGTAAACCTTAAAATAACTCTTCTTTGATTTTGTTAGAACATAGATCAATCTTGAATATATAGTTGATCTGTAGTTCGAAGCTTAAGTCTTTTAACACGTGAGTGATGTAGGTTATGTTTTTGATTTTGATATTTGGATTATTGAAAAACGGCTGATGAAGGGATTATCTAGAATTATATTTGTTTTTTGAAAATATAGTGCACATTTTTTAGAGATTTTTGAAATAATTTGTTCGAATATTTAAATGTATTAAATATTTCAAATAAATTATATTCTTTGGGAAGTCCTTCAAGTGTGTTCATGTTTTTATAAGGCAAGTAGTATTTCTTAAGATAAAACCAGAAACAAAATTTTGTCTCGTTTGAATATTTATTTATTAATTTTAATTACTTTCGTATATCTGTTGGGTTATTTATTTCATTTGACATTGTATATAGAGTTTTGATTATATACGTCTATTAAATGTAAGCGGTGCTTGTTTTAGACATTAATTTAATTCTAAAAGTTTTTGAATAAAAAAATTCTTTTGGAAATTAAAATTGTAGAAGATAAACATATTTCAATTTGTTTTGATATTCAAATTTTGTTATATTTCTTCTATCAAGTAAAAAGCCTTTCTATTTTATTTTATATATAATATATAATTATATTTTGGCTTCAATAAATCTCATTATAGGGTGTCAATGAATTTAGGTAAACCTTAAAATAACTCACTTTGTTCTTTGATTTTGTTAGAACATAGATCAATCTTGAATATATAGTTGATCTGTAGTTCGAAGCTTAAGTCTTTTAACACGTGAGTGATGTAGGTTATGTTTTTGATTTTGATATTTGGATTATTGAAAAACGGCTGATGAAGGGATTATCTAGAATTATATTTGTTTTTTGAAAATATAGTGCACATTTTTTAGAGATTTTTGAAATAATTTGTTCGAATATTTAAATGTATTAAATATTTCAAATAAATTATATTCTTTGGGAAGTCCTTCAAGTGTGTTCATGTTTTTATAAGGCAAGTAGTATTTCTTAAGATAAAACCAGAAACAAAATTTTGTCTCGTTTGAATATTTATTTATTAATTTTAATTACTTTCGTATATCTGTTGGGTTATTTATTTCATTTGACATTGTATATTGAGTTTTGATTATATACGTCTATTAAATGTAAGCGGTGCTTGTTTTAGACATTAATTTAATTCCAAAAGTTTTTGAATAAAAAAATTCTTTTGGAAATTAAAATTGTAGAAGATAAACATATTTCAATTTGTTTTGATATTCAAATTTTGTTATATTTCTTCTATCAAGTAAAAAGCCTTTCTATTTTATTTTATATATAATATATAATTATATTTTGGCTTCAATAAGTCTCATTATAGGGTGTCAATGAATTTAGGTAAACCTTAAAATAACTCACTTTGTTCTTTGATTTTGTTAGAACATAGATCAATCTTGAATATATAGTTGATCTGTAGTTCGAAGCTTAAGTCTTTTAACACGTGAGTGATGTAGGTTATGTTTTTGATTTTGATATTTGGATTATTGGAAAACGGCTGATGAAGGGATTATCTAGAATTATATTTGTTTTTTGAAAATATAGTGCACATTTTTTAGAGATTTTTGAAATAATTTGTTCGAATATTTAAATGTATTAAATATTTCAAATAAATTATATTGTTTGGGAAGTCCTTCAAGTGTGTTCATGTTTTTATAAGGCAAGTAGTATTTCTTAAGATAAAACCAGAAACAAAATTTTGTCTCGTTTGAATATTTATTTATTAATTTTAATTACTTTCGTATATCTGTTGGGTTATTTATTTCATTTGACATTGTATATTGAGTTTTGATTATATACGTCTATTAAATGTAAGCGGTGCTTGTTTTAGACATTAATTTAATTCTAAAAGTTTTTGAATAAAAAAATTCTTTTGGAAATTAAAATTGTAGAAGATAAACATATTTCAATTTGTTTTGATATTCAAATTTTGTTATATTTCTTCTATCAAGTAAAAAGCCTTTCTATTTTATTTTATATATAATATATAATTATATTTTGGCTTCAATAAATCTCATTATAGGGTGTCAATGAATTTAGGTAAACCTTAAAATAACTCACTTTGTTCTTTGATTTTGTTAGAACATAGATCAATCTTGAATATATAGTTGATCTGTAGTTCGAAGCTTAAGTCTTTTAACACGTGAGTGATGTAGGTTATGTTTTTGATTCTGATATTTGGATTATTGAAAAACGGCTGATGAAGGGATTATCTAGAATTATATTTGTTTTTTGAAAATATAGTGCACATTTTTTAGAGATTTTTGAAATAATTTGTTCGAATATTTAAATGTATTAAATATTTCAAATAAATTATATTCTTTGGGAAGTCCTTCAAGTGTGTTCATGTTTTTATAAGGCAAGTAGTATTTCTTAAGATAAAACCAGAAACAAAATTTTGTCTCGTTTGAATATTTATTTATTAATTTTAATTACTTTCGTATATCTGTTGGGTTATTTATTTCATTTGACATTGTATATTGAGTTTTGATTATATACGTCTATTAAATGTAAGCGGTGCTTGTTTTAGACATTAATTTAATTCTAAAAGTTTTTGAATAAAAAAATTATTTTGGAAATTAAAATTGTAGAAGATAAACATATTTCAATTTGTTTTGATATTCAAATTTTGTTATATTTCTTCTATCAAGTAAAAAGCCTTTCTATTTTATTTTATCCTCTCATTATGCTATCAATAGAGTGAAACATACACTTTCCATGAAATCCCTCATAAACGTTTACTATAGTTTGATGTATAGTCACTTATCGTACAATATAATATTATGGGATAACTCATCCTATGTTGGTAGAGTTATTGTTTTGCAGAAGCAAACTCTGCGAATGATGTTCAACATATCTTCTCGATCTTCATGTAGACCACTATTTTTAGAACATGCTATTCTTACAGTTGCATCCATTTTCATATTGAGATGTTTAATTTATATTAAAGATAGAGAAAAAAATATACAAAAATTATCCAGTTTTCATGCTTACAAAACCAGAAATTAGTTATATTAAACATTCCGATACATAGAACATCTAGATTTGAAATGTCCCCAATGTATTAGAGTATTGTTTTATAGAATAATCTACCACAGAGTGTTAGGTCTCTTAGCACTAGAGACTTCAAAAAATCTGTTAAATCTTTGTTACCATACTGTGCATGAATATCTCTTTGATTTATTCCAAACTGTTATTTTGACCTATCCTATACATGTATTTGTCTAAAAGGATCGATAAACAATTATTATTATCAAGCAGGTCATCTTGTTGATTCGCCTGACCAATCTATTTGGAAACTGGTAATCCAGAAGTCTCTCATAGGACGAGAATAATGAGCAGGTGCCCCTCCATGCTGAATCCACATTTAATTTCTCACGGATCTTCCCGATATACCTCTCCGCCCTATTGTCATTACCTTCGGATCTCCACTCGTCTTCCAAATACCAAGTATTCATACTCCAATCCCTATAAAAATAATCCTCATCCCATGTGGGGCTTCTTTTCACTTCATTGAAATCCCTAAAACTTTTCAAATTCAAGAATCTGACATTCTTATTAGTTTCTAAGTCGTATCCCTGTTTACGAACATTCCACTCAACGAAATCCTATAAATCCTTTGAATCCAAACTTAACATATCTCAAGACACTCTCTTCCTCATCAACGACTGTATGAAAAGAACATATTTTTTTTCCAGGACACCTTCTACAAATAAGTCTTAGGTGCCGTCATGGGTCCCCTATTTTTCCATTTCTCGTTGACATATTCATGTTCATCTTCTACTTGAAGAACACTCACAAAATTTTGCACTGATATGCAGGTCATTATTATTCCTCTGAGTAGCAAATTTCAGATCGCTGAGATATGTTGTTACAAAAATATCAAGAAAAACAAGAAAAAAATTCAAATGTGAATAATTGCAGAACCAATAAACCGAGTTTTGTCATCAGTAAACCCAATTCGAAAGTTAGAGATTATTAAAGAAAAACAACTTAATTTCCGCTAATTTATTTGATTTTACAACAATTGTTTCGTCATGACAACATGACTTCGTCAGGTGAATATGGTACTAACTGCATATTTGAGATTGAGTTCTTTAAATATTCGAAAAGTACAGAAAAGAAAGTACTGGGAATTTACAGTAATTTGTTGAAATTCAACATATGCTGACCATCTTTTGGAGACAGGTGATGATTTTGACAATAACTACAAAATCTTACACCTATAAATAAAGAACCTCAGATTGAACTACCTAGAAGCCCTCAAAATTAACAGATACAGTAAAAAATAGATTCTCCTAAACGACCAGACGGACCTCAATAAATCCCCCTTACTTAACCTTTTCTGAAACTTTGTGTAATAATAAGAAACCAAATTACTGTAAATTCCCACTACTTTCTTTTCTGTACATTTTGAATATTTAAAGAACTCAATCTCAAATATGTAGTTAGTGCCATTCTCACCTGACGAAGTCATGTTGTCATGACGAAACAATTGTTGTGAAATTAAATGAATTAGCCAAATCAAGTTGATTTACTTTAATCATCAAGATGTATTTCCGATACAATCAGATATTTGAAAGTTACAGAGTTTACGAGCGCACAAGACAGAAAAAACTACATCTCACTCTGGATTATCCATCACTGAGACCAAGTCGTTTGAGATCATTTTTGGCCCGCATTTAGAAATAACAGAAAAATTACCAAAACGATAGTATAATGGTCCATAAGATAAGCGTGCAAAACACTGAATTCTATGTGCACTCATCCGGAAGTCAAATAAATATAATTTAATTCTGCTCGGATCCGAAGTTTCGGGACTATTGAGAAAATTTCGAAAAATCTGCAGAACCTCTAGATCGCTTTAATATTTTACGTAAACAAGCCAGATATTTAGGTTCCAAATGTACCCTGAAAGGTTGAAGAATCTTTCTCTTTCCGTTTGAAAGATAGGGAGCTCACGAACAGACCAGTCGGACAGAATTACTCTTGACCTCGAATTAATCATTGGTCAGTCCAACCTAGTCGTTTGAGATCATTGTCGGCTCAAAATCAGAAAATTACATAAATTGAGACAAAACGCTCGAAAAGTGTTGCCTGGAAATTGAATAGTGATCGCATAATTACATAAAATAATTTCGAATTTGCCACCCCTTTTCGAAATTTTCACCAACATAGAGCACTCATATATAATTCTCACATTCCTTGAAATTTTCCAATGTTATTGAAATTAGCTACATTGATAACATTGGAAATATCAGTGTTGTTGCTTCTACGATATTTGGCTATGCTGAAATTTTTCTTCTATTTATTAAAACAAGACACAAAAAATTATATATCTCATTTACATCAATTACATCTCTCATTGAGTAAAACTGAATAGGAAAATCAATTATTTCCTGGACGACCCCATATCTGGACAAAATATGCAGTCCATTGCTTCACCCGCAAGCCAATGAAGCAACTGGTAGATTCGTTGGTTTCGTAAAACATATAACGGGTTATCCATTTCATGATCCGGATTTCACAGAGCTGATTTGATGCAATATGACGGACAGAACTGCGATCCGAAGCCCCATTTGTTTAAAAAATTTAAATTTTCATACAGATTTCTTCCGTGAAGCTCCTACAAATTCTAATTCAAAAAAACTTCTTATTCAAAAACTTCTAGAATTGAATTGAATGAATGTCCTTGGAACACACCGTGTCAATTTAATAGACATATATAATTGATACTTAGTACACACAACCGAAGGAAATGAAACAAATTCAAAGAAATATAAATTATTGAATAAAAACTTGTAGAGTACAATATTTTGTTTCATTCCTTGTTTTATAAAAACTAAATTTCCTTTCAACAATGCAAAACATAATCACAAGAACTTCATCAAAAATAACTTGCTCAAAATAATTTCCTTTAAAAAAATTCCTAAAGGATGTAGAACATCCCTACAAACCATTTAGAATTATAACAACGCAAATCATCAGCTCGACCTCATATATGAAATATAAAAAAAAAAATTAACAAAGATATAATACCGAACCGTCTGTGTGCTGTTTGCTGCAGAAAAATTAGAATACAGTGAATATCCTAAATATTCTACGTTCGTCACAGAAATAACATAAATCTTGCAAGGTATTTTATGGAGTCCTTCAAAACCTAATGATAATATGTGATAAGCGTAAACCGAAATATATAGTTATATAAATACAATAAATTAAAGGAAAAAAGGTTTTCTTTTGATAGAAGAAATATTACAAAATTTTAAATATCATACAGATTTCTTCTGTAAAACTTCTACAAACTTTAAATTAAAATAAATTTTGATTCAAAAGTTTTAAGAATTGAATAAAATAAATGTCTTTAGAACAAACCGCGTCGATAAAGTAGACATATAGAATGAATACCTATTATTATACACAGTACTAAATGGAATGAGCGAAATTCAAAGAAATATAAATTATTGAATAAAAACTTGTAGAGTACAATATTTTGTTTCATTCCTTGTTTTATAAAAACTAAATTCCCTTTCAAAAATGCAAAACCTAATCTCAAGAACTTCATCAAAAATAACTTGCTCAAAATAAGTTCCTTTAAAAAAATTCCTAAAGGATGTAGAACGTCCCTACAAACCATTTAGAATTACAACAACGGAAATCATCAGCTCAACCTCATATATGAAATATAAAAAAATTAACAAAGATATAATACCGAACCGTCTGTGTGCTGTTTGCTGCATATTGACTTCGTCAGGTGAGTATGGTTACCAGTAACCATACTCACCTGACGAAGTCAATATGTAATTGACGAAACAATTGTCGTTGAAAAATAAAAATAAGCAGAAATAAAGTGTTTCACTTCAAATCATTTACGATGAATTTCCGTCAAGTAGAGACCGAAACAATCAAGGAAATAAACATTATAAGTTATTTATACTTGTAGAGTACAACATTTTGTTTCATTCCTTGTTTTATGAAAACTAAATTCCCTTATTTCGAGCAAGTTATTTTTGAATAAGTTCATGAGATTATGTTTTGCATTTTTGAAAAGGAATTTAGTTTTCATGAAACAAGAAACGAAACAAAATTTTGTACTCTTAAATTATTTATTTATTAATTATTAGTTGACAATTTATATTTATTTGAATTTCTTTCCCTTTGGTACCGTGTAATAAGTATTAATTCTATTCTATATGTCTACTAAAATCACAAATTGTGTTCTAAAGACATTTATTTAATTTAATTCTTAAAATTTTTGAATGCAAATTCTTTTGAAATGAAAATTTGTAGAAGGTTTACAGAGGAAATCTGTATGATATTTCAAATTTTGTAATAATCCTTCTATCAAGAAAAAAAACCTTTTTTATTTAATTTATTGTATATATAATAACCATCTTGGTTTAAGCTTATTCCATATCGGGTGTTTTTTTTATAGTGATAGAACTTTAAATTGAAATAAAACCCATTCAAAATAAGATTGAAGCAATTTTTTTTTATTCGAAAGATAATGTTATGACATTTATACTTTGAAAATTAATTCGGGCATATGTCCACCTCGACTAGCTCTGAGGAACATCATTCAACCAGACCAATTTTCGACCACTTTTTCGAGTAATTCAGGCCTTATTTCATCAATTATACGAGTTATGTCGTCTTCCAAAGAGTCTATTGTTTCTGATTCATCAGCATAAACCAATGACTTGACATAACCCCAAAGAAAATAATCCAGTGGAGTTATGTCTCATGATCTTGGAGGCCAATTAATTGGACCATTTCCCCAAATAATGTTATCGCCAAATCTTTTTTTTCAATAAATCAATTGTTACGGTAGCAGCATGAGGTGTAGCACCATCTTGTTGAAACCAAAACACTTCTGGGTCGATACCATTCAAATTTTGAAACAAATAATCAAAATTTTAATGTCAAAACATAAACATTGACATTGTATATTGAGTTTTGATTATATACGTCTATTAAATATAAGCGGTGCTCATTGTAGACATTAATTTAATTCTAAAAGTTTTTTGAATACAAATTTTTTCGAAATTAAAATTGTAGAAGACTAACAGATTAAATCTGTTTTGATATTTAAATTCTGTTATATTTCTTCTATCAAGTAAAAAGCCTTTTTCTATTTTATTTTAAACAAATAATAATTGATCATCGACCTGAAACGAGTACCATTCACTATAACATTAGCTCCAGCATCGTTTTGAAAAAAAATATGGACCGATAATGCCTCCAGCGTATAAAGCACACCATACGATGAATTTTCAGAATGCAATTTAACCTGCTGGATTTCTCGAGGATTGTTTTCACTTCATATACGGCAATTTTGCTTGTTTAAATAGCCGTTCAACCAGAAATGAGCTTCATTGCTAAACACAATTTTACGATAAAAAAATGGATCAATTTCAAACTGTTCTAGGGCCCAATCAGCAAACAAATGACGTATATTATGGTCAAGTGGCTTTAGTTCTTGAACCAGTTGGATCTTGTATGGGTGTAGTCCAGGATCTTTTCGCAAATTTTTCCATATAGTGGATACACAGAGTCCAATTTGTTGTGAACGTCGACGAATAGACAAATCGGGATTATTATTAACACTATGATTTACAGCAGCGATATTTTCTTCTGCACGTGGAGTTCTTCATCTTGTTGTTGTTATTGCATCGAGTAGAGAAATGTTGTTCGAAATGTATCAATAGTTCGACGAATAAGCTGCTCTGATGGACGGTTATGTAAACCATAAATTTTGAAAATAAATTTCAACAATTTGTAAACGTTGTTGCGGCGTGAGTCTTTCCATAATAATTTGTCAATGCTTACTAAACAAAAGTGTTGAAAAACATGGCTTCCACCTTCTGTCAAATCACAGTTATCCCTATATATATATATATATATATATATATATATATATATATATATATATTTGGGTTTGAAGGAGTCCATTAAATACCTTGCAATATAAGTGTTATTTCTGTGACGAACATAAAATAATTAAGAATTTTATATAGTCACTGTATTCTAATGTTTGTGCAGTAAACAGCATACAGTCGGTTCTGTAAGATGTCTTTGTATTATTGATTATATTTTTTTAATTTTTGAAATATAAAGTGGAGCTGATGATTTCTGTTGTTATAATTCTAAATTGTTTTTTTAGGGATGTTCTACATGTTTAGGAATTTCTTTTAAAGGAACCTATGTTGAGCAAGTTATTTTTGAAGAAGCTCTTGAGATTATGTTTTGCATTTTTGAAATGGAATGTAGTTTTCATAGGGAATGAAACCACATTTTGTACTCTTGTAGTATTTATTCAATAATTTTTAGTTGACAATTTATATTTTTTTGAATTTCTTTCATTTCCTTTGGTAATGTGTACTAAGTATCAATTCTATATGTCTATTAAATTAAC
Source organism: Megalocaria dilatata (assembly GCA_034642435.1). Lineage (NCBI taxonomy): Eukaryota > Metazoa > Arthropoda > Insecta > Coleoptera > Coccinellidae > Megalocaria > Megalocaria dilatata. The sequence continues at coordinate 64,499,504 of CM067859.1, read as the reverse complement.
ACGGTGTGTTCTAAAGACAATTATTTATATGAGATTTTGTTTTGTATCTTTGAAAGGGAATTTAGTTTTCATAAAATCAGGAATGAAACAAAATTTTGTACTGTTCAAGTATTCATTCAATAATTTTTAAATGACAATTTATGTTTTTTTCAATTTCTTTCATTTCCTTTGGTACTGTGTAATAAGTATAAATTCTATGTCTTTTAAATTGGAACAGTTCTAAAGATATTTATCTCATTTAATTCTAAAAATTTTTCAATAAAAATTAGTTTGAAATTAAAATTTGTAGAAGGTGAAGAACAGAAATCTGTATGATATTTCAAATTTTATAATAATCCTTCGATCAAGAGAAAACCTCTGTTTCATTTAATTTATTGTTTACCCCATATTTTTAGTGGAAGGTTAGCCATTTGACAATATGGATCGTCTATTTACTGCTGAACGTGTGAAAATTATTACAAAAATAACGATTCTGTAGTAGGAACTTTTCTTGCATTACTGGCAGATTATGGTCGACATAATCGTTCATCTGTGCGTACAATTGATAACACAGTGCAATAATTCGAAGAGGCTGGATCTTCTACTGATATCTTAGAGCCCATTCATCATCGAAATGCACGCTCGACCGAAAATATTTCTAGTGTTAGTGAATGTGTTGAAGAAGAACCAAATTTATTAATTCATTGGCACGCAAAATATTTGGGTTTCTCTTACGGCACGCTATGGCGTATTTTACATTTGGATTTGCGTTTTCATACTTACAAGGTTCAGTTGACACATGAACTAAAGTTGCCCATAGAATGCGTAGACCATATGCCGATTGGCTGCTTGAACAACAGTTTGGATGACGATTTTTCTCATCGCATATTTTTCAGCCACGAAGCACATTTTTCACTCGGTGGCTATGTAAACGAGCAAATTTGTCGCATCGGGGGCAGTGAAAATCCTCATATACCTACTGAGAGACCAAGACATCCACAAAAAGTCACTGTATGGTGTGCAAATTGGTCTAGTGGAGTGATTTGCCGTACTTCTTTGAAAATGAAGACAGTGTCACTCAAACCATCAATTCTAATCTCTATAGCGATGATATATAGAAATTAATGATATGGAATTGGAAGAGATGTGGTTCCAACAAGATAGAGCAACAAGCCCGTTTTGGTTTTATTGCAAGAAAAATTTCAAGGACGCGTAATTTCTCGTCTAATTGATGTGAATTGGCCACCAAGATCTTGTGATTTATCGCCTTTGAATTTTTTGTGGGGTTATGCAGAGGATCGTGTTCATGCTGATAATACTCAGACTACTGACGATCTGAAAACCAACATCCGTCAAGTTATTGGTGAGATCTTACTCGAAATATGCCTGCGAATTATCGATAATTACCTCACAAGGATCGAGTCCTGTGAGAGATCACGCGGAGAACATTTAAATGATGTTTGGTTTTATCTTCTGATAAGCGAGTTTCAATAGGGTGGAGTTAATATGTAAATTCTGAGTGTAATACCCTAATATGTACAGACAATTTGTACCTGATGATGAACAATTATTTTACTTTCTTCTTTAAGACATTTGGTTTGTCCTGACGTTATTGCTCATCTGGATTGGATAGTGCTCGTCTTGCTTTTTAATTGAATTGATGTTGGGAAGACTTTTTTTCTGAATATTAAAACATATTGAAATATGTTTGTCTTCTACAATTTTAATTTCAAAAAATTTTTATTCAAAAACTTTTAGAATTAAATTTATGTCTGCAACAAGCACTGTTTACATTCAATAGACGTATTTAATCAAAACTCAATCTATAATGTCAAATGGAATAAATAACACAACAGATATACGAAAGTAATTAAAAATAATAAATGAATATTCAAAGGAGACAAAATTTTGTTTCTGGTCTTACCTTTAAGAACACCAATTGCCTTGTAAAAACATGAACACACTTAAATGATTTCTCAAAGAATATAATTTATTTGAAATATTCAATATATTTAAATATTCGAATAAGTTATTTCAAAAATCTCTAAAAAATGTGCACTATATCTTCAAAAAACAAATATAATTCTAAGCAATCCCGTCTTCAGTCCTCATTTAATATTCCAAATATCAAAATCAAAAAACTAACCTATATCTCTCACGTGTTAAAAGACTAAAGCTTCGGAACACAGATCAACTATATAATTCAAGATTGATCTATGTTCTAACAAAATCAAAGAACAGTATGAGTTACTTTAAGGTTTATTTAAATTCATTGACATTCCATAATGATATTTATTGAAGCCAAAATACTATAATTTTTAAGAAAGTAATTCATGATAGACGCTATAGAATGCTAATTATATATTATATGTAAAATAAAATAGAATAGAAAGGCCTTTTACTTGATAGAAGGAATATAACAAAATTTGAATATTAAAACTTATTGAAATATGTTTGTCTTCTACAATTTTAATTTCAAAATATTTTTATTCAAAAACTTTTAGAATTAAATTTATGTCTACAACAAGCACTGCTCACATTTAATAGACGTATATACTCAAAACTCAATATATAATGTCTTCACTGCTCCAGTACTTCACTATCATCAAATTGGGAAAGCCTAAAGATAGAATCTGACGTTGAGACCATTGAAGTAGATTGGGACATTAGAGTAGAGCTGCTTATGTGTGGCACTTGACATTATACACTGATGGCATTATTGCCTATGCCACATGTTTTGTCACGAGTAAATTAAAAAAAATAAATGATGAAGTGTGATTAAACATTGCTAATGCTACAGATTTTTACCTTCTCATATGTTATTTCAATATGTTAAGTGGCAGAAAATTTTTTAAAACTCACTCCAATATAAATATTAATTTCATTCCAATACAATCTATATTGTTAATTCTCAAATAGTTTATATAAATGATTTTGGGATACAACTTAAAACGAACGAAATATAAATGTTTTCGTCTACAACAATTCCAATTTTCGGAAGTCCTTGACTTACTTATTCTCATCTGCATCTCACAATTGTGTTAGATTTTGCCTTCTGTATGTTATACCAATGAAATTTGTTGTAATCTCCTCTTGAACTGTCAAATTTCGTATCACATATTCTGGACAGCAATCTCCCTCTAATTATTACGTTTGTTACTTTGATAGTCAAACAAATCAAGGGAAATCACAATTACTGGAAATTTTTTCAGGTTAGTGTTAACAATTTCTATGATAATTGTAAAAAAGGAAAAAACATAAAGCAAGTATTTTGATAGAATGCCCGAAGAAATTTCAAGTTTTTTCATTTCTGATAATCCAACACCTTATACTGGGTCCTGCATTATACGTACATCGGCTGCTCTATTACTAGTGTTGCAACAGAACTCTGCTTCCGCTTCCGCAACTGCAGAAGTTCCGCATGTTTTTTCACTTCCGTTTCTGCTTCTGGTTCCGCAAACTTTATAACAGAACTCTGAACGGAAGATTTGTGCAATTAATGCAGCCATTTGAAGAAATAACAAGAAATCTAAGTAGTTCTCAAATCAGTATTTCATCAGTCATACCATTAATTCAAGTTCTTAAGACCACATTACAACAAGAAGAGACGAAACCTAATACTTCAGAACAATTCATAAATTTTATAACAAAATTACGCGATTAATTGAATTCAAGTGTAAGATTTGGAAACTTGGTCGAAGACGACAAATACACTATTGCGACGTATTTGGATCCGCGATACAAATCGCATTTTTTCACCAGCGTCATTGCAGAGCAGGTTGAATCTAAATTACTTAATATGACGATTAACACTATTAGAACCAGACAATCCAATTCCATCCAAGATGATGACTGCGAACCTTCCCCCAAAAGAAGCCGAACTCAAATTGCAATTGAAGACATTGAAGTGCAGCCTTCTACTTCCAAATCATCAGCATCATTGCAAATATTGGAATCGATGTTAAGTGTAAATGAAGACCAGGAGGAGGACTCTTCTACAGCTGACGATGGTGACAATTTACTTTTAAAGATACAGTCACACCTTCGGGAGTACAAGAAAGAAAACAGACTACCTCTTCATGAGGATCCCCTTATGCGGTGGAATGGAAATGCGCACAAATACCCCCATATTTTGCCAATAGTTCGCCAATACTTATCAGCTCCCCCCAGCAGTGTAGCCAGTGAGCAATTATTTAGCGGAGCTGGTTTAATATATGAAGAACATCGAAATAGGCTGAAAGGTGAAAAAGCGGCCAAGTTACTCTTTATTAAATATAACTTGCCGCTGTTTAATTTTGACTACTAAAATACAAATTTAATAAAAAAAGTTTTAAATGTACAATTGTGCTTTTTTTTCATAGTGTTAACGCTTCCGTTAAGATTTACTTTTGACATCTGTTTCCGTTTCTGCTTCCGTTATGCCAGTTCCGTTGCATCACTATCTATTACTATTAATAATTAGTTGCATCTATGTGCAGGAGCCGATTTAACGATACTCAAAAGAATTGGGAGATGGAAATTCCTTTAAAATGTAGACGGAAACATTGGAAATATCGCATTTTAAATGTTTCCGTCTACAACATAAAGATCCATCTAACGAGTCTTTTGAGCGGATGAATAGGTATAGGAAATAATGTATTTGACATGTGCCTCTAGTTTCACATTGAATACGTTCTCAACCTCACCTACCGTTTGTAAAACATTGCTTAATGTTTTGGTAAACGTTCTATTATTGAAAATATTTCAGCGCGTATTTCTGCTTCGGCTTTGAATTTTAATAACTGCTGAAATACTATAAATATAATTGTACGTTGTTGTAAAGATTTTTTCCCTAACACTGCAAAAGTAACGAAGAAAATATATTCTGATACACAATTAGAGTTCCTGTTTCCTCGGGCTCGCCTACGACTTCGCCCTCGAATGAAGCAAAATAACTGAAAATAATTCATGAAATACAATATTCTGAAGCTTAGAATACGAGTCCGTTGCTAATGTATCAGTAACGGACTCGTATTCTAAGCTTCAGAATATTGTATGTTATGAATTATTTTCAGTTATTTTGCTTCATAACTCAACAATATATATATTCTGAGAATTTCATTCAAAATGAATTAAATGCATTAAGTAAATCTATTAAAGACAATCAAGTATGTTTATCTTACGATCATAAATCGGTAGCGCATATTTTCTTGATAATGGCAGACAAGTATACATAGAATGAATAGGAAAAACATTCTGAAGAGAACAGATGAACTTCTGAAAAGTTATCTGATAACTTTTTTCACATGAGAATATAACTTACACATTTAAGTTGTGTCACCAGACATGAATAGTTATTAAAATCTCCATCTTAAATGAAGATCAGATGTGAATTTTTCGACTCCTTCAATTTCATTCTCATTTGCTTAGTGGAGACTAGGGAATGCTATAGAAAAAAACACTTGTCATTTTGATTGAATCAAACACATAAACAGTAAGTAAGTTATATTAATATCGATTCCAACTGAACTGTGGAAAATGCAAAAAGATTTTCTGAAAATGTCCATCTTGAATGGTTTTTGAGAGGGGACTTATTACAATAATCCAAGAGATGGAGAATCAAAAACACACCAGAAAGGTCCTTCGAGAACTTCAAAAACTGGAATACTTGTTTCCCAAGTTCATGGCATTCAATTTTGGATAGTTATTCATATCATGTTAGAGTTGTTGTTCCGAAAAAACAATAATATATACAAAAAATTCTTCACAATTCGAAATTATAACTAAAATTTGAATATTTATTTCACACACGCCCGGTGTTTTGTAAGTGTTAAATTTTTTGTAAGTGAAACACAAATTCGTTAAAAATTTGTTTCCACGGAGTATATTGAAGATCTGAAATGTCTTGTATGTTGATAATCAACAATATGCAGAATCGCAGCTAAGGGATGAAAACACCACGAAAGCTAGTTATCCATAACATATATTAATATAATATATATTCACATAAAAACGAAATAATTGAAATTCAGATACAAAAATAGAAATAACTGTATCTCTAGATATTCAGTTTTTAATAGATTAAAATCAATATTAATGGAATTCAATAAGGAATTACTTTGTTTTCTAGCACTTTCATTATAACTGATATACAGTGACTCGAGTTTCGTAGTGTTTACTACATTTTCAAACTGAACACTACGAAACTCGAGTCACTATATCAGTTATAATAAAAAGTGATAGAAAACAAAGTAATTCCTTATTTCATTCCATTAAAATGAACTATCACAAAGTAACGGACTACTCCATTCAATATTTAAAATCAATATTGTCTTTCATAACTAAGTTTCCATTTTGATCAAAATTCGAATTTGTTTTGAAAATATACCACATTCTAGTAAATATGAAGGAAAAATATAGAATAAAGAACAATCCCCTAGATCGAGACAGATTGACGAATTGTTTCGCTCGAAAAAAAAAATTGGTTAGAAAACTTTGATGGAAAAAATGCAAAATAAAAATCGAAATATAGAACATCTTCCAAAATAACGCTAGAAAAACATAATTCGCAAGCTCCTCAGTCGATCTAAAAAGTGCAAATTAAATTACACCAAAAAACAAATAACTCCGAACTATAAGCGCTTTTCAATTATAAAAAGGAACGTGTTTATAGCTGATAAAATTTTGTAGTTCTGAGATATTATTCGGTTTTGATAGTATTGATTTTGCATCTTTAGAGGCCGTGTAAGGAGCGCGAATTGTGTTTTTTAAAGGGAGCTATTAGCGTCTTGCAACTGTGCAAAAATATATTCACAAGACGCTGATGATTTCAAGGTAACATTTGATTTCGATGATATTTATTTTAGATTTTTTTAGCTGTTGTTTTTGAAGATGTATTATACCTTAATTTGTATTTTGCACTTTAAGATCAGGGTATGTTATTCAAAAAGATTTTAACGAGCGAAGCACTTTGTTAATCTATCTTGGTCTTGGGGAATTTAAGTTATATTTTCCATCAATTTCAATATTCTGATGATATTCTTTATATTTTTCGAAATGTTGTGCATTTATTAAAACGTTATTGTCAATGGAATATTTAAAGGTTACAGATATTTCTATTTTTATATTCAAGCTGAATATAACCCTTATCAAGTAAACTCAATGATTAGATTTTTTTCATCTGTATATAAAGGGTGGCAAGAAAACCTCGGACAAACTTTTTTTCATTTAACATTATTAAACAAAATAAATTGAACAAAACAATAACGAATAACATTAACATTTGGTAATAATATATTTGAGTTGTTTCGGAGTGACTTCCTTTGGCGGCGATACATAGCGTCAGACGCTTCTTGAAAATTTCGGCAGGGCCGCAGCTCTTCGGGTGTTAATCGGTCCTATTCCCAGCGGCTCCAAGCTTTTGTGGTGTCGCTGGCGCTAATTCCGCCCCAGACCATGACGGATTGCAGATTTTGACAATGTTCGACGATTGCAGACGTACCGGGAGCTTCTGTGGACCAGACTCTGTAGTTTTCGTGGTTGTGGGATTGTTCTACGGTGAAAAGCTTCTCGTCTGTGAAGAGAATGCGCTTCCATTGCTGACCAGCGGCGAGACGAAGGAGTTGGCGGCACCTTTGATGTCGTACGCGCTTGTTTTCATCTGTGAGGAGTTGAACTGTTTGGAGCTTATATGGCTTGAGGTTGAACTCCTTTTTGGACATTTGACGAATGGATTCACTGTTGATACCGGTCTCAAGCTCTATTTTCCTCATGGAGACCCTCGGATTTTGACTGACTCACTTCTTGACGTCTAGCGATTTCTAGGCGTATTAACAGTGCGTGCGTAACAGTGCTATCATCATGGCCAAGCTCTTTGAAATGGCAACTTGCATCGGACATGGTTTGTCGAGGCACATTGAGCAAACGAACAATTTCGCATTGACGCTTACCTTGACGAAACAGCTCTAAAATGGCTACGTTTGTTTGACAATTCTAATGCTCTGTAAAATAAAGTAATATCAAACTGAAAATTTACATATTAGTACAAAAAAGTGCAGAGAATCTAATGGAATAAAAATTATTTGGCTGTGCTGGAATACTTTTGTTCCAGAACACAGTAAAATTAGTCCGAAGTTTTTCTTGTCACCCTGTAAAGACAAGTTTGCATTTTTCAACTAACAAGTAATACAGCAAAATATCGCCCCTAATGTGGAAGTTTATTTACGATAGTTTGAAAGTGATTGTTTATTGCTTGTTTCACTTAGATTCCAAACAAAACTGAAAATATTCAATTGCTTTTTCAGTTTTTCCATCGAAATATTCCTCATGGTATGTTATCCATTCGCTTTCATGTATTTTCCCTTGATATCATCGTTCCATGTTTTGGAGTTTCGATACAAAAATGAGACCCATATTGCGGATGGGATATTTCAAACAATATTTTTACTCGAAATAATTATCAGGCTCTTTATGGGAATAAAAAATTTCCACCTGAAAGAAGTTACCATCAATCAGAAGAACATAATAAGGTGAGTAATAATCTTATGACCAATAAATATACGAAATAATTCAAATTTTTAAATTTCGAAATAATTCTTGGTTCATTTTTTCCATTATAGAAACCGGTAAAAAGTTTATTAATCTGTCCTTTTTATTGCACAAGGAAAACATTTACATGAAGGATTCAAGTGAACCTTTCTTTGTAAATTATCGAGAAAATGTGAACAATCTAGTAAAAATAATCCACTTAAATCCTCTTTATTGGTGTAGATATCTTGATGTGTATCTGTGGTTAATTTGAGGGAACATGAGTGTGGATAGCTCAGCGGGAGGGCATCGGACTCGTGACCGGGAGGTCCAGGTTCGAGTCCTGTTCAGGTAGAAAAGAAATTTTCTAGTTGGACGGGTATCTGCCACCATTTCACTGTTGGGTCAAAAATTAACAGTGCTGTGACCTAAAGTGGCGCAAGATCGCAGTAACAAAGCCTACACAGAACACAACTGAACTCCTAACTCGCACAAGCTGAAAAAGCTTCTGAGGGATCTTCACAGAAGATCTAGGAGTATCAGGATAATAATAATAATAATAATAATAATAATAATTCAGATAACTATGCAGTTTTTCTGAATTTATTATTAAAATCCAATAAAATATTGAATTCACTCTTGGAAAACAAGAGAACTGTAGTCTAAATTTCCCAGATTTTAAAATTTCGAGAAAGGGTATTTTTTATTATTTAATTTTCGCAAACCGACGTAAACTATCAGATATCAATACATCCTATTTACTTTACACAACATTGCAACCCATCACAGAATGATCCATAGATTAATTGAGGTACCTATGAATATCAACAATTTTTTTATAGAATTGAATATAATTAAACAGATTGTATCCAATAGTTATGAACCAATCATAAAAAAAAACAGATTTCAATCCAGAAACCTGAAAAAGTTGCATTGGGTCTTGTGTACCTTGTGTCATTAAATAAATATTTATTCCTATTCCCTATATGAATTGCATATGAGATAATACTGCTATGTATTCCAGAGGTGCAATATTTCAACTTTGTCCAATTTTGGGGAGATATGAAAATTTATTACATTGTGGTTCCATTGGTCAAATTCGCTAAAAAATCACAATGTAATCTTCAACATCATTGGCTTCACAACTCCTCGTGAGTCTTAGTCGCGCCTACTATAGCCTTCCAACACTTCCGGTCTTCTGCTTCTTCATTATTAAAATAAAATAATGAAATAAATTTTCTGGATATGAGCTTAGTTGAGTTTAATGAGAAAACTTCCTTTCATTTATTCAGAAAACCCACAATGACAGGTAAATGCATACCCAACTTTTCAAATCATTCGTACACTCATAAACTTGCTGTTTTCAGATCAATGATATATAGAGCATTTTCAATTCACTTAAATAATATTACGGTTAAAACGGAACTGAATACAGTTACAAATAGTCACATACAATCCATTCGAAACAAGAACCATAAATGCACTCCTAAACAAAAAACAACTCATCCTGAAACGAATATACCGCACTTCCAAAACAGAAAATAGTGGCAAAATTCATTAGTAAGGAGTATGAGCTATGGTAATAGAACACTTTAGAAATCGAGACAGTGTAACATGCATCTATATAACAATTCTATACTCAAGCAAAACCTTGTCGAGTTTGTTTGAGTATAGAAATGTTATACACATGTATGTTCCACTGTCTCGATTTCTAGAACTTTCTATTAACTTAGCTCATACTACTTATAAATGATTATTGCTACAAATCAGCAGAATTAATGTGTTTGAAAAGTGGCAAAATATTTGAGACGCTATTATAATTTGGATCAATTTCGCATAAAATAGCTCAAATATTTTGTAAAACTAACAACGAAACAGCTTTCACGTAAAATTTCCTACCTCTTTCCTTAAGCAAAAGACAAAACAACAGGTTCAATAATTCTGAAATTTATAAACTGAGTCGTCAACACTCCAGTAGGGTATATACAAACCGGAAGATATTTAAAAAGAGGTTCAAAGACCACAAATCTTCATTTAGAAACCAGAAAGATAACTCTAATTCTGCGAAACATTTTTTCGAAATTAATCATATCTTTCCAAGATTGGACAATCTCCAAATTATACACCTATAAACGAAAGGAATAAAACATAACAGACTGAAATCCATAGAAATATTTTAATACGAGCACGTTTTAGATATGAAACCATTAACTGAGCGAGGAGGCGGACCTTTTGCACACTCCATTTTTCGAAGTTTTGCATATACCGAACGTTCAACGAATATATAAAATCATTAAGAATAAGATTTGTTTTATTCAGTTTAAAAATATAGTAGACACTACGAAACTATATATTTATGTAATAAAGTGATAGAAAACTAAGTAATTTCTTATTTCATATTTATTCAAAATTAACTATCACAAAGTAACGGATTATTTCATCCAATATTTTCTCTTTTCGATTCAACAAAACCATTAATTGAATTTATTTCAGCAAAGCCGTTGATTTGTCATGTAATCAATCACAAGAGTTGTTTCCTCACTAAAACCTTTGTAACTTTCGAACAAAATATCAAATCGTTAAAACATTTTTACAACCATCTTATGAAGATCTGTGTTTCAAAGAGATATCAACTTTGTATTTCTGTAGCCATGTGTCAGACGAGAAAAATATTCTATACCGACGTAATTTGAAAAGAAAAAAACATCATGTGAATTCATAGCTCTCAAAGATTTCAATTAACTGTTTAACCATCTCCCATATTTTGTTCAATTACTCATTTTCAACTCTACTGAATATTTTTGCAGATCTTATCTTGGCAGTATCGTATTCATTGGAGATGTTTGTGGCGCGATTCCCCTCTCTTACATCATTCTATTCACGGATAATGCAATATTGCTGATTTGTTTAGCAATGGTTAGATTTCTGAAAGTTCTAAGACTTCGAACATTTTTGGAGTACTCTAATGAAGTATTGAAGGTAATATGAAAATTTAGTGGCAGTTTAAACACAATGCTAAAAGATCCAACAGTTCAGTCATATATATATATATATATATATATATATATATATATATATATATATATATATATATATATATATATATATATATATATATATATATATATATATATATTTATATATACGCAAAAACTATTATTTCGAACCTTAAATGTCAAGAGCTTCAATCTATTCGTTGGATATCTTCGTATGTATTCCAAAGGAAAATATTAGTGGTTAAAGAGGATGGTCGCGAATATTAAGGTTGATGATGGAAGATTTCTTAAAAGCTGTTAGGATTTGTATCTGATTTTAAAATTTTTCTCTATATGATGGTGTGATAGATCTGGCTTAGGTTTCGTATATCAGTTCTGTCATTCATGGCAGAAATGTTTTGAAAAATTTTAAATAGAATTAATAGGGATTTACACTTATTCAATGTAGAGACTGCCTAAGTTGCAAGAAACAGAAGTAATTTGAATTTAGATATCTAGTTGAAAATTTGTAAAGTAAGCGTTGAAAAGATTAGTTACTATCATGAGTCATATATAAACTGCAGGGAAATTATTGGCAAAGAATAAGCTAAATTAAATCTGACACAACAAAATAATATAAATTGGGCAAAATTAATCAAAAATAAAATGATTCCATGAAACATAGTGTCTACGTTGAAAATTTTGAAAATATGAATGTAAAAAATACTCTGGAAGATGCTTATGCATAGATAAGTTATAATAGTAGATAAGTTGAAGACATGTGATCAATTTCATGGGTAATTTTAAGTAATTTACAAGTTAGAAGCATTAGAAGTTAAACTTTGTAAAATTTCATAAACTTGAAATATTTTACGATTAAAAAACAAGTCCTTCTCTGTTCATGTTTAGCATGAAACTGATATCAAAAGCTAGATAAGAATTCAGGCTTACTTTCTAGAATACATTCAAGCCAAGAAATAGTGTATATTTTATAAAATCATCGAAAGCATAATTTTTCAATAATTTTGACAAAAGCTAGTAAGCTTTGGAATTCAATTTTCCGAGAAAGGTATAAAAGTGCGAAGCAAAGGAAATGTTATTCAGTATCAAAATGCTCCATAGCCCACACACGTCGTTTTGATTAAAGATTTTTCACTCTTCAAGAATTCAGTTCTGCGACCTAGAAAAAAATTAACATTATTATTGTGAATGGAAATGTAATCAAGAAATATGTTTCCTGACTAATTTAAATGGAAACATATAAATCGAATATAAAATAAATTGGATGTCAAGAAGTAATCAACAAAGTGGGCTGTGAAGGTAGAACTTTCCAGAAATAATAATCTCGAAGAATCCAATACATATTTCTGAACCAAAGAAGGCCAATATAAAAAGAACATTGATAATTGAAGAACAAACTTACCAAAGGTAAAAATATATTTAGTTTAATAACCATAGCTCTGACTTTTTATTAATGATCTTATTTTTTTTTCATTATACTGATACTCCTAGATCTTCTGTAAAGATCCCTCAAAAGCGTTTTTAGCTTGTACGAGTTACGAGTTCAGTTGTGTTCTATGTAGGCTTTGTTACTGCGATCTTGCGCCACTTTAGGTCACAGTACTGTTAATTTTTGACCCATGAGTGAAATTGTGGTAGACACCCGTCGAACTAGAAAATTTCTTTTCCACCTGAACAAGATTCGAACCCGGACTTCCCGGTCGCGAGCCTGATGCTCTTCCACTGAGCTAACCATCATGATTAGTTATTTATGAAAAAACTTCCACTTCAAATTAAACCTGTTTTGTTTACTTTAGTATTACGATATTTAGAGAAAAGTTAAGGTTAACATAGGAGCATAGTAACATAGAGATTAGATTAGTTTAGTATTCACAGATTTAAATTACAAATTACTTTGATTCAATATATATTTTGAGAATTTACTTATAAAAATTCAAATTGAATAGTGAAACTAATCAAAATTAATAATTTTCAAATTTCAATTTAGAATAACGAAATTATAATATTAAGAGTTAGCTGGCGCACACACAAACCATTCAATTAGATAGAAGGGTGATCTAAAAAGTATTCATACTCAGAATTATAAAAGTAAAATCCATAATTAAATATAATCCATTAAAAGCTGTTTTAAATAAAACTTTTCTCATTATTGCCATTAATAAATAATAATTAAAATCATTTATTTATTTCAAATAAAGTAGCTCCACCAACGTGGGGTAGCTGAAAGTAATTAATATTGAAAATTATCATCAATTATTTTAAAGATAAAGAATATAAAAATTTTTAAATAAGAATAATCCAACAGCTAGCTCTTTTCAATTGAAGGAACTATGTATTGTTTTGGGCTACACATGATTTCTGTTTAGTTCAATTCACCTTATTGTCTAAAAATACTATTGATCCCCAAATAAAATCACCTCTTACTTATAGATGTGAGTATTGGTAAGCTGGGAAATTGAATTCCCGAAAATATTGCTTTATTGATACAAAAAAAAATTTATTCAACATCCCAATAATACCATAAATCTCTCCAAGTATTTCACAATACTTTTCAATTCAAAACATTCACTCTCTATATACACGTACGCACTCAAATATATAGTTCACATAGTGCATAAAAACGTTTGCATATGACAAAAATTGACCTAGAACAATACAATGTTCTCTCTTATCGGTTCTGCGTCGATCAAAATGAAAATATGACATCTAATTTGGTCAAAATGATATGATGGTGATATAAAAAAAGAACGTTCTTCACTGCATTCAATTGAAAATCTAAACTGGTTGAATCTGACCTTATCAAGTCCAATTTCAGTTTCCTCAAACTTTTAGAATTTCCTCGGTAAGCGGCTATATGTGTTGATGTAGTGAGCAAATAAAGTTATAGTCAACAGTAGAAGCAGGCGGGAAAAATACGTAGAAGCCTTCTGTAAAACAAAATTAATGTTTCATAACGGAAAATATTATGGATTTCAAACTTACGTGGTGTTGAGCAGGCTTAAATAATAGAAGATATTTCTTTGTTGCTAAATCCAACGAATTGAAAAATAATTTCACTTTGATCTTCAGGTACAAGTGAAAATTATTATAATCTGGTTACTTTTCTGAGAGAAATATAAATCTGAATATGAAATTTCATAATTAAAAAGGCAAGGTAAATATAGTAAGCAATTATTTTGGAGATAATTATATGTTTGCAATAATGAATTCTTAATAATTCTACAAGCAGTCACATGCATCATCTCGCGCCGCCATCCCGATAAACAAATGAAATAATACAGAAAACTATAACGAAGAATAGAAAAACATCAGAAACTTTTATTACAGCAAACTTTAATAAACACCAGAAAATTTCGTGGAATGAAGAAAAATTTCAATTAAGATTAAGAAATAGAGAGCGAGCGACAATAAAAATGGTCGCATGGCAACGGATCAAACCGGACATTTACGTGAATTATACCCGCAACTTCAGAATGGGCGATATTCAAGTAGAGATTACAATCCTATTTTGTTGCTAATCAAATCGTAAACAAAAATTGTGAATAAATATTGGATGGAGTAGTCCGTTACTTTGTGATAGTTCATTTTAATAGAATGAAATAAGGAATCCTGTGATAAAAAACGAAACTTTAACCCTTTTCGAACTTTGCGTGGAAGAAAATTACTTTCAATACAATAGTAAATTTTACAAACAGAAAGATGGACTTGCCATGGGTTCACCTCTCAGCCCATTACTCGCTGAAATCTTTATGTCCCGTTTTGAAAGAAAAATTCTAAAATCCACACAGGCAAAGCATATCACTTTTTGGTACAGGTATGTAGACGATATATTGGCTTGCTTCTGCGGAACACATTCAGAATTAAATGAAACATTAGAATATCTCAATAGTTTGCACAATAAGGTCAAATTCACCATGGAAACACAATTTGATAATAAAATAAATTTTCTGGACATAACTTTAATTAACAGTAATGATGAAATTTCCTTTGATATATATATAGAAAACCCACATCAACTGATACAACAATACCAAATTTTTCCAACCATCCGATCAATCATAAACTAGCTGCTTATAGATCAATGGTACATAGAGCATTTTCAATTCCTTTAGATAATATTACGTTAAAGAGAGAATTGAATACAATCAGACAAATAGCCACAAAAAATCAGTTCGAAACCAAAACTACAAATTCCATCATAAACAAAAAACAAAAGCAACTAATTCGTAAACAAATTTACCCCATCTCCAAATCAGATCATAATAACAATAAATTCATAAAACTAACATATTTTGGACCAATTTTACAAAAAATAGCTCGAATTTTATCAAAAATTAACATAGTAACAGCTTTCACACCCTACCATAAAATTTCTAATCTCTTTTTTAATCCGAAAGACAAAGAGAACCGACTGAATAATTCTGGAGTCTATAAATTAAGTTGTCAAGAGTGTAATAGTGTGTATATAGGACAAACGGGCCGACCTTTCCATAAAAGGTACAAAGAGCATCAATCTGCTTTTAGGAACCGGAAGAATAATTCCAATTTTGCGAACCATTTCTTCACTACAGATCACACGTTCCCAGAATTGAACAACCTTGTTATCTTGCACGTGGGAGCGAAAGGGAAAAAACTTGACATCCTGGAATCCATAGAAATTGAAAAATATAAAAAGCACGTACCAATAATAAAACTACTTAACGAACAGACGGAACTTTGGAAAACCCCTCTCTTCGAAGCTCTGCCGAAGCCTACAATCCCCATATATAAACGTTGAGATCTAATTTGTTCGTTCAGTTTGAAAATGTAGTAAACACTACGAAACTCGAGTTACTGTATATCAGGTGATAGAAAACAAAGTAATTCCTTATTTCATTCCATTAAAAATTGTGAATGTGCAAAATTGAACATTTTGAATGAAGATGCACATAGACTACTTTATAACCTGTATATTCCGGATAAACCGAAAACAAAAACTTACAAGGACCTAGCATGTCAGTTCGAAAGGAACGAAATGAAGATATTATTGCGGGATATTTTCGTTGTGGCATATAATAAAGTTTTTGTGCAAAATAGGTTGATGGAAACAAAGAAAACCTAAACATTCGAGAAAGCAGTTGAATTAGCTACTATAAAAACAGTGGTTCAACCAAATTCTTCGATTTACACATTGGATAATTTCCTGAAGAAAGGAACGGAATTACATTTCTCTTCTTTCAGTCGAAGGAAGAATCCATCTAGCAAGGGGCGTACGCATGATGGCGCAGCAGGAATCAGAGCATTTTCGTCACATTATGGTGGGACAGCGACAGCACCACAGCTTTCTCACTCTGAAAAGTAAAAGTGCGCTGTATGTGATAAATGAAATCACACACCAGATAAGTGCTATTTCAGAAAATGTGTATATAATATTTGTAATAAAAAGCAATGTCAAAAAAAAATTCTCACCGAAGATCTCAAAATTGTATAGAATCGGTTGAGCAAAATTCATTATTCAATTTGGATTCAAATACTAAACTGATTCTAATTGAAATTTTTATAAGTAGAATTATTCATACTTTCAATTTATACACTGGTTCTAGTTTCACAGTGATTTCAGAATGATACTTTTTTCTAAAACTTTTCAAAATATAACTTAAAGAAAACTGATTAAATAGTCAATTTGTATAATGGTAATAATATTATTCCATTAGGAATTTTTAAATTTTGCATTTCGTTTCAAAACAAACAACATAATTTGAATATATCTGTGTTTGAAACTGCTACAGGTCCTCCTCTTTTAGGACGTGATTTTTTTCAGCCCGTTTGAATTGAATATTTCTGATAAAACATTGCATCGAATTTCCTCCAGATTTACAATATCCCAATAATACATTGAAATTTTTTTTTGAGCCTGGTTTGGACAAATTTACCAAATGTAATATGTCGATAAATTTGAAAGCAGATGAGCCTCGATTATAGCTCATGGGGACACATATTGTTCCACTTAAAAAAAAAAAGATGGTTAGGCAAAGAGATGTGGTGATTTTAAGGTAACTCCAAATCCTTTTATTTGGATTGATCAATATCCACTTCCGCGAACTAAGGAGTTATTTGTAACCTTGCAGGGGGAGTCCAATATACTAAATTTGACTTGGCCAATGCCTACACACAAGTTTACTTAGGTGAAATGCCGAAAAATCTTGTCATCTTATCATTTAAACGCATAAGGGATTGTATCGTTATACAAAAGCTCCATTTGCAACAGCTTGTATTCCTGTTAAATTCTAGAAAATAGTGGAATCTTTGATTAGTAGACTGCCTGGTACTGTAATTTTTCAAGATCATATTTTAATAATCGGATAAGAACTTGTGGAACACATCGATCGTTTGGAACAAGTATTAAATAGGTAACTCGAAGCAGGATTGATGATTTCTTTGCGAATTTTTCAAAAATAAAGTTTCATATTTAGGTTTCAAAATTAAAAAACATGGTTTGGATTCTTGTGAAAATAAAATTTCTGCTGAAGCTCTAGAAGGAAATGAGGTATTGCGAGGGAGCTTCCACCTCTTAATTTAGGAGACGGCGTTCCGTTCTGAGTCTGCGCACCTGAAACCCTTCAGACAGGCGTGGTCCGCAGCACTTCCTGTGACGCCAGTGACCATGTATGTGTTCCGCGTGGAATGGTCGTCGAACGCTATGTGCCTTGCCCTATTTGACCTCGGCGAGGACGGTCAATCGGGAATCTTTAGACTGATCGTGTCCTCTATATAATCGCCGATCAAGCTGCAACAGAGCACGGCAGGTTTCTGGACGAGGAAAGAAGACGGTGCTCGCTACACTGCAATCAAAAATGCTTATGCTCCGCGAAATATTCTGCTACTAAAATGTTTTTTAGGCTCGATAAATTATAATGGGAGATTTGTCCCTAATTTAAGTAATATTATGTACCCTTTGTTCAGATTGTTGAAAACCTAAAGTAAATGATGTTGGTCGCGAGAAGTCTCGTATTCATTCGTATTTAATGGGACCATTTCTAAACAGATATTTTCTTATTTTAATAGATTCTCACTCAAAATGGAAAGAAGTTTACGCAATGACTTCAACCACTACTAAATAAACCATTGAGGTATAGCGATCCACTTTTGCGCGTTTCAGTTTACCCCGACAATTAGTTACAGATATCGCTTTTATTTATGGGGGAATTTCAGAAATTCTTGAAGGAAAACAATATTAATCATTAAATCTCTCCTCTATATCAGCCGCCATCGAATGGTGCCGCAGGGAATGCAGTAAAAATTATATAATATTCTCTGAAGAGAGCTCTCGGCACAAGTTCAAACGTAGATTTGAAGTAATCAACAATTTTCTTTTCGATCATAGAAATACTATTCACTGTACTACGGCCGTGAGTCCCGCACATCATACGTTTGGTAAAAAATTGAGTACGAGATTTGATATTATTTTGCCAGAAGGAAAACATGAAGATTCAGGCTTGAAAGATCACGTTCTAAACAAAAAAATTAAACAGAAAAAGTATCATGGAGGAAAACGTTTTATAGAATTTGACAGAAAGGATAAGGTCACAGTTAGAGATTATAAAGATGTTACTAAACCTAAATGGATAAAAGGTATAATTTGTAAAAGAATTGTAAAGACCGTATATCTTGTGAAAATATCCGATGTAGCCAATGTCATCTGGAATCGTCAATTGAATCAAATGAAGAGAAGGTTACAGTAACCAGAACTTTCTAGGAGTAGAGTGTCAGATATTTTACCAAGTGAAAATTCAAAGAATTCAAAGAATTATCCCCTTGAAAGTCAACACTCTTCAGTGATTCGTTTCAGTGAAACGAAAATTACGATGAGTGATATTTCCAGAGAAACGAAAACACAATAAGTGATAACCGCAGTCACAACTCTTTTTCTACTAGACTTAAAAGACTGATTAAGCCTATAGATAGACTGACATATCGTCAATTTTAGGCATATGACATATTTGTACACATAATTATTGTTTTTTTTTCTATGCAAGTAATTTCATGCTTATTGGATTATCACACTCGATGTGTCGATCAATTCCTAAGCTTTGTATGATTCCTTTTGAAGGTCAGCCGCATTGTGCATATATTAATGGGAACTGAATCATCCTACGAAAGTTTTTCTTGCCACAACCGTTGTAACAATATTTTGCCCATAATCATGCATGGACTCAGTATGCCTAAAGGGTCATATATTTGGACTATGTTGGATGATATGGTTCGCTCAGTGATCCTCTGAGAAGCTCTACCCTCATTGATATAGAAAAGTAATGTATCAGAGTGACATGACCACCTAAGACCTAATGTTTTTATATTCTCCTGAGGACCGAGGTGCAAAATGTCCAATTTCCCCTCAGAAGTGTCATAGAATTTCAGAATTTCTAGATCATTTGAGATCCACTTTCGCAGTTCAAAACAACCTCGACTCAAACTGTGTTTGATTTCCTGGATTCTAATTGACAAATGCTCTGAAGAATCTGAGGAAATTAAGAGATCATCGACTTAAAAATCTTTAGATATTATTAGGGAATCTTCGGGAAATGCCTGCCTATTTTCATCAGCCAGCTGTTGTCAGCAGCGCGCCAGAAGATTTGCTGAAGATGACACTGGTTAGAGCCAACCAAGACTTGTCGTTGCATTTACATATATCTGCCGATACTACTTATCTACCTTGTCTGAAAAGTAGGATATTTTAAAATAAATCACTATGAATTTGGGGACGTACTATTTGAATGTCGTTTATGGACCAACCTATGCTAGAGGGACATGAACCGTCAAAAACAGAGTGTAGAAGTCTGACTGCTTACCTTTAGAACACCGTGATGATGTAAGAAGTATTTGCTATTTCCTGTCGAATCTTCAATCTTGGTCATGTGACCTAAACTATTGTACTCATTCATGAATGAAATGTACATTTCCCGAAGGTTGGGTCGCGGAACTCTAAGTTAAAAAATCGTTTTAGAGCACATGAGCGTGAATCGCCCAGCTCATCTATTGATTCTTTAAGCGGAATTGAAACAACAAAACGACCAGTTAAATCCCTTGTGTGGATCTCAATGAATATTCTTTCGCAGTCCCGTTCCTCAGAAGTATATATCCTATCCCTTGAAATCTCTTCAATTTTCCAAAATTTCGATAATTGATCTTGAACGTCGTCGATGTTTTTTGTTGAGGTTGCATCGAGCGAGATCGTTATCAGGAGAATTTTTAATTGGGCCAGAAATAATCCAACCAAATTTAGTTTTATGCAGAACAGGCATTAGAGGGCCAAGCCTTATCTGACCTACGAAAAAAACTTGAAGATCAATATTTTTTGCGACGTAGAAATTTGGGTCTGCTAAATGAATGTTTTTAGGTATTTGGAAATTTGACGTATCTATGACTCGATTTGGAATGGTGCCGCAAATATTGTCAGTAATAAGACAGGTCAAACTAGCCGAATATTCATTATTCGTCGACTTAATTCTGATCTCGCATTACTCTTTAATATTCGAAACTGTCTGCATTATGCCTGTCTCATTACTCTTAGAAGTTTAAATTCCTAACATCTGCTGTAATTGATGTGAACTGAAATTCGATTGAGAGCCTGAATCCAAAAGCCCTGAACATCTGTGTGTATTACCCCGTGCATCTTCATAACATTCATAACAATAGTAAATAAAATAACCTGACATATTTAATGTAAACTAGAGCAAGTAATTTGATTTTGTGAATTGACCGATTCAATATCAACGTAAGTAGAGTGTTGTGTTTTGAACCACATTTTTTACAAACACTATATTTACAAGTATCTAATTGATGCCCGTAATTTAAACAATTTACACAAACTTTCAGATTCTTTACCCTTTCTACTCTTGTGTTAACCGGGAATTTCAGGAACTTTGTACATGAATATATTCTGTGTGAAGTTTGGCAAATTGGGCATGACTGGTTTTGCACATGAAATGATAGTTGGCGCTTGAATCGCGAATCCTTTACCTTCTTAGTACAATCAGGTATTTTATGCTGAATAACTTTAGCGATTTCTATTTTTCAAAGAATTTCGTCCTTGGTTCTGAGATGCATTAAAAGTTCCTCGAGAGATGGTAACTTGTTTGAATATTTGAGAGATTCCCAGTCGCGGATAGTTATTGGGTCCAATTTGCTTGTTAAAATGAATATAATGAAATGGTCTGTTGGCTGACCTAGTGAATTTAGACATCTCAAATGTTTTGAGACATTATCTACCATTTTTCGAAATTGATCTGACGAGTCATGTATATTCCCCTCATGTTAAATAAGGCCTTCGTGTTATTATGAATAAGAATTCGCTTGTTGCTGTATCTTTCACACAATAAATCCAAAGCGATTTTATAACTGGCAGAGGAAATTTCTAAGGATGCTATTATTGGCGTTGCCTCACATCTAATGCTCTCAGATAATAGAAATGCTGTATTTAAATAATGAATGAATTTTTATTGATTAACGAATCAAACGTATCGTGAAATTCTAGTCACCTTTCGTATGAACCGTAGAATTTAGATATATCTATTGATGGTAGTTTGAAATGTACGTTTTGAATGCTTTGTGAATTATTTTGAACTGACGAATTATAAACAATGGAATGATTGGCTTATGAGGTTATTGAATATAAATTATTTTCAAAATCCGCCGATTCCTTTAATTCGGAATCCTGATCTTCAACCATGCAACTAATCGAAGTATAAATCTCATAAAATACAGGTAATAATTTTTCTATTGTTGAGAGGCGGCTTTTTAACTCGATTAAAATGACTTTTGAGGAATCATTTTCTGACGCACATTTGTGTACAAAATTGTTGAAATTAGTGAGACGAATTTTGACTGCTCCACGTCTGACATGTAAGTTTTTCCGTTCAGAATTTATGATGAGGTTGAAAGCAAAGGAATTATGTAAACGAATGTGATTTAGAATTGGCAATGCAAATCTATGAAAATGTGAAAAAATAATAAGTTCTTCATTGAAAATTATGCATATATATGAAACAACGATAATTTTAAACCGAATATGCCTGAATTTAGCGTGTATGTCAAATGAATGCATATTATATGAACGAAAATCACGAACACTGAATTGTCCTATATTATCGTGTTTAATTTATAAATGCAATTTATTTGAGAGATCTACTATAAATTGAACTGAATATTTCTAAATTTACCATATTTTGAATGAACGTATTTTCTACTAGTGAGAGTAAGATAATTAAGACTGCATTTGTCTTAAACTATGAAGTGTAACGCGTTAACTTCGAAATTACTGAAAATGAATATCATAACATCACTGAAGCAATGGAATGTGGATGCCCTTTTGTTTTAATTTCTCACTTTTGCACCCTGTTTGATGAAGGTGTGTATCTGGAATGCTGCTGCTTCTTTGCTTCGTATCGAAGTTTCACTTTTGTATTTTTCGCTGGACACAATACGTATCGAAGAACCCTGTGGTTTACTGTATTTTTCGCTGAATTAATTCGTACCGAAGGACCATGTAATGATTGTAAATGGACTTTTTTCTGCTACGTCGAAATGAAATAATACTGATTGTAAGGCAATATTTTATTGTTTATAATTATGAGCTATTTGACCTCAAGGAGGGCTTGAAAAATGAAACAGAGAGATGTGCATCGTAAGGCAAATTCTACGTGAATGCTATACAACAATACATTTGTTACTGCAGGTTGTTTCCGTCACAGACTGGGAAAAGAAATATACAAAGTCTGGCCTCATTCTGAGAATAACTGAGAACCGACAAAATTCTTAGGGCACATAGGCGTAGAGAGAAAGATTTTTTTTCTTTCTAAACATCCTAGTTGAAAGTCTCAAATTTGGTGATTTTTTTAAGCAATTTGATATTAAACATCAGAATCAACAGAAACCCAATACAATCAAATATACCAGATCTGTAAAAAATGATAGGGAACATCGAGAAAATAATGTAAACTATTTAAAGAACTAACGTATGTATTGTTTATATTGACCACTATCAACCTCCATACAATCATTCTGGATGATTGTTATTGAAATATCTTGCAGTTAATCTAAAATTTTCGTCATTCTGATAGTATAACTTGATAAAATAGAAAGGCCTTTTACTTGATAGAAGAAATATAACAAAATTTGAATATCAAAACAAATTAAAATATGTCTATCTTCTACAAGTAAAAGGCCTTTCTATTTTATTTTATATATAATATATAATTATATTTTGGCTTCAATAAATCTCATTATGGAATGTCAATGAATTTGAATAAGCCTTAAAAATAACTCGCACTGTTCTTTGATTTTATTACATAGATCAATCTTGAATTATAAAGTTGATCTGTATTTCGAAACATTCATTTCTTTACACGTGGTGCGTTGTTGATATAGGTTAGTTTTTTGATTTTGATATTTGGAATATTATTTAGGACCGAAGAAGGGATTGCTTAGAATTATATTTGTTTTTTGAAGATAAAGTGCATGTTTTGAGAGATTTCTGAATTAACTTATTCGAATATTTGAATATATTAAATATTTCAAATAAATTATATTCTTTGAGAAGTCCTTTAAGTGTGTTCATGTTTTTAAAAGGCAATTGGTGTTCTTAAAGGTAAGACCAGAAACAAAATTTTGTCTCCTTTAAATATTTATTTATTAATTTTAATGACTTTCGTATATCTGTTGGTTTATTTATTCCATGTGACATTATATATTGAGTTTTGATTATATACGTCTATTAAATGTAAGCGGTGCTTGTTTTAGACATTAATTTAATTCTAAAAGTTTTTTAAATATAAAATTTTTTGAAATTAAAATTGTTGAAGATAAACATATTTTAATTTGTTTTGATGTTCAAATTTAGTAAAACTTGAGAATTTCAATTTTTTCTTCTATAGAATAGACCATTTTCGCCCAAGTAAGTAAGTCTCAAACCCAACTATGATGCAGAAAAGAAATACTGAAATACATTTGGGAGAGAATATCAGAAAAATAGTATATATTGTAATGAATTTCATGCGTTTTACACATTTTCCCATCATGTACGATGAGAAAATCTAATGTTTTAAAATAAGAACATTCAAAAACTTAAATTGTTCTGCCATTAAATAAACAATTTGAAAATTTCAGCTGCGATGTTCAGAGAAGAGCACAAACTTCTCAACTAAACCACATCTCCCTATTTGAAAAATCTAGGGATTTTTGCCATTCTCAGGTGGTTGTTTCGGAACAATGTTGTCACAGGAATTATTTCTTCCTAATACACAACTTGAAAATTGTTTTTGAATTCCCCAAAAATCTAAGGTTCATGAGTTTGGGCGGTTCAACTGTCTTTTCAATTGCACCTTTTTAGGATAAGTTTAATAATACATTATTTCGTGAATAATGAACCTATTTTGAAAATTTTAACTGGTTTAAGCACAGAATATAAATAACTTTCAAACCAACCAACACTCGGCGTCCTTTCCCTATTCAAAAAATGTTGGGGGTTGATGCCACCTTAATGAGAGTGTTTTTTTCTGAAGAAACTCACGATGGAAATTCGCCCCCCTCAAAACAGAAGTTTACCTGTTTTTTTAAAATCTCCGAAAATTATTCGTTTCTGAGTTTTGATGGGACTCAAATTTTCGTTAGGATACTCTGTATATTATATAGTTAAGGGGTGTGGGAAATAGATAACTGTTAAGAATCACTCTTATTTATTTCAAGTCGATGTTTCGATCCAGATTGGAACCTTCTTCAGGACTGTTAAACAACATAATACAGTCAGAACAACAATATAAACAAAACATGGTACATAAGCTGACACTGCCGTTAAGTTGGCAGTGCAAGCTGTTGCGAACAAGATAGAACCAAAGGAAAAATTCATCAAAGCCATAAGGTTCCTTTTCACTTCTTACTACTTTCTTTTTGATGGTAGGTTCTTCAAGCAAGTACTTGGTTCCCATATGGGTTCCAATTTTAGTCCGTCCATTGCTGAAGTAGTAATGGATTTTCTTTTGGATTGTATTTTTGCCAAAGCTCCTTTTTATTTTCCTTTCATTAAAAAAGATTTTGATGACATTAAGTGTGCTGTGTGTAGTGATCAGGTTGATTTAATTTTGGACAGATTTAACGATGAAAATGAAAACAATTCACGTTCGAGCAGGAATCTGCAAACAGTATCTCATTCGTAGATACAAGGGTGATTCCAACACCAGAATATACTTTAATTCTCGATTGGTATCGGAACCAATGAACTCAGGGGGATACCTACATTATTTTTAAAATTATCCACGTGTGCAAAAGGTCAACATGGTTTGAGGATTTAGGAACAGCATTCAAAAAGTCTTCCACCCAACTCTGAGACAGCAGAATCTGAAATTGTTACCACAGTTGATGCTGAAAAACCGTTACCCAAAAAGATTATTCTCCAGATTAATTTATAATACCCCTGCTTCGAGACAGCCAACGAATGGAGAGAGAGGCACATTCACTACAGTGGATACTGAAAACTCCAATAGAAGAATTGTTCACTCTTCTATACCCCTAGTTAATGGTATGACGAATGCTTTAATCAAGATCTTGAAGACCAACACAATGAGGGTGATTCCGAGATCGGAATTTAAGAGTGACATATCCTTCAGTCGTATCAAGGACAGAATGACTGTTGAGAATATGAACGGTATGGTTTACTGTATTCCATGTTCGGTTTGCAGAGATGTCTATGTGAGTCAGACTTCTCGGCTTTTAAGAAGGAGAATTGCTTAACACAAAAGCGATGTTAGGAATGAAGGAAAAATTCGTGCACCAGCTGAACTTACCCGTAAATTAGATCATCCAATGAGTTATGATTCCACCAGAAGTCTGCACTCTGAATTTAATGGAAGGAAGTGATGTTTCTTGGAGTTGATCACATCAAACGCCTGACAAACTCGATGAATTACAGAAGAGATGTTAATAACAGTAGCTGCATTTATTCCTTTTCAATTCATTAACACCGGTTCAGTAAGAGTGAATTGTCAAGATCACGTGATGAAGAGGTTTCTACAAATTCTTTAGTTGGTGGGATAACGTGAGTAGATCCATTATTCATGAAGTGGACTAATTCAATTATGGTGAATTTGAAATCCGTTCAGTGAGAGTGAATTGAGTTTTACCAGATCATGAAATTACTATTCTCCATCATGATTTCACATAATTCAGTGAGAGTGAATTGCTGAGAACAAAAGTGGTTGAAGGTTACCGTGTGGTTCATGTGTCAGGTCTGTTTTAACCCCCCTTTTTTAACAACCTCTCATTATTGTTATTCGTTCTGTTTATGCTATGAAAGTTATTGTAATTGAAGAGAATTTTTTAACTTTTTACTTATATCTGCTTGTGTTGTTGGTTTCTGCTTATCTGAGAACTATTGATTTGTGTAAGCATTTGCAATTAAGATCTGTTCAACTCTATATTTTGATATGTTATATTTTAACCTAGCGTAAGATGTACCATGTTTTGACTGCTTATATGTTGGTTTTAGATTCCTGAAGAAGGTCAAAATCGGGATCGAAACGTTGACTTGATGAAACAAATTAGAGTGTTTCTTAACATTTATCATTTTCTCACATTCCTTATCAATATTGTTTTGTTGTGTGAGTTTGGTAATTATAACTGTTGTTATTGAAGCATGAGGTTTCATGCAGAAATAAAAAGGAATATGAATGGGTGGCATATAACATTTTGAAGTCTTGGTCATCGTGCAATATGAAGCTGGCGTCGTACAGAAACCAAAGAGTGTTCCTTTTGGAATGCAAGAGACAAGGGTTACTTCCCAAGCATATGTCAAGTAATATGAATTACTTGTTCAGTTCAGCCAATAACTCAGTTTCGTCCATACAAATTTTTGAGTAGAAACAACATTTGAATTTCTTCAGTATGTACTTACACTGCAAATTTCAGCTGAATATGCTAAACAGTTCCAGTACCATCGATATTTTTATTTTTTTTTAAGACGTTTTAAGACGATATATTATCTTCTCGAGTTATGATAATTCGAAAAAAATTCGAATATTTTCAAAACTAGAGATCCTACCGGGTACAAATTTTACATATGGGTGCTCAATAACGATATAAAAACTTGTGCAAAAATTTCTTGAGGATCCCTGGAACAGAAAATCTGAAAACTTCAACTTTATGACGGAATGACCTAAAGACCTGGAATTTTTAGGGTATATGTGTGGTTGGAATATCTCGACAGAGTTCGTGAACAGATGAAATCGGTCGAATGGTTCTTGAGTTATAGAGATTTTAAATTTTATTTTTCGAATATTTTCAGAATTAGTAATCCGATCGAGTCAAAATTTCATATTAAGCTGTTCAATATCGATACAAAGATACCACATTTGGTCAAAAAATGCAAAAGTATTATTGTAATAGTTTTTGACTTATAATTCGCATCCGATGCGTAATAACACACATTGGAAGAAAAAGAATGAATGAATTTTGAATTATATTGATAATTTCCATGGAATTAATAGTTTTACCAGGAATATTATTACAAATTGGCCAAAATGTGATATTTAAGTGACAGTTTCATTAATTCAAACTCTCTATGACAACATTCTATGACGTCGATGTCATTGATATTAATCAAATCAATTTATATTGTGAACAAGTCAGAAGCTTCTGCACGCTTCTTCATATTGGGAAAACTCTCAGAATATTTAAATTAAAAAAATTAAATATAAACAAGCTCACAAAAGCTTCTTACTTCACGTCGCGTGATAACATTTAATTCATCTTCAAACTCTTGTTGTCTGAAGATGGGATAACTAATTCCCGAAACTCACAATTAAATGTGTAAAAAATCAATTTATTGGTAGTAAAACACAGTGACTTCTACAACTTGTTTTAATTTTCTTGCTCACTATGGGAAAAGAGTTTCAGCATGTTCGGATTTATAGATTTGGAGAATCAAATTTCAAAAGAGTATTACTCAGGAATAATTCCTCTGATCTTTCCCGTTAACGAACTCAAGCGAGATATTATCCTACCTATTTTACGCACAAAATCGGGTTATGATAGACATTTGGACGAAATGGCAAATAGATCAATTGAGGGAAAAATGAATTATCATGTATAAGAATCTCGGATTAAAGTAAACCTAATAGGATTAAGTATTGACACTACAGCAGTAAATAAAATACTTGTGATATTCTCATCCCGTACAATGAAAGAATTTAAATTGTATACACCCCCTCTAGTTCATATTATTGATTCTTCAAGAAATTATGTCAATAAAGTACACCATCTTTATAATGGCAATATATAGGATTTTCCTAAATTGGAGGTACAAATGAATAGGGGACATTCCTTGAATAATGTTAAGAAACAAATCCTATAAACATGGCTCCCCAAACCTTTCGTATTCGAGATACTGAGTGTTAAAGTTTGAATATTTTTCAAGTTTTTTCTCATAGTATCTGCATTTCACAAGGTATTCCATTGAAATTTGGCATAGTTATTACAATGTAAAGTTTACACCATATGACATGCCAGCTTCGATTGCAAATCTACAGGGTGATATTTTTTCAGGAACACTATCACCTGTTCTACTCCAGAATTTTTTTCTGGTGAACCACTGTTAGTTTGAAAAATTGTAGAAAAAGCTTTGTTGCTATACTAAACTTTATGTTCTCTTGTTATTTTGTCGTATCTGATACTGATTTCAAGAAAAAAATTTTGAACGATTCTCAGCAAAATCCAAATTTTCATAAAAATCAAGGTAATCAGCTATGGTGAATAAAGTTATTATTGATTTTAATGTCACGTCAAATGGTGTAAACTTTAAATAGTAATATTTATCCCAAATTTCAGTTTAATATCTTGAGAAATGTAGATTCTATGAGAAAAAACTCCAAAATTTAGCACCCTGTATCTCGAAAATTAAACGTTTGCGGTCCAATGTTTATTGAACTTTTTTTCTTAAAATTATGCAAGGAATATTCCCCCGCCGTTTGTTCTTTCAACTTAGAAACGCCCCGTGCTATATTGCCATTATATTATTATGAATGTCTGCCTTTATATTGTGAATAACCAATTCTTTGGTTTTATTTTAAGTTCATTAATTTCAAAAACTTTCCTGGGATAAAAATAAAATTGAAACTCCCTGTGGCTCAGCTAACCTGAACAAGATTAGCCGTATTGTCATCTATTTGAATTTTCATTCAGGAATGTGATGACGAAGCAGCTGTTTAGTTTTATACAGAAATTTGAAAAATCCCTTTTTCAATTTTATATATTTGTTGCAATTTTCTCTTAACCTTTGCGGTAGGAAGAAACGAAGTCAAACTCAAAAAATACTTCTTAGAGTCAAAATGTATAGAAGTACCATATGAAGATTTCTTGACAATATATATCTTGACGAATGGAAAATTAAGTTAGTGTGATTATTAGTTCATGTTTTACGGATAATGCTTTCTTTTGTGTGTGCATCCTAATGTGAAAGACTGGACCAATTAGGCATAAGTAGCGAATCATCTGAAATATTCAAATCTATATATATATATATATATATATATATATATATATATATATATATATATATATATATATCACAAGTTCCTAGAAAGATTTTTAATTCTTGATTTGCGAATAAATTAATCGAAATAATCAAATTAAATCAGATGATTTTCATTGCTCTCATCCAAATATTTTTGCCAAATAATTATAACATGCAAAAAAACGAAGTAATTCACATATGGCATATTTCTCTCATTGAGACCGATAAGGCTGATAAGAGCATTAAATGTGTTCATTTAATATCAGATAACTAGAGTAGCTTAAAATTTATCTAAATCCGTTATTCAAATATTTCATGTAAATCTTTCAACGTCGCTGGTTCTCGGGTTGGCAAAAATACTTCACTTTATACAGCCCTGGATCTCGCTACGTTAATTAAATTTAGCCGGACATGGTTCTGTCTGCGAAAATTCTTGTATTAAAAATAATGAATTAAACTTACCCCTCTTAGGGTGCTCTTATTAAATATGAATTATCTTAATATATAACGGATCTCGGGTAAATAGAAATACGTATATATATATATATATATATATATATATATATATTCGTAAACACAACAGCGTATTGGTTAGAACACGCACGACTTACTAAATACATACGCTTTGATGTTGTAATATTAAAATATAATTTGCTTTCAAATTTATTAAAGTTATGATGCGTACGCTTGCTAAAAATACAATAATGAAGAGATTATAACGCGTATGACTTGGTTAGCACAATAGTAAAGAGAGGTTATAATGCGTACTTGTTAAAAATACATAAGCATTTATTATTGTCTGTATAAAATCTTTACTTACCTAACTCCATCAGCAATATCTGGAACTTGTGCAGAAACACTGTCAGGATTCATTTTTTTTAAATTATTTTTTATGATTTATTATGTACAAAAAACCCGTATACACTAAAAAAAATAATCGTCGCAACACCACACTGTTCAATGCGAAATAGAAAGACGAAACGAAAATAACTGGCTTGCTTTCTTTTAGAGAGAGAGACAGACAGAGAAACACGTGCACGCCGCATGGTTTTAAAAATAGCAAAAAGTGTCGTTACAACTTTTGGTCTTAATTTTTTTCGCCTAGCACCCTTTCGCAACGTGCGATAAGGAACCACTTCATATTATTTGATTTTTTACAACGGATCATATGCAATATGGACTGCTTTATCCATGGTTTCGAAGGATTGAATTTTTGCGCCATCACGTCAGCAACCCGAGTAAGGTTCTCGCAAGCCTCACCGGCAGAGTCATAAACAAAGGGTATTTCAACCTTGCTGTTCATGCAGGACCGAAGATACTTGTGAAGTCTCTTCCTATTCTTGGAGGTGACCAAATCATGTTCAATTTCTTCTTGGCTTGTTGAATAGTCAACGATACAACGTTGGAATATGCACGATGGTTGCGATGGTCATCATCCGATCTGCTGCGTAAATAACGTTGCCACAATGATTTTTTACAACGGATCATATGCAATATGGACTGCTTTATCCATGGTTTCGAAGGATTGTATTTCTGAACTGAGTAAGTAGTACAAGCAGCCACAGCCTCATTGATTATATCAGAAAACACCCCCCAGTTTTCCTTCATCGAAAAGTGATAAGAGAGAACAGAATACCATTCATAGCCCGAGATGATATCGTGAACTTGAGTGAAGTTGATTCTACTTTTAAGCTTACTCTGCCTACTGTTTGTGATTGAGGTGTTGAGCTGAATTTGGGTAGATAAGAGAACGTGTTTAGATTTTCCAATAGGAGGTGAATATTCGATTTTTGAGATGACATTGGAATCGGAAGAGATGAATAGGACGAGTAAGGAAGGAATCTGTCCCTTCCGGTATCTGGTGGGTTGATGAACTAGTTGTTGAAGACCACCGTTGACCATAAGTTCAGCATAAGGAAACGATGGTGCGTTTTGTGAAGGCAGCTGCACGATGAACTACTGTAAATCTGGACAATTGAGGTCTTCAGCTATGAACAAATTATTATATTTCTCAGAGCTCTCCGACAGAAAAGCAACAAACTCGGCGTCTTCAGAGCAGGGACGAGGTCGATAGATACATCCGATGAAGATCCTTATGGACCTCATTCAATTTGAACGAGGAAGTGATTAGGAAAAGAGTCTTAAGTAGACGCATACCCCCCTGTGACCAGGAGTTGTGATACTATCGTCACGATAAAGAGTATGATTAGGTATGTCGAATGTGCAGCTTGGAATAGATGGATGTAGCCAGGACAACTTTTTGTAGTTGAATAATGGACAAAAATTCAGAAAATTTGGATGAAAGTGATTGTATGTTACTGTAAATCAAGGGCCAAACTAAGAAATTATTCAGTTTTTTGTAGATGTACCCGAAGGTTGTGATGAGGACACTATTGTTGGGACACCTTGTAAATATTTTATGGTTAGATTGCATTCACCAGCGTTTTGACGGCGCTTCAACTCGACACTAAGAGAGTCAAGGCCAGATACCTGTTTTTTGTCTTATTATCTTAAATTGTAACTTGACGGAATCAAGGGGTGACCCTTTAGTTTGGATCTGTTTCTCCAAACAGCCGTAATACTATCAGGTGACGAGAAAGTAGCTCGAATCCACTTCGGTTTGATTTTATCTTTGGATGGTAATCGAGTTGAACTGATGAGAGTGTGACCAGCACTCGACAGGATGTGCTCCACAATGTCACGAACACTGGCAGTGTCAACCAAGGTGTCGGCTTTCTCAGGGACATTACATATGATGAGGTTGTGAGATTTTCTCACACGGTTCAGAATTTCCGCCATATCATGACTGAAATATGGGAAGAAGTAGAAGAAGACGAAACATTATACAGTTTTGAAGAAACGGCGGCAACTTCATCGCATAGTGCTGAGTTGGCTTGATGTAAACTGACAATTTCCGAATGACAGTCATCGATTAGGCTCTGATGTTAAGAGATAATATCGCTATATCCTGGATTTTTGTGGTGCAACTTGCCAATTGATTGAAGAGGTCATCTTGGCATTTTTCGATACGCTCAACACTGGCAGCGATCTTTTGAATTGATTCAAGAAGAGTGTTGAAATTCTGAGCAGTGACTGGCATGTTCGAATCATCGGAGGGAGTATGTTGAGCTGACTGAGAATTAGGCTAGTCGGAATGACGATAACCAGAATAATCACTTCGCAATCTCCTCTCCTGCGATATTATGAAGGATACTTAGGATGAAGGAATAACGATAACAATTAGACTCTTCACTTCAATGGGCCGCTAATGAAGATTTAGCACAGATACAGAGATCACGATCGAAAGGAATGCGGGAAGGGAAACAAAAGCGGTCAGGAATACGAGAAAACTCCCAAGTTACAGTTACCATCTCCCACATCATCGACGACCATAATGAAATGACTGGAGTGATAAACACTGAAATTTAACGAAGCGAAATGCAAATGAGAAGGGGCCCGTCCAGGTCAACTGGTTCCGAAAAACCGCCAAGAGAGCGTGTGAGCGAGAAAATAAAAATGTAAACATACAAAATGAAATGAATAACTTCACAGAATTGTATTTGAACAGAAAAATATCAATCACGTTTTTTCAGAGAGACTTGAGTAATACGTATATAAAGTCTAAGGATTTACTCTCAGTGTGATGAAAGTGTTCCATTCCGACTTGATACGTTTGCACTCTCCCAATTTTCATATACTATGTACTATCCATATATATATATATATATATATATATAAAATTTAAATCCATAAGCAGCAATCAGCTAAGTGGGCTGATTGATCAAAACATTCCGGAAACACGTTTGCACTCTCCCAGTTTTCATATACTATGTTATATATATATATATATATATATATATATATATATAATATATATATATATATATATATATATATATATATATATATATATATATATACAGATAATACATAGTATATGAAAACTGGGAGAGTGCAAACGTGTTTCCGAAATGTTCTGATCAATCATGCCCACTTAGTTGATTGCTCCTTATGGATTTAAATTGTTGAATTCTTGATTGTTATTTGATATGTTTCCATTCAGAATACTCAGTTAACGAAATTTTTATCACATTTATATTCACAATGACTATATTAATTCATTTTAAGGTTTTGGAACTGGATTATTGGATAGAGAAATGTTCTATTTTGAGACAGACCGATATGAATGCTTCCCTCGTAATTTTAAAACTGATTCAATTTTTCTGTGTCTTTCCTATTTTTAGTTTTCACGAAATATTGAATTTCAAAGCTTACTAGCTTCTGTCAAAATTATTGAAAAATGATGCTCCCAATGATTTTACAAAATCACAATATTTCTTTGGTTTGAAAATACTGTTGAAAAGTGGCCTATTCTTTCAACTACATTTTGATGTATGTTTCATGTTAAACAGAACAGTGAAAGTCTTGCTTTTTATCCGTAATGTATTTCAAGTGTCAAAATTTGACAAAGTTTAATTTCTAATGCTTATAACTTCTAAATTACTCAATATTACTTATGAAATTGATTACATTCCGTTAGCTTAGATGCTATTACAATTCTATTGATGCCTAAACATCTTGAAGGATATCTCTTATTTTAATAATTCCAGAATATGTGACGTAGATGCTATATTTCATTGAAATAATTGAATTTTGATCAAATTTTTACATAATTCTGGTGAGTTACATTTAATTTAGCTTGTTCTTTGTCAATAATTTCACTGAGGTTCATATATAATTCATGATAATAAGAAATATTTTCAACAACTTCATCTATATCAAACTAGATATCTAAATTCAAATTACTTCTATTTTTTGCAACTTTGGTTATTTTTACATTGAATTATTGTAAATTGAAATCTTTCTGTGAATTCTATTCATAAACTGTCAACAAGATTACTAATTTTCGATTACCGGTCAAAGAATTTTCAATCGACTAGTTGTTATGTCTGGATATGCTTTTTCTTCATAATTTTAGTTTGTGAGTAATTTTTTGAATTGAATTTTTAATATTTCTATCAGAAAGGATATTATTTAATTAATTTTGGTCTAGTTACACTCTAACGAGTCTTTTTCTTAATATATTTATGTAATTATTTAATTTAACTGAAAATTCCATGACTCAACTGAAAATTCCATGAATATATATAGATATATATATATATAAATATATATATATATATATATATATATATATATGTATATATATATATATATATATCTATATATATATATATATATATATATTTATATCCAAAAACTCAGATAATAAAAATCAATAAAATCCAAGGAAAAGACTCACCGTTGATTATATGTTGACTCGGTAGAGTGTAATCAGATCAAAATAAAATTAGATCAATTCAGGCAGAATAAATATATATATATTTATATCCAAAAACTCAGATAATAAAAATCAATAAAATCCAAGGAAAAGATTCACCGTTGATTATATGTTGACTCGTTAGAGTGTAATCAGATCAAAATAAAATTAGATCAATTCAAGCAGAAATATCAATAATTCAACTCATAAACATACTCACAAGCCAAAATTTTTAATACATAATTATTAGTCGAGTGAAAATTCTTTAAACGATAGTCAAAAATAAAAGATCCTTTTGAGAATCATAAATAAAATACACAGGGAGCATTCAATTGATAAATAATAAATGTTCAAGAGAGCCAAAGTTGAAATAAATAAAAGTAATTTGAATTTATATATCTACTGAATTGTTTCAGCCGTTACTATTTGTTAGTTGATCATAATTAAAACAAATTGTAGAAATTACTATGTTTTACTACCAATAAAAATATATTTTAGACATTTTCTTGTGACTCGACTCGTTTAAACACCTCTGTACCACTGTTAGGTCTTCAGTTGTCTGATGATGGGATAATTCATTTCCCGAAACTCGAGTCACAAGAAAATGTGTAAAATATATTTTTATTGGTAGTAAAACGTAGTAATTTCTACAATTTGTTTTGATTTATATATCTAGTTTGAACTTATGAAGAAACATTGTTGAAAAGATTAATAACTATCATGAATTATATGAACTTCAGTGAAATTATTGGCAAGGAACAATCTTAATTGAGTTTAACTCACCAAAAGTATGTAAATAGGACCAATTTAATCAAAATTCAGTAAATTAAGGAAAACATAGTGTCTACATCCGATATTCTCAAATTATTAATATAAGAGATATCCTTCAAGATGTTTAAGCATCAATAGGATTGTAATAGCATATAAGCTTAAGAAATTTAAACAGTTTCAGAAGTCATATTCTGTAATTAGTCAGTAAAAAGTATTAGAAGTTCAATTATGTAAACTTTTCGACATTTGGAAAACTCTTCATATGAAAATAAGTATTTTAACTCAACCACTTTTCATAAAAGAAGTAGCAAATTTTTCACAGAAAAAAATATTAATCATTTAGAATAATTTCAAGCAAAGAAATATGTAAATTTTGTGAAATCATCGAAAGCATCATTTTTCAATAAGTTTGACAGGAGCTAGTAAGCTTTAAAAAAGCCAACATCAAAGCACCAATTTTAATGGATGATTAAACTTACGAAAGATAGAAATAAGTTAATTTATGTAAAGTTTTCCAATTTAAATTAAAAAACAATTCATTGCTTATTTACGTTAGAATTGCGTTAGGATATTTAGATGGTGTTAGGTTAGAACATAGAATTAGACATTTATATTATTAATCACTGATTACTTTTACATAATATATATTTTTAAAAATTAACTTATTGAAAATTCAAACTGAACCCTCCCTAAAAAATAATGTATAAATAATATTTAAATTTCAATTATTCAACAACATAATTATAACCTTAAGAGCTAGCTGGCAATATTGAATACAAGCAACTGGATACAAGGGTGATCAAACTAGTATTCATTCTGAAATTATATATTTAAACCATATCAAATTGGCTCCACTAATGTGGGGAAAAAAGTAATCTATATATATATATATATAGATTACTTTTTTCCCCACTCCCGAGAACAGGATACTTGCTTACGTGTACAGCACAAATACCCCCCCAGAAACACTATTGAACAATCCTTACAACCACTTTCACCTCTAAATGATTTAATTCATCAAGCATCGGCCCGTAGAAACGTTCAGTCATCTCAGAGTCAATCGCACGAAATGAATGAACCATATCAAATTGGCTCCACTAATGTGGGGAAAAAAGTAATATATATATATATATATATATATATTGTTTCCCACCACACCGTGACATTTGCGACAACATTTTAGTGCTGCTCGCCGCTCGGTGTCTGGTCAGTGTGGAGGGTCATCGGGGACGCCTCCGGTCTGGACTGGACGTACTTTGGTTGTTGCTGCTCTCGACTGTCGCGTTACAGTATACCTGGTGGTTCTCATCTGTGTACCTTTGTTGCATTGTTACCTCAACTAACCTGGCCTCCCTGTCTTTGTCATATTCAAAGTCTCCCTGAACGGCCACAGAGGAGTGAAACGTGTGTCCTCTGTCCATTTTTCCTTATAGTCGCTATATATTGTATAATTATTATATTGCGTGAACAAAACAAAATTGTATATTTCTCTATCAATCTCTTGAGACATTTTTCGGTGTTTTTAATTCTCTACTTAAATTAAATAAGGTTCTGATGATGTCGGATAGTGAAACAGAGGAAATCACATTGAAAAAACTCTTAGATGAAATACGGGAAAATAGGAAAGAGGTAAAAAATTCAATATCTGCGTCGGAGACGAGGTTACTTTTGGAAATCCAGACACTAAAGACAAGAAACGAAACTCTAACAAGAGAAAATGAGGATCTAAAAGATAGGTTGGAGAGAGCGGAGCGTAGATGCAATAAAAATAACCTGCTGATTTTTGCATTGCAGAGAGGGTCGGAATTGAGCGTCGAGTTTCTTTGCAGGGAATTGAAT
Source organism: Megalocaria dilatata (assembly GCA_034642435.1). Classification (NCBI taxonomy): domain Eukaryota; kingdom Metazoa; phylum Arthropoda; class Insecta; order Coleoptera; family Coccinellidae; genus Megalocaria; species Megalocaria dilatata. The sequence goes on along the minus strand of CM067859.1, from coordinate 64,461,556 downwards.
CGCCTATTGAACATCCAGATTGATAAATCTGAAATTAGCGATTACTATACACTAGGAAATAGAATAAATAGCCCAATAAAGCTAGAATTCGTCTCTTATCAGACGAAAAAGCTAATATTCAGAAACGTAAAAAACTTGAAAGGTACGGCTATTTCCATCGCACACGATTTGACACCACAACAACGCCAGGAAATTGAACGATTGAGACCGTTTCTACTGAAAGCTAGAGAAAGCACAACAGAAAAATCATACATAAAAGGTAGCAGACTTGTCGTGGGAGAGAATATATACAATTTGGAGGATCTGGAGTGCTCGGAAGAAGAGAATAAGCCAGGCAGTGCTCCTTGTACACCAACAACTGAAAATACGGATAGCCTTGAGGTATTTTTGCCCGGTCCATCGACTGTGCAGGAAATACTGACACGGCTTAAAACTCCCCATATTATAGCTAATAAAAAAAGTTCGCAAATAAAAAAAAATCACCAAAAGTCAATGCTAGAGGCATGACCCTTCGGAAGAAGTCAGCTGCAGATACAGGAGGGCAACTATAAAAAAACAAACAAAAAATCTATAAAAAACAAAACTCGAAAAAACAAAAAAAGACATCAATAAAAAATAAAAAAAAGAAGTGTTCATCACATCATTTAACATTACTGACATGGATAATTTTATATTTCACTATCAGAATGAAGATTATGATACCATTGTCGTTGAAAACTTCAAAGACCTAGATTATGTAAATATACACAAAGAATTCAAAATTATGCAAATGAATATCCGAAGCATGCTAATGAATTTTAATGAATTCGAAATATACTTGGAGGATATAAAAGCTGATGTGGACATAATCGTATTAACTGAAACATTTCAGTTGGAAGATCCAGAATTGTTCAATTTGAGGGGATACTGTCAAATCTACAACGAAGGGAAATATAACAGAAATGATGGAACTATAGTGTATATTAGAGAATGTATTGATTTTGAACATAGCATAGTCAAATTGGGAAACATAAATGCGTTAGAAATAGATATTCATTATCAAGGAAAAACACTTAAACTCACAGCTATATATAAGTCGCCATACTATCCCATACCTGAATTTAATGAAGAATTGTTATATTATCTGGAGAACAAAAGAAAATGTATTAGGCACATTATTACAGGTGATATTAACATAAATTTATTATCGCATGACTATAACACAGAAGAATATAAAAATATACTTTGCTCTTTCGGTTTCACATCGCTTATAAATAAATACACACGTCCAGAGGGTCGAACGTGCTTGGATCACTTTTTTGTGAAGGGCATGGATCTCGAGAGTCTATCTGTTAACGGAATTATCTTACAAAACCTGATTACCGATCATTACCCAACACTTTTGTATACTAACCTAAAAATAAAAGAAAATATTAAAAAACAAGAACATACAAAAAAATATATAAACTATGGAAAATTGAAACTATCCTTGAGGAATGAAGTTTGGACGCCGGTTTATGAATCAGATGACACAGATGAGATGACTGAAAACTTCATTGAAATTATGGGAAGACACATTGAACGGTGTACAACCGCAGTTACTATTACAAAAAAGGCGAGAATGAGAAAGAAATGGATAACTCCTTCAATATTGAAGGAAATTAATAGGAAACAAAACTTGTATGGCAAATTGAAAAAAGACCCTAATAATTTTCAATTAAAAATGGAATATTCTAAACTCAAAACTTACATACGAAAACTTATTCATGATGCTTAGGAGAAGTATTTACAGAAATGCATAAGTAGTAAACAGGGTGAATCGAAAGCTTTATGGGACTTTGTTAATGATTTGTCGAATACAAAGAGTATAGAAACCAACATTAAATATATTAAAAATAAATTCAACTCAAAAATCGACAATGATCAAGAAATCTGTAACCTGTTCAATGACTATTTCAGTACTGTTGGTGAAACTTATGCTAGTGAACTGGCCTCATCTAATGATTTTGTGGAGGATAATATTCAAAACCAGAACATTTTTTTTTCTGTTTCCAACAGATTCGGACGAAGTAGAGAAGACTATTAACAGTCTAAAATCGAGGAAATCTGCAGGTTGCGATGGAATAAGGGCGGAGACACTGAAAAACATAAAAGAGGAGATGTCAAAACCCCTTGCCTACATGGTTAACAACTGTTTTGGTAAAGGCTGTTTCCCGGAAGTGTTGAAACTGGGAGTGGTTAAACCATTGTTCAAGGGAGGAGATAAATCTCAGTCAAACTATAGGCCAATTACCCTGGTAACAAATCTCGCTAAGATCATAGAAAAGCTGATCCAAGTCCGCATGGATACATTTGCCGTTAAACATCAACTGTTATCAAAGAACCAATTTGGATTCCGAAAGAGTATGTCAACGGAGGATGCAATTAAGAGGGTGACGGATATCATTTATGAGAACATTGATACAAAAACTCCATCTATGGCTGTGGTAATAGATTTGGCAAAAGCGTTCGACACCGTGAACCATGACAGATTACTTGAAAAACCCGCGAACTATGGCTTCCGAGGGAAAATATACGATCTCATTCGGGACTACTTGTCGAATCGTTATCAAATCGTAGCATTGAACGGAAAGTACAGTGAAAAGAGAAAACTTACCTATGGCGTGCCCCAGGGCACTGTCCTGGGACCTCTGTTGTTCATTCTGTATATAAACGGTTTACTCGAAATGAAAAATGCAGGAGAAATAATAAGTTTTGCGGATGACACCATAGTTCTATATGAGGATGCAACATGGCATGGTCTAAGACAGAAAGCAATAGAGGACTTAGGGAAGCTGACGAAATGGTTTGAATCGAATGGGCTTACCTTAAATCGCGAAAAGACAAGATACCTAAATTTTTCTTCAAATAAGTCAGGACAAACAGAATTAGGAAGTCTACAAATTAGTAATGAATTACACATTCCAGCAACGACATCAGCTAAATATTTAGGAATTTTTATTGATGAAAACTTGAAATGGAACGTACATGCAACTTACCTGGCAAGAAAACTTAGAGGCATCCTATTCAAATTTGGATATTTGAGGAAAACCATAAGTTCCGAAAAACATTTACATATTCTATACAACGCATGGGTACAATCGCAACTTTCGTACGGAATAATAGGGTGGGGAGGCGTTCTCGACGTTCAAAAAAGAAGACTGGATACTCTACAAAAATGCATACTCAAAGTGATGTATGGAAGAAAGATGTCTTTTTCGAGCAGTGAGATATACCAAATTTCCAAGGTACACGAAATAAGACAAATATATGCCCATAAAATAATCCTGAATGTTTACCAAAATAAAATATTGATCAAGAAAATAGAACACACCCATAATACTAGGGCAAAGAAAAACAACTACAAAAGAACAAGAGCTATAAAAAAAATTGGTCAACGATGTTGCACATACTTAGCATCGAGAATACTCCCGATTGTACCAAGGGAAGTCAAGGACATAAAAAACGTGAATAAATTCAAGAAAGAAGTCAAAAGATGGCTCTTATACGAGGACCGTACAAAGATCCATAGGATCATAAATTCTATATGAGAAAAAATATATGAAAGTTGATATACTAATAGATAAAATATAAAAGGAACATCCTCCGGAAAATTATCATTGTACAATTAACACCGATGTAGACATATATAACCCGATGATGACATATATAACCCGATGATGACATGTGTAACCCGATGAGGGCGTGTATAACTCGATGGGGACCTAATATTACATAACCCGATGGAGACATATATAGCCCGATGAAGACTTGGTATTACATAACCCGATGAAGACATATAGAACCCGATGAAGACATATATAACCCAATGAACAGGCGAATAAGAGGACACAAAAGTGAGATATTCCATGGGGTGGTTTTAGGAGTGGAAGAGTTCATGTTATTTTCAGTTCATTAAAAAAACAAAAATATTTTAAGTTGAAAAGACTGTAAACAGTTATCTTTTTATAACTCACAGTCTTCTATCCAGACTTTATTTGTAGTTTTCGAAGCAATAAAGCTCTATTATTATTTATTATTATTATTATATATATATATATATATATATATTTATATATATATATATATATATATAAAGAAAAATTTCTTGGGAGGTTGTTAGGTTTTTTGGCAATTTTTAGCATTTATCTTTATATTATGGTGTGATAAAGCTGATAAAGCCATTCATGGCGTATTTGATTTTCATATATATCATCTCCTTTATGTTTCTTTTGTCGCTATTAATTTCGTATGCAAGCATTTTTGCAATCAATATTTTTTAAATCAGGAAATCTGTTATTATATGTTTATTTAGTGCTGTACTCGAGTTTTACATGTATAAGTGTCCATTTAATCTGTTTGTTTAATGGTTATGATATCACTCCTATATATACCTTCTCAATCGTTGTATGGTATACTGTATATTAAGTGTGCTTTCTTCATAGGTGGTGTTTCACTTTCTAATGCATGTAATAGTATTCAAAACCATCCTGTAATTGCTATTGATTTCTTTTGAAATACATACGGAGATATCTGACGGAAATATTGAAAACACCGATATTTCACATCCGACGGCGTCATTCCTGCATAACGGTCTTCTAATACATAGACGTTACTGCGTACTCCGTTTTTCAAAATTAATATCGTCTTCATACCGCGAAATAAAAAATATCTTTGTTACTCAATTTAAGAGACCAATTCACAAACATTCATTAACGGGTAATTTATGAGTTAACATGTTCAACAGGCAACAACAAATATAAAATTCAAACCGGAAGTTCACTCAAAACTTAGTAAAATGAACCCAAATTGAATTTCAAGAAAAAGTGCAAATTTCCACATTTGCAACTCATTGCCGAGAATATGGATCATCTTCTTTCTACAATAAACAATTTGGAAATTTTGGACATAGAATGAAAAGTTAGGAAGCTCAATTATTAAGAGTCGGTTCATATTTTGGAATTGGTATATATAAAAAATCTTGAAATCGATTCGCGAATGTTTTGGTGACAGTTTTAGCAATACTGTCATTTTTTAACTATTAATTATATGACAAAGACTGTACTCCAAATTCAAGAGGAATCAAATTCTGAAGTTAAGCGAAAGCTCAAATAATCACCCTCCCAGTTCTTTGAATTTGCCTATTAATCTTTGTATATTGGGTAGTTTTGGGGTGTTTGCTAGCCTACAAAAACAAAATATTAATGCATAGATGTGAAAATGGGATAATGTTACTATTTACTTCATTGCCTTCCTATTAAACTTTGGATATAGTGATTGTGAATTGATTAATCAATTTTGAAAAAACTTACAGTATTGAAAATATTGTGGAAAGCACTGATGTAAAGTGTAAATCTTTTTTTCGTTAGTTGAACAATCCATTTGCCTTAAATATTAAAATATATGAGAATCATCTTGCAGAAACTACCTTTAATGATGGAAAATTAGGTAAGATTCGAAATCTGCTCGAATGTTAGAGAAAATCTAGTAATAGATCTTCATGAAATTATGCATTAGCACTCGTGTCACCGTGTCATATAAAAATACCAAATTTGATGTTGAACAGATTTTCATTTGCGTTAATATTTGAAAAATACAATATCATATCAGAATAACTGAGATGTTTCATTATAACTTTATTATTTAAACTTCAAACATAATCTGAAAATTTCAAGGCTATAGGTTTTTGACCTCCAATCGTCCGCCCAAACCGCATAAATATTTTTTTCGTTATTATACAATAAATACCAAATTTCATTTCAATAGGATCAATAGTTTCGAAACAATTAGGAAAATAGAAAAAAATCAAAAAGGGAATAACTGCAAAAATAGTGGACCATTCAGAAAATTCATCGTGACATTTAGGCCCCAAATCTACTATCAAAGTGTGAAGATTCTAGCTTTTTCTGTTCTATAGTTAGAGTTTGAATATCAAAACAGATTTAATCTGTTTTGATATTCAAATTTTGTTATATTTCTTCTGTTAAGTAAAAAGCCTTTTTCTATTTTATTCTATAGTTAGAGTGTTCACGAATGAATTGGACGAGCGGTATCGATATTTGGCAAAACTGCAACACGCTGTTCCACAGAATAATAGCGCAAGAAAAAGATCATATCGGCAAGGTTTAATGAGAAATTGATTTTTTAGATTTGTGAAGAAATTTATAGAAGCATTCGCTTGACGTATGGATCTTTGGAGGGGTCGTTTATTTATATTTATTTTTGGTTTTTAAATCATCTGCTACCGCCTGACATTTTTCGAAATTTTTCCATTAGCGAATAAAGTTGAAAACGACATACGACATAGTAAGTACATATAGGGCCTTGAAAACAAAACCTTTTTTGCAATGGAAACAGCGTGATCTACTACTGACCACAAATATATGTTTTTTATACGAATTATTAATTGTCCTAACTGAAAACCAATTTTTCTTTTAGGAACACCAATGTACGAAATCATAACCTGATTAAGAACGAAAGCTCTATACCTACCTTTATACTTTAAAATCTGTAAAACTGTTTTCTTTCGGATATTTTGAGAAAGTGAAACTTTCAATGAGCCTACTTTCATTGAAGAACTCGAGCTTTACGTTGAAATCCCAAAACCTTTCTCAAATTTTCAGTGCCAAAGCTCTTTCTTCCAAAAGTACCTGGAGTGCTTACAAACGGCCAGCTCGACTTTCCGACATTATCGCATTTAACCTAAAGTGACCATACGTCCCGTTTTGAACGGGACTGTCCCTTTTCTCGGTCACCTGTCCCGTTGTCCCCAAACAAAGCGCCGGGACGCGAAATTGTCCCGTTTTGAAAGCGATGTTGATAACTAAGGTTAATGTAAAAAAAACGTGCCAAGAATTTTATTCTTATTTAAAGTCATCACAAACTTTATTAAAGCAAATTTGTTCCTCTGAAAAGTACAAAAACAATTAAAAAAAATGCGTTGCATAATATTTTAATAATTATTAACAGATCAAAGTTCCTTGATTTAATAAAGCTGGTGATTGATTTTTATTTTTCACTACTTTTTATTATAAACATAATTATACTTAATTAATATGAAAATAATTATAGTGAATACTAATTCCATTAAGTTACACTCAATCTAAATAAAGAAAATTAAAAGTTGTGTTTATTTCTACCTGAAGGCTAAATGTAAAGGTCTGGCAGGAAATTTAAATTTTAAACAGTTTTTTTAGAATTGTAGCCAAATTAGGCAAAAGAGAGAGGATTTTTGATTTCGCGATAATAAAAAATATTTATTTACGTAATTTTAAATCGATATTTACATACATTCTTAAAAAAACTGTTTAAAATTTGAATTACCCGCCAGACCCTTACGTTTAACCTGAAGCTTAAAATTTTTTGTCCCGTTTTGAGTTAAAAAAAAATGGTCACTTTAATTTAACCACAAGTTCGAAATATTTGGATAGAGTGAACAAATGACTGAAATAAGATCTCGTAAATTTAATTCATAATAACTTCCAAAGAACTAAACGTTGAATCTGAAATTTGAAAATGCCATATTGTGGAATGAAAAGTAGCTATGATCAAGTGATCATTTTTATAATTGTCCTCGAATGAATGTTATGTTTAATGGCATTCTGGATTTTCTTCGAATATCTATGAAAGTTACGAATGAATGGCACGAGAACAAATACTTTCAATATAGATAATGAGCTAAAACAAGAAGATGCTCTGTCATACCTGCTGCTTGATCTGACATTTGAAAATACAATAAGAACTGCTCAAATCAAAGCTGAATATTTCTCTACTAATGAACCTCAAATGTTGTTAGGTTATGCCGACGATATCGATATTATTGTAAATAGTATGATTACAATAAAAGAGATAGTAAATAAAAACGAAAAAGCGACGCTTGAAATAGGACTGTCAGTTAACGAAGAAAAAATAAAATACCTCTATCTGAATCGACATAGACGCAAAGATCAAATAGGGCAAAATGTTACAGTCGGCACATTCAACTTCAAGAGAGTGAAGAGCTTCAAATATTTAGGCGTTACCGTAGCAGCCACCGATGATATTACAGAAGGAATTAAAGAAAGAGTTCAGTACGCTATTCGGTGCATGTATGGTCTAAATAATTTTCTCGGGTCAAAAAATACTCACAAGAACAATGGAAATAAGGATCTATAAAACAACTGTTAAACCACTTATAACTTACGGCTCTGAAACATGGACCATAACCAAGGCTAAAGAGGAGAGATTAAGACGTTTCGAGCGGTTAAATACTCCGAAAAAATTTTGGGTCTTATCGTGAACTGACCACCATGCAATATCGCATAAAAACCAACAACGAGCTCAACAAACTATACAATGAAACCGATGTTGTTCAGGAAATGAAGGTTCGAATGGAGGCTGAGATATGCCGGACACGTCTAGAGACATTCAGGGGAACGGTTGGTCAAATTAGCATTGGATGAAATTCCGATGAGCAAGGGACCACTTGGGCGTCCACGCTTGGGATGGCAAGATAATATAAAGACCGATCTGACTACATTGAATGTACCATTCGATACCAACTTAATGAAAGACTGCGAAAGATGGAAGAAAGTTGTTAAGTCAGCTAGGACTTACCCAGGATTTTAAAATTTCGAATATATATATATATATATATATATATATATATATATATATATATCGTGTTCTAAATTTTTAAACTTCAAGCCGAAATTCTGTTCTACACCAAATTAAATAACTCAACAACTCAATCCATGAAATAGGAAATTAGTTTGTTTTCTATAAAAAAAGTGATAGAAAACAAAGTGATTTCTCATTTCATTCCATTCAAAAACCTATCAGAAAGTAAGTGACTACTCCATCCAAAACTAATCCATGTTGTTTCTCTTACCGTTCCAGCTATAGTCTTGCTGATACTCGGATATCCCCTCTTTCGAACCTAACTCAAAATCTAAAAATACCTACTTTCCCGACCTCACCTACGGATATTCTCTTTAACCCATCTTCACCCACAGATATATAATATAAGGGATGGATCATTTAAAATTACGTTTTTGATGGGCTTCAAATAAAAAACTAAGGTATATTTTTTTAAATTTATGAATTCATTAGAAAGTCTGAGCCTTGACATTTAAGAATGAATAAAAATATCATTCCAATGATCGACAAGACTGTATATAGTAACCCATCCGATCAATCCAAATTTTCACTACATTGTCGACTTTTCGGAGTCAAACTCATGAACGGAAACTTCGATTTTATGTTTCCAGGCATCAATCGTTTCTGGTTGGTTAGCGCAGCACTTATTCTTAACAGATTTTTCAGGGAAAATGCTAATCTTCGGCTATGCGATCATTAGCCCATTGAGCTGAAAATGCATCGGGTGATTACAAAGCTTCACTTCTTGCACTAGTTGAACTTTGTTGGCTTTCATACCGAGGTCTCCAAGCAAAATTCTCCTCAGAGAAGTGCCAGAAATATTCAGTTCTTGAGCATGAAGGCGAATTGATGCTGGTGGATTTTCAACCACATACTGGGATACAGGAGTAATGTTTCCAGTAGACAAGAACGTGAACGGATTATTTCATCAAATAAGGATCTAGTTTTAACGAAAACATTGATCCACAAATTGCCGTGGGGACATTTCATTTCTATTGAATTTGCCACGTGAATTTCTAAAATTTCGGATGGAAGATTTGCCATTTTGAAATTTTTTTTGATATTTACCAGTGTTTTTTGTCAAAACAGGAATAAGACAAGTGTGGCCAGACTCGTAATGAACACTACTCCAGATCTCTACACCGCCCTTTAGAACACTTAGTGAAAAACATAATCAATATTAACTCGAATGCTCGAAAGCAGAGATGCTTTACTGACCGAAACATCGTGAAATATACATATAACTTAAATTTATTTTGACAATTCTTACCACTTACATTACATTGATCTCTCCCCAATTATTTTTAATATTTTATGGTTCCAGATTCAATCTATAATAATTGTTTTTTTTCAGGATATACTCGTGATCCCTGACATCTTCATGCAATATATTTTCTCGATGAAATTGATATTGTCTGGCGTCTCATTCCATCTTTAATAATTTTTTCTGTATCGGCATATATTCTAAGATTTTTCATCCATTTTTAAATGTTTTAGATTCCATTCAATACCTCTTCATGGTCATTCTTTATTTTCTGTTGAAATTTCTATTTTAGAATTTGTTGATATCGAGGAATTTTTTGTACAAAAATGTAAGTTATGTCTGAAATCAAAACAATTGAGAGATTGAATTGATTGTTAAAATGGGTTCACTCTTTTTATATGAAAATAAGATGACTGTCCAGCATGACATGCTGGAAATATTAGTTTCTTGTATGCTTGTCTACCCTCGGAACCTCCACATTCCACAATTTTCTTATCGCATATGTAATGTCTAAGCACATATAAGAGGAATTATCCTGGACAAGTTTCAATATAACCTGCGAACAACCCGATTTTCGGATCTTCAATGTATTGGGTATGTCTAGGACATAATCAATAGAAGATTAATCCATCCTCCACACACTTTGGGAGAATTTTCTCATGATTTACAAGTAACCTGGCACAGTATATCCCATTAGACTAAAAGCCAGACGTGTGGACGAGTGTAGAACGTATCGTGGGGGTTTAAATCATGATTGATCTTTTTCGGAATAATCTTGAATTGAGGATGCTCCATTTTTGATCTTTCACTTATAATAATAATAATAATAATTTCATTCATCCTTTCAGACAAAGTACATTCGTATAAGATACGTTATAAAAAACCAGAATAGAAAAAAAAAATAATAATGCTATAAAATTCAAAAAATCCTTCACGAAATAAAATTAAATACAAGAAAGTTACAAAGAGCAGAAAACATCTGCACTATAACTCGCTACCCAACTGAAATATTCCTCCCTGCTGTAGAAGCACTTCTCGAGCAGCAAGGCTTTAACCTCACTCTTGATGGTTGAATAATTTTATGCCACTGGTGACTGCTGGAGTTTAGAAGTTCGGTGTTTTCGAATACAGAGTGTTTCTTTGTGCCTAGTGTTATACTCATGGAACTGCGAACACTTACGCAGTGACAAAATATTTCTACGAGTGTAAAAAGGCAGCTTAAAATATAAGTACTAGGAAAACTCATTATTTTGTACCTGACAAATAAGGACCTACGGGACTTCCCAGGTTTCAAATTAAACATTAGACGGATTATCATTTTTTGGGCAATAAACACTGCTCCTCTGAATGAGGAATCTCCCCAAAGAACAAGGTCATAGTTAAGGTGAGTGTACACTAGTGAATAATAGCTTTATGCGCCTCAATGCGAAAAACGCACTACTTAACCTCTTACAAACAGAATCAGCGTGTTCCCTCCAACTCAGATTTTTTTGCACTCGTAAGCCCAGAAACCTTACACAATCTGAAGATTTCAAATTGCAGGATTGTAGATTCAGAGTCAGTCGTTGGTCACAGTTGCGTAATTGAAAGTAGATTAGCTCAGTCTTATTCACAGTAAGTATTAGAGAATTTCTGAAACACCATTCAGAGAAACACCGAACTAATAGTTCACAACTTGCTTTAAGTTCACTAATAGTGTGCGCAGAAATGATAAATGATGTATCATCGGAAAAAATCACAATCCTTATATTTAACACATAAAGGAAATGAACAAGCATATAGTCTGGTTAGTCATTAATAAATATAATAAATAAAAGCTTCTTGAAATATTTCGAATATTTTTGAGTTTTCTAATTTCAAAGTTATTCAGTATACAGGTTGGGAAACTTTATGACTTGATTTTGGGGTTTTAAAATAAACACCTAGAAAAAATACTCAGTCCGGTTGATTTGTAAGTCGAGGGCAAACAAAATGTCTGTTTTTGGGCCTTTATTCTGGGGAACAACGTGCTGTTGTTTTTCCAATGTGCTAAAGACTTGAACCTTCCACGGTAGGTTTGGAACTTAGATATCTCATTAAATTTCGTTAATCGGCCAAATTGGTCTGACGGTTCCGCAGTTATTCACATTTGAACCTTCTTCTTATTTTTCTAATAGTTTGCGAAACTACTTATTCAATCAAAGCCAAATTGAGCACCTAATTTTATAATAACGGCATCAAGATTTATGACGAATTCTTTGAGGATTAGCCTTCCAGTAGGATGATTGAAGGTTAAATTTCAGATATAATTGATATGGAATTCGGATTGTATATCGGTATAACAGTTCAGAACTCAAATAAGCCCGAATAGGTTTTGTTTATTGCTGGGAATTAAGCAGCAGACATGCATATGTTCCGAAGATTGCCTTCTATCATAAATGCGCTTCAACGTCAAATGAAAGAAACTCATTCTCATATAGGAGAACTAATATTTCATCAAGCACTAGTGCCATCTGAGGCAGCAAGATAATTCGCGATTATTTCTAATGCTACTAACGTCGACAAATTTCCTCAAGCACAAGTCTAATTTAGCTATGAAGCCTATATCAGCTGATGTTCTCTTCAAATAATTGAAAAGGAGTGGGAGATATGATAACAGAAAATGCATCGAATGGGGACATACTCAGAATTGTACAAGTTAAAATATGAGCAGAGCTCTCTTAAAACATTAATGTACCATTGTTATCATTGTTGTCCCGGGTTTCTACTCAAGTTTTGACACCCCAGCAGACCCCCGAAAAGCTGAAAGAGAAAGAAAGGAGTTTTGGAGAAAGAATTATAGAGCACTCCGCGCCAGCACAACTAGGTGAGGGACCCCCACAAGTCACCTCTTCCACACCAAAGAGGATCGCCGTTGCGATCCCACCACTCAATCATTTGAGCAGAGTGTCTATGGATTATGAAAGACTGAAGCAACGAATCAACACAAATGACAGCTTGTCAGCATGGACCCCCCCGCGCCACAGGATCGCTGTTGCTGTTCGCCGCCAAAAGCGAAGCTCCGAAGCATCATAGGATTGGGCCTTAGGATCAAAATGCGCCAGAGTTTGGGGGGAGAGCAGAGCGTACCTTAAAGGACCCTCAAACCTTGTCGAAACGTCGTAGTCTCCCTTTCCCTCCAGCGCACCACTTCCGAACCCGCAGCGGAAAAAGATAAGCTTAAGGATCCACGAATGGGGCCGGAGCTAGGGAAGAGCGCAGCGAATATCCCAAGGTCCCACACTTGTTCAAAACGTCGTTGTCTCCCTTTGTCCTCCAACGGACCAATCAGGACCCCGCAGCAGGAACTTCAGGAACTAAAAATGGAGCCAAATTTGGGGGCGAGCAGAGCGAATCTCCCAAACCCCCCAGCTTGTTCGAAACGTCGTAGTCTCCCGTTGTCATTCAACGACCATTTAAGATCCTTCAGCGGGCTAAGAGGACGAAGGTTGGAAACCCACGCTAAGGACTAGCGGGGATCGCCTTCGCCAATGAAAGGAAAAACAGAACTCTAATCGATCGCAGGGTCGCAGATTCTGGTCGTCAATCAGAGCCAGCTTCCCTGTACGATTCCAAGTCCTGCGGCAAGAAAAGATAGGATTGGGACAACATGATGGAAAGGTATTATGCAAGAAAGAAACAAAGAAAGGAAATTAGGATTGCGAGTCTCTGCTTTAGGCATCATAACCATATTCTCCATCTCATAAATGAAACTAGGACACTCGTTATGACAAGCTCCCCCACCACGACAAGGTACAGAGACAGGGGGGGAGCATCGAATAGGGACAGCGCAACTTATATATGTGTAACAGTTCAGAACGCAAATGAGTCTGATTAGGTTATGTTGATCGCTGGGTCATAAGCAGAAGTGCGCTGTTATGTTCAACAACTCAGCAATGTATCTGTATTCTCTCCTCATAGGAACACTAATGTTGAATCAAAACACCACTGCCACCCAATGCATACCATACTTTATACTCATTAATCATATCTGGAAAAGAATAACAGCCAATTGAACTAAATTGAATATAAATGCTTATTAAAGGCAGTATAGCGTATTTAGATATGACATGAGCATTGACTTCAGAAAGGTTTTCCACATAAATAACGATAGAAAAAAATCGGGGAAAGAGTTCATTGCTTGAATTAGTTCGACAGGAAAGTTGGTGCATAATTTCGTGAAGATGAATTATGAAAATTTCTTCAACTTCCAAATCCTTCAACATCCATTTTTGAAACTTGAAAATATATTTATCCAGAAACCGACCAATTTTGTTAGCTCAGATCGAAACCTCGAACCAGTCTTCGAATCTAGGCGCAACATTACAGTACAAATAGACTGTTGAACAAACGCGTAAAATCTTTGAAGTTTATGTCAGTGCTTTTCACCATTTTTAAAATAATCATCCCGGTAATCCGACCAAGATGAAGCACGAACTCCTGATGCTGAATAGGACGAAAGCTGTTGCGATAACTAATCTTGAAGATCTTAATGTGACCATCTGACCACATGATTCAGCCTCCAAATTTCCACCGATAGCGGAATGACAACAACATAGTAAAAAAGGCATGTTTAATTGGTCTTCTGAATGTAGTTTTTTTCCAAGTACCATTGGAGAATTATTTATTGATTTGTTATTTTTTGTCACAATAAAACTTGATAAACATGTGTTCGATTATCTCAGTTTATAATAAATATGTAAAAACTTAAATATATTCATGAAATATTCAGTAGAATCCAAATAGTCTATTCCGTAGAGAAAAAGGTAGGATTTTTGAAATAACTACTGGGCGCGGATGACAGCAATTTTATTGAACGAACGGTTCCTTGAAGAATTCGACAAAAGACCTGACATAAGGTCGATAGCTTTTGCGCGCTTGTTCATATCACCTCAACAAAATACGCATTAATCTTCTTGTCTTTATTTCACACCCAAATCCTGAAGTTGAACTTGATCTGTAATTTCGGAAATATCCGAAAAATAACATTCCAAATGAAAATAACTCAGGAACTAGTTGGCCGATTTCGACTGTTAACGATTTCTGCTGGGATATTTAGTCCTCAAACCTTCTTTGAGAATTCGTAATCTCTAGCTCTTTCCGTTCGAAAGTTAGATCATTTTTTTTTAGGAGATAGGACTGGATGATTCTGCTGCTCAACAAAATATAAGTATTTTAAATCCTTCAATTATAAGATCCTTATGAAATATGCGAACATGCACTTCAGTATTCTACTTCCATCTACCAAATTTCAAAACGGTCAAATCTGTAGCTACCAAAATATTATGAAGAAAAGAAAAAATTTCAGATGAAAATTTACTTGAAATCACGGGACCTACGAGGCTCATTTACGAAACTAACTAAAATAATTGGCCTTAAATCTGCTCTAAAACCTTCAAACCTCTAGCTCTTTCGGTAAGAAAAATAAGGTTTTCACGGACGGATTGACCGGATCGAATTATTTTTTATTCTTGATGAGTAAGATCAACCTAGCCGTAGACCATTTCAGGCTGAAAATTCTAAAATGACAGACGATTGACTGTAATGACAGCCCGCAACAAGCAAGCAAAACATATGAACTATTAGTGTTTTGCAACTCATTGTCAAATTTTACATTTTCCAGTCGGAAAGACTGAAAACAAAATGAAGGAGAAAGAGACTGATTTTGTTCATATAGCAATGAATCTAGGCCTTAGCACTAGAAAATTATTTGATGTGTCCGATCGTGCATAACAATAACGAGGATCATCAAACAACTTAGGTTTTCTTTCAATATACGATTGGTTCATGAACTCAACAAGGAATATTTGGATCGCCGACGCCACTGAAGTGAAATGGTTAATGAAATTAATAAAAAAAAATTGCATGTTCAAATTACACTGAATGATGCATGCGTAGAATGGTGCCGGTTCAGTGAAAATGGCGGCTTTCCTTTTATTTGAGAGACAGCCAGCCATTTCATTGACCTTTATCCATGGAATTCAAACTATGGTCACCCTGTTTGTTTCCCCAAATGTTTGTTTTCTGATTGTTTGTTATCCAGACTAGCATTCACTTATAGGTGCCAGAGTCAAGCGCTAGAAAGATGCTTTACTTTCAGTGAAGATGTGTATATACGGGTGTATAGGCGCTACACATGCTGGTATGAATTTCCGCTTGGAATAAAGTCGGCTCGGACTCCTTGGATGTGAATATCTCTAGCCTTGTTCCACAGATTCTGGTCCAGATACTGCAATCTTTCATTCTGGATCCATCTGTGTACTACACTTGAGAAACCCTAAGAAGTTATCATTATTCCATTCATTATTGTCTTAATTTACAACAGATAAATTCTTATCGAATTATTATATTTTCCTCTCACCACCATATCTGTGACTCTAACAATTGACACTTTCTTAGCAAAACATAGACTTAATTCATTGAATAAATATTTATTTCAACGTACCGATTGAAAGTAACGAAAATTTCAGTCAGGAGAAAAGCAAATCTAATGAAATGACGCTTAGCTTTGCAAGCAATGCATTAAATTTTTCTGTTCAGATGAATGTGGAAATCACATAGAAGGGAAACAAAATAGCCAACTTCCCCATGAGTTTTTATTGTCTATTCATGGGTAGTATAAAATAATGAGTAATCTTAAAACCAAATCAATTTCAAAGGTATGAACAAATTCAAAATTTTGTTTTTTCAGTTATTTGGAATGTCCACTTATAATGGAGTCTTCAATTGTGGTGCCATGATAGTATTATGTCTCCATTGGTTCACCTGTGCATATTATGGAACAAAAATTCTTGGTAGTTTTCTAAGAGGAAATTTCGAAAAACACTATGAGAAGACTTACTACTTCAAATCGAAAAATATTACATGTTCAACGTATATTGAATCGGCTTATAGAACCATGGGAATGCTTTTATGTAAGTATAGTGTCCAATAGACTCCTAAGGCGTACGTACATAAACGTCATCTTGGCGAAATACTACCCCTATAAATCTGATGATAGTAATTGCAAAAACGATTGCTTAGAAACTTTTTAATGGGGAAAAAATAACTAATATTCATAATGGAAAATGGCTTTTTTGACGTTCAAAATGTTCTCCATCAAAATAGTGACTTTTTGTTTGCGTTTGAACATACTTTCGAAATATTTTTTCCATTCCAACTGAAGTACCTCCAGAACACGTGATTTAAATGCATCAACAGATTCTTCTGGCTTCGAAAAAGGTTGACCCCACAATTTATCTTTGATTCCCACTATAAGAAGCACTATATATAGAACCAGAATAAGAAGCATGCCATTAACCAAAAATCAAAAAGACGAAATCAAGCAAAGTATCATAGAATGTTTATCCGACATAGAATTCTTATCGGCATTGACAAAGTTGCAGATGTTTTTACACAGGTGATAAATGACCGACTCGATAAGATCAACGAGAGAATAACAGAAGTCCAAAAACATTTTGAGAAACAGGCCACTGAAATCAATATTTTTAAGGATAAAATTGAAAAATTAGAGCAGGAAAATAAGCTCCAACAATTGCGTCTTTATGGACTAGAAAAAGTGAGAGGAGAAAAATTGAGAGAGCGGGTCATGGAACTATTTAATCAAAGGTTCAAACTGCAGGTTTTCCAAATTGATAAATGTTATAGAGTAGGCTCGAAAAGCAAAAACCCAAAAAGACCAATATTGATTTATTTTAACTCAATGAGTTCTAGAAATCAAATTTTCTATAACAAAAAGCCATTAAAAGGTACTAAATTTGTATTGGCAGAAGAATTAACTGAAGAGAAATTCAATCGGCTGATTGCAGCTAAAAAAAAGATTGGCTTGAAGAAAGCGTGGTCGAAATTGGGAAAATTTTTCATCTAGTTGTCCGGAAAAGGACACAGTTGATTCCATTGAAGATTATGGGAGTATGATGCTTGCAAGCAGTTTGCATTACATTTGTCGATCTTGTTTTTGCGTAGAATTAAGTTTTTGTTCTGTTTTTTTTTTCTAGATAATTGGATCTGTTGAAGTTTGAAAATTTTTTTTTTCTGTTTTCCACTTATTATACCTGTGAATTTCACATATATATTGTAATAAATTCTTAGAAGTGAGCACCCATCGGTTAGAATGGGTAAGTTTTATTTTGCGTTTTTCAATATCAGATCAGTACTTTCACATTTCGCAGATTTCAAGTCGGTTATGTAAGATAAAAAGTTCGATTTTGTTGGTCTTTGCGAATCGTGACTAAATAGTTATGTTCCAGCTAATTCGATAATTATTGAAGGTTATAACTGTGTAAGACCAGATCGCGGTTTGAGGGGGAGTGGAATTATTCTGTATTTGTCGAAGAGATTTTCATATGAAGTGTTGTTGAGTCACTGTGCGACAGATTTGGAGCAGATTTGGGTAAAGTTGGAACTAAACGATAATTTCATTTGAAAACATTTTGTACATAAACGATATCAATACTAAAGTTAATTGTTTCACTCACTTAATGATAAGTCTGTTCGATGAGGTGGCGCCCATAAAAACCATAAAATGCTGAAAGAATTATAAACCGTGGTTCACATCTACCATTAAGGTGATGACTTGTCTCATACATAAGGCGCTTGAAAAATTCCAAAGAACAAAACAGCTGAGAATTGGGTAAATTATAAAAATATCCGTGATGAGACTAGTGCCGCTGTCAATCGTGAGAAGCAGGTTTATTTGAAAGTTTCAATTGAGAACGAGAAAAATCGTAAATTGTTCTGGAGGAGACTCTCTGAACATAATAAACATAATAGATCGTCAAATAAGAGAATACCGGTGAGCATGGATTTGCCAGAGGAGTTGAACTCATTTTTTCTTCAGTTGTCACACGGTCCAAATTCAAACGATGCTTCAATTATTGATTTTTATAACACAAGTAGTTTCACGTCTTTTGAGGAGAAACTAATTTTTACATTGACCGATGGGGAGGAAGTTACAGAGTTCTTGAGATCTACCAAATCGAATGCTATGGGTCCAGATGGGTTGAATGTTGAAATGCTGCTTAGATACAGCCCGCATATTCTGAAGTTTTTTGTTAATATTTTCAACGGTTGTATGTTGGATTTAAAGTTTTCAGAGGTGTGGAAGATTTCGAGGGTTTTACCGCTTCCAAAGGTTACTGACCTCCACTAGTTGGAATGACATCCACCCAACTTCGTAACTTCAATGTTCTATGTTCTATGTCTAAGATTTTAACCTAAAAGTGTCACATGTCTATTTAGTTAGTTGTTACAAATGTGAATCGAGAAACCCGAAGAAATAACACTGCTTCTGATTTCTTCCGGGTTTGTAGCTATTGTTTTTATTTATTTCTTTTTATTTTTTTGTATTTCTTTGTATGTTATTATTTTATTTTGTGTATGTTATTCTGTTATATTTTAAACTAAAGAAAATTAAATCTTCCAGAATCATGACATCAAATCGTCCATTTCTTCAATTATAAAAATAAGAATGGATTACATTCTTATAAATCAAAAACGTAAGCTATAATGACAACATTCATGAAGATTTGCATCGCTTTGGAAGCATCCAAGACTGATAAGAAGAAAAATACATACAAATTCAAATAGATCCAAACTACGGGAACGGAAAATACATATTATGAAATACCAGAGGACAAACAGGATATATCTGACCATCATGAACTTCTGGCAAAACCGAAGGTGAAGAATATCTTAAAATCGATTAAAGTAAGATGTTCATTTCGCACGTGTGTCATTTCATTAACTCCGGAATTGAAAGGAATATATTTTGATGCTGAAGAAGATGTGATGTTCAAGAATGAATATTTACAACTGATTTATTCACCCGCATTCGTGAGAACAGTATTTGGACAAGAATCACCAAAACCATAGGATACGGTAGAACTTTCAAGAAAAAGCAATGATTTCAAGAGGATAAAGGAGGATTTTGTGCTGAATAATTTTGATGGTAAGAGTGTTTCAGTAAATTTATGTTCGAAAAATTCGAGATGGAATGCACGCGTTGTGAAGTAGAAGAAGATAGAGACAAGATTTTGATTTTACAATTGTTTCTGGATGGAATAGCGAAAGATTGGTTTGATTCTAAATTGATTACATTAGGTTTAGACAAAAGTTTTCAAATATGGAAAGATAACTGCTTAAAGAGTTTTTGTGAAACCAGTTGGCATAAATATAGAGAGGCCTATTCATTTACATAGGAGGAAATTTAGTTGACTACTCCTTTAGGAAAGAAAATTTGTTCTTGAATCTCCGAAATAATTTTCCAACTGACATATTAGTTGATTCAATTGTGACAAGTTTGCCAAATATTTTACAAGATATAATTGATCGGTCAAATGTAACAACTTCCGAGAAATTATTGGGTGAGTTGTGAAAGCTAGAAAGTTCAAAAAAATATGACAATGATCAAAATTAAGGAAACCATAGAATGAATAAAGCGAACAAATTCCTTCTTATTCACAAACGAATATAAAACCAGTTATGAAGGAACCATACTAAATTTGTGGAAAGAATTGTTTTTCAGGTAGATTTCATCCGGAGTCTTTATGTCGACTAAGGAATAAATCCAATAATTTTGAACAAAAGAACGTACCTGGTAACATAAAAACTATAAACAATGTTGGGGTACAGGATGAATTAAATCAGGCCATTTCTAACAAAAAAAACTAAGACTGTGGCCATTGATAAAATTGAAGGTGTTTATAAATAATAATGAATTATGTGGAATTTATGATTCGGGCTCAAATGATAGTCTTCTGAATTCCAAAGTAGCAGAAAAGTTATGTCTACGCATTCAAGATAATAGAAACACATTCGAAACAGTCAGTGACAGGGCAAAATTTTCAGGAAAATAACAACAAAAATGAGAATCGATAATATCAAGAAAGAACTTGTACTTTAGTAGTTAATGAGAAAAATTTCGAGTATTATATTCTACTCGGACTAGATTCTATTTCGAATTTTCAATTAACACAAGATTTTGATTGGAATATTTATCAATGATTAGATATGAATGAAGAGAGAAAGATCGATTCTGTCCATAATAATAATAATAATGATAACAATGATTACACCATCAATTTCAATGAAGGGATATCAACAGAACTTTTCGAAGCAAAATTATACCATTTGGAAACGAACCAGAGAAATAAAATTGAAGTTTTGATGAATAAATATGACCGTATTTTTGCAAAACACAAGTTTGATATTGGTCAGGTGCAAAATAAATATGACAATATTTTTGCGAAACACAAGTTTGATACTGGTCAGGTGCAAAATAATGAGGCACATATAAAACTTTTAGAACACAAATTTATAGCAGAAAAACCATACAGATGCTCAATGGAGGATTAAAAAGAGATAGAATCCCAATAGGAAGATTGTTGAAAGCGAATCTGATTGAGGAGTCCTCCTCACCTTCTGTATAACCAGTCACTTTAGCATATAAGAGAGATGAAGGGTCTAAAACCAGATTGTGTGTCGATTTTTGTGAACTCAATAAATTATTTGTTCGGGAACAATTAATTTAACCACAACCTTTGCCATTAATTGATGAAATCTTAGCCAAGACCCGAAATGCAAAATTCTTTTCTAAAATAGATGTAAATTCTGCCTTTTGGTCGATTCCTATTTGTATGAAAGATAGATATAAGACTGCTTTTGTGATACAGAATGGTCACTGGCAATGGAAATGTTTACCTTTTGGACTTAAAACAATCCCGGCCATATTTCAACGTATATTTAATAATATTATCAGAAAATATAACCTGAATTTA
The DNA here is from genome assembly GCA_034642435.1 of Megalocaria dilatata. Lineage (NCBI taxonomy): Eukaryota > Metazoa > Arthropoda > Insecta > Coleoptera > Coccinellidae > Megalocaria > Megalocaria dilatata. Next base: position 64,439,842 of record CM067859.1, on the reverse strand, counting down.
TTCTAAAAATAAAATAAGAAGGAACGGTTTTTTACTTGATTGAAGGATTATTACAAAATTTGAATATAAAAACAGATTTAATCTGTTGTCTTCTACAATTTTAATTTCAAAAAATTTTTTGAAGAAACTTTTAGAATTAAATTAATGTCTTTATAAGCACTGCTCATATTTAATAGACGTATAAAATCAAAATTCATCATACAATATCAAATGGAATTAAGAAAAACCAAAGGATATAAATGGTCAATTGAAATTAAAATATAAATAAGCAAACATTTTTTGTTTCGTTCCAGGCATGCGTAATGAACTCTTCAGACAAACGTATGGAGCCCTGTTTGTTACAAAATGTATTGTTTCCTGATCCTATATTAATGAAAAATAACTCTTTCTCAAAAATATAAAATATAATTTCAAGAACTTCTCAAAAACTAATTTATCTGAAATATTCAATATATTTAAATAAATTACTTCAAACAATCTCAAAACATGTAGCACATCCTCAAGAAATAATTAAAATTACGATAAGATCAGTTCAACTTTATATATAAAAAAATAATAAAATCAATTGAACAATGTATAGACTCAGCCAGTACCATCTTAGAAATACATGATCTTCAAAAAACATGTAAATAGGTACCTTTATATCCAAGGTACTCTATGTTCCATGTTCACAAAAAATCATACAAAGCTTATATAAGGAACTTGGCCTTTTTTGAAATTAAAATTGTGTAAGACAACAGATTAAATCTGTTTTGATATTCAAATTTTGTAATAGTCCTTCTATCAAGTAAAAAACCGTTCCTTCTTATTTTATTTTAGAAATGATATATAATTATATTAGTTTTTTTAAATAAAGAAATTCATTATACAGTGTTGAATGGTTTTAACTAAGGCCAAGTGCCTTATAAGCTTTGTATGATTTTTTGTGAACATGGAACATAGAGTACCTTGGATATAAAGGTACCTATTTACATGTTTTTTGAAGATCATGTATTTCTAAGATGGTACTGGCTGAGTCTATACATTGTTCAATTGATTTTATTATTTTTTTATATATAAAGTTGAACTGATCTTATCGTAATTTTAATTATTTCTTGAGGATGTGCTACATGTTTTGAGATTGTTTGAAGTAATTTATTTAAATATATTGAATATTTCAGATAAATTAGTTTTTGAGAAGTTCTTGAAATTATATTTTATATTTTTGAGAAAGAGTTATTTTTCATTAATATAGGATCAGGAAACAATACATTTTGTAACAAACAGGGCTCCATACGTTTGTCTGAAGAGTTCATTACGCATGCCTGGAACGAAACAAAAAATGTTTGCTTATTTATATTTTAATTTCAATTGACCATTTATATCCTTTGGTTTTTCTTAATTCCATTTGATATTGTATGATGAATTTTGATTTTATACGTCTATTAAATATGAGCAGTGCTTATAAAGACATTAATTTAATTCTTAAAGTTTCTTCAAAAATTTTTTGAATTTATACTGCCTAAATTATATAGATGATATTCTAATATTTTTCTCAACATTTGACCAACATATAGAATATTTGGAGATTCTCTTGAAAGCAATATGTAATGAAGGATTCAGACTTAAATTTATCAAGTGTATTTTGCAGAAGAAGAAGTCAAATATTTAGGACATATTGTAGGAAACAATACAGTACAACCTATAAATGACAATTTAATTTCCATTAGGAATTTTTCTCCACCAGATATTCGGAAGAAGGGAAGGCAATTTTTGGGTGAAGTTAATTTTTAGCACAAATATATAAAAGATTCAGCTAGATTATTAGAACCGTTGCATAATTTACTGAGAAAAGATGTAACATTCAATTGGTCATTGGCTGGTCAGGAAGCCTTGAATAAGGTTAAGAGCATCCTTTGCTCTGAGCCAATTCTTGCAATTTTCGACCCAAGAGTCTATACTACTATATATACCTATGCCAGTATTCAAGGAGTAGGAGCTGTTCTGAAACAAAAACAAATTAATGGAGAAATGAAATCCGTAGCGTATTTTTCTAAAAAACTAAATAAATATCAGAAGAACAGGAAAGCAATATTCCTAGAATGTTTGGCAATTAAAGAGGCAATTAAATTTTGAAAATATTGGCTAATAGGACATAAGTTCATTGTTGTTACTGAGCATAAGCCATTAGAAGGGAAAGAATTTTGTACAAGACCAGATGAAGAGCTGGGTAACATGATGAATTTTCTATCACAATTCGATTTAGAGATTAGATATGAACCAGGAAAAGGAAATGTAGAAGCAGATTGCCTTTCTAGAAACCCAGTTCTGGAAGAAACGGAGAATATGGACGAATGTATAAGAACAGTTAATTTGGTGGAATTAAATGAAATAAAAAACGATCAACAGATAATCTCTTGAAGATAAATAATATGAGAAGAACTGTTGCACATACATTGAAAATTGCACAGAAATAACAAAAAAATTATTTTTTCCAATGATTTCGGAAAGGATTCAATCATAAAAGTGCACAAGCATTATGGCCATATTTGTGCTAGTAAGATAAATAATAAAATTTATTACATTCAGAATATGGATTCACTTATAACAGAAGTTTGTGGATCATGTGACATATGTTGAAAAAATTAAACGAGAGTAGGGCAGAAGTATGGTCTCCTTTCTCAATTGGGCCCAGCAAAGGAACCATTTGAAATAATGTCATTAGACACAATTGGAGGTTTTGCTGGAAACCGCTTCTCAAAAATATACCTTCATCTCCTAGTGGATAATTTTACTCGATATGCATTTGCGAGCTCTTCATAACACCAAACAACCAAAAATTTCATACAATTAATCAATAAAATTCAAGACGAACGGTCAATGAAAACACTGTTAATAGATCAATACCAAGGAATAATTGCGGAACAATTCAGATAACATATGAAAAGTTTGAATATACAATATATTTTAACAACAGTAGATTATCCTTTTTCTAATGGTCTGAATGAACGACTAAATCAGAAATTAGTGAACAGAATAAGGTGCAAACAAAACGAAAAGAAAACTAGGGCATGGACGAAAATGGCCGATCATTCTACAACTGGATATAGCCCAGAATATTTACTTTGTGGCAGATCTGATCCCATTGCTCCAGAAGAACTTATTGAAGAGAGAAATTTACCCGAAGATAAAAAAATAGCATATAGAAATTCTTTACGCTATCATGAATACAAATAAAGACTGATCGACAAGAATAGGAAACATTATGATTTTAAAATTGGAGACTATGTTTACGTTAAAAATAAATCGAAATTGAATAGAAAAAAACTTGATGAAATAAGAATAGGACCTTTTCCATTAGTGAAAAAAATTTCTAACACTATATATGAGATAGATATTGGACGTGAAAGAAAGTACAATAACTATTTTCACGTAAGTAAGTTGCTCCCATGTGAAAACGTAAACATGTTATGAGGGGTGCATACTTTGTGTGGGGGGCTTCAGGGCATTCAAATATAAAACGGTGATTTTTAGGGAAAACAACTTTGTAACTTCTATTTTCTATGTCTAAGATTTCAACCTAAAACTGTCACATGTTATATTTAGTTAGCTGTTAGAAATGCGAATTGAGAAACCCGAAGAAATAGCATTGTTTTTGATTTCTTTCAGGTTAGTAAGCTATTTTTTTTATTTCTTTTTGTGTTATTATTTTATTTTGTCTATGATTTTATGTTATATTTTAAAGTTAAGAAAATAAATTCTTCCAGATTCATGACATCAAATCGTCTATTTCTCCGATTATAAAAACAGGAATTGATAACATTATCATATGTCTATATATATATATATATATATATATATATATATATATATATATATATATATATGTATATGAAATAATAGAAAGAGGTTATATATATATATATATATATATATAAATAATATAAGAATATATATATATGTATATATATATATATATATATATATATATATTATATATATATATATATTATATATATATATAATGTTGGAGTTTCTTAGGATATTGGATTCCACAAAGAAAACAGAAAAGTACTATTTATATTAAAAAGACGTTTCATCCTCGGTTGAGGGCATTCTCAATTTCATTAGCATACAAATTAAATACAACTAAAACTATGGGTCGAATGGCTCAATACAATGTGACTTTACTAGGTTTCAGACATATTCGTCTGTTGGCGCACGAGCCAAGGTTGCCGCTCGGGGCTGATGGTTGGTGGCGGGATCAATTATTGCTTCGTCTGATCTGGCCCCATGGCGGTCGATCATATGTTCAACTATTTCGATGTTAAAGCTTTGAATTGAAGCACAAAGCTTTTTGAAATTCTTTATATAGAGTATAAAGTTGAGATTTATTTTGTATTTCCTCCTATGCATAGTTAATATAAATGAATAGGTTCGTATTGATAAATTCATTTGTTACAAAACCGTGTTGTTCCGAACAGATATATTTTCTAACATACAAGTAGAGACTGTTGTGAATTATCTACTCGAACATAATACACATGCACATAATAGAAAATGATCTATAATTTTCGACAAATGTGTTGTCATCAGATTTTTAGGTTGGCGTAACTATATCCGTTTTCCACTTTACGGGGAATACGCTTGTAAAGATGATGAGATTGAATATGTGGATTTCTACCAGTCACCATAGGCTTTGAGAATGTACGGTGGCATACCCGCTGATTTCTTAGGTTTTAGTTTTTCAACCCCACCATCAATTTCTGTAATCATATCGAAAGAAAGACTGTCATTGCATATACTTCCATTTGTTGGAAAGTTAATTCCATAATTAGATCTATGTGGATTGTACACAGAAGAAAAATAATCTGCGAAGGCACTGCAGTTTTTTTTCTCAGCAATTTCTACGCCGCTATACTCGAACGACTTAACATCTAAAACACTGTTCCTTTTTTTATTTAAATAATTCCAAAAATTTGGCTATATTTCAACATTATTCCTTCTCTTATTTACCAAAATATATATTTTCTTCAAGTTTGATCAGTATTTTAAATTTTTTCCTCAGAACTCTGAACCTTTCATCGTGAACATCAGACACCAATATATTTCCTATATTTCTTGTTTTCCTTCAAAACTACCTTGTTTTTCATTGTAAACTGAATAAGAAAACATTTATGTTCTTTATACACTAAATATTTAAGCACACATTCATCTACAATATCTTGACATATTTTATAAAATTCAAATAAAGCTGCGTACACATCGCATTTTTCATTTTAAACCTTATCCCAGTTAGTATCAGGGATACGTTGGCTTATGGTCAGAAAATCAGCCTTACTTGTATTTATTCTCACGTTTGTACTCAACGCAGAATTATAGAGATCTTCTGGCACAAATTATGTGTCTTTCCTACTCACTGTACAATTAATCCCGTCAATATCTGGACCAATAACTAAATCCAACATTCTCCCCTGAGATTTTCTAATATCGTTGAATAGTCGAAAATCCTTGAATTCCACGAAGTCATGAAAATTATTTTATATATAATACCATTTGAAACTTTGATATCAGATTTGATACCACATTGATCACCCTCATATTGCCCTGAAGAAATTTGAAGACCGATTCATATACGAGATTCCCACTCCTAGATGGAATATATAAACTACATAAATTCAGTTCACAATCCTTGACCTTGATCTCAAATATAATAGCTTCAAAACCAGTTCTTCGCCTAACCACATTCAAAATTTTATAGTTTTTCTTTACTGCAATCAAAACTCCTCCAGCCGTTGAGTTCTTCGCGAATTTCAGCTCCCTGTTCGCTGTTACCAAATTAAACATTTGATTTTCTACGATCTCACCTTCCAGAACCCCATCCTGCAACCACGTCTCTACAGAAATTATGATATCAAAATCATCTTTACTACAACTCCTGAAAACTCATTAACTTTAGTATTCAGTCTTCTGCAATTTTGTTGATAAACAATAGATGTGGATATGTTAAGTAATCCTTGTGAACTCTTACAGTTGTGCAATTATCACAGTAAAGCAGTATTCTTTTTTATGATATTCCCTGTTACCCCAATTAAATGACACTGTTAATAAATCATGAATTCAATTAAATTCAATCAACTGAATATAAAAAAGACAAAAACTGACCCGCATATATCTAATGAAAAGAAAGCTGAATTATTATTTGAATCACTTTCCCAAAATTCTTAATCTCCAAAATTCACACATAGGCACTCACAAATGAAAATAAAAAAAAATACAAAAAGCATAGGTAAACAAGAGTCAAGGCGTGTCAAATATTCTAAATGGCGTTCTGACTGAATCCGTTTGACGGTGTTGTCATCTCTCACAAAAATTATTCCACTGATCTACTATGCCGCTTGTTTACCAAATTTTTTCTTGTCTTTCAGTAATAGCTTGTAGACTTTCTCTACAGGTCGTTTAGTTCGTTATGGGTTATCAAGAATGGGTGTTCCTTGAAAGGGTAAAGTGAATGCGAATATAAATTTATTCAACAGCAGAGAGAGAAGTGTGATTATAAGTTGAGAGAACCTAAAACTCGCGAGCGTTTTATGTTGTGTTCTGTGGGTAAGCGACCAAATGGAATGCGTTGGAGTCGAAATATGGCTCAGGTAGAATTTCAAAACAATTGAGCAATAAAAAGTAAAATTATCAGCAAAAAAATTAGATTTTAACGCCCAGTATATTTTTCATACCATAATTTTATTAGGGCATATTTGGTCCAATCACCACATTTTGGTCAAAATAACAAGTCTTTATCATATTTCCCAATATTTATGATTCGCCCTGTATAGAATAGTTGTGATATTGATACCACCCCTTATAATTGATTTAAACTTGGTGCTTTCACAAATATATTATTACTGACTTTTAATGGAGTGTAATAGTACGTGTGGATTTGAATAAAATGAAAACTCATCAATTCTATCAGCCTCCGATCTAATTATTCATATTTCGTAGGAAAGCAATTTTGCAGGTTGTTATTTCAATAATAGATTAAAATTAAGATTTAAATATTTTTTTTAGCGGCCAAGCGTGACGTTGGAATGAAAAGAGAAATAGAACACAAAGCTATGGTTTCCATATTTTTAGTATGTGGTAGAGTGTTACTGATGATTTTGGGTGGTAAGTACTTGAATCATAATGCCTTATATATGAAACATAGGATACTTTTGTTGAAACTGTAGGTATTTTCACTACATATAAAATTTCATATCCTCAGTCATAAATGAAGCATTCAAACCTTTTTCAATAGAAACTGGGTTAAAAAAAAAATAACGAAAGGCATCTCATAACTCGCTCTAAGAATTCTTCTTTCATCGGACCCATTTGTAGTAGTTGCAAGGAAAGCTACACGCCAGAGACTAAAAGTTTGAGCATCGTCCAAACTTTTTATGCTTGCGCGCTTTTTCTTGTGAACAAGTAACTATTGGTTCGTCCAAATGTCTGAAGTTTTTGATAATTTTCTGCCGAAAATGGTGTCAAATATCTAGGTCGGAGACACTGCTGATTAATATGGGGTTAGGTATTTCTGTCCGGCCTTTTCGGTCGGTCCATAAGTACTTTATTCTACGAGAGGAAAGAGCTAGAGACTTTAAACTTCCGAGGTAGGTTTAAGGTTTAAATTTCTCGGTTAAGTTGGTTAATGGGCGAAATCTTTCTCTTATTTTCCTAATGGTTCCGAAGATACTCATCCGATTGAAATTGAATTTGGTATTAATAGCACGACGACTTGCAAAGTTTTCTGAGAATTATCCATGTGGGCGGACGACTGGAGCTAAAAATGCTAGTTTCTGAACGAACTGACCCAGAAACATGAAATTTCCGGATTAGGTTTGGACTTGGAATATGTCAGTTATGCTCAAAAATGGACGATATTGGCAGAAACGTTCTCGAGTTATTATTATTCGAAATGTTATTTTCAAATATTTTTGAAATAACAGAGCAGATGGGGTTCAACTTAGGTATGAAGACGTGAAATAACGACACAAGAGCTTGTGCATAATTTTATGAATATGAATTACGAGACTTTTCAAATTCCTGCTTTATCTGATTTCAGTAAAATGTATGAATTATCAATTTTGGTTCAATATTTTTTTCTGTTCCTTGCTGCATATATGTAAAAACGCAGATGAAGCAATTTAACATGGTTTCTTCATTTACATGAGATCTGTTGTTTATTCAGGAGAATAATTTCCAAATTGCAGAAAAAAATATTTGACTTGCTGATGACAGTACTAAAAATTCCAAGTTTTTGCATGCTTATTCTAGGAATAAGCGTGCTATGGCTTAGCTGAAATTTTTCCAAATTTTGAATTATTGTCACCTTCCGAAATAAGTGATTGAAATATAATGAGAAGTTATTTCATCTATAAGCATCAGTATTGAAGCGAACTTATATGGCAACAAAAAAGTCAATCCATTCCTGAAAAAAAAAGAATATCCTATCAACATTCATGTGAAGTCAGCTAAATAATTTTTTAAATCGACATTTGGTAAAAAATCAATGGAAAACGAACAAAAGTTTTGGGAAATCTTATTTCTTATTCTGCTATTCTTTAATCATTTCCAATCGATTTTTGGCAAATATATTGAACTAACAGACATTTCAGGTCTACTCTTTCGATAAACACTGTCTTGTATAAAATCAGGGTCATCACGTAATTTGCATTTATTTAGGAAATCCTTGTCCTTCCTTCTTTTCATTGTAACGTCGTCAACAAATTTTATGAGATTATTTTGTCATAATTGCTGAAATGAAAACAGCTTATTTGTTCGAGGTTTTCTGAAAAAGACGAAAATTAATAATTAATTATAGTGTGGATAGCACAGCGGGAGAGCATCGGACTCGCGACCGGGAGGATCGGGTTCGAATCCTGAATAAATTTTCTACGTGACAGACGGATGTCTGTCACCATTTCACTGTTGGGTCAAAAATTAACAGTGCTGTGACCTAAAGTGGCGCAATATTGCAGTAACAAAGCCTACACAGAACACAACTGAACTTCTAACTCGCACAAGCTGAAAAATCTTCTGAGGGATCTTCACAGAAGATCTAGGAGTATCAGGATAATAATAGTAATAATCTGCATCATATTAGATCAAGCAGAAAAATGTTGAAGCTTCAGTAGCGAGTATTTTCTGTTTTAGCAGTTATAACAGCTTAAAATGAAGTTCAGGATCCGTTCTCCAATCACATCGCAGAATATTGTGTCATTCCTGCTCTATTATGCCAAGGAAGCTTTCTAGCATTTCTGGGAGCCGGCACATACTTCCTTAAACGTTTACCCAACTGATTCCAAATATGCTCCATCGGATTGAAATTTAGACTTCGAGTAAACCAAACTAATCTCGTGAATGGAACCTCATTAAGATGAGCAGTAACTATTCGAACAGTGTGGGGCAGTGCATTATCATCCATAGAGATTGGTCTTCTTCAAGAATAACAATGAATGGTGCAACATGGTCTGCTTGAACCTCTTTCAGACTCCCATTTTGCATAAAAACTAATTCCGTATGCGCCTTTAAAGGTATGCCTTCGCATTTTATAATAGTGCCTCCAACGAATGGAAATCGCCCTGCAATACACGCTTCAGTGTCTCTCACCTAGTAATAGTAGGGGAGCCCGGTACGCTAAATTTTCAGCGTCATGGGGACCGATTAGATTGTGAAAATTTGGGCCTAAAACGAAAAATCATTTATGTTCATTTTGCCATTTTAGTGGGGGGTAGAGCGTGTGCTCATTTTCAAAAATGTAAAAAAAAAATCATTCACATAAAAATACTCGAGCGCTTCAGACATTGGTGTCTGCGGGTGTTTACCCGCTTTGTTTTTCTAACAACCTAGAGATATTATTCTGACGAGTAATTAGGGGAGGATGGCTGTAGAAAAGAGTAGAAGAAAAAACAAAAAGTTATTCGAGCGTGTCAGATATTCGAAGGGAATATTTAGAAAACTCAAAAAAGTGTCCTATTAAAATATCTGCCGATTTGGATGTGATCAAAAGTTATAATAGATTTTTGAATATGTGAAAAAAGTGACCTTGAAATACTCGAGCGCATCAGATTTTTACACAAACTGTTTAACTTGATGTTTTAGTCGTCCCAAATGATAATTTGACAAATATATGGAGGAATATTTTTAATCTGGAAATTTGAAAGAAAAAATTTTGTTTTCCAATTTCTGAGTGGAATAAATTATTACGCATATATGTAGATGTACTTTTATTATTATTTATTAATACAAAAATAGATTAAAAAATATAAAAAAAAATTTTAATCTTCATCCTCAATGGATTCATCCTCAAAATTGATTCCTCCTTGGTCAATTTCTTCTTCATTTTGTGTTTCTGTAAAAACGGAGAGTTATAAACTTTAAAATTTTCTATTTCTTTCGTATTATACTATTAAAAAACGTACCTGAATCTAAAGTATCTCCTGATATGTCAGGTGTTATGACAATATCTTCGTATTTTTCCTTCATTGACATAACTTTGAAAATATTATTATAATCAACAATATTGGCTGAGATTGGAGCAAGAAACTTTTTTCTATTAGCGTAAATAATTTTTATCTTCTTTGCAAAAGTCTCCATTATCTTACTTTCTAACTGACGATTTGAAAATGAGGTGCTGTTTATGGTTTCCGATAATAATTTGTACTGTTCAATTAATAAACTATGATATTCCTTTTTTACATGATCAAAAAACAGGCATTCATTTTTTCTGACAAAGTCTTCCTCCAAAATTTCACATCATAAATCATAAGCTGTACTAAAAGCCTTTCGTTTTTTGACAAAATTACTTTCTTCTTTTTTACTGATTTGACGCAAGTATTGGTCTTTACAGCATTTATGATAGGGAATTGAAGAGCTATCAGTAAAGAAACTGATTTTTTCCAACATTTCAACATCATTGTGTTCGGTAGCTGCACTTTTCAACGATTCTATTGTTCGCGATTTATTGAGTGCTAATGGCACTACACGGCCATGACGTCTTTTCCTTGACTTTTTGCAAATAAAACATTCCAAATCTTGATTAATAATCGGCTTATCAGCACCCACCTGCTCATTACCAGCATCCAATGCATTATCACTATCTTTAAAGTTTGATTCAGGATTGTTTGATGGACCCGCTCTGAAATTATTTAACCCATAATAAGAATCAGAATATTTTCAAAATAAAAATAATTCATTATGTAAATAAAATATTTGTGGTGAAGCTATTAGTGAAAAAAAAATATAATGAAAGCTTATCAAAATTTGATTTAAAAAAATGAATGCTATGATTTTTACTTAGGATATAATCACACAATGAATAATATATTACATTAAAACTAACTCATCTGCTATTTTTCCATTAGTTTGCTCGAAATAGATAATTCGGAACTCTCTCCAGCAATTTCTGGAGTATCATCACGTTCCTGAGCAATTTCTGGTGTTATTTCATCATTTTTTTGAAAATCGGACGGTATTTTTATATCTGTAAAAAGTTTGTAGCACTGGATATGATATCCATCGTTTAAAGATGTTTCATTAGAAATTTTAACCGTAGCATAAGCGTTACTAGATTTTCTTCGAACTGGTTTTACTCTACGATACTCCAAAGTAGTTATACATTTTCTTGAAGTGTCTAGTGTGAACTTTTTAATTTTTTCACATGTTTTTCACAAAGTACACATTTCACTGTTACATTGCTCATTATTGCAATGCATATAAAATTTATTGCATTGAATTAATGAAATTATTGTAAAACACAAGAAATGAATCAAAACACCATACATCTACGAAACACAGACAAGTTATTGAGATCAGCTGTTAAATCAGTATGGCAGATAGTAGTGTGGGGATTCATGGAACGCCTTATAACTGGTGATGAGACCTGGGTCTACGAGTACGATATGCAAACAAGCCAGCAATCATCGGAATGGGTGGCAAAAAATGAGCCGAAACCGAAAAACCACGCCAAAGCCGCTCGAAAATGAAGGTGATGCTCATTGTTTTCTTCGATATCCGTGGCGTGGTGCACTACGAATTCGTTCCAGAGGGTCAGACGGTCAGCAAGGAGTATTACCTAGGCGTTATGAAACGTTTGCGTGAGCGTATCCGTAAGAAGCGGCCAAATTTGTTGGCGAACAACTCATGGATTTTGCATGACGATAACGCGCCTTCTCACCGAGCTACGATTGTGACTGACTTTCTCGCCAAAAACTCAACGAACGTGCTTCAGCAACCACCATATTCGCCGGATTTGGCTCCCTGCGACTTTTTCCTCTTCCCAGAACTAAAATTGCCCCTTCGTGGCACCCGTTTTGAGTCGATTAAAGCCATAAAACAAAATTCGGCGCGAGAGCTAAAGTCCATCCCGGAAAGCGCCTATAAAAAATGTTTCGATAATTGGAAGTGCCGTTGGCATAGATGTATTGGAGCAAATGGAGCCTATTTTGAAGGCGACCCAATAAATTTTGACGATTAAATATAATAATGTTGTTTTAATTGATAATTCCCGGTACTTTCTTGACAGAGTAGTAAAGAAAGAGTGAGAAGGAAACAGAGGCGCGGAGTTTCAATCCAGTTCTCAGCAGCTGTACGCACCACACTTATTTATGGTTTAAGCTACATCGCCCCATGAAAATCGTCAGATTATTTTTATTCTGTAATTCTTACAAAATTTCCTTCAAACTAAAAAAAAATTTCATCGCGCTCGAGTATTTCACAGTGCTGTTTTTTTTACAATTTTGCCACTCATCCATTTCCTAATGTCACGCTAAAATCATCAGATTATTGAAATATATTCTGTTCTTTATGTATTTATTTTACCTAGCCTTAATCTGACGCGCTCGAGTTTTTCTGAGAATTGATTATTTTTTACTAATCTGACGGACTGTTCTCGGAGCACGCCCTTATATGAAGGGTTTATATGTGGTAGGATTACATTACAAGGAATAAGGTTTCCCCTCATAAAGTTTTTTGACGCGCTCGAGTAACTCTTCAAATCCCCTCTTGGCTCCCCTACTATAATCGCCAAACTATTATACGCCTGTTTCACAATATAAAATCGCTATTCATTAAAAGTTCACAAAGTTAAAATTCTATTTTTCTTACTTGAAACCGACTTAAAATCACCTATGAAATTGATCACATTTCTTCAGCTTATATGCTATTACAACTTTATACATGCTTAAGCATGAAGGATATTTCTGACATACAAAATACTGGTCCGATCGAATTGAAATCTAGTACTCGCTTCAAGATTCATGCAAAATTTGGCAAAAATCTCAGGATAAGAAGTTCTCCAAATCATTTTTATCAGGATATATGAGGCGTTGAGAACTAGGACGGACGGTCCTACACGTACAAAATAAATTGGATCAATGAAGTTTTCGAGCGCTTGTATTAGGGAACGGTGTATTATCGTTTTTCTGAAAAAATTTTGTAATCTGCAACGTCTTCGGTATTCAACTGTTGAACCAAAAATGTTTTCAGACATTTAGGCAAAGCGCTAGGACACTGTTTTCTGGAACAAAAATTTCAATGTTGGATAGTCCGCTTTGAATCTCAGCGCCTCATATATGATAAGGATAATTCCAAATCAGATTTCAGCGTTAAGGAAGATGCCTCACTGATCGAAAGTGGTGAAAGTTTGATTTCCACCAAAGTTCAGTTGCAATTACAATGGAATATTTTTTCGCGATAATTTGATATTATCATCCGGGTCGTTCCGATACATCCTGAAACCTGAACTCTGACGAACAGATCCAACTCTGAGATGTCAAGTTTTCTGTGGACTTGTTATTATCACTAAATAGCGAGTATCATCACACGCTTATCCATTTTTCGTCTTTTGATGATGGAAAGATTGTTCTCGAAATATATGTCAAACTTCAAAAATCCAAAAGAATTTGAATATCAAAACAGATTTAATCTGTCAGTCTTCTACAATTTTAATTTCAAATAAATTTTTATTCGAGAAACTTTTAGAATTAAATTAATGTCTACATAAGCACCGCTAATATTTAATAGAGGTATACAATAGAAACTCAATATACAATATCAAATGGAATAAATAAACCAACAAATATAAATTGTCGAAATATAAAGACGAATTTTATTTCTGATCTTACCATTAGGAACACCAGTTCCTTTTCAACAACATAAAACACAACTTGAGGACTTCTCACAAAATATAATTTATTTGAAATATTCAATATATTTAAATATTCAAATAAGTTAATTCAATAATCTCTCAAAATATGCACTATATTTTCAAAAAACAATTTGACTTCCGATGATCTCTTCATCGGCCCCAAATCATATTTAACATTTCAAAATCAACTAACAATCAGTATATCTTACCTCAGAGTGGTAACCAGATAACTGCTTAAACAGAGTAACTTCAAAAATCAAGATATTCTATGTTCGTCACAAAATTACAGAAATCTGTAAGGCATTATAAGGTTTTCTTTAACCCATTGACATTCCATAATGATATTCCATAATGATGTTTATTCTAGCCTAAATATAATTATATATTATATATAAAATAAAATAGAGAAAGATAACAAAATTTGAACATCAAAACAGATTTATTTAATCTGTCAGTCTTCTACAATTTTAATTTCAAAAAATTTTCATTCAAAAAACTTTTAGAATTAAATTAATGTCTACATAAGCACCGCTTTGATTGTATTTGTCAATTAAATATAAGCGGTGCTTATGTAGACATTAATTTAATTCTAAAAGTTTTTTGAATTTTGCAGAAGAAGAAGTCGAATATTTAGGACATATTGTAGGAAACAATACAGTACGACCTATAAATGACAATTTAATTTCCATTAGGAATTTTTCTCCACCAGATACTCGGAAGAAGATGAGGCAATTTTGGGTAAAGTTAATTGTTATCACAAATATATAAAAGATTCAGTTAGATTATTAGAACCGTTGCATAATTTACTGCGAAAAGACGTTAAATTCAATTGGTCATTGCTTGTCAGGAAGTTTTCATTAAGGTTAAGGACATCCTTCGTTTTGAGCCAATTCTTGCAATTGTCGACCCAAGTACCTATACTACTACATATGCTGATGCCAGTATTTAAGGAGTAGAGCTGTTCTTAAACAAATGAACAAGAAAACAATATTCCTAGAATGTCCGGCAATTAATTTTGGAAATATTGGCTAATAGGATTTTATTTATTGTTGTTACTGACTATTAGCCATTAGAAGTGAAAGAATTTCTTACAAGACCAGATGAAGAGCTGGGTGACATGATAAATTTTCTACCACAATTCGATTTTGAGATTAGGTATGAACCAGAAAAAGGAAATGTAGAAGCAGATTGCCTTTCTAGAAATCCAGTTCTGTAAGAAACGGAGAATATGGATGAATGTATAAGAACAGTTAATTAGGTGGAATTAAATGAAATAAAGAACTGTTGTACATACATTACAAATTGCACAAAAATAACAACAAAATAATTTAATCGAACGATTTCGGAAATGATTTAATCAGAAAAGTGCACAATCATTATGACCATATTTGTGCTAGAAAGATGAATAATAAAATTAGGAAGTTTTATTACATTCAAAATATGAATTTACTGACAAATAAATTTGTGGATCATGTGACATATGTTGTAAAAATTAAACTAGAGTAGGCCAAAAGTATGGTCTCCTTTCTCAACTGGGCCCAGCAAAGGAACCATTTGAATTAATGTCATTAGACACAATTCGAGGTTTTGCTGGAAACCACTCTTCAAAAAGATACCTTCATCTCCTAGTAGATCATTTTACTCGATATGCATTTGCAAGCACTTCAAAACACCAAACAACCGAAGATTTCATCAAATTAATAAATAAAATTAAAGATTAACGTCCAATGAAAACGATAATAAAATATCAATACCCAGGAATAAATTCGGAAAAATTCAGACAACATATGTATGAGAAGTTTGAACATACAATTAATTTTCACAAGAGTAGATTCCCTTTTTCTAATGGTCTGAATGAACGACTAAATCAGACATTAGTGAACAGAATAAGGTGCAAAAAAAACGAAAAGAAGACTAGTGCATGGACGATAATAGCCCATGAATGTATTGAAGAATATTATTATATTTAAATAATAATATAGAACAGAACAGAACATTCTACAACTGGATATAGCTTTACTTTATGGCAGAAGTGATCGCATTGCTCCAGAAGAACTTATTGAATAGAGAAATTTACCAAAAGATAGGATAAAAATACTCACAAGCTCATATTATGAAGAAAAAACATATACAGAGTACATAACGACTAGTCGAGTGAAAATTCTTTGAACGGTAATAAAAAATCAGTAATCTTGTTGACAATTAATAAATAAAATTTACAGGGAGATTTCAATTTACAATTATTCAATGTAAAAGCAGCCAAAGTTGCAATAAATAGAAGTAATTTAGATGTCTAATTTGAAATTGATGAAGAATTTCATATATAAATAAATAAATATATATATATATATATATATATATATATATATATATATATATATAAATATATATATATATATATATTTATATATATATATATGTATATATATATATATATAAATATATATATATATATATATATATATATATATATATATATATATATATATTCACCAAAGTAATGTTGTGACGTGGCTTTTGAGGAAGCCGGTCACAAGGCAAATAAGCTCGCGGCTATAACTCAGTGAAGATGGGCGACAGTTTATCAAAATGAGGAAATGGCCGCCATGTAGAGCTAGGCCTGCATATCTGAATGAAATTAGCTGCGTATTCCTCTACCAAAGTAGCAGGAAGAAATATATCACCCAAAATCCTATTTGAATTATTTATTATAAACAATGCAGTGATCGATACTATACACAAGAAAATAGAAAATCTCCTGAACTACCAATAAGTGACTAATAACTATATAGTAAAAATAATAATAAAAGAGAATTGCTTCAACAAATATATAATACAAATATCGAGAGCCAGAAAGGCCACTCGATATTTTTTATAAAGTCAAATACCCAACAATAAATGAATCACCAATCTTTGATCGTTTATCAGCCTACACTTGGCTTAGGTTCTCAACTTATGAAACCTATAACTGCATCAAAAGTTTTGATGAAGAATTTAATAAATAAACAAAAAAAAATTTAATGAATCAATTAAAATAAGAACTTTAATGTAATCTTGCACAAATCCTGAAGGTATATTATTAGTACCATAAATGCGTAGGGTGCACCTCAGGTAATTGCTCACACTGAATATTAAAATGATCAAATATAAAAACTATTATTAAGGATAATCATGAAATAAAGATTACAAAGCCAGTGCAATGCACTGGTTACCTGATACAATTCACTAGCGGTTCTCAAGCTAACACACGACACCAAATACCCCGCAACTCAACAGGAAGGCCGCAGATGTAGAACTCAATAACTGTCCAGTAGGTGAATTTTCACTCAGAACGTAAAAACTGTGAACAAAACTTGGATACGGACTCATTCCAATACTTTTATGTTGAACCATCACTTGGATGTGAATACCGGCCTTGCCTAGCACTTGGATATTGGCTCAGCACTTGGATACGAATACCGGCCCTGCTCAGCACTTGGACCTTCTTGGTTGCTGTTCGAGGCAATGTATATAACCTCCAATTTCAACTCTTCGTGTGAAGTCCCATACAAAATTCGAGAATCGTCGCGATTCTAAACCTCTTAGAGGAAAGACTGAAGATCGACCTCGTGGAAAAAATTTTTGATGGCGTATAAAACGCTATTCCCATCAATATTCTAAATCAAAATATATCCAAAGGAAACACTCAAATTGAAGAAATAGTCCCTTAAAACTAGGATGATACTAGATCACAATATTCCTCAACTTGATTTAATTTTTTTCCAGAAATTTTCTCCCAAGAATGACAGTATCAACTTTTTTCTTCACAAGCTCATATGCATCGAATAAGTTGACAGAGATGCCAATTGTCAAGAGAAATCTTTTACAACGAAGAAGAAGAGTGTTAGGAAATCGAAAATTTATTCAATAATTAAAAGCGGTAACGATGGTCTATCTTACTTATACCAACAGGGATGTTTATTTAATTTGAAATATACATACAAATGAAAATTTCCAAATAAATTCTAGAGGCCACTTCTTTCCCGCGCAACAATATGAATTACTCTAGGCAATTATTATTAACCTTTTCAACAATTTTTCGATGTAAGCAATAACAAATAAATTTCAATCAGAATTCGAAAGGATAAAAATCCAATTAGCCGAAATGATAACGCCACAATGCAAATTGGACAAAATTATTCAAAATTCAATTATTTCAAGGATACATAGTGTCTGTAATATTAACAATGTATGAAAGAAATATCCTCGAAGATTCTTAATCCTTTATTAAGTTGTAATAGCATATAAGCTGAAGAAAGATGATTAATTTCATAAATAATTTCAAGTAATTTTTGTGATAGAAGCATTAGAATTTAAAACATTGCTAACGACACTTGGAATATTTCTCTGATAAAAGAGAATAATAAGAAACTTCTTTAATCGTTGAAAGTTTTGCTACAAAGCTATTCTCACAATTTTACCTACCAACCAAAAAGCAACCCTTGAATTTCTAAGGAAAAAAAATACAATTCATTCAATTAAGAGAAATAGAGTATACACTATACACATACATTTCATGAAAATTCAGAAATCTGGCTCAACAAAATTGACTTCTTCAAGTAAGCTCAAAAACTATTTACTGACTTGACCTTTACACTATTTGCAAGAGAATACCTTTTACTGTTTCGATTCAAATGCAACAGGCATCAATATTTAGATAAACAATTATTCTGATTTTCTATTAGAATACTTTCAAACCAGGAAATAGTGTGAATTTTGTATAATCATTGAAAGCATCATTTTCAAGAATTTTGACAAATGCTAGTAGTGTTTGTAATTCAATTTTTCGTGAAAATTATAAAAGGAAATGGTAGGCAAAACGTCAGTCAGTATGAAATACTCCAGAGTCAAGACCATGTAGTTCTATTGAAAAAAAAACTACTCTTCAAGAAACCAATTCCAAAACCTAAAAAGAAAAAATACATCAAGAGAAGGAATTGGTATCAAGAAATACAAAGCTTGAATATTGAATAGAAATATCCAACAATTAAATTAAGTATCGGTTGTTTGTTCAGAGTAATAGAACATACGATAGGGATAACTGTGATTTGACAGAAGGTAAAAGCCATGTTGTTTTGGCATTTCTGTTCAGTAGGCATTGACAAATTATTATGAAAAGGCTCGCCGCAACAACGTTTACAAATTGTTGACATTTATTTTCAAAATCAGTGTTCTATTCGCCAAACTTATAGAGCACTTCGGGAAATTTATGGTTTACATAATCGTATATCAGAGAAGCTTATTTGTAGAACTATTGATACATTTCGGACAACATTTTCTCTACTCGATGCAATAACAACAATAGGATAAATAACTGTACGTACAGAAGAAAATATCACTGCTGTGAGTCATAGTGTTCATGATGATCCAGGTTTGTCTATTCGTCGACGTTCACAACAAGTTGGACTCTGTGCATCCACCAAATGGAAAATTTTGCGTAAAGATCTTGATCTACACCCATACAAAACCCAACTGGTTTAAGAACTGAAGCCACTTGAGCCTAATAAGTTTCGTTTGTTTGCTGATTGGGCCCTAGAATAGCTTAAAGTTGATCCTCTTTTTTATCGTAAAAATGTGTTTAGTGATGAAGTCCATTTCTGGTTGAACGGCTATGGAAATAAGCAAAATTGTCATATATGGAGTGGAAAAAATCCTCAAGAAGTTCTGCAGGTTCCATTGTATCCTGAAAAATGCATTGTATGGTGTGCTTTACACGCTGGAGGCATCATTGGTCCATATTTCTTTAAAAACAATGCTGGAGCTAATGTTTCAGTGAATGGTGCTCGTTACAGATCGATGATCAATGATTATTTGTTGCAAAATTTGAATGGTATCGACCCCAAAGTAATTTGGTTCCAACAAGATGGTGCTAAACTTCATGCTGCTACCGTAACAATTGATAACAATTGAAAGAAACATTTGGCGATAACATTATTTCCAGAAATAGTCCACTTAATTGACCTCCAAGATCATGCGACCTAACTCCACTGGATTATTTTCTTTGGGGTTATGTCAAGTCATTTGTTTATGCTGATAAACCAGAAACAATAGACGGTTTGGAAGCCAACATAACTCGTGTTATTGATAAAATGAGGCCTGAATTACTCGAAAAGGTGGTCCAAAATTGGTCCGGTCGGATGCAGTTCCTCAGAGCTAGTCGTGGTGCATATATGCCGGAAATTATTTTTAAAAGATAAATGTCATAAAATTATCTTTCAAATAAAAGAAAAAATTGGCTTTAATCTTAATATAAATGTGTTTTATTTCAATTTGAAGTTCTATCACCTTAAAAAAAACACCCGATATCAAGCAAGAAAATCTGATGGAAAAAACTCAACAAGGTTGGCTGTGAATTCAAAACCTAGGAAAATCTGTTGAACTTCAAGAAAACAGTTCCTGAAGCAGAAGAAGGACACTTTTAAAAGGAACATTGATAAATTGAAAGACAAACTTAAGAAAAGTAGGATTAATTTGAGTTCTGTGAAATTTTGATTCAGAATTTATTTTATGTTTACTAGAATTAGATTTAGAGATTAGGTTGAAAAGATACATACAACTTAAAAATAGGAAAATGATAGTTTAAGGTTAACAGTTTTATTTTTCAATTTAGTACGTTTCAATATATATTAAAAAACTAAATCAGAAAGTCAAATTTAACCCTCCCTTTTACTGAAAATTTAAATCAATAAGCTTGAAATTTTCAATTCTTAATAACAAATTTAAATATAACCACTTAGTCGACAGCACACGAAACACTCAACTTTATACACGGGAGATCGTAAAAGTATTCAAACCAAACATTTTTTCAAAGTAAATTATAATGTTAAATGAAAACTCATCAACAAAAATTCATAACAGTACCTATTAATATATGAGATCTAATGGAAATCTCACTGTTAATCAGTTCAGATGTAGAACCTGATATTACCAAAGTGCTCTGAAACAATTGTACCTATTCGTTCATAAAAAGTTTCTCTAAATTCAATTTAATTTACCATTTATTGAAAGTCATTTTCCTTCAAGTGAAGACCGAATCTATCAACCAATGGTGTATTAGATAAAATGAAAAAAGTGATGGACAAATGAAAGGAATAAATTTGATATGACAAATAACTGAAATGTATAATTGAAAACCATATTATCCATTTGCCATATGTTTAGTGATTTTTATATATTATTAATTATCATTTTGTTACTAGTCAAGATAAGAGTCAATAGAATAATGCACCGCTTTGGTGATCATATACATCCGCAGTGAATGATATTTATACGTCCATTTTGTAGTTCAAAACGAAGTCAATTTCCAATAATTTCAATCAACTACAAAGCTTTTAATAAAATAATCGTATAGTTAAATGATATATTGCGTTAGTTATTTGAAATTATCCGCGACTAATAAAAATTTGAATTTTTTTCAAGTTCTGATCATCAACCGAATACTCAGAGCTGCAGAGTTGGAAACCAAGTATCGTGGAATTCTGGGTCAATTAAACGAATTCATGAATAGAAAAAAGTTACCAATTGCAACAAGGAATAGACTTCTTTCTTTCTATGAATACAAATTTCAGGGAAAATTCGTGAAAGAGACGAAAATAGAAAACATTTTAACAGGTATAATTTTTCATATATACTTCATTGTTCTTTCACCTCGAAATAAATTTTATAGTTTATAGTCTCTTGTTGAGTTCCAATTTTTGGGTGTCCTGATTTTATTGTATTCGTGTTCACTTCATTTCAGTCCTAATGGAATATGTATGATAGTCTTGACCACTGTGGAGGAAGAATTGCATTCTAAAATATGAAAATTGATAGTGATGAAAAAAGTATTTAATAAGAGTGAACAGAATAATATTTCAGTTGCATCGTCTATCAACCTCAGAATGATATTTGAATATAAACATGCTCAGAATTTTCACCCAAACTATTGGATGATATACTTTCAAAAATCTATCTTGCATCCTTAAAATTTTTTGTACCGAGTCATACTCGGTTTTTAGACCAAACTGAAATTTTTTTGTCAGTATAACTCGGATATTTCTGTGTTTAAAATGCTTTTAATACTTACTTTGATAAATTTTGCTCAGAGTTTTACTCAATCTTGATAACTTCGGTTAGTTTTTCTGATTTTCTCTTTCCAATTCTAATTATTCTAAAACTCTACTAGATGTACAAAACAACTAATAAAAGAGATTTTTTCTTATTGAGTTAATTAGTGTTTGAAAATGGGTTGAGACCCAAAACATGTATATCTACAACATAAATTAAATTTGAAACTTGAGCAAAGTGTTTTTGTCTACCTTATTAATATTCGAAATGAAATAAGGAATTACTTTGTTTTCTATCACTTTTTATTATAACTGATATACAGTGACTCGAGTTTCGTAGTGTTTACTACATTTTCAAACTGAATGAACAAATTAGATCTCAACTATTATATATGGGGATTGTAGGCTTCGGCAGAGCTTCGAAAAGAGGGGTTTTGTCTGTTCGTTAAGTAGTTTTATTATTGGTACGTGTCTTTTATATTTTTCAATTTCTATGGATTCCAGGATGTCAAGTTATTTTTTTCTACTACTCCATCCAATATTCGAAATGTTTCATCAAGTGATCTGCTAGGAATCATTTTATTTAATTAGTGTCATCATAGGGCAGGTTATCTTTTCCTGTCTTCCAGTAAATATAATTATACTTTGCTGCAACCTAGAAGTTTTACAGTATTCTCAGAGGTTGAGGGGAAGAAGTTTTTACACTCAGGTGTTGCCACAGATGAGAAACTACTATTTTCGTTGTATCTTCTTAATATAGCTTTGAATTTTGGGTGACCATTTGAGGTTTCGTACAACAGTTACACGAATTTTAGTGAAACAAATTTTACGATTTTCGATACAGGAGCTTCCTGTGTTGGCAAAGCATTGCTTTTTTATAGGAAAAAAATCGTAGAAATGAAAGCTTAGCAGAATGAGTGTTATACGGGCTCTGCGTCATGCAAGAGTCTACATTATTGACAGGCTTGCTGAATTTAAATGTGGTCATACGAGCATATGATCTGGTCTCCGACCAGAGTTGGTTACACCAACATGAAAAGAGTCAACAAACCGTAATGTAAATGGACATGAGATATTTGCCATCTATGATGTGTCTGTTAGAAATCTGGTTTCCAAGTGGATACCTCATTTGCTAACAGTGGGCCGTAAATAACGCTGAGTAGATTATAACGAACGATGTTCGGAGAATTGATGCGTTTATATGTCACAAAAGAGATTACATGGATACGTCTGAATCAAAAAGATCAGGTTAGACAGCAGACGGAAACCTTATCCTAATCGCAACAAACTGATAGAAGGATAATTACGTCCACATTTTGTGATGCGAAAAATATTTTGTTTATCGAATACCTTGCAGTGGGCCATATAGTCATGAACAATCGCCACATGGCCCAACTAGATCGATATAGAATGGAAAAATTTGGAAGGAACGACTCCATGTGAAAAAAAAATGCACCACGCCACAAATTGCTGGCTATGATGGCAAAATTGCACGAAATACACTTCGAATTGCTTCAGCACCCACCCTGTTCTCCATAATTCGCCCTTGTCCTTTTAATCTATTCGCAGACTGAAAAAGATGCTCGCCGAAAGAAGATTTGACTCAAATGAGAGGATCGTATCTACTTTAAAAAAATGCCTATTTTATGGTCCATGATGAATAATTCTTCAAGAATGATATCAAATGGTGGGGAGATCGCTATAATTATTGTATCGATCTTCAATGACTATGTTGATTAATTAAATAAAATCAATACTGTTATTTCAACTATGACTCATACATCTCGTTCGAACATTTGTTTCAATTTCAATAATTAATATCACAAATGCATGAATTCAGTGTACCCAGGGTTTTATTGAAATTTTTACGAGTTATTTCCATTTTTAAGATATTAAATTGAACATCTCTGAAAATATTATGTGAATTCTATGTTTAAATCTTGAAATGTCCTATTTCTTCAAGATAATCCTTTTCTATGTTTATTGATAACGTTCAAAAAAATATTCTATTTCTATCTTTCCGGATAGAAATTGCACACATTATTTTTTAGTTTTCATTAATTTCTTCTCATCGAAATCTCCTATAACTAATTGACGAGGAGTTACAAACTAGCCCACTTTTATGCCAAAATCAGTAAAGTCCAACACAAAATCCAGAAAAACTCAAAATAACTGTGGAACATTTGAATTTCAACAATAAATTTTGAATCAGTCAATTTAAAGGAGAATGTATGTCTTGAAGAAGTCCTAATGATGAAGTGGCATTTTTGTTTCCATCCTTATTGTTCAAATGAATTAAAATTACGAAATTCTGTAATTACATCACAAAAATGTGATAACAGTATGAAAATGATAAATTGGAAGTTCTTCGAAGAACTGTCTCACCGATGTATGTTGCAATGTCCCGATTTGAAAAACTTCCTACTCATTACGCTCATACCCGTTATCACATTTCATTTATTATTTTTTCAAAGGTTTTAATGTAAGATAGACTATGATTTTTCGACAGACCTAGGAAAATTTCAAATAAAAAAACTTTCAAGGAAATAACTTCATTTGATGTTTAATATCTTTAAAGGAAATATCGAATTTACGGAACGACTTACGGAGGAGATGAACTACAGCCCGAGTAACCAATTTTTTTTAAACAAATTAGTTCACCAAGTATTCAGTACATTTATAATATTCAGAGAGGAAATTACATTTATAGAACGGATTAGGAAGGAGATATACTACCAATCGAGCAACAAATTGGTAAAACAGGTGCAGATTTTCGAGGACATACCTACGAAGATTTTGGCAGATATTGTTAGCCATCTGAAATCCGAGGTTTTCCTACCTAACGACATTATCATAAGTGCTGGTTCACACGCCGATTGCATGTACTTCATTTCGAGTGGAACGGTATCTGTGACTACAGCTTCAGGTCGCGAGGTGAGTAATTGGATGGAACTTTCCTCTTTGAGTTGAAATTTTGAATGAAATCACTTAGATGGGGACCATTTTAAGTTCAATAGAAGTTAAAAGTATGGAACTAACAAATTGTCAAGTATAGGTTCGAAGATAATAACGTTATATTTATGGTATTATAGGGATATACTTGAAGAGTATACGAAATGTTCTTAATAAGCTGCCAATTTGATATTGATATTTTCGATTTTTTCTTTATAGCAATAGTTATTCGAAATGATTTCGGACATCGACAAAACTGATAGCCTGTAATGTATTGACACATTGTTTCCGATTTACTTGATCAAAACACTTCCCACTCCATTAAAAAAAATTGACGATCTATCATTACCTTTGTGAATGTGAAGTGCTTCTGATTGTATCAATTCGTTGAGGAATAAATCTGATTGGTCTTCATATGAAGTAGCTGAAAAAGTTCATTCACACATGAAATTACGCACATTTGTGCAGAAATGTTCTCAATTCTTTTCTCACAAAGAACTCTTTAGGAATTTTTTTATGTCAAAGAAAAACTATATTCATTTTTATAATTCTCAAATGAGTCGGAATAGGATTTTTTCGGTCTATTTCTTCTTCCGAAAACCAAATTGAATTTGTGTGGAAAAAGCACCCTATGAGCGAATATAATAGTTGAAGTAAAAAGGATTACGCTGTGATTAAAAGAAATTGTAGAAATTACTATGTTTTACTACCAATAAAAATATATTTTACACATTTTCTTGTGACTCGAGTTCCGGGAAATGAAGTATTCCTTCATCAGTTGTCTGATTACGCTGTGACTCATCAACATATATGTGTATTATTTAGTTATTCTACGAGGAGTATATCGTCGCATAACGTGTACACGTTTTTCATTAAACCTTCCAAAAGTGTTGATACTCAAATTCATACCGAAACTAAGATTTTTTCGGTAATAATTCCCCACATGGTTTCGCCGATCCTATTAAAATTTCTTCAGTTATATTTTGTGGGTTGCATTTCTGAGACAAAATATTGAAATTAATAGAATTTAAC
This sequence comes from Megalocaria dilatata, assembly GCA_034642435.1. NCBI lineage: Eukaryota > Metazoa > Arthropoda > Insecta > Coleoptera > Coccinellidae > Megalocaria > Megalocaria dilatata. The sequence continues at coordinate 64,413,613 of CM067859.1, read as the reverse complement.
ACAAATAACTTTTATTTGTATTCAAAATTTGAATATTAAAACAAATTGAAATATGTTTATCTTCTACAATTTTAATTTCAAAAAAATTTTTATTCAAAAAAACTTTTAGAAATAAATTTATGTCTACACAAGAACCGCTTACGGTGCTTGTGATCAATCAAGATTGATCTATGTTCTAACAAAATCAAAGAACAGTGTGAGTTATTTTAAGAGCATTATCACCAAAGGCCTTCTGCAACATTTTCAATGCATCGGCACACGAAAATTCATTTGCAACACAAAACTTTAAACAAATTCTTTGCTCAACGTAATCACCCATAGTAAAAATCGGCACGCACTCTGACATCGACTGACTTAATCAGCTGTTGCAAACACACTAGTTGACAGATCCCGCTCAAGCTTGGCATAGTAATTAAGGACAGTGGTACCAACCTAGGAGAAAAAATTTTCACCTGCCTCATTGCCCCGCCAGATTTAAATCGATAATTCCCGGTACTTTCTTGACAGAATGTATATTGTTCACATTGTAACCTCATGCATTGTTGGGAGTTATTTTTCGGAATTGTGGAAAAAGTCCATTTTTTCCCCTTCCTAAAGCCAGTGTAGTCAGGGGACATGGAGATCTGCGTCTAATAGGAATATTGCCAACAATGTCCAAAATCTAGGAAAAAGTAATGGAACACCAGATGAAGGCTCATATGAACAATTATAATGTAGTAATCCCAGAGGAGCAATCGGGTCGACAGGATCATAGTTGTGTTACATTCTTATTGAAGGTAATTGACGATATTTTAATGGCTACAGATAGTGGACTTATAGGGGTCCTCATATTATTAGATTATTCCAGGGCATTTGATACTCTAGTCCCTGAAATTCTATTATTATTATTATTACGAACTTCACTGAACTCTCATCCACTGCTCTAGGTTTCATAAAGAGTTACTTATTTCTGCTTATCTGTAAAAGATTAGGACCCAACTAACACCATAATTTTGCACTGTTCAAAATTGTACTTGTGATGTACCCTACCACTGTAAATAGGATTTTAAGTTTTGTTCTCTTCAGTTTTGAAAATGAGCTAAAAACCCGAAACATAAACAACAGACCTCAAATAAACAGTGAAACTTAAGCAGAGTTGTTTTTATTTACTTAATTAATTCAAAAATGTTTCACCAAGTAATATGTCAGAAATCAATATTTTGAATATACTACTCTGTCAAGAAAGTACCGGGAATTTTCAATTAAAACAACATTTTTACATTTAATCGTCAACATTTATTGAGTCGCCTTCAAAATAGGCTCCATTTGCTCCAATACATCTATGCCAACGGCACTTCCAATTATCGAAACATTTTTTATAGGCGCTTTCCGGGATGGACTTTAGCTCTCGCGCCGAATTTTGTTTTATGGCTTCAATCAACTCAAAACGGGTGCCACGAAGGGGCAATTTTAGTTTTGGGAAGAGGAAAAAGTCGCAGGGAGCCAAATCCGGCGAATACGGTGGTTGCTGAAGCACGTTTGTTGAGTTTTTGGCGAGAAAGTCAGTCACAATCGTAGCTCGGTGAGAAGGCGCGTTATCGTCATGCAAAATCCATGAGTTGTTCGCCCACAAATTTGGCCGCTTCTTACGAATACGCTCACGCAAACGTTTCATAACGCCTAGGTAATACTCCTTGTTTACCGTCTGACCCTCTGGAACGAATTCGTAGTGCACCACGCCACGGATATCGAAGAAAACAATGAGCATCACCTTCATTTTCGAGCGGCTTTGGCGTAGTTTTTTCGGTTTCGGCTCATTTTTTGCCACCCATTCCGATGATTGCTGGCTTGTTTGCATATCGTACTCGTAGACCTAGGTCCCATCACCAGTTATAATGCGTTCCATGAATGTAGAATCGGAATTACAGCGATCCAGCATGTCTGAAGCAACCTGTTCGCGATGACGTTTTTGTAGAAAATTCAGGTCTTTCGGTACGAGTCGTGCGGCCACCTTTCTCATGCCCAAAATATCAACCAAAATCGTACGTGCGGACTCGTGGGATATCTTAAGATCATGTGCTATCTCTCTCAAGCTGGTACGACGGTTTTCCAGCACCGTTTCCTTAATTTTGTCGACGTTATCTTCGATCGAAGCCGTCGATGGGCGACCACTTCACGACCGTCCTCGAAGGCTCTGTACCACTGATATGCCCGAGTTTTCGATAGAGCATTATCACCAAAGGCCTTTTACAACATATTCAATGCATCGGCACACGAAAATTCATTTGCAACACAAAACTTTAAACAAATTCTTTGCTCAACGTAATCACCCATAGTAAAAATCGGCACGCACTCTGACATCGACTGACTTAATCAGCTGTTGCAAACACACTAGTTGACAGATCCCGTTCAAGCTTGGCACAGTAATTAAGGACAGTGGTACCAACCTAGGAAAAAAAATGTTTACCTGCCTCATTGCCCCGCCAGATTTAAATCGATAATTCCCGGTACTTTCTTGACAGACGTACATGACATGTATATTGAATACCTTCTTTTCATTTTGCATTGTGTTATTATCTTCAATAATTTTTTATCCCTAACCCAGTTTCTGAATATCCTTCTTAGATATTGTATATTTGGTAGGCATCGGTATACAAATTTCAACATTGTTGTAGAATAGGAGTTTTCTATCAGCAATGTGTTCGTTTCTCTAAACTTTGGATCTTATATTCTATTTACTCTGGCATTTTATAAAATTTATCTTGATAATACTTGGATGATCTGACAAGAAATGTATAAATCCGCCCGATGAGGTTCCCTTTGTGTACCAGTCAAGTTTGACTGGTACTGTATTCTCCGTTCGACACACTCTAGTCTCTAGAAACGGTACTGAGTTGTTTTCATCCTCTGTTTATATGGTGAACTTCAGACTTTGATCAAAATTATTGTAAACTTGTAATATCTCATCAATTCATGTTGACGGAAGAGATGTAATCAGATCGACGTACATTTTTATGAAGGCAACTTCGTTATATCCGAATGTTTGCATTATATAAAATTTTCCATCAGACATGAAGTATTCTGAATCTAGGAGGAATGTAATTATTTCTCTGAAGTACTCGTGTGATATCTCACAGAATGCTTTAAACTTATTCCAGCTTGAATCTACTGCGGTTACTATTAGTTCTCTTGATATGTTTCTAAATAGATAGACAACATCCAAAGAGGCCAAAACTTTACTAGAGGGCAATTCAAAGTTGTTAATTTTCGCTGAAAAATCGGAACAGTCGTTCACTTAATACATGTTCTCTAGATTATTTGCATCTGTTAAAATTTGTGTTATATATTTGGACAGTTCACATGTAGGACCCTGTATTTTAGGAACAATCGGTCGCCTTGGAAAATTTTCCTTATGGATCTTTGGATTACCATACAATCTTGGACTAATTGAATTATATGATTCCATTGTAGTCACTATTTTGCTGCTATTTTTGTGGACTCTTGTCGTCGGATCTCTTGAAATCTGCCTGAAGTTGTTGTTCTTAATAAGCGAGTACATTCTTTTTAGATAATCTGACATTTCCAAGGGTACAATTACCGAGCCTTTGTCAATTTTCAGCACCAATAGGTGGTCATTGGTTTTCAGGAAATATTTAGCAGTTTTATACAACTTATCTCTGTGGTGCGGGACATTTATATTTCTATGTAGGTAATTCGTAATAATGCTTGTGATTTTTGCTCTGAGTGGGTTTATTTCTTTTTTTTCCAGTAAATCTGAAATATTTCTCATATCTGTTAGTAGATCTTTGACATTTATTTCTTTAGGACTCATTGTTATGCTTAATTTGAACCCAAGTGCCAACATTGTCTTCATCTCTTCTGGTATCTTTGTTTTAAACAAATTCATGAACCATTTCTGCTGGATGTCATAGTTTACTCTGTATATTTTTCTTTGTAGCCTTTTTATCTTTCTATGATTTTTTCTTTCCATTCCTCCAATGTATCCGGTGGTACCACATGCCTTAATTGTTCGCCTATCGTACCATGGTTCTTATTGATGTGTGCGATTTTGAGATGTGTATGTCCTATCTCCAAGGAAATCAAGTTGCTAACTAGATTTCTGTTGAAGTCTGAGATCTTTCTCTTGAACCTACTCGTCGCACTTAATTCAAACAGACCTGAAATGTTCTTGACGCCTGCTCCGATGTGGTTTGGTGAATAGAGTAGAGCAGTTAGTTTCGGGTAAATCGATCAAGGATTTTGAGCTACTGATGCCAGGTAATACTTCTTACTCAGTTTCAACGAATAGTGCCGAATACCCAAGATGAAAATTATACTATCAATGGAGACTTTTACATAATATAAAGTATTCACTACATTACTATCATGATTTGATAACAATGAAGGAAAAATAATTTTATTTGATGCCCCAGGAGGTACAGGAAAAACATTTTTAATCTATTTGCCCTTAATAAAAGTAATATCTATCGGAAAAATTGTATTTTGTGTCGCGTCATCCGGCATTGCCGCTACGCTTCTAGGAGGACGTCGAACTACACACTCTACATTTAAGCTCCCGCTGAAAATCGCCACCGATGAAAATAACAGCGTCTGTAGTGTTTCTAAATAGAGCAATACAGGAAAATTGATGCGTGACTGCTCATTATTAGTCTGGGATGAAGGCACCATATCAAACAAGAAGCACTGGATAGGACAATGTGCGATTTGCGCAGCAAAAGTTCACCATTGGGTGGATGTATAATTCTGTTCTTAAGAGACTTTCGTCAAATCCTACCAGTTGTGACTCGAGAAACACGTGCTGACGAAATAAATGCTTACCTAACAACTAACTTTGGCCACACGTCAATAAAGAAGAGCTTAAAACTAACATGAGGGTTTTATTGTCTTCACGAGAGAACATGCTATTTTCGGTGATGCTGCTAAAAGTTTGCAATGGAGATTTAACAAAAAGTGATGAAAGGATTAACCTAGAAAACCTTTGTGTCTTGATGGACAACATCCAAGAGTTGGTCAACAATGTCTACCCCGACATTATTAACATAAGATGTAAGACTTGGTATGACGAAAGAGCGATTCTGTCGCCAACTAAGGAACAAGTAGATAAGATAAATAACTTGGTTCTTTCAAACATGAATGCGCTTACGCAAATAGACTACTCGGTCGATCATTTTCTCGATTTGCAAGGAGCTGTTCATTTTCCTACAGAATTTATTAATTCTTTGAACCCGTCTGGACTCCCTGCTCATAAAATGGTATTGAAAGTAGGTTGTTCTGTTAGTTCATTAGGGAACTTGATCCACCTAAACTTTGCAATACTGGTAAAATCACTAAAAACTTTCATAATAGAGTGCACCATACTCACCGGATGTGGTACCGGTGATTCCTCGAATTCCTCTGTTACCTTCAGGTTTTCCCGACTAATTGAAACGCCTACAATATCCGGTAAGGATATCTTTTTCAAATATCATTAATAAATGGCAAAGTCAGGCATTCAACGTTATAGGCTTAGATTTGAGCGTTGAGTGTTTTTCACATGGCTAATTATATGTCGATTTTTCAAGATTAACCTCTACAGAAAACATTGTATTGTCTAATGACAAAAAAGCTGTAAACTTTGTATATAAAGACATTCTGTAATATATTTCAATCATATTAAATTTTCGAACTATCAATTCAGTTGGGAAAATTTCCAAAATCAATTCTCGATACGCTCGTGGATCTTAATTTTAGTAGCAATTTTTGCCTTGAATATCCAAAAAATTATCATATGCCGATAAATAAAGAAAATTTGCAAATAATGTGGATTGTTATTAGTCAGATGTTGTGGTGTTCACATTTACATTGAAATAGTAAATTCCTATTAGAAAGCGTATTTTTTGTAGAATGAAATATTTAACTGCGACTCACCGAGTGAGATTTTTATGATGATCTGTTACGGGGATAATTGCAGAAGTCAAGTTGAAGTGGCAAACCTATTTAATCAGAGGTATCCTCAGTTGCGTAATATTTCGCAATGTAGTGTGTCTAAAATTCATGTATGATTCAGAGAACTTGGATATGTCGAACAATTAAAGAGAAAAATGCAATTCGTTGAAGATACTGTGAAATTGGATATTTTATCAGGTGCCGCAGAGGATCCAACAAAAAGTACACGTCAAATTGCCCGTAAAAATAGTGTAAGTCATATAATTATCATAAGGTGTCTCACCAAAAAAAATTTCATCCATAAAGAATAACTTTTGTGCAGGAGCTAACAGAAGACGATCCAAATCGTCGAATGCATTTCTGCGAAATAATGATGAATAAACTGAACAGAAATGAAATATCTGTGGTAGAATCCTTTTTTCTGACGAACCAATAATTACATTGAACTGGGTGGTGAGCCGACAAAATTGTAGATATTGGTCAGCAGAGACTGGATCCGCGAGACACTTACGCAGTATTCTCCACAAGGTGAACGTTTGGGTAGGTATCATAGGTGACCATATTATTGGTCCTATATTTATAGATGGGACTTCGACAGCCGAAAAAAATTGAATTTGATAAGACACGAAACTGTTCCTGTGTGAGTCAACTTATTTCCTAATGCAATAGATCCAAGCCTACCGAATGAAAATGTCTAGTTCCAGTAGGATGGAGCCCTACCCCATTGTGCTTGGATGGTCCGAATTTCATTAACCGCAATCTTCTTCAACAAATGGATTGGACGGAGAGATACTATTGAGTGGCCTGCTAGATCGCCAGAACTCACGCCACAGGATTATTTTTTGGTGGGGTTAGCTCAAGAACAAACTTTATGTAACACAAACAACGGGCATAGCAGACCTCAAACCAAGGATAATTGCAGACATGAGGAATATTTTAACTCAAATTTTGAATAAAGTTAGCAACGTGTTATATAGGAGATCTTTCCAGAAACAAGAAGGAAAACATTTTGAGCATTTCTTCAATGTATTAAAATGAATTACATCATGTAATTTAAGTATTCAGTTTCTTGAAACCAATTATAAATACTTTCTAAATTCCTTCCGGTATTATTCACAATAGACCATACATGATATACATTCTGTCAAGAAAGTACCGGGAATTATCGATTTAAATCTGGCAGGGCAATGAGGCAGGTAAAATTTTTTTTTTCTAGTTTGGTACCACTGTCCTTAATTACTATGCCAAGCTTGAGCGGGATCTGTCAACTAGTGTGTTTGCAACAGCTGATTAATTCAGTCGATGTCAGAGTGCGTGCCGATTTTCACTATGGATGATTACGTTGAGCAAAGAACGCGCCTTCTCACCGAGCTACGATTGTGACTGACTTTCTCGCCAAAAACTCAACAAACGTGCTTCAGCAACCACCGTATTCGCCGGATTTGGCTCCCTGCGACTTTTTCCTCTTCCCAAAACTAAAATTGCCCCTTTGTGGCACCCGTTTTGAGTCGATTGAAGCCATAAAACAAAATTCGGCGCGAGAGCTAAAGTCCATCCCGGAAAGCGCCTATAAAAATGTTTCGATAATGGGAAGTGCCGTTGGCATAGGTGTATTGGAGCAAATGGAGCCTATTTTGAAGGCGACCCAATAAATTTTGACGATTAAATGTAAAAATGTTGTTTTAATTGAAAATTCCCGGTACTTTCTTGACAGAGTAGTAGTTCGTTGAAATCAGGTTATTGAGAAACTGCAAAAATTATAAAAATACACAAGGTTTTCCATCTACTATAAAGAGGATGGACTATGCTATTCACTTGGGCATCATTGCAGACAGGCGCACGTTTAGAACTTGTTAGTTTTCGTCAGTGCAGTGCAAAGCCAGTGACTACAAATCTGTCAAGTAACTATATTCGCTAAGGTATTAATCATACACTACCGCCATCTAGAGTATGCAAGACATAACTTTGCGAGGTAATTAGAGTGAAGAATTGTATTGCCGATATTTTTACCTTACAAATGCATAAAAAACTTTCCTCATACTCAAGTCAGATCATAATATGCCGGAATGCTCATAATTAACATATTCAAATGAATTATTCAGCTGATCTGTACCAAATATAATCAATAAGGAGTTTGAGCTAGGCTAATAGAAAGTTCCACAAATCGTCACAGCGTATCATACATCTGTATAACAATTTTAACACTAACAAAACCGATAAGGTTTTGTTGATCACTGGGGCATAATTGCAGACATGCGCACATTTCGAAATTGTTGGTTCTTGACAGTACAATTCAAATGCAGCGACTTGAACTCTGTCAAGTACCTATATCCGCTACACACAGAAATACAAAAGTTTTGAATATTTGATGGATTCGGTCTTTACTTGATGGAAATTCATTTGAAACTAGTAATAAAAAATATTCAATTTCCACAAACTTTTTATTGTTGAACGACAATTGTTTCGCTACAATGTGGCTTAATCATATTCTACATTTTAACTGCTACTGTGTGAAAGCTTACATAGGTTCTTATATGTATTGACAGGTATTCTCAATTAAATGGAGAGATAATGTCGATGGTACAAAAAGTTACTGGGGTAGTCGTTCGTTTTCCCAAATTACATCAAGATATCCAATAAAGGTGACTTGTTCGTGTCCGTTTCTATTTTCCTCAGTATAGACCACCGTCAACCAATTTAAATATATTTTTGGAGGAAATCGAGGGATATCTTTCTGATCTGACAAATAATCCTATTGAACTACTTGTGAGAGATATGAACAACGATAGTTTGGACTTTTATTTCATTTAGTACACTGAAATTGCAGTTTGAGTGTGATGAATGCTCAACCTATAAGCCTACGTTGTTTTAAGTATTTTGTTACTCACTGTTTGTCAAGATTTTTGATTAATTTCATGGAGGAACAATTCGAGTAACTTCACCGTTAGGCGGACACATGTATAATTATAATATAATAATTAAATGTATTACATGTATAATTATAATATAATAATTATGTAATAATATAGATGTAAACAATTGAAAAAAACGAATTATTTTCAAGCACTGATTTGTTCATTTTGTAATAGTATTTTTTGAAATCGATAAAACGTGAAATATAACATTTTGGTCCTTTTTTCTTGATTACCATCTATTTCAAAAGTTCTGTTTCAAAATAGTTTTTCATCTCCGTTCTAAAAATATTGAATTTATATTTCATGAAAATTTTCAGCAACCGTTGAGGAGAGAGTAAGCAATGTTTTTATATAACAGAACAACTTGCCGAGTTAAAAATTAAACGTACAAATTTTCAAGGTAAAGGTACTTTCAGCCATAGAAATCAACGGTTTCGTCCAATATAAATATTAACTATTAAAAGTTAGTTCTTGTATTTTCTATATCTGCCAACGGTTGACATTCTTGAGTGACATGTATGAGCTGGGCAATGGTAAACAAATTCAATTTCAAACAGTTGCAGCAGTCACTTTTTCGCATCATCTTAAAATTGAGTTGTCGAAAATGTCGTACTATTTTTCAATACTTAATTGGGGAGTTAACAGTTTTTTATAAGTTGTCCTAATATTTTTCATTAGGTACTGCAATTTCGAATTACTTTGTCTCCACACAACTTAACAATTAACCAAGGCTGCCTCAGATGCTGAATCAGGCACCAAAAACTGACAAAAATAACAGAAGTAGTATAAAATATGTGTACATTAAAGATAAGTGATAATGCAAGTTTGTGCAACAGATATAATCTGTAGGTGTCCAAGATTTCGAATTAACGTAAACAAGTACTGTGATTCATTTCTCCTTAACGAACATTTTGAAAGTAAATCTACTCGCGTTGCATTATTGTTGATCATTTTACTATTTCAGACCGAATTATATCTTACTTCTCAGTTCTTTAGTAGAGCTCAGATAAAAATCTTACTTTGCAGGTGTGCCATTTGCAAGATGGTGGCTATTTCGGAGAAGCAGCTCTGGTACTGAATCATAAAAAGTCCATTTCTAACGTCACAGCTCTAGAAATATGCGAAACATATCGACTTGACTCGAAAACCTTCCGACATTGTTTCAGAAACTATCCAGAAATATTTCAGAAACTAAAATCAGAGGCAGAAAAAAGAGAGAAAGAAACCATGAAAATGGAAGAGGAATTCCAAGAGAAGTTGTTCCTTAAAACTTACCTCGGCGATAGGCGACGATTGACATTTGATTCTTATCTTTCTACCGATGATTGGCAAAAAGACTTCACTGAAAATGACTAGAACAGTTCTTATAAGTCTTAAATTTGTTGTCATGTTGCTGAATACTGTTCAAGTGAAAAATTAAATGTTTCATTAAAAAAAAAATTCGGTTTCGAATACGACCAATGGTTTATAAGTATAAAATAGGATATTCGTGAAAGTATCCATTCTTGTATGGACCATTTCCGCCGAAAATATAGTACTGTAAAAAATTGCTTAAAAAATCGAGGCCCAAATTCACATGAAGAAAATGCAGTTATCACCGGAATTACTTATGTCTGAATCATAAGAAAGATATAGTGTTAAGAATGCTCTTAGTTAAACACAAACCTTACCGAATTTCATTCCAGATCAATTTTGATTTAAAGGTGTTCTAGAATCCATACAATCATTTAAAAATTTTACCTTGTATATTCAAATGAAGTATTTGCTCCAATGTACGTTATAAATATCAGATGAGGTGGAGTGCCTCACGAATGATAGTTGTGTTTGACATGGTTCCTTCAATTTTCCTTATTTTTACTTTTACAGCTAAGATATTAATATTATTGGAAATTAAAACATAATTCCGGTCAAATGTTCTTGCGGCCTGTAAGATCGTGTGGACTTTTAGATGAGCTGTTTCAATTTTTATAAGTGTAATTAATTACGATATTATAGATCTTATCGGAGAACTTACGTGTCCTGGTTAATTAGACGCAACCTAGTATAAGCGGTTCTACATACTGCTTGATTTTCTCCGATATTGTTGCTTGTGAAATAAAAAAAAGATATTTCCCTTCCTCTTTTCTCCCTTCTTTCTTTTCGCTCCGCCTTTTGTGTTTCTTGCGGTTCCTTCCATAGTGTGCCTCCTCCCTTCTCCTATCTGAACAATATTTATTTATAACTTTATGGATTCTTCTTATGATACGGTTACTATGAAACAGGTGCTTGAAGAAAGCTTAAGAAAGGAAATGTTGAGGACGCGCATAGAGATTACAAATCAGATAGAGGCCAGCGAGAGTATATTATTAATGAAAATTGAATCTCCCCCTCGACTTGGAGAGGAAGAATACTTCGCTGAGGAATGAAGTGGGAGTGTGCGATGGAAATAGTCAAGAAAAACGTTAGTGTTTTTGGACTTGAGAAAGTTGAACAGGATTCATATGTCGAAACTGTCGTGGTAGAGCTGAAATTTTTCACTGGGATTGAGCTTAAACCATCTGACTTGTGTAATTTTTGGAAGTTGGGAAAGAGACCAGATAGTCCTATAAAAATAGAATTTTTTTTCCATTTAACTGAAAAGAATTTACTCCGATGCCATAAATTGAAAAGGTAAAGACTTCAATATCTGCCGTCCTGACAAGACAACAGTGAGGTATGGGGGACTCTGGGGAAACATCTGATTCTTGCAAGTCAGGACGGTAGACGCAAAGCCTACATAAGAAATAACCGTTTGATTGTAAATGGTAGAGCTTATGAATCTGGGAAACTCGAACTTGAATATTCAGAGCCTGCAAAGCCTAGTTGTGATCCGAGGACTCCTGTTCAGATTGCAAATGGGGCTTATACTTTGGATTGTGAATATTGCCCAGTTGACACACTTTTACTCAACTTACCGGAATGTGATCATTGTCTACCAGATCAGTATATTTCATGTCACTATAAGAAGTCTCTAAGAATTTCACAACGCCGTCTCTTTCTCACTTGAAACAAGTTTGACGGCATGCTTTTCTCTGAGACTTTTTTATATACCAGATTTGAGTGTTTACCATATGAGTTACAAAGCTGATTATAATGGGAGCTCTCTGACTAGTAACGATGGTTCATTATTGTCTTCATTAAGCATACGATATTATTTGAGTCAGTGGTTGAGAGTTTCGACTTGATCGAGTTTCTGTCCGTTAGTTTTCAACATCTAATATGTATAGAGCAATGACAAAAAAAAAAATATATATATATATATATATATATATATATATATTCTTGTAGAGTTATTCGCGGTCAATAAACTTTTAGGCAGTTTGAAAATGGGATTTTTTGAGGACATCAAGAATACTCATGGAATGTTAACCATGAAGAACTTTAAACGATGAGCTAGAGATAACACACTACTGGCTTCACTAAATAACAGACGGAACTTCCTACTTAGATGCCGATCAACTGGCATCAAACCCAACCACCTAATTAATAACATCAACGGGATTGAATTACTGCTAGTTGATAGTCAAGGAGCTGTCAGAAATAAAATAAACAGATTTAATAATAAACCTGTAGATGATATATTGAATTTTGAGGTATCCATAACTATTGGATGGCATTAATAGAATTGATAGAGAAATAGTTACTATCAAAGAACAAATTAGTCAGGTTGTTAATGAAATTGTCGTTTTGAATATTCAGCATAAAATGGCTACACGAAGCATTATAAGGCATTGGAATGAGGTTTCGCTTCACATTCAGATGACACAGAACGAATTGATAGAGGTTGTTGGTTTTCTTTTTGATAACACATTTTAACTTTTGAACGTCAGTTTTATAAACAGGTCCTAGGCACTCCAATGGGAGCGAGGATTTCTCCAATTTTAGCCCAGTATGTGATGGATGATTTGGTTGATGCAGTGCTACCTGAATTGCCATTTACTGTTCCTTTCTTAAAAAAGTTTGTACATGACATAATCTGGATGATACCTGAAGGATCACTTGATTTAATTCTTAACTGTTTTAATGGTTACAGCACCCACTTACAGTTCACAGAAGAAGTGGAAAACAACAACAGTCTACCATTCTTGGACATGAGAGTGATGAGATCTGTTTCAACGTTGATGACGGAATGGTATACAAAACCGATGGGTTCTGGTAGATACCTTCATTATAGGTCTTGCCATCCATATAACATCAAGTTAAATCTAGTTGCAGGAATGAGGAGCAAAGTGCTGCGTCAGACTCACCATATGTATCAAAGCGAATTCATTCTTAAATTAAAGAGGCTGCTTTTGTTCAGTGGATACCCGAGTAAACTACAAAATCGTTTACTATTTAATTTGACACCTCCCTATATCTCTGATGCAGTACCTGTTAATTCTAACTTAATTGAACAGCCAGTAAATACTACTGTTTATACCACTCTATATTACATATCAAATAAGATTTTCACAATTTTCAGGGATTATGAAAACGTGAAATTGGTAAATGTGATGAGACACACATTACACACGCTGGTCTTCAGTAGGCTCAAAGATAAGGAAAGGGAAGACTATGAATCTGGAGTTGTCTACAGCATACCCTGTGGAAGTTGTGAGAAAACCTACATGGGACAAACTTCAAGATGGATAAAATCTAGAATTACTTCCAATAAGAGCGATACAAAAAAAACTCAAGAACTTGTGCTCTGTCTATACATGCTAACAACAATGATCATGTAATAAATTACTCGGGCACAAAGCTGTTGTTTAAAGAATCCCACTACAATAAGAGACTTTTCTAGGAAATGTTATATATAGCAAGAACTGATAAAACTATTAATTTAAAACAAGACACAAATCATTTAAATACAATCTATTCTTATTTGATTGAGCTAACAAAAAAATCGCATCCACCACTGAGTGGCTCAACGTCACATCATGCGATCGGAGAGGAATAAGAATTCCTATTCTGTGAAGCTGACTCTTCAATGGCATTTTCGATAAGTATGACATGAGTGTCAATGTCATCAGAATTAAGACGTAATTTTTGAACAGAGGTGAATGAATTTGTGGAAGGAATTTAAATTTATATGGAGAAATTTATCAGTGTATTAAGGTGTAGAAAAGTTATAAACAATTGTCTTAGTGAGAGTGAGACTAAACTTATCAGAACATATTATCTGTCTGGATTAGTTGAACAACACAAAGAACCAACTCAAGTCTTTCGTTCTATTTATGTTAATTTTTTCCAATTGCAGATCCCTGACAAAGGTAATAAAGTTTAACGAGAGCTTGGATGATATAAAAGTGTTTTACTAATTCTTTAAGACCAAATATCCTAAAACCTTTTTCTTGTAGATTTATTTGCGGTCAATAACATTTTAGGCAGTTGATATATATATATATATATATATATATATATATATATATATATATATATACATATATTTATATATATATATATATATACATATATAATAGAAATAATTTTTAAGTTTTGTACTCCTGGTAGTCTTCTGTGGTTGTCCTGTACTTCAAGTAGGCTTTCTTCCTCTTCTCACTTCATTACAAAACCGGGTTGTTTTATTTGGTACCTTCCTCCCATTATTTACTTTCCTTGTTCCGAGAGCTTCGGGAGCCTTAATGTTCCTTTTCAGTTTCTTCCAGTTGCTGTTAATGTCTTCTTCTATATTTAGGGGGTTGCTGTGTATTTTCCACCTCATTATTTTCTGATATGAGTTCCTTGTAGATTTGTTTTCCAGCGATTCGAAATTTCTTTCCACCAATTTGATGAGTCTTGTATTCTTTTTCAGTTTGAGCTTCATTCTGCTTCTTCAAGGTAGCTTACGGTTGCCGAATTAAGGATATAAATGCCTATTGGTTATCACTTAGTCGATTGTGGATTGCTGTCTGCCAGTGTTACCGAATGTATATTTATGCTGCGGTTTGTGGCCAAAAAGGATGTTACTTATTCCGAATTCATTTATAGCACACACATTTGAGAGAAGTTCTCCAGTGTTGTTAAGGACATCTTCATTGAAGCGCCGTTTGATTCCAGGTATGATTTCGATGGGGAAAATTAAGATTGACAATCAATATTATTGGTTTACACTGTGGAATTGATTCGATAGCAGTTTGAAGTGGATCATAAAACTGTTCTTGTTTTGATCTATTTTCTTCGGATCAATATGCAGATGTAATGTACTGTCATGAATTATTTTATTTAGTTATTAGTGAAGAAAATGAATCAAAAGAAAATATTAGGAATCACCTTTATACAGTAAAAATTTGAAAGATCTTATCAGCGAATCAACCAAAATTTATATTTTTAACGTAATTCACATATCAAGGTTGAATCCCAATTTGATCATCACAATTCCATAAACTTTAATATATTCCAAAAGCACCCAGAAAAAATCTGAGACAATATTGTTCAATATAATTTCAATAAATGCAAGAATATTCATATCACGGATGTTTTGGCCAACCTTCAATTTTATTCATTCGAAGCTTTTCTAGGATAATTCAGACCTGAAAATGAGAAAAAATTATTGAAATAAAAAGAACTATCAATTTAATTCAAAACTTGTCATTTTTTATCGTATTTGATGAAAATTTGAAGTTCCAGAAAAATGTTCAATTTACCCATTTAAGCCAATTTTTAGAATAAAAATAGATTGGAAAATTTAAACTTTTTGAAATTATATCATTTGTAAAATTTGAGCGAAGAAATTATTAATTATTAGGCAAATTGCTTAAAAGATATAAAAGTATTATACTATATCAAAAATGTTCAAAATCTTATAAAAATCTTGAGGAAAATTAGGAAAAATTTATATAGAAGGATGTTATTTGATTATGGTTTTGATTTGATATAGAAAAATGTAACATTAAGTTAATAGAATGCGAGAAAAATGGAAAATCAGAAAATTTGTTCCAGAAAAATACAATTCTAGAAAATTCGATTAGTTTAAAACAATTAAAAGTTACCTCAAGGTAAATAAGGATGAAGAGAGTTAGACAGCAGTCAAACACTGTGAGTGCGAGTTGGGATCAGTGCAAGTTAGAACCTCCAGTGTAAAAGAAACAGTAAAACCAGAATAATTCACTGGAAAGTTGAAATCTTAAGCATCCAAGGGGTCCATAATCCGGGAATGCATCGAGTTGACAAAAACATAAACATGAATAACAAATAGAGGTTATGGACACTAGGACACAGAAGCAAGCCTGACTGAAATCGACAACAGAAAGCATCGAATAAAAGAAATTCTCTAGTCAAATCAAGGACGTTAAGGAGAACATACACTAGGAAGTTACTAATATCATGGGTTTTACAAAATGTTTCAAGTCAAAACACATTACCGTTAGGAAAATAGTTAGGAATTAGATAAGGATTTAATTGAGGTATTAGTTAAGAATCAGATAAGAAAATTTATTTAACTTTATGGATGTCTGTTAGACAATTTTTTTAAATATATTTGTGAAATTCAATACTCAAAATTATTTTTATTTCAATCATAACATTTTTCAAATTCAGAACCTAACACCCTGAGATAGAAAGGAAGTCGAGGCAAACAAAATTATAAATTCCAAATCAACATCAAACAGCATTTACAACAAAATTTATGTTAGTTTGGAATTTATAATTTTGTTTTTCCCGACCCCTATTCTATCTCAGGGTGTTAGGTTCTGAATTGGAAAAATTTTAAGATTGAAATGAAAATAATTTTGAGTTTTTGAATTTTACAAATATATTGAAAAACTTGTATGACAGAAATCCTTACAGTTAATTAACATAAATAGAGGTTAATTCTTGAGGTATATAAAATTATTTAAATATTTTAAAAATTTAAAAAAATTTTTTTAAAATTAGCCTTCTACATATTTACTTCCAAAAGATTATATTTAATGATTATAACTTCTGAAAATAAATTAAAATAATGTCGTATAAGTACCACTTATATCATGACATATAAAATAAACATTCATTATAAGACATCCGAATGGTATAACAAAATCCAATAAATAAAAATTATTAACCAAAATCCTATGAATTAAATATTTTGAATAGACAAAATTTTGTTTCTGCTGATCAATCTTATGAAAACCAATATCTTTCAAGAATATCCAACATAATCTTAAGAATTGGAGGGTGAGTGAATATTTGTTGTTAATTGATGTTATATTTAATGAATATGAATTATTTGAATACTGAAGAAGCAAAATTGATCTTAAAACTTGTTTTTCAGTAATGTTTTACATATCTTTAGTTTTTATATAAAGTACCTTGGTTAGATATCCAATAATATTGAATAGTCTAAGTAAGATAGTTTTATGATGAAATTCTTAAGATTATGTTGGATATTCTTGAAAGATATTGGTTTTCACAAGATTGATCAGCAGAAACAAAATTTTGTCTATTCAAAATATTTAATTTATAGGATTTTGGTTAATAATTTTTATTTATTGGATTTTGTTATACCATTCGGATGTCTTATAATGAATGTTTATTTTATATGTCATGATATAAGTGTTACTTATACGACATTATTTTAATTTATTTTCAGAAGTTATAATCATTAAATATAATCTTTTGGAATTGAATATGTAGAAGGCTAATTTAAAAATTTTTTTTTTATTTTTAAAATATTTAAATAGTTACAGTTAATTCATTTTCCCTATCTAAATCCTAACTAAATCTTTATACAATTCCTAACTATTTTTTTAACGGCAATGTGTTATCACTTTAACGATATTAGTCTTTGCAGTGTGTGTGACCGTTACGCGTAGTAACTTCCCAGTGTATGTTCTCCTTAACATACTTGTTTTAACCTGAGAGTTTTTTATTCAATGCTGCCTGTTGTCGTTTTCAATCGGACCTGATTCTGTGTTCCAGTTTCCATAACCTCAATTTGTTGTTTATGTTCATGTTTTTACCGGCTCGATGCATTTCCGGATTATGGACCTTGGATGCTTAAGATTTCAACTTTCCAGTGAATTAAGTGAATTATTCTGGTGTTATTGTTTCTTTTGCACTGGAGGCTCCAACTTGCACTAATCCCAACTCACACTTACACTGACTGACTGCTGCCCAACTCCTTATATATGTTGAGGTAACTTTCAATTGTTTTTAACCAATCGAATTTTCTAGAATTGTATTTTTCTAAAACAAATTTTCGATTTTTCTCGAATTTTATTAACTAAATATTACATTTTTCCCTATTAAATTGAAAACATAATTAAATAACATCCTTCTTTACAGATAGATAATTTTCCTCAAGATTTTTATAAGATTTAAATATTTTTGATATAGTATTATACTTTTCCTATTTTTTCAAGGATTGGACTTATAATTAACAATTTCTTCAAACGAATTGTATACAAATGATCTAATTTCAAACATTTTCCAATCCATTTTCATTTTGAAAATTGGCTCAAATGGTCAAGTTGAACATTTTTTTACAACTTTCCATTATAGAATTTTCCTTTTCGGTTCAAACTTTCATCAAATACAATAAAAAAAATTTAAGTTTTGATTTAAATTTATAGATCTTTTTATTTCAATAAATTTCTCTCATTTTCAGGTCTGAATTATCCTAGAAAAACTTCGAATGAATAAAATTGAAGGTTGACCAAAACATCCGTGATAGGAATATCCTTGCATTTATTGAAATTAAAGTGAACAATATTGTCTGAGATTATTTCTGGATGCTTCTGAAATATATTAAAGTTTTTGGAATTGTGATGATCAAATTGAGATTCTACCTTGATATGTGAATTACATTAAAAATTGAAATATTGGTTGATTCGCTGATAAGCTCTTTCAAATTTCTACTGAATAAGGTAATGCCTAATTTTTTTTTTTAATTTATTTTCGTTTCTAATAATGAATTAAAATAAATCATGGCAGTACATTACATCTACATTTGACCCGAAGAAAATAAATTCCAATAAGGTAGAGGACAACTTCAAACTACTATCGAATGAATTCCACATTGCAAACTATTAATATTGTTTGGAGATCATCATTCTCGCTATCGAAACCATACCTGAAAACTTCGGACAAATTTATGTGCTATGAATGAATTCAGAAAAATAACAAAAGAACAATAACCTTTTGCGGCGACCAACCGCAGTATAAATATACAGTCGATAACACTCGGGGGCAACAATGCACAGTCGACTTAGTGATACCACTAGACACTTATACCCTGCCCAAAGTTTGGAAATAAGAACTCTTAATTCGGCAACCCTAAGCTACCTTGGAATAATCAGAATGAAGCTAAAACCGAAAAAGAATACAAGACCTATTAAATAAGTGGAAAGAAATATCGAATCGCTGGAAAACGAACCAACAAGGAACATATATCAGAAAAGACGGAGGTGGAAAATACACAGCAACCCCCTGAATAACGAAGCAGACATTAACAGTAGCTGGAAGAAACTGAAAAGGAATATTAAGGAAGCAGCTCCTGAAGATATCGGAACAAGGGAAGTAAATTATGGAAGAGAGGTACCAAACAAAACACCTTGGTTTTGAAATGAAGTGAAGGAATAGCGCAAGAAGAGAAATAAAGTCCTCTTGAAGTACAGGACGACTCAAACCACTGACTACCAGGAGTGCGAAAGAATCAGAAATATAACCAACAACCCAGTCAGTTGAGTGAAAAATAGATATTGGGGATCTATTCAAAGAGATTAGGAGGAGATTTTCATGGACAGCAGAAATAGATATGGTGGATAATTAGGAACCAGTGACAGGAGACATATGAATTGGTTAATAGGAATCGTATCTCAAAAGAAACTTTGATGAATAACTTGAAGAACCTATATGCGAAACAGCAGATCCAAAGTAGTCCTATGAACCCACAAATCATAACAGATGACTACATATTTAATGAGAAGGAAGATGTGAAAGTAGCCCTTAAAAAACTCAATTCCTGGAATTTAAGGAATTACGAACGAGTTGCTCAAATACGGAGATAAGAGCATAAAAGAACAACTGAAAATCCTGACAAAGAAGATTCTGCAAAGCCATGAAATACCTGATGAATGAGGGATCAGTAACACAATACTTCTCAACAAAAAAGGTGACGAAAATGTACCATCGAGCTACAGAGGAATCATTCTTCTTTCTGCTGCACTCCAACTGACAACAAGAATCCTTACCAGCAAAATCAATGTTCACGCATTACCCTGAGGGACGAATGGCAGTGTGTCCAACCAGGAAGATCATGCACTGACGCCATATTCTTCATAATACAAATTACTCAGAAATCCATAGAATATAACCGACCAGCTTTCATGTGCTTCATAGATCTGGAGAAAGAATTCGACCGTGTGCAATATGCAGATGCCATACATTTACTTCACGACAAACAAATACCCTGTAATACACAAAAGACAGTTAGAAATAAATGTTGAACTAACTAAATGAATACACGTTAATAATGGCATTCGATAGGGGGATTCCCTAAGCCCTCTGCTGTTCAGCATCATCATGAACGAACTGATAAAACAAGTGATTGAACTGAGTCGTTAGAAATATGGAAAGAAACAAAATAGAATACTGTGCCATGCCGATGATACAGTATTAATTACGGAGAGAGACTATTACATCAGTCCAACAGCAACAAAATTCGGGATGATTGTGTCAACGTCCAAGACAGAATGCATAACCAGCTCAAGGCTATCACTCAGATGTAAGCTGGTTGTACAACATAAATGAGCCTCAGATATTTCGGCGTGGAAATATCAGGGTTTAGAGAAGTCGAGGAGAAAGTGAGAGAACAAGCTATGAAGATAGCACGAGCAGACGCATGTCTCAACAATATAGCATGGAAAAATAGGCATGAGGGAGTTGATGTGAAGTCTAGAATTTACAGACCGGCAATTAGAACCATTCTTACTTACATGGCAGAAACCAGGCCACAAACTTCAAGATCAAGAGCACTGAAAGAAATTTGTGCGCAAGATAGCTGGAAACAAAAACAATGACGGATCGGGTAAGAAGCAAGAATATTAGAAGAACGTGTGGAATGAATCAACGATTGAGTACTGAAAAGAAAATAGGAACAGAATGAACACATCAACCGCATGGACATGTAAAGGTGGCAAGGGACAAATCACCAATTGGTCATAGGAAAAGCATAGGAAAATTACCAAACGTTGGAGTGATAATTTACCAACTGAGTAAACATAGGCAAAGAAGCGAGGACAAACAAGCAATTTGCTTAGTTAAAAGAAGATAGAAGAATAAAAATGTACAAGTTTGAATATCTCTGAATTTACAGCAAGTGACGGATGACTTCAATGCTCCAAAAAACGTCATAGTGTAAGATTCTTGGGGTTAGTGTGTTCTACTGCCAATTGCAAGTAGATCACGTATGGGTACTTAGCCAAGAAAACTGCATCTGATATGAAGATATCCAAAGAATGAACTTCATCTTCAGATCGTACAAATACATCAGGCTTACACAAAAAGAAATCTCTGGACATTAGTGAAGCAAATATTTTAAGATATTTCGGAACTTTATTAATACCCCTGTATACCAAAACATATAGAAACTCATGGACAAGTACAATTTTGAATTTTTTTTTGCAACGATTTATTCAATAAGTTAGAAACATTCTGAGAACTCAAAATCTTCCTGAAAATGTCAATAATGCACCGTTCCAGCAATCGGCTGAGGAAATGAAATACATTGATGGGAATATTTATGTGATGTTTGTACCACCACATGTGATGCCTCTCGATCACTCGATGAATCATAATGTGCTCAAGCTCACGCAACATTCTTATGGGATCTGTCCTGTTAGTTATATCATTAATGGATATATACTAGTACGATCTGCGGCCAAAACACTCATATCGAGCGGAGCAATAGTGAATTTATGGGCCAAGTTCTGTCTCTAGGTTACTTAGAATGTTGGAATAAGATAATAAATTGAATACCGAATGTGAGGACGACCAATATTTGAGAGATGACACTATCAGTTTGGCAGAAATAGTTCACTCAGATGAGAATTATGAATTCTATTGATGGACAAACCATTTTCCTTCTTCAAGCTACGATCTGTGTAAAAGATAGCACAAGACAAAATACAAATGGAACAAAGATTAAGTTACGTACAACTGAAGATACAGATCCAGTAAAGTGCAACGAACATGGAGAAAGTGACTGTTGAGTTTTTGCTGAGTGAATTGATGTAACGTTTGCGGAAATGACTCTGAATACAAAACATAATACTCTGGACATAACTCAATTACTTGCCGTACAGAAAATACGTGAAGAAACTGTGTCAGCAAAATTTTTTTCGAAGAAGAAAATAAAAATAACATCATTTGCTTCCACACAAGATAGGTCCTTAGTCAGAACACAGTCAGTCACTGTTATTGATTTTATTTCATCATGAATTTTTTCAATTTATACACATCAGTTTTATTTATACTCACATTAATAAATAAAATTTCAGAAAACATGTAAAAAATTCATATTTCTCGACCTTCGTCAATAAGAACCGTTACCGGAAATTTAAAAATACAAAATTTATTGTGTTCATATTAACCAGCTTGCTACATATTTATATATATATATATATATATATATATTTCGGATTTCACGTTTGTGCAAATAATATACTTAGAAAAAGAAATATACCTTAAATGAAGAAAAGAATACCCACCTTGCGTAATCAGCGACTGCTTTTCGAAATCAACCGAAGAGTGTGTCTCTCCTTATTTATCGATCTGAAAAAAGTTTAGTTACATATAGGTATATTATTTCAGTATAGGATCTTTGGATTAAAATATCGATTTTGTGATTGTTTCAACTATATTATATGCTTGCAATATACATTACGCCTACGACTGCAATTTTTGTGTGAACTTGTCTTGAACTTGATATTGCGGAAAAAAAAAATATTTACTGACAAAAATATAAGTGAAATATATACAGAAAAATACAGAAAGGAATGTCATTCATGCTGGCATAATATATTTGATTCTGAACCTACTTTTTATCAAAACCATACTTTCGATCAAATCGATACTAAAGGAAGAATTTGAACAAAATTCAATCTGATAAGTGTTTGAAAAGGTAAATAACGCATCATATGCTTTCTCCGTATTAACTAATCGATAGGGTAGGATAGGAGGAATGAATAACCTATCCTTGAGGGATCTTTCGCCTCAACTAAGTATCGATATATGGTGGAATTGTCCCATTAAACCACAATGCACTGCGGCATTCTGCACCTCCAAATAAATCAAATATTGGGTTATCTTGTAGACAAAAGCCTTGGATACATATTTCATGTAATATATTAGCGTCGGTCGAATAGTGGTTTGAACGCCCGACTCGTAAGCAGAGGTACGGGTTTGCATCTTGGCGACGGAAGAAACTTTCTTCACTAGGAGCCATGATAGTTGGTTACAATTCAACTTGTGTGTCAAAAATTACGCCTAAGGGGGCATGAGGCCGCTGTAATAACTTCTAATAGGAAAATTTGAATATCAAAACAGATTTAATCTGTTAGTCTTCAACAATTTTGATTTCAAAAAAATTTTTATTCAAAAAACTTTTAGAATTGAATTAATGTCTACAATAAGCACCGCTTATATTTATTTATTTTTTTATTTATTTATTCACAATAGGAACATGTACAGGTAGGTTAATACCCAAAAGGATGTCCACAAATAGAAAATAAAAAATTTACAGAAGTACAATGTGGTACATAATTTGAAAAAAACAAACAGAACAAAAAATTTTTTGAATTCTGAAAAACAATCACTTAAAAAGAAATATTTTAAATGATTTATACCATCTTATATATATTATTAATATGTGAAACAAAAGTGCTCCAGAAGAAAAGAAAAATTCAGTAAAATAACAGAATATACCCAATCAAGTAGAGCAACCCCTGAAATGGTTACCCAAACATATTTTGACACTATTATGGCTCTGATCAATTACATCAATTAAATCAATAAAATTCTAAGGAGGGGTGATAACCATCCTCGGGAACAACTGGTAAATTACATCTATGAACATTACTTATTAATTGTGAGCTACACAAAATCAAGTCTAATATTCTAACACTGGAATTAGTTATCGAATTGAACTGAAGTAATCCCAAAAATGAAAAAGTATCAACAAGTTCTTCCTGACTGCTGGAAACATTTGTAGCTTCGCAAACACCGTTTATGCTGTTTTTAATCCAATCGATACCCGACAAATTGAAATCACCCAGAATGAGAACAAGATGGTTCTTTAATCTTAGTATAACCTGAGATAATTTTTCTCGAAAAAATGATATAGCATCCGAATCGGATGGTGGAATATACCCACAGCACAGCAAAATTTTTATATCGTTCATGATGATTCTCACCCAAACATCCTCTGCATCACTTTCAAACTCCTCAACTCGCGAGGGCTTCAGTTCACTTTTGACCGCCACAAAAACACCACCCCCGTCCCTACGAGTGCTGGAGGTAGTCTCCCTATCTCTACGGAAGATCGAATACTCCTTGAGGTCAACCACTTCACCGTCAAATATTTTCGAGTTCAGCCAAGATTCAGAGATGAATAATAAATCATGATCATTGGAACTAACATTTAGTTTGAAATCACTTAACTTAGTTCTTAGCCCGCGAACATTTTGGTAATAAGCGTTCAACGATTTCATGAATCAAAAATCCTCTAAGATGCGTGATAAAAACATAAATCACTTAAATTACTTAAAGTCGACTCAAGTCGGCCTCCGAAGAAACATGGATAATCCTCGAAGTATCATCCCTACGGATAAGAACGTTTCCACTCTGGGTCCACACGTACTTGTATCCTTTTTCTCTAGCCAATGTTCGAGCATTCTTAAAAATGATCTTGTTTGCCAATGTGAGGTGCTCGCTAATGAAAATTTTTTCGGCCACGCCGGCCACAGCCAGACCAAAATGTGTGACCCCCATGGCAAGACGTTTCCTACGGTAGGCAGCAAGGAAATCATCGCGTTTATATTTCGAGGAGAATCTGACCACAATATTTTTATGCTTATCTTTAAGTGTTGTTGGAACCCTAGTGACATAATCAATAGAGCGGGAATCGACTTCGACTCCCAAGGACGAGCCAATGGTAGACACCATCTCAACCAAGTTCTCCCCTGACTTATATGGAACATTTTGCACCTCGACATTATTCTGCCTACTATGACGTTCCATGTTGCTAATTCTGCTATTGAGAATGGTTACTTCTTTCTTGAGGGCAACGTTTTCCTTCTCCAATCTTGAAACTGCCGCTATGGCTTCACTAAATTGGCTAAGCTTAACATCAAAATCCGTGATTTTATAGGAGAAGAAATTAACCGATCTCTTAAAGCCTTTCATTTCCTCCGTGAGTCGACCAACAAGAGAAGATAAATCAGCTGGAGTTGGTTCCCCGGACTCGAAGGTATCGGGCGCGAAGAGACGGCTCTCGCGCCGTTCTCGCGAGATATCAGGCCGGGAAAGACTCCGACGCGACAAAGGTGGAGGAGATCCAGCCGCCACAGAACGTGAGTCACCACCAGTGACAGGGGAACTCCCTCTGCACGATGTACACTCCCATTCAGCACCAGGTAGTTCATTGATAACAGCCAGCTGGCCCCGTTTTATATCGGAACATGTACCGTTCGCATGATAGTCACCACCACAAAAACCTGCACATGAGACGGCAGGATTTCTTTTCGTGATTGATTGATTACATTTTCTACATAAACGCATTGTTTATCCCGTAAATAACAGCACAGAAAAACTCAAAAATAAGTGATAATGGGCTAATTCACTAGAAAACACTCAGGTTCAGACTGAGTTGTAAAACTTTCCCGAAAAAAAAAACTATATACTGTACTTCCGCAAAACACTGATGGAGCTCTCTTAAACACGTCCGTTCGGATCGAGTTCAATCTTACCTACATTTAATAGACGTATATAATCAAAACTCAATATATAATGTCAAATGGAATAAATAAACTAACCCATATAAAAAAGTCATTGAAACCAATAAATAAATATTGAAATGAGACAAAGTTTTGTTTCTGATCTTACCTTTAAGAACACCACTTGCCTTTTTAAAACATGAACCCAACTTAAGGAATTCTCAAAAAATATAATTTATTTGAAATCTTTAATATATTTAAATATTCGAATAAGTTAATTCAGAAATCTCTCAAAACATGCACTATATCTTCAAAAAATATATAATTCTAGGTAATCGGTCATCGGTCCAAAATAATATTCAAAATATCAAAATCAAATAACTATCACTATATCTCACCTCAACACGTGTTTACAGGATGATTGCTTCAAACAGACTAACTTTAAAATTCAAGATGGTCTATGCTCTAACAAAATCACAGAAAAGTGTAAGGAATTTTTGAGGTCATATTTAAATCATTGACATTCCATAATGAGATTTATTGAAGCCTAAATATATTATATATAAAATAAAATAGAAGACTTTTTCTATTTTATTCTATTAAGAAAACCAATAGACGGCTAACTAGAACAAGCTACAGTAAAGCATCTGAAGGATCTTCAGAGGAGATTTTGTAGTGTCAATATAACATCGCTGTCAATTTCCGCAAATTCAAAAACTAGAATATTAAAAAGCGTTGAACTCATCATTCCTAGCGATAATATAAGCGAAGCCAACTGAACATGATTAATTTTGCCAAAATTTGTTTTGGCGTATTTGCCATATATAAATGTGGCATATTCCAGATAAAGACGAATTAGGACTATATGTTATATTCCTTTTATAAATTCAAAAAATATTTAGGGGCTTTAATAGTTTTCAAATGAACATAATGAATCTGAAGTCTTAACTGGAGTTAAGGGGTTATAATTTACTAAATAAATATATGCGGTTGCTTAACAAGGGATGTTCACTGCGTTCAGCGATAAAGGTTCCGGATTATCTGACAATATAGCTTCATGCGAATGACATCAGATACTTTACCATTTCACCAATGTAACTAAAACTGATTCAAGAGGTATTTTCCTGGACTGTGGAATAGAGTATTTTGCACTACACGTCATAACCATTACCAGATCTTCGGTACTCTCCAGATTGACCTTAGTGGGAGCCACTAAGTTTGTCTGATATCAAATCTAGTCAACCTTTACCAGATTAATTTGTCATGGAAAGTTGATTGAATCTTTACTTGAATCAAGATAGTGGTTACTGAATTCAGCATCATGATGGACACACCAAGAATATTCGGATTACCAACAGTCATATTGGGAGCACTTCCATAGAGGGAAAGACCTGTAAGTCAAGTTGGTAAATTGAAAAAACCAAATCATTAAATATCACACCTATTGGCTTAGCGATATAATAATCCTATATGGTTTTTTGAGAGTTTTCCCTCAGCAGAATGGCACAGATGACCCATATGGATCCCTTGTGGTTTGTTGAGTATTGTTGAAGATTTTCATTATTTAGGTTTGTCAAGGTGCTACTTGAAATTACTTAACCAAATGTTTTAGATGTTGAAAAATTGGCCATAATATGAAGGATTGTAAAAACTCCACTGTAATTTGTCCTAATGATTCTGGTCCCCATGGAAAGAAATGTCATGATGCAACAGAGTTATCTTGTTCCAATTGTAAATTATTCAACTCAAATATAAAATCTAATCATGATATTCGGCATGCTGCTAACAGTAATTAGTGCTCTATTGTTTGAGTCAAATGGATAGTTTAAAACAAGAATAGAGTATGCCGAATGAATACAAGAGATATTCTAAAATTGCTCACTTCATTGTATGTTCCCTGTTTTTCAA
The DNA here is from genome assembly GCA_034642435.1 of Megalocaria dilatata. Classification (NCBI taxonomy): domain Eukaryota; kingdom Metazoa; phylum Arthropoda; class Insecta; order Coleoptera; family Coccinellidae; genus Megalocaria; species Megalocaria dilatata. The sequence continues at coordinate 64,385,955 of CM067859.1, read as the reverse complement.
AGTGGAAGAATTGCTCAATATTTTATTGGATAAGGAAATTGGTGTTTATTGTGAAGAGATCTGTATCCTCTAAGAATCATTCGAGTCACCGAGTCCCTCATAGATTATATAAATTCCACCATTACGTCATTGTAGTTACCCGCGTTATTTTATGTGTCAATTACTCTGTGGCACTGTAACTTGACGAGTATGTGATTGGTGACAATAACAAAGGAGGACAATGTCCTCATAGCATTCCCATGGTATTTTGAAGTGGCCAAGAGGAAGGTTCTTGGAAATAAACTTCCTGAGCACCTTAGTAACATACTCGAGATAATAGTACTTACATTCTGTCAAGAAAGTACCGGGAATTATCGATTTAAATCTGGCGGAGCAATGAGGCAGGTAAAAAATTTTTTTCCTAGGTTGGTACCACTGTCCTTAATTACTATGCCAAGCTTGAGCGGGATCTGTCAACTAGTGTGTTTGCAACAGCTGATTAAGTCAGTCGATGTCAGAGTGCGTGCCGATTTTTACTATGGGTGATTACGTGATGACGATAACGCGCCTTCTCACCGAGCTACGATTGTGACTGACTTTCTCGCCAAAAACTCAACAAACGTGCTTCAGCAACCACCGTATTGGCCGGATTTGGCTCCCTGCGACTCTTTCCTCTTTCCAAAACTAAAATTCTTCGTGGCACCCGTTTTGAGTCGATTGAAGCCATAAAACAAAATTCGGCGCGAGAGCTGAAGTCCATCCCGGAAAGCGCCTATAAAAAATTTTTCGATAATTGGAAGTGCCGTTGGCATAGATGTATAGGAGCAAATGGAGCCTATTTTGAAGGCGACCCAATAAATTTTGACGATTAAATGTAAAAATGTTGTTTTAATTGAAAATTCCCGGTACTTTCTTGACAGAGTAGTATAACAGTCCCACTTGGTAACTCTAAGTAAGTAAACTTCTTTTAGATGCTTCTGATTAATTGCATGCTTTACATTTTTGAATACCACCTTAGTGTTCATGTGACATTATTTATTGCACTCTCGTTCATTGTACTTCCATTCATCTCTTCTCATTTGTGTATTTTTGCTTCAGTGGTATTTAATCCGACCGGAATGTTTTAACTAAAATGCATTGCCTTTGTATATAACTAAAGCGGCATGACCATCAAAGGTTATCTGTTTGTATTATATACTTTCTCTCGGTGCCTGGTTGCTTTTTGCTGTATTTGTAAATAGTGGTTCTTTATCTGCGTAATACTCGCTAATAGGAAATTTTTATTGTCTGTTCTTACTAATTGCGATGCTTGATATGTAACTAATTTGCATGTACTCTTGTGTGATCCCTCGGTTACCTATTTCTTTGTTTATTCTTATTGTAACGTTCGCTAATACGTCTAGGTGATGGGGTTTTGTATCTATTTCAGAATGTCCTAGTCAGTTTGCGTTACATATTTGCCATATGCACGTGCCCGCTCACTTTTGAAGATTGTTTTCTTTGTGAACTTGTGGCGTTCTTCAGGGTAAATCGCTGATTAGTCCTGGTAGAGGACGACATATCGTATGGAGACAGTAAATAGCTCCGGATATCTAACGCTTTTGTGAGAATGTGTGAGTAATTGATAGATCATTGTTTCGAGGTATTGTAATGTCCTCAGGGATTAGTTTTTGTGACCCTTCAGGTAGTGTTCGGTTTGTTCTTCAGTAATATCTGAGCCTTCCTGGGCCTTTGTCACCTCGAGGAGGACAGATACAGTCCATTTTGATAGTAACTTTTCCGGTCGACTCGAATTACGTTGGATCCCTTTCTTCAAGGAGTGGGCGCACCACAGTTAACCTTACCTTACTGTCCATTTAAATTTACCCCTTGTAACGGGAGGTTCTGCACTGGTTACCGAAAATTCAATTGGAGGAGCGCATGCTGATCCAATTGGAGGTGCGTATCCTGTCCCTTCTAACCCCTTACGCTGCTCAAGAATGATATCTGATTTGCGCCAGTTACCGACCTAATGATATGTAGTAATAAGTCATTTTGACCCGGGATGCTATTAGGTTCACTGTGGAGTTTTGTGACCCACTGCGTAGATAGATTTAACCACAGGCTAATAAATGTTTGTTTTCATTCATTGAGGGTTGTTGCTTTTTAATATTTCCAATAAAATAGATTATTCTGGTATTAAATAAAATAGAAAAAGGCTATTTACTTGATAGAAGGGATATAACAAAATTTGAATATCAAAACAGATATAATCTGTCAGTCTTCTACAATTTTAATTTCAAAAATATTTTATTCAAAAACCTTTCAGAATCCAATTAATGTCTCATAAGCACCGCTTAAATTTAATAGACAATCGAAACTCACTATACAATATCGAATAGAATAAATAAACCAACAAATATAAATTGTCCATTAAAATAAATAAATAAATATTTGAAGGTGGTAAAATTTTGTTTCTGATCTTACCATTATGAAGACCAATTCCTTTTCAAAAACATAAAACACAATTTAAGGACTTCTCAGAAAATATAATTTATTTGAAATATTCAATATATTTTAATATTCCAATAAGTTGATTCAAAAATCTCTCAAAACATGCTATATCTTCAAAAACTACTGAATGTTAATTGATTTTGATTTTTTAAATATAATTTAGGGCCGATGAAGACATTATGGGAAGTCTAATTGTTTTTTGAAGATCAAGTGCATGTTTTGAGAGATTTTTCAATCAACTTATTTAAACATTTAAATATATTTTTTGAGAAGGCATTAAATTGTGTTTTATGTTTTTGAAAAGGAATGGGTATTCATAATGGTAAGATCAGAAACAAAATTCAAATATTCATTTATTAATTTTAATTGACAATTTATATTTGTTGGTTTATTTATTCCATTTGATATTGTAAATTGAGTTTTGATTGTATACGTCTATTAAATATAAGCGGTGCTTATAAGACATTTATTTATTTCTAAAAGTTTTTTGAATAAATTTTTTTTGGAATTAAAATTGTAGTAGACTGACAGATTAAATCTGTTTCGATATTCAAAAAATATTCTGGTATAACTGTGTTTTGAGTATTTGAACCTCCCATCACTGTTTCCTTGCTCTCGTTAAGTGTAATTTGGCTTGTCTACATAACTTAACCTCCTATTCGCTATTCGATCACGATAAAAAGGTTAGCGTTCTTTAGAGTACTCCGTATAATCCCAGATATCTCAGAGTACTCCGTAAATTCCCGGATCTTTTAGAATACTCCATATAACACGGGATAGCTCAATTGTTTAAGTGAAACATGGCTGAACGAAAATATTAGTTATAAGAGTCTGCACATCACCAATTTTAAAATTTTTAGAAGGGATCGGATTAGTCATATTGGTAGAGGGGTGGGTTTTTATATCAGGGATACAATAGAGTCCAAAATAGTTTTGATTGACTTTGGGACTCCCGAGGGAGTGGAACATGTTTGGATAGCATTTAAGATTAGAGGGAATCACATACTTCTAGGGACGGAGTATCGTACAACAAAGATGTACTGTACGTACATATAAGTTTTCATTTTTTATTGTGCTCTTTAAATTTGCATATTTTTCGTTGATTTTCTCATCCCTTCTAGTTCTACTGAGAAATCGACTGTTTTGTTGAGAGTCTGCTGTTTGAATTTCATTATTTCATTTGTTGTATTTGCGTTTTGCTTATTTTCAACACAAGGTTCCCTTTTTATTCCTTCGGAGCGAGGGCGATTGAGAGACCGAGATCATCATCATCGCCAAGAGTTAAATACTGTCAGAACGGACAATGTACCGGCTAGCGAAAGTATTATTTTGATGAAGTTAGAGGAACTCAGATATAAGGTGGGCTAGAGGGGGAGAATACAACACTGAGAGAGAAGAATGAATTGTTAGAAAGGAACTCCAGAAAAAATAACATTTTGATTTTTGGATTGGGAATCCAGATCACTCATCTTACGATTACGTTTGTAACAAAATATATCAACTCGTAGGTATAGAAGTTCAGAGGATAGATATTAACAACTTGTGTCGATTGAGCGAAATTCCAGAAAACTCAAGGAAACTTAGATAATAATTACGCAGGACCTTACAAAGTACCAACGGAAAGAGAACAGAATACCTTCTGCAGAAACGCTACAAAAAACACCTTCGTGGTAATAAACTCCTGGTGAATAATCGAGAATATTCTTCTGTAGATTTGCGCGAGGGTGAATTAGAAAAAGGACGAAGAATCAAACAAGTTTCCCTTCAACCCCGACTCAGGAATTTTCGGTGCAGAGTGCAAAGTCCGACGACGAATATCCTCTCATTTTTCGGAGGTCCCGAAGTCAGTTGATAGTTCTTGAAGCACAAAAACTCCTAAATCAGGGCTGTCGCGGGGTTGTGACAGTACTGAAAGATCGGCAGTAGAGACTGAAAGGCCGCTGAAACCAAACCAAAGGTCATGACGTATCAGAAAACGCCGAGATCCAAAGCTAAAATATCAAGTGAAACCTAAAATAAATTTTTCGTGTTTTGCCGTTTTGTGTTATGGTGTACATTTAGCTGGATTTTTATTTTGGGTGAACTGCTTGAAACGATGAATCAATTCATTCGAGATGTAGGTGATGTACCCTTCAATACACTAAATGTGGTTTTTATAGCAGAGGTGAATAACATCTTTGGATCAGTAACCTAGGACAGTGAATTCGGGATTTTTCACAAAAATATACGAAGTTTTTCAAAAAATTTCCATGAGTTGAAAATACATCTTCTTCGGGTGTCATTCTTATCCAACTGAAATGTTCAACAACTTTAGTTCAGATTTGTGTTAGTTGTCAGGATACTCAGTGTTGTACAAAAAGGGTAACAACAATAAAAACGATGGTGTTATTGTTTTCATGAAGGATCAAATACATTCTGGGAGCATGATAGTATATATTGGACTGATTAAAGTATTGCAGGTTATGTTGAAAACTGGTAATAAATGAAGGTCATTATTACTTGCTATCTATACACCCCCTTTAAAGGATGGAAATTTGTTCATGAGACGCTTAAACATTTATCTGGAACAAACTAGTCGTAAGGCATTGGAGAACCACATTTTAATTGGAGGTTAATTCATCCCCATGTATTGATCATTTATTTATCCGGAGCAGATTACAATATTTTCTGGAAAAAAAAAATGATTCGGCTGATTTGTATCAACAATCATTGATGAAGAGGATCAGCTGTGGTAATAGAAAGTTCTAGAAATCTAGACAGTATAACATACATCTGTATAACAATTCTATACTCAAACAAACTGAACAAGGTTTTGTTGATTACAGAGAGAAATTGCAGACATGCGCACGTTTCTAACTGATTGGTTTTCGTCAGTGCAATGTATGCTAGTGACTCCAAATCTGTCAAGTATCTATGTTCGCTATACACAGACACTATAAGGAAATAAAAATACACTAGCGCCATCTAGAGTATGCAAAATACATACAAGACATATCTTTGCGAGTTAACTCAAGTAAGGAAATGTATTCTCGATATTTTCACGTTACCAGCGCAGAAAAAACTTTCCTCATGCTCAAATCAGTTCATAATTTGCCGTAATGCTAATTACTAACAGGTATGTGTTCTATGTATTTTGCATAGTCTAGATGGCTCTAGTGTATTTTTAATACCTTAGAGTCTCTAGGTATAGCGAATATAGATACTTGACAGATTTGAAGTTACTAGCATACATTGCACTGACGAAAACCAATCAGTTTGAAACGTGCGCATGTCTGCAATTTACCTCTGTGGTCAACAAAATCTTGTGGAGTTTGGTTGAGTATAGAATTAATATACGGATGTAAGTGACACTGTCCCGATTTCTAGAACTTTCTATTACCATAGGTCATACTTCTTATCAATGATTTTCAGGAAAGTCACCATCCAAAGGTATGATAGAGTCTCTAATAAAATAAGTGAATTCGAGTGGTCAAAGCTCGAAAATGTTTTCAAGTTTCAAATGGTAGTTCTGGTCTTTCGGGTGCTAGCCTCTTCTCAGCCTCCGTATTTGCGGAATAAATTAATATTTCATGGTGATGTGCATGATGTTTCTGTCAGATATAGATAGACTTATATTGCCTAAGATATAGACTTATATTGCCTAAGTTCAGGTCAGCCATGTTTCAGCGTTCGTTAACTTACAGCGCGCTCACAATATATAATAGTTTTTCAAATATTTCTAATTGCAGTTCTCTGTACAGTCTGATGGGAAACTTCAGAAAACTATTACTTTTGACCCAGCGTAGTTGAGTTTATTTACTTTAGTTTCATTATTATTTGACATACGTTTTAGGTTATAATTCCTGTTTTGGGTTGATTATTTGTGGCTGTAAATTATTGATTTCTTTCATTTTTATTTTTTTTATTTTGATATTTGATTGAGTAGCGTAAGCTAGACTTCGCCTCAAAATTCTGTTGTATTGTATTGCTTGAAGCATTTTAACATTATGCCGTTCTTCTCAGGGTGATCCCTGGTTTATATTTCCTTCAACGAGGTACAGGTCGGTTACCAAGCACTCTCGTCCATTTTTGGCTCAAGAATCTCCGAACAATTCGGACTTCATTCAGTACAGACTCTTTCAACAGAAGCTTATAGAGGTTGTCATTTTATTATTATTATTATTACTATTATTATCATTATTCAAAATTTCCAAGCATTTTTTGCGGTCTCTCTGTTGTGGCGTAAAGACCTAAGTCCCGTTGGTTTCACAAGTCAATATTTTCTAACTGTGTGGCAGGTATCTATGATTACAGCCTTCTGCATTTTTTTCAATACTTCTGGCTTAAGATGTAATAAAGCCAGGTTCGCTCTCAGATTTTTTGAAATGAGACCGATACAAGATAACAATAGGGACTATCCGTACACTGTTTAGTTTTCACATTATTGTTATCTCTACTGCAAGCTCGCAGTATTTGGAAATCTTTTCTTATTATCATTTTTATTTCCAGTTGTTCTCAGGTTACTCTTCCGGGTATTTTGACGAGGTACGGGCATAACATATACCAAGCACTCTCGTCTATTCCTGGTTCAAGAATGTTTTGACGATCCGTGTTGTGTTCAGGATCACGGCCTTCTGCAGGAGTTGGAAAAGGTTGTTGTGTATTGTTATTATAATTATTTTTATTTTTCACAATTAAATTGGTGGAAATGATGATATACCGGGGTGTTGAATACCAAAGATTTAATCTCTAGCCACTATTCTCCTTATTGTGGAGCAGGTGGACAAAATCACAGCCTTTTGCATAAGGCTTATTATTTTCAAATGCTCCTTAACCCCTATCAGCTTCAAGGACCCAGGCAATTCTTTATCTACAAGACCGTTAGTACACAGAATTATTGGCACAACAGTCACTTTCACGAGTCTGTGGAATTTCTTCAATTCATTAGCCAGACATTAGCTAGGTATTTGTTTATTTTCTTCTGTCTAGCCTTTCTGACATTCTCGTCAAGAGTTATGGCGACGTCTATACTGAGAGTGGTGTTGTCCTCCTTATTAATGTGTAATATATCCGGTTCCTTCGGAGAGGTTCTTGCTTCGCGCTATGATATGGCGTAATCCTTATTACACTTTCTACCTCTAGTGGTGGACTGTGGAGACTGCTGAGTAGTCACTTGGTGAAGAGCCATGCTCATTATGCCATTATGAAAACCTGGTAGAATTCACGTGTTCGATCCAGAACTCCCTCTTTGTCTCTATACCTTGTCATGGTGGGGGAGCTTGTCATAAGGAGTGTCCTAGTCTCATTTATGAAATGAAGGATATGGTTATGATGCCTAAAGCAGATAACTCGCAATCCTTCCTTACTTTATTTCTTCCTTGCATACCGTTACATCTTGTTGTCCCACTTCCATCCATTTCCTTCTGCAAGGCTTGGAATCGTACGGGGGAGTTGTGGCTTTGGCTAACGACGGAGTCAGGCGACCCTGCGATAGATTAGAGTTTTGTAATCCATACACGGACGAAGGCGAAACCCTATTGAATCTCAGCGTGGGTTTTCCAACCTTCGTCTACTTATCCGCTGAGGGATCTCAAATGGTTTCTGAAGGAAAAACGAAGACTACGACGTTTCGACCGGGGTGAGATCTCGGAATACTCGCTCTGCTCGCTCCCAAATTTGGTTCCATCTTTAGATCCTTAAGCTCCCACTTTGGGGTCCTGATTGGTCCGCTGGAGGAAAAAGGGAGATTATCATCATCATCCTCATCATCATCATCGTCATCATCATCATCATCTTCATCATATACATCTCTCTTACTCTCCATTGAAGCATACTTATCCCCGAATTCGCATTCTAATTGATTGAGGTTAATCAATTACTACGAAGAATTCAAAAAGGTATCTATACATATCAAGCAATCCTATCATTGGTCCATAGAAGCCGAATTTAAATTCTATATCCGATCACACCAGCAGGATATTTACTTATGATACTTGATCCATACCAGCTAGATCTTTTCACATCACGGTACTTCGAAATCTCAATATAGAAACAAGCACTTGGAAAAACAGAAGTTCAAATTGGACACATACATCTCCATTTCATCCCTGATTCAACTGATAAGAAATACACAGATATTTGTTGTATTTGACTAATCTATAATTCCAAAATAGACCAAAATATTATTTTCAAAAATAATAACTGGTCTTCTTGTCTCATTGAAAAAGCATAAATAGAAAATGGAATTGAATATTCCTTAAGATTTTATAACAAACACGTGTTTTTCACCAATATGCATTTTCTATATGTAATTATATTGATGGCGACTGTTTTATTTATTTTTCTGAACTAATTGAAATAAGTGAATGATGCATGTTAAGAGAATAGCTACAAACTATATTACATTAAATGCTACAAAAAAATTCCTGATAATGCATTTTTTTCTACTTTATATTTCGGAATATCATATCGAATTCTCGAATCCAGTGTCATTAATTCATAAACTAATACAACCAGTTCATATCATTTGCACATAGATTGACAATGTTTCTAAATAGGTATCGTAGAGAATATGAATATGAAAATTCAGCTCTACAATTTTTCGATTCACGTCATTTTCATTGTACCGTTTTGAATCCGATATTTAAGATTTCTTTGTTGTATCTATGTATCAGCCTAATAAAAAGATTTTATATTTTGCTGAAAATACTGAAATCTAAATAAAATCCATAATGATTTTTCACCTCATTTCCGCTAGAGCCAGAAAAATGTGACAATGCATTCCGGTTTCTTCACGCACAAAATTTTTCTCATGAATCGTACTCATTTTATTCCACGTCAACTCGAAAATATTTTTTCAGATGATAGGTGTATTGAATACTATCAATGAAGTAGAGAATTTAACGGTCCACGGAAAGTGTTATTCATGCTCAGCACGTTGTCACATCTTTTCTGGAAAAAAAAGACGTTAATTTTAGCGACATGCGGAATTTCGAAGTATACTTATCCCAGAATTTCCATACTACTTGATTAATATTCAATCAATTATTATGGAAGAATTTAAAATGATAAAAACAACATACCAGAGAAGTTTTTCAGCCTGCATACTCGAAATAAGCTATAGCCTTCGCGTTGTTGAAATGAAAAAGTGTCAAAATCAATAGCATGTAGACGGTAAAGTTGAAATCTTGACAAACTGATAAAAAAATCCAACATCTCTTCCTTTGAACTAGTAATAACTAAAATTAATTTCATACCAACTCTTTATTGTTGAATGGCAATTGTTTTACCACACTGAGGCTTAATCATATTCTACATTTGAACTGATCAGTTCAAATACAAGTCAAATACAACAAATATCTGTGTATTTCTTATCAGTTGAATCAGGGATGAAATGGAGATGTATGTGTCCAATTTGATGCGACACAATTGTCATTCAACAGTAAAAAGTTTGTGGAAATTTAATCTTATTTATTACTAGTTGAAAATTAATTTACATCAAGTAAATATCGAGTCCATCAAATAGAGTTGAAAAAATAAATGCATTGCTTTCTACTTCAAATTCTTCCAAATTATTTGCAATCTGAATAGCCCTTGTTATCGTATCACTCATACTTATAATATGCTCATTGTAAAGATTTGCTTGGTATGTAGAGATGCCTTTTTGTATTCTTCGGAAGCAATTGATTAAACGTTAACCAATTAGTATGCAAATTCTTGGTTAAGCATACTTCAAAAGGGGGGTGAAAGAGGGGTGTGTATATTAGACTTTAATGCTTTATTCACAGCCTAAAATACATATAACACAAGTTTAGAGAGTTGAATTACTTCACACAAATTGAGGGAGTAGTTTCGATGGTTTCAACACTAAATGCGGCGAAAACACTATCTTGATCGTGGAATAGTTCTTCTTTGAGTTTTTTCTATTAATGTTCACGACACAGACTTCAATTTTATTGGTTTCACCTTTGAGTTCACTTTTCACAACTTAATATCTAATTACAAATAAATACTCTAGATAATACATTCATTTTCAGGCCCTAAGTGCGCTATGGGTAATTGAGAGAGGGGTTCCTTGGAAGTTTCAACTGAAAAATGCGAATATAAAATGATTCAAGCGTAGAGGTAAAAATGTTTCATAAGTTAAGAGAATTTACTTCTGGAGAATGTACGTAGGATCAGAACTTGTCTTCAACTGAACTTTCTTAACTGACTATTTATACAGGGTGAGTATCGCCTGACCTGTCTGGCCTAGGGAATGTGTTCAAGTATTGCCTTCTGCTAACTGGCGAATGAGAGAGTGGGTTTGGGTCCGAAAAGGTAGCTCAGATAATTCCGATACGAGAATCGTATTGAAACGGCTAAAACGGTTTTAATGGGTTTCTAGGAATAATCTAAGGGACAAGTATCTTCGTTTCCTGACTGGTATTTAGGCCCGTTTAGGTTTCTAGGAACTAATGAGACATATTTGAAAGGCCTAAATTTTTGAACTGTAGGTATGTACTTGTTACGTATCTGCGAAGAGAATTAAAAATTCTTTGTTCAAAGTAAATTTGAACACTCATTATGTTAAATGTAAATGTCTTACACTCGTAATTTGTACATTCTAATTTCGCGACGTATACTCGCAATGATCGTGAAAGAATATGCAGCAATAAGTTCACTGAGGTGTTGTTGATATTATTGAAATGATTTTCATAATGTTCATGCGAAAAAGTGCTAACTAACATTAATAAGAAGTTTGGACACATCTGTTGGAGATGAAGACTCATTCGTCACTTAAGACTGGATGACATGAATTAGTTCTTTTCTGCCGAAGAATAATTTTGATGCCCTGAGTATTGCCCTTTCCTTGATTATGTATACATCTTTTGAGAAATCAATTGTACTGAATGCATGGAAGCAGGAATCAGTCACAGCAATCTCCAAAAACATTGATAAACTGAGTCTCCACAACAACGCACCTAATAGCCTCTTTGTCTCTTCCAAGTTTGCAGAAGCAATTTTTGCCGAAAACAAGAATGACTTTCAACAGATTGTGAAGTTTTACCGTCAGAACAATATAGATTTGTGAACGGGTAATCAGTAACCGCCAATTTACTGGAGTGTACAAATGAATGAATACTTGTTCTTCATCAGTGGGTACTCACTGTTTCAGTTCATTTTGACTTAGCAAGAGCTTTCAACAAGGTAACAACTAGAGGACTTGAGCATTGCGACATACGTAGAAAACTCATAAATCAAACAATAAAAAATTATTTGACAAACAGGAGTTTAAGAGTGAAGATTGGGCTATCCTACTTCTCAAATAATGCAGTTACAAACGAGGTAGCACAGGATTAGGTTTTGAGACCTATTCATTTGTATGCAAACGACAATTTACCACATACAGTGACAAAGATTATTTCATTACGATGATAAAGGATGGAGTATTTAGAGTTTGCATTTTGAATTAGAAGTTACTTAGAATCTGGCAACACTTCTGCCGTATGAGTTTTGAGAGAAAGTTAGTTTAATATTTGACATTAAAAAATGATTTAACGATTTAACAAAACTCATGAATATTTTGAACTCAAAAAAACTAAGTATACGTGGAAAATTCAATAGAAATGAAATGTCCTCACGGCAATTTTTGAATCAATTTGTTCGTGAAAACTGGATCGTTATTTGATCAAAACAACTCGTTCACGTTTTCGTTTAGTGAACACACCTGAAACAATGCTTCTGGAGCCCGGAATGTGCCTGAACATCAACTCGTCATCGTGCTCAAGAACTTAACAATTCTCGCACTTCTCTGGGGAGAAGTTTCCATGAGGACCTCGCGGTATGAAGGCTCAAAATGTTCAACTAGTGCAACAAAGAGTTGCACCAACCCATTAACTGACAATCTCTTCAGAAAGAATTCGATGCGATCCCCGGTAGGTGTAGTGTCATTTTGCATATCGATAAAAACAATGTGTGCCAAAACTATACCATTGATTATTGCCCTCGAAAAAAAAATATCCTCAATGTATAATAAATGGAATAAAAATGAATATTTCCAAAATTATTGTTAATTTATAAATTGTAAAAACATTATTTAATACCTTATTTGATTAATATGAATTCCCATCAAGTAAGGGCTGATTCAATTAAATTCGTATCCTCAAGGTTGACCTGAGCTTAACTGTCACTTCAGATCAAACCTGATCCTATCACAGATTTTTCATATGCAAGAGGGTAGACTCGCTGATGTATTTGATGCGAGAGACTTTCGGTCATGTATCTTTCATGATTTCAATCAAAATAAAGTCCTTTGAGAGTCCGATCCTTGTGTACGCGGGAGCGGTGTAGCGTCCTATTTTGGCACGTGATCAGAATTTGTTGGAGAATATTGCCGTCCCAAGAATGACTTCGCATATAAGCAGACACACATATTTCTAAAGATAAAAAATGACTATCTTGACGATTTTTCAACAGCGCGTACTCGCTGTGGATTTAATCATATCCTTTCGTGTTTTGAAATTTTGTCACGCAAATCTGAGTCGTTTGTTTATTACATACTCAGACGAACACTCACGCAATCACAGATCTGAACTAAAGAAGGAAAGACCAAGCAATACTAATGTTTTGCTTGAATCGGAATTAACCTATGATACAGCCTAAACAGTGAGGTGGTAGATGTTTTATTTATGAATATGCTTCAGAGCTAATTGGAAAATCTTTTGAGTTTATATAAATGTTGAATTTTATGTTCAGTGGAGTTATTTACTTGGTCCTTAGGATTCGAAATCGTCATCTTTCGTCCTTGAGGTACCATTACTGTTTCCGATAGTTCCAAGTAGAGTAGATTTAAATTGCAAAATATTCACCCTCAGTTTTGATAACGTGAGATACTGAATTCTGCAAAATGTTCCGATTACTGTAGCATTCTTCGTCGGTGTTCGATTATATTTAACTACAGTAATGATACTCCTCAAAGAGAATAATCAAGTTCGTTGCAAATCTGGTCAACTTAAAATATTTGTTTTCGAATTTTCGTGCTTTATTTTGGTTGCAGAGTACTTTCGTGATATTATCCGGAATTTTCATGTTCTCAGACTTCAAAGACCCTAATATATTCGACCTCTTAGTTGAGTTTTTTTTGTATTTTATTTAAGCTGCCTCGGTAGTATGCTGCATTATCTATGAAAATCACCGAATATACAGGACTATTGGGGAGAAATTGTTGAAAATATCGCTTCCTGAAAAGCTTCACTGTTACATTTTCATTATAATCTGCGCGGGAATATTTTAGATTTTCAAAAGATAAAATCAATACCTCTCGAAAAGTCCCCTCTTCATACCAGCATTCAAAATGATTACCCTTCTACCACTGAAAGTCGTTTCAGATTTTTTTCGAGTCATATACCCAGCTCTATTTCATTACGCCAAGAGTGAAATAAGAAATTACTTTGTTTTCTATCACGTTTAATCAAGAGTGTCGAACTAGGTTAAATCATAGTTATAGGTTGGGGAAAAAATCCATTATTTTTGCGTGAACTCCAAGATTTTATTCAACATGTTTTGGATTGTCCGATTAGGGGTCAAATATGCACCGTTTTACTCTATAATTTGTTAGCATTGATTTTCTCAATCTCCTTTTGATGATAATTTCTTATCACATAGAAGTTAAGCAATGTTATGAAAAGATGATAATTGCTTGAGTCAGGTTCGGACTCTATGGTGGATGCATTAAAACTTCCCAAGTAAGCTTGCGGAGTTTCTGGCGAGTCACTACAGATCTGAGTGGCCTGGCGTTGTCCTGTTGATCAATTCTTGCCATTTCTGGTCAATAGCTAGCTTCAAACGATCCAGTTATTGACAGCAAAAATATAAATTTGGTGTTTGGCGAATCATAATGAATTATTCTTTTCCAGTCCCACTAAATACACAGTAGAATATTCCTGGCCGTTAGTCCTGGGTTGAACTGCTTCACCGCACTTTGATCACGATCATTTTCGCACAATACTGTCGTATGTAACCCATTTCTTATCCAGTCACCATCCGTTCAAGAAATGGGTCAGAAGGAAATTCGATTCATAATGTTCTTTGTATTAATTGGCTTCTTTTTTGATCCAACTTTGCGCAAAGGGTTTAGAACTCTTTCATGGTCGATCTTAAGCTCCTGGGCAATGATATAACTACTAACATGCCGGTCAGCTTCGATTATTTCTGTGGCTTCATCGACACTTTCGACGATGGGCCTGTGTGTGCGAGTTGTATCTTTATCATCAAAAATAGCTGAACGGAATTCACGAAACTGAAATTGCACGTAATATGCTGTTATAGTATCGGGACCATGAACATTATTCACAATATAAGCCGCCTGGTTTGCATTTTGCCTTCATCAAAGGAAAACCCTAAAATATACCAAATTTGTTCTTTCTTGGCTACCATTTTTAATACCTTGCAATTCGCAACTGAATGGAACAAACAAAGAACAGAAGAAGAATTTTTTAGTGCGAAATGTCATCTTGACAACAACTATAAATCTAAAATTGTTTGATTAATACTATACGAGATATCGATCACTACAGCCTTCTCCACCCCCTTCTGTTTCTAAAACTATGTGGTGACGTTATGTTAATCTGTTGACTGTTCTTTCCATTCTTCTCTCTATTGCTGCTTCAGAAATAGAGTATTTAGATATTTGTTTCGTTTGATCCGACCACTGCGATGACGCTCTTCCAGGTAATCTTCTGCCCAGGACTTCACCCTCTAGCACTATTCTCTTCATATCTTCGCCTCTTCTGGTGACATATTTGTAATATCGCAGTATGCTTCGGTTAATGATTGTGGTGAGTCTGGTAGTAATGTTGAGTTCTGTCAAAATTGACATATTTGTGCAGCGTGCTGTCCATGGTATGCTCAACATTCTGCGCTAGACTCACATTTCAGGGGCCGTTATAAGTTTTGAGTCTGCCTTTTTGATGGTTCAAGTTTCTGCAGCGTAAGTCACAATAGAAAAAATAAGTAAGTGCTCGCACCAGGGGTAATTTGGTACTTTTTGTAATGGTCAAATTGTTCCATATTTCTTTCAGCTTTGCCGTTGCTTACCTGGTCAATGTAAACCGTCTGCGTATCTCTTCTTCGTATCCCCATCTGTCAATGACCACAGAGCCTAAGTAATTGGAATAACTCACGTTATACTACACCCATATTCCGAAAAAATGATGGAATTTTTTTCCTCAAACAAAGTATTATATTTATTTTCGTCCTTTGGTGTTCTTCGGCAAATATTATTACCGAAGCACAACAATAAGATATTCCATACTCATCAATCTGCTGTAAATTCTATCATGTCTAAAATCACATTCTTTCGAAACACTTGGAAAAGTCTGTGAAGATTTATTGTTATATTTGAATGAAAAGTCTTCTTTCTTTTAATCGCGCATAATTTCAAGGGTAGGCACCACGTTGTTATTATCCATGGTAATTACCATCTGTAGACACTGCACCCGTATACCCTTGTGTGCAAAGTCGGGATTAACTGAATCTTGAATATTTATTGTATGTTGAACATTTTCTGAAAATTGTCTTCACAAAGATTCAACCAAAATCCAGAATACAAATAATTTGTACAACCAAGTTAACCTATTCAATTGAAAACTAAACATGTTCCTGTTATTATCCTACTTACGGAGTACTCTGTCTATATACAGAATATTAGCAACCCGCTCCTGTACAACATGTTAATGCATTTTAACATATGAACGAGCGCAAATTACCCTAGATCTGCATCGAACATGAATAAAATACCGGATTGGATTTAAAACTAATTGAAAATATGTAAGTTCCCAGTTTTTATTGAATTACTGAAAAATTGGTTAGACCATGAAATTTTATATATTAGGAGTTTGTCAAGTTAGACTGCATAAACTAGATCTGATTCGAATACGTACCGTAAAATACAAGGGCAAGGTAAATAACTGAACGAAATAAATCCCTAGTTAGTCTTCTGATATATAGGAATATTTCTAAAATGACTGAATACCAGAAAACGATGTCAATCGTTATATCAATAGAAATGAATGGGCTATTTCTCTAAAGGTAAATAAGCACATTTATGAGTTCTGTATTTTCATTCATGATATGTTAAAGCACTATTCGTTTTTTCGTTATTTCAGGTGATATCAGAATACATTATTCGGGGAAAAAATTGATTTGTTGAAATTTTCTACTCGATGTTCAACAATGATATTTTCTCTGGAAACGCTTTTCAATCAAAATAATTTGAGATAGAATATGTTTCAGTTGCCAAGTGAATAAAAGATCTATATCTCCAATAGAAAATCGTGATTTCAGAAAAGCAGTAACCTATGTATATGAAAACCTATTTTTTCTTGAATTAAACAGCAAAATAACTTGAAGGGACTAACCACTTATACTTTGTTGTAATTCATTTCAGATGGAATAAGAAAATATTTTACTTTGTTTTCTATCACTTCGATTAAAAATTCCTATTACATTACATATCAGTAATATAGCTAAGGCCAATACTATGATTTCTAGGAAATTTCGCATAAATAGTTGAAAAGGTAATTTTACTGCTGGCTCAACTCCGTTGACTTTTTATCATATGTGATAAGATCATAGCTAATTTAAAATGAGCATATTCTTAGATTTGATGCTCGGATTTTCAGAATTATCTAACAGGACACAAAATACATGGTTACTTCTTTCGGAAGAAACAATGATAAGAGCTGAAAAGAAAAATTGATATTTAACCGTGAACGTTTCAGCACTGTTCAGGGTAATTATTTGCTATCAGTTTTGCTATAAAATTTGTGAGTTACAGAAATTTCGACTAATTGACTTGTACTCCGCTACATACGCGTAAAAAGATGATATAATAACATGTCAGAATGTACTAATATGATAGATATATGATACTGAAATAACAAGCAGCACTGCCTGAATACTCTAAGCCTTTTTCAGCTCATTTTTCCGTCAATTCATATGAAATCAGATTGAAATTCTCTCTATATGTGAATGACTCGGAAATTCCCAGGCATTCTGCAATCTTAACATATATAAATCTCGTTCTTTTATAAAATACTAGCAACCTTCTGAAAGCGGAAATACAGAAGTGAATGATGTCAACATTTTCATGCAGTGTATAAAGGGGTTCGTTTTCCTTTCATGTGCAAAATGTAAGGGCTAGAAGGGATGTAATATGCATAAGTTTTTCGTGAACTTCTAATTCTTCATGATGAAATATCATGAAATCATATAACAGTTGATAATTAATTCAGTATCAATATAATTTATTCAAAATGTAAACCTGAAGAACCCACAGTGTTGGCCAAACAATTATTGTAATAAAGTGTAAGTTTGCTTTATCATTCAATAATCCATCCAACCTTATTTGCATTCAGTAAAACATTCGTAAAATGAAAGGCTATCTTTGGAATCATACCACCCCTGACGCAACATTATTCGAATTTTCTGTTGATATGTCATTTTCTTATATATTATTCTGATATTTATCTGATTTACTGATAATTCTCTGTTCTCTACAAATATACAGTATAAACCTCAATATGATCCAATATACTTGAAATTTGAGGATTTCAAGTACTTCTGAGAAAAATTTAATTCCATATGGTAGGTATAATTTTCATCATAATTTCGTTTATCTCCAATGTTTATAGATATTATCTTACAGAAGATACAAGGACAGGAACTATATGATATAAAATGGAACGTCATTTTTGCACAACTTGTTCCAGGGAACAACATGCTATCGCCTCGACCAAATATATGTAATTTTGCAATTTTGAGTCGAAAATGCTCCAAATTAACTTGTTGAATTGACTGAGATCAAAAATAATTCTGACCGGCCGGTCCGTCCGCAAACATGCCATCTTTCGAATGGAAGGAGCTAGAGCCTTAAAATTAAGCACATTTGGCTTTTTTCTTTTTTCACTAATATTTTTAAAATACATATCCGATTGATGAAATTTGAGTTTTGTAAGGCGAATAATAACATACTTCTGCAAAATTTCATGATGGTTCTTTGATTGTAAGATTCAAAACATAAACTGAAATATCGTGAGCGGAGCAGCTTTGAGTGCTAAAAGAACCAGTCCCACGATTGAGTCTTGATTCATCATTAAGATTTTAAATAACGACACGAAGGCTAATACAATATTTAGTGAGGATACTATAGTTATAAGATTCAGAAATGAATATGTGTATTTCCTCAACAGACTGCTCGTATTTGTCAGATAGCAATATACTAAGGCCAGCAGTGTCTACATCCACCGAGAATTAAAGTGAAATTCATAAGCTCTATGCTTAAAAACAAGATGAAGACGAATAAATAAATATTTTGTGAGCAGAACTGTGTTGAGTGCGACTGCAACCATAGAAACAGTCTTACGATTGAGTTTGAATTCGGTTTTAGATGCAAAATAATGACAAGAAGAAGGCTAATGAAAAATTTAGGAGGATCGTGGGTAATATTAACAAGTACGCAAAAGCTCCTGATATCACGTCAGTACTTTTCAATACACTAAGCTAGACGTTAATGAAGCAGTTTGTCCATTGAAAGGTACAAGTGAGACAAATACTGCTAAATTATTTACTCTTATAAATTTCAACTCCACTATTATTATCTTTTGATATTGAAATTGAATGAAATTATTCAGCATATAATAGTATAATAACTCAACCGTTCTCTGGTAACCAGTTCTAGCAAGTCCAATAAAAAAGGCTTCTTTTATCAAATGGAGCTACACACGAATTCATTAATTTACCGTTTCGTGAAAAATTTGAATTTTTTACTCAGTTTCCTTCGTTCGGCCTTTTGATGAATCGGAAAACTTACATTCCAATTTCTTTCCGTTAATTACAAACAGGTTCTCCCACGTAGAACATTCTGAACGCTAAGGCACAGGGGAATATTTATTTAGGAGCTTCACTAAATAAACAACTAAGCGCATTACTATAGCACCTTACGCAAAAAACATAATACATTTCTGTAGTACTGAAATTTATGTTCATTTTTTTATCCTAGATTTTTAAATGATTGCTGAATTGACTATTATACCATAAGATTAACTTTTATTCTACCCTACTTAAGAATAAAATGGAAAGGCTTTTTACTTGATAGAAGAAATATAACAAAATTTGAATAACAAAACAAATTGAAATATGTTTATCTTCTACAATTTTAATTTCCAAAAGAATTTTTTTATTCAAAAACTTTTAGAATTAAATTAATGTCTAAAACAAGCACCGCTTACATTTAATAGACGTATAAAATCAAAACTCAATATACAATGTCAAATGAAATAAATAACCCAGCAGATATACGAAAGTAATTAAAATTAATAAATAAATATTCAAACGAGACAAAATTTTGTTTCTGGTTTTATCTTAAGAAATACTACTTGCCTTATAAAAACATGAACACACTTGAAGGACTTCCCAAAGAATATAATTTATTTGAAATATTTAATACATTTAAATATTCGAACAAATTATTTCAAAAAACTCTAAAAAATGTGCACTATATTTTCAAAAAACAAATATAATTCTAGATAATCCCTTCATCAGCCGTTTTTCAATAAACTAAATATCAAAATCAAAAACATAACCTACATCACTCACGTGTTAAAAGACTTAAGCTTCGAACTACAGATCAACTATATATTCAAGATTGATCTATGTTCTAACAAAATCAAAGAACAAAGTGAGTTATTTTAAGGTTTACCTAAATCCATTGACACCGTATAAAAAGATTTATTGAAGCCAAAATATAATTATATATCATTTTATTTTATATATAATATATAATTATATTTTGGCTTCAATAAATCTTTTTATACGGTGTCAATGGATTTAGGTAAACCTTAAAATAACTCACTTTGTTCTTTGATTTTGTTAGAACATAGATCAATCTTGAATATATAGTTGATCTGTAGTTCGAAGCTTAAGTCTTTTAACACGTGAGTGATGTAGGTTATGTTTTTGATTTTGATATTTAGTTTATTGAAAAACGGCTGATGAAGGGATTATCTAGAATTATATTTGTTTTTTGAAAATATAGTGCACATTTTTTAGAGTTTTTTGAAATAATTTGTTCGAATATTTAAATGTATTAAATATTTCAAATAAATTATATTCTTTGGGAAGTCCTTCAAGTGTGTTCATGTTTTTATAAGGCAAGTAGTATTTCTTAAGATAAAACCAGAAACAAAATTTTGTCTCGTTTGAATATTTATTTATTAATTTTAATTACTTTCGTATATCTGCTGGGTTATTTATTTCATTTGACATTGTATATTGAGTTTTGATTTTATACGTCTATTAAATGTAAGCGGTGCTTGTTTTAGACATTAATTTAATTCTAAAAGTTTTTGAATAAAAAAATTCTTTTGGAAATTAAAATTGTAGAAGATAAACATATTTCAATTTGTTTTGTTATTCAAATTTTCCTACTTAAGAAATAATTTCAATGGTTTTTTATTTCCTTCCTGAGATTCAACAGAATTTTATATACTTTTAGTATGTTGGGACACAAAACAATTTGTTAGAATATTTTTGCCGCAAATTCCTGAACCATTTTGTGGAGGAGTAGATTGCTTAAAAATTGCACTAATCGTCCACTTCATTCATTTGTGTATCTTTAAATCCAAAAATGGTTGTTGGAAAGCCTCTTTATCCTCAACATGTCACTGTTTAGTGCGGTTTTTAGGTTGGCGGTGTGATTGGAGTCTACCTGTTCGAAAATGGGGCTGGTGCAACTATAACAGTTACGATTGCGCTACCGAACAATAATTAATGATTTTCATGATTGGAATTGGAAGATATTAATCTTGACGAAGTTTTTTTTATCAAAACGACGCTACGTGCCAAACAATTGCAATTTTGCAAGAAAAGTTTTCTGGCCATGTTATTTCTCGAAGATGTGGTCACAATTGGCCACCGAGATCTTGAGATTTAAAACGTTTAGACTTTTTTTGGGTCCACGTGAAATATAAGGTCTACGCCAATGCTTCGGAACCGATTCAAGTCCTTAAAGATGAAAGTTATCGAGGACATACAGACGCAAATGTGCTGTCATGGTAAATTTCATGCAGAGGATATGGTGCTGTAACCGTAGCATTGGCAGCCATTTGGCTGATATTGCTTTCCATTGTTGATGGGCTGCCCTGCTCTTTACAATGAAATTGATTTATCTTAGAATATACTGTTTTTCTAATATCAAAATTAACTCTCTTATTGGAAAACCCTTTACATGGGAAAGGTTCCATGAACGTTGTAGAAGCCACTCATCAGTAAAAAAACATTCAGAGTATGGTCATATGAACACAGGTGGGTCAAGCTAGCATGTATTATTATTGCTTAATATTTAATATACTCTATATAGAAAATGAAATTCTGTGATTCATCCACTAGTGACAACTAGTTACAAATAGAAGTTTCGTAGACTTTGAAACTGTCAGAAAAACCACAATAAGTTCGATATTTTCAACATCAGGATGAAAGAAGTCTTAAACGAACACCATATTTGTTCTGTGGAAAAGCAAACCTCAGGTAGTTTTCTACCGTCCCTATCGAAGGAAGCTAATTGCTGCCAGCGCTTCATACGAGGCTATAAAAAATTCATTCAAGTTTCAAAGAAGGATCCCTGCACTCAAGAATACTTAAGGAGCACAACAGGATTTTTGAACGAACGAAAGAGACATGCTCAGTCTAGATATAGTTACATTATTCATCCCTTCAGTAATTTTGCGTGAGTATTTTTTTTCTTTTCATTCTCTGACGACCTAGCATTAAACGCTGAAAATTTTACAAAATAATTTTTTATTTGATCTTTATTATATTTCCTCATTGTAAAATTTAATTCAATAAGTAAGAAGTAGATTGCTCTTCAGGCGACTCACAATGGCATCACCTTTCCCAGATATGAAATAGTGTTGAAATAATAACACCTAGAAGTGTATTAATCGCTTATATTTATTAGTTCATTACAGAACCCAGTTTTTTGTAATTACTTTATTATATTCTAGATTATTTCGGTCTCTTCTTGACGGAAATTCATCGTAAATGATTTGAAGCACAACACTTTATTTCCGCATATATTTATTGTTCACAACAATTGGTTCGTGAACTACATATTGCCTTCAACAGGTGAATATATGATAACTGTCTATTTCTACAAAATCTTTATCTTTAAATACAAGTTTGACTAACAAAATACGTTTTAAAAAGGAATTTTCAGATTCAGAAATATATAAAGATATATATATATATATATATATATTTTGGGAGTAAAAATAAGTTTCCGCCGTTTTATTGCAGATGGTGCGGCACGGAGTTTCGTTAGCTTTCGCAGATGATAACCGGCTTACAAAATAGTTTGGACATTCAAGAACAACATGACCTATTAATATCATTCATTTTATACTGGTAAAATATAATTTTTTTAAGTTGAAAATGTCAAAATTAGAGCCAAGTAAGCGTCATTTGCGGGAAATATTAGTTTACTTCTTTAATTTAAAGAAATATGCTGCTGAGGCGCATTAATTGCTCGTAGAAGCATATGAGGAGGGTGATTTGAGTGAGAGAACGTGTCGAAAGTGGTTTCAAAAGTTTAAAAACGGTGATTTCGACGTAGAAGAGAAAGATCGCAGTGGAAGGTCAAAAAATTACGAGGATGCAGAATTGGAGGAATTACTGGAGGAAGATTCATCTCAAACACAAAAAGAACTTGCTCTAACATTAGAAGCACTCAGCAAGCAGTTTCACATCATTTAAAATCATTAGGAATGATTCATATTTAATTTGTGTTAAAAAGCGGCGGAAACTTATTTGTATATATATATATATATATATATATATATATATATATATATATATATATATATATATATGTATATATATATATATATATATATATAAACATATACATTTTCGGGCTTTCGTCTTTCATCAGTATATAATATTGTCCGATTCTCAGACCTACCAAATGTGCACACAAAATTTCATCATATATATATATATATATATATATATATATATATATATATATAATATATAAAATTCGCGTGTCGTGGTGTTTGTAGTTAAACTCTTCCGAAACGGCTTGACCGATTTTCATGAAATTTTTGTGCATATTGGGTAGGTCTGAGAATCGGATAAATAATCCCCCCTAATGTTAAGGTTAGTTCACTCTAAAATTTTTTAAAAATTTTCAGATACATTTTTTAAAATTTTTTTATGATACAGCATTAGAAAATACATACCATCCTGAATTTTCAACCCTCTACGATCAACCCCTATTGTTCCATCGCGATTTTAATTTTTTTATCATTAATAAGTTCCTTCAATTATGATTTTTTTTCTCAATTCAATTTGATCTTCCGCCTTCGCCGATAACCGATCAACTATCCATCGATCAGTTATCCCCGCTAGATGTCTACCGTTGTCACCTCTCATCCAGCAAACATCAGGGAGTGGGGATGAGAACGAAGCCGGTCTCCTGTCTTACTCACTATACAGGTTTCGGCCATTTTTTTTGGTTTTATTTAGGTATAGATCGTAGCAGTGACTGTTATACGTATTATTTTAATTTTTCTGTGCATCTCTCGTGTTAGTTTTACTTTCATCGTAAATTTATTATTAATTTCCAGTGCAATAATTATTCATTCACAATTTATTGATAACTGATAAAAACAGTTTTAACTATTAGTTAATTAAGTGATCTCATGTAAATAAACACGTGTTGTGATCTCCCGCCAACAACGGCCCTTACCGTACCTGTATATATTGTACTTAACGTTTTTTGGAAATAGTTTTAAATCAAAACGAAAACGTGTACGTGTTTGATAAATATACCTGTTTCATTATCATGAAAGGTAAGTCAAATAATTATCAAACGAATGCAATATTGAGTCACTATTTTTTACCATTGCACTGATAGAAGGATTTATTAACTATTAATAATTCAATTCCTTTGAAGACAACTTCAATAAATATTTATTTGGGAATAAAATACATTCATTTATAGTTAATGTAACATTGAATAAATCGTATTCCATGAATAATTTATTAACTATTAATAAATATTCATTAGATTCTATGATGTTGAAAAATCATTTATTAACAGTTGATAAGGCTTATCAAATATAAACAAATCTTTCTATCAGTGTGAGTATTTTAATATCATTTATTTATATGTTCTATTTACAGTCAGCAATGCCAAAAAGACGCAAAGGGCCCAATTTGAGTCGTCGAACAATCAATTCTAGACTCGTGCGAGATATGCGAGCACCAAGGTCTGGCGAACAAATCCAAGAAAACAATGCAGATGTGCAATGCATGGCAATCTTTAATTTACGATAATCACAATCGCCATAAGCGCGAGATGAACAAAATCAACAAAGACAATTAGAACGAAGAGAAACGCGCAGATTCATGGTAAACAAATTTACGATAATCACAATCGCCATAAGCGCGAGATGAACAAAATCAACAAAGACAATTAGAACGAAGAGAAACGCGCAGATTCATGGTAAACAGAACGTAGAGGAATTGACCAACAACGCCAACAAGTTCTTCGAGCATTTCCATCAGATTTATTCCTTTGACTAGCATTCCAATAAGAGGCTGCTGTTGAATATTACGCTCATTCCAAAGTGGTTATTGGAACTTTGGAAAAGGAATGCCTGCATTGTCATGCACTTAAATTTAAAAATGAGCCAGTTAGGTTGTGTTGCTCATCAGCAAAAGTAAAACTAACCAAAATCGAAACTCCACCTGAACCATTGCTCGGTTTACTTATCGGTACAGATCCAGATTCTAGCCTTTTCCTAAAGTCAGTTCGCACCTTCAATTCATGTTTTCAAATGACGTCGTTTGGAGCAACAGAAATAGTTAACAATATTGCTGAAAACGGTGAAAAATTTAATTCCACGTTCAAAATCAAAGGCTAAGTTTATTACAAAGTTGGCTCATTGCTGCCAATACCAAACGAATCTCATAAATTTTTACAAATTTACTTTTTGGGTGGCGAGGACTTCGAACATGCACTCGCCAATCGCGTGGAAGCACGTTGCGACTACCATAATCTCAATTCACCTTCTGCCAGGCGTATCGTCAGCGAGCTGGACGCTCTGTTAAATGAGTGTAATGAATTATTGAAATTATTCAAATCACACATGCACAAGCTACAAAGTGACAATCATGTTATTGTCAGCAATCCTGATAGAACACCAGCTAGAGAGCATATACGTTACTGGAATCATGGTTGGCGACCGTACAGCTACTCGAGAAATCGTGATTCGAAGAATAAATAATAATCTTCAGTTAATTAGTGATACCCACCGTTCTTATGACGCTCTCCAATATCCACTAATTTTCGGGAAGGGACAAGACGGATATTGCGTGAACATTAAACAACGAGATCGCGTAACAGGTAATTCATTCATTATTAAAAACATAATTGATTATTATTGAAGAATCTTCAATTAATTTAAGGATATTTTATTGCAGGAGCCGAAACAAATAAGAACGTTAGCTCGAAGGATTTTTATTCGTATCGTTTGATGATTAGACGGGGCCGAGACAATATCATTTTACGATTTCGTGAGCTTTGCCAACAATTTATGGTCGACATGTATGTGAAGATAGAGAGTGAATGACTACGATACTTGCGATATAATCAAAAGAATCTGCATGCGGAAGAATATATTCACTTGCGAGATGGTATTGCGAACAACGCTGACATTGCCGAAATTGGTAACTCTGTTATCTTACTATTATCGTAAGTAGGTAGTCCACGTCACATGCAAGAGTATATACAGGATGCAATGACTTTCGTACGTGAATATCGACGACCGTGTCTTTTCATTACTTTTTGATGTCATCCAAAATGGCTGGAAATTACATCGTTGCTATTACCAGGACAAAATACAATGCATCGTCATGACATTACAACACGTGTGTTTAAACAAAAATTAAAGTCTTTAATCAGCTTTATTACAAAATTGCATGAATTTGGCCCCACGCGTTGTTGGATGTATTCAGTTGAGTGTCAAAAGCGTGAATTACCTCATGCTCACATTTTAATTTGGTTCGTCGACAAAATACGTGCTGAAGACATCGATAGTTTCATTTCTGCAGAGATTCCAGATTCGCTTACTGATCAATTACTATTTGATATTGTTACTACAAATATAATTCATGGTCCGTGCGGAAATCTGAATCGTTCATCACCTTGCATGGTAGATAGAAAATGTACAAAGCGTTTTCCTAAAGATTTCACAAACGATACGGTGACACATGTTAACGGATATCCAATATATCGTCGAAGAAATACGGAAAATGGCGGACGATCGTTCATTAAAACTATGAGTAACGCGGACAGCGACATTGACAATCGTTGTGTGGTACTATATTCACCTTTGCTGAGGTAAACATTCAATGCTCATATTAATGTTGAGTCATGCAGTTCGGTGAAAAGTATCGAATATATTTGCAAATATGTTAATAATGCAAGTGATATGGCTGTATTTAGAACTGAAAATACTAATGTAAATGCTCCTCCATTGAATCAAAATGATCAAATTACGAATTACGAAATTGGCCGGTATATCACTTCCAATAAAGCTGTCTGGCGTATTTTCCGTTTCCCAATTCATCAACGGGATCCAGCAGCTATCCATTCAGCTGTCCATCTTGAAAACGGCCAGCGCGGCCAACCCATATTTACGGACGATACAGCGCTTGATCGTGCTATAAATTACCAAAAAATACGCTCACCAAATTTTTTGAACTGTGCAATCGTGCAGATGCGTTTGGTGCCATCACACAAACACTGCTCTATTCTGAAGTTCCACGATATTTTAAAAGGCCACAATCGAAGAAATGAATGCTCCGTAAGTACGGGACACCAGTTGATGCGTGGCCTGGATTATTTAAATCAAATTCATTGACTCGTGTATATACAGTCAATCCAAGACAGACTGAGTGTTCTCATCTGCGGCTGCTGTTGGGTAATGTCACCGGACCATTGTCATTTCAAGATAAACGCAAGGTAGATGAACAACAGTATCCAAAGAAGAATAAAGATGCATGCCTTGCAATAAGCTTGCTAGAAGTCGACAATCAATAGGACAGCATGCTTGTTGAAGCAGCATTAAACTTCACAGGAACACAAATTCGTCCACTATTTGCTATAGTACTGACCACATGTTTCTCGGCCTTAGCGCCAATGTTGTGGGATAATCACAAAAATTCAATGACTGATGACATTTTATATCGATATCATACAAGGTAAGATGATCTAACGATATCATTCAGTGATGCAATGAACAATGAATCATTGATTGCTATCGAGGATCCTTGCATTGCTATTGCGAATTTACCAATCAGTCATTTCGTTATGAGCTCACCGAATCGAAGTGCATCTGATTTACTCAACACAGATATGAATCGTGAACTACAGTACAATACTGCGAAAATGGCAGGCATTGTTAGTCGCAATGTTCCATTACTAGAAGATGAACAAAAAATTATTTAGGACCGCATTATGCTGGCAGTGTTGGCAGAACAAGAAGAATTCTTTTTTTTGGATGCACCTTGTGGAACTGGTGCATCCAAAAGCAAAATAATCCAGATGCAGTGTGCAACATAAGAAAACAATCGCCTATGGCCAAGGTGCTGAAAAATTGTAAAATTATTATCTGGAATGAATGCATTATGGCACACAAACATTCGTTTGGGGCATTGGATAGGACATTAAAGGATATAAAAAATAACGATAAATTATTTGGTGGTACTTTGTAACTCTCTTCAGGTGATTTTCGATAAACACTTCCCGTTATTCCACGTTCTACGTGCACTGATGAAATAAATCAACGCTTGCTTAAAATCATCGCGACTGTGGCGTAACGTTGAAAAAGTACAACTGACAGTGAACATGCGCGTTCAAATGCTTCAAGATCCATCCGCTGAAACTTTCTCTAAACAACTGTTAGATATTGGAAATGGGAAAGTTGCTGTACATGAAAATACTGGATGCATAAAATTACAGACTGACTTCTGCACAATCATCGACTCGCAAAATATTCTTATCGATCACGCATTTCACTACGAACACACACAATATGCATATCCTAAATGGCTGGCAAAAAGAGCGATTTTGGCAGCAAAAAATGTCGACGTCGATGGGTTAAATTTAAAGATACAACAGTTGTCGCTTGGGGACTTGGCGTCATACAAATCTGTTGATGCAGTTTGCGATACCAACGAAACTGTGAATTATCCAAATGAGTTTTTAAATTCATTGGATTTGCCAGGAATGCCACCACACTATTTAAAATTGAAGGTTGGATCTCCGATCATTCTGCTTTATAACTTGAACCCACCACGGCTGTGTAATGGCACACGATTAGTCATTGAAAAATTAATGAAAAACGTTATTGAAGCCATCATTTTGAATGGAAAGTTTCAAGTCGAAAATGTGCTGCTGCCAGGAATCCCTATGATTCCTTCAGATGTGCTTATTGAGTTCAAACGCATTCAATTACCAGTTAGATTGGTATTTGCTATGACGATCAATAAGTCACAATGCCAGACATTGTCTGTATGTGACTTAGATTTGGGAACACCATGCTTTTCCCACGGACAACTATATGTGGCATGTTCTCTCGTGGGAAAACCATCCAGTATGTTTGTGTTGGCTAAAGACGGGCACTCATAGTGGATAGTTATTTTTATTGAACTGAAAAAATTTTTCCTAGAAATAATATACTACTCTGTCAAGAAAGTACCGGGAATTTTCAATTAAAACAACATTTTTACATTTAATCGTCAAAATTCATTGGGTCGCCTTCAAAATAGGCTCCATTTGCTCCAATACATCTATGCCAACGGCACTTTCAATTATCGAAACATTTTTTAAAGGCGCTTTCCGGGATGGACTTTAGCTCTCGCGCCAAATTTTGTTTTATGGCTTCAATCGACTCAAAACGGGTGCCACGAAGGGGCAATTTTAGTTTTGAGAAGAGGAAAAAGTAGCAGGGAGCCAAATCCGGCGAATACGGTGGTTGCTGAAGCACGTTTGTTGAGTTTTTAGCGAGAAAGTCAGTCACAATCGTAGCTCGGTGAGAAGGCGCGTTATCGTCATGCAAAATCCATGAGTTGTTCGCCCATTTGGCCGCTTCTTACGGATACGCTCACGCAAACGTTTCATAACGCCTAGATAATACTCCTTGTTTACCGTCTGACCCTCTGGAACGAATTTGTAGTGCACCACGCCACGGATATCGAAGAAAACAATGAGCATCACCTTCATTTTCGAGTGGCTTTGGCGTGGTTTTTTCGGTTTCGGCTCATTTTTGCCACCCATTCCGATGATTGCTGGCTTGTTTGCATATCGTACTCGTAGACCCAGGTCTCATCACCAGTTATAATGCGTTCCATGAATGTAGAATCGGAATTACAGCGATCCAGCATGTCTGAAGCAACCTGTTCCCGATGAAGTTTTTGAAGAAAATTCAGGTCTTTCGGTACGAGTCGTGCGGCCACCTTTCTCATGCCCAAAATATCAATCAAAATCGTACGTGCGGATTCGTGGGATATCTTAAGATCATGTACTATCTCTCAAGCTGGTACGACGGTTTTCCAACACCCATTCCTTAATTTTATCGACGTTATCTTCGATCGAAGCCGTCGATGGGCGACCACTTCACGACCCTCCTTGAAGGCTCTGTACCACTGATATGCACGAGTTTTCGATAGAGCATTATCACCAATGGCCTTTTACAACATTTTCAATGCATCGGCACACGAAAATTCATTTGCAACACAATACTTTAAACAAATTCTTTGCTCAACGTAATCACCCATAGTAAAAATCGGCACGCACTTTGACATCGACTGACTTAATCAGCTGTTGCAAACACACTAGTTGACAGATCCCGCTCAAGCTTGGCGTAGTAATTAAGGACAGTGGTACCAACCTAGAAAAAAAAATTTTTACCTGCCTCATTGCCCCGCCAGATTTAAATTGATAATTCCCGGTACTTTCTTGAGAGAATGTACATGGCAAAAAAACGTGTGCCAGGTCAGCTAGTATATATATGTAAAAATAAAACTGTTATTTTTAGGAAAAAAACAATTTTTGTAACTTCTATGTTCTATGTTCTATGATCTATGTTCTATGTCTAAGATTTTAACCTAAAAGTGTCACATGTTTATTTAGTTAGTTGTTAGAAATGTGAATTCAGGCACCCGAAGAAATAACATTGTTTTTGATTTTTTTCAGGTTAGTGAGCTATTTTTTTATTTATTTCGTTTTATTTCTTTGTATGTTATTATTTTATTTTGCGTATGTTATCTGTTATATTTTAAACCAAAGAAAACAAAATCTTCCAGAATCGTGACATCAAATCGTCTATTTCTTCAATTATAAAATTAAGAATTGATTACATTCTTATAAATCAAAAACGTGAGCTATAATGACGACATCCATGAAGATTTGCATCGCTTTGGAAGCATCCAATACTGATAAGAAGATAAATACATACAAATTCAAATGGATCCAAACTACGGGAACGGAAAATACATACTATGAAACACCAGAGGACAAACAGGATATATCTGACCATCATGAACTTTTGACTCTCCCGAAGGTGAAGAATATCTTTAAATCGATTAAAGTAAGAGGTTCATTTCGTACGTGTGTTATTTCATTAACTCCAGAATTGAAAGAAATATATTTTGATGGCGAAGAAGATGTGATGTTTAAGAATGTATATTTTCAACTGATTTATTCACCCGCCTACGTGAGAACTGTATTTGGACAAGAAACCACAGGATACGGTAGAACTTTCAAGAAAAAGCAAGGAGAAGGATTTCAAGGGGATAAAGGAGGATTTTGTGCTGAATAATTTTGATGGTAAGAGTGCTTCAGTGAATTTATGGTTAGAAAAATTCGAAACGGAATGCACGCGTTGTGAAGTAGGAGAAGATAGAGACAAAATTTTGATTTTACGGTTGTTTCTGGATGAAATAGCAAAAGAATGGTTTGATTCTAAATTAATTACATTAGGTTTAGTCAAATGTTTTCAAATATGGAAAGATAACTACTCAGAGAGTTTTTGTAAAACGAGTTGGCATAAATATAGAGAGGCCTATTCATTTAGGTACATGTGAGAAGGTTTAGTTGACTACGCTTTTAGGAAAGAAAATTTGTTGTTGAATCTCCGAAATAATTTTCCAACTGACATATTAGTTGATTTAATTGTGACAAGTTTGCCAAATATTTTACAAGGTAGAATTGATCGATCAAATGTAACAACTTTCAAGATATTATTGGGTGAGCTGTGAAAGCTAGAAAGTTCAAAAAAAATATGACAACGATCGAAATAAATAAAATCATAGAATGAATAAATTTGCCGAACAAATTCCTTCCTATTCACAAACGAATAGAAAACCAGTTTAGAAGGAACCATGCTCAATTTGTGAGAAGAATGGTTTTTCAGGTAGATTTCATCCGGAGACTTTATGTCGGCTAAAGACTGAATTCAATGATATTAAACAAAAGAACGTACCCGCTCACATAAAAACTGTAAACAATGTTGGGGTGCAGGATTAATTAAATCAGGCAATTTCAAACCAAAAAAACAGAGACTGCTGCCATTGATAAAATTGAAGGCGTTTATGAATAATAATTAATTATGTGGAATTTATGATTCGGGCTCAAATGTTAGTCTTCTGAATTCCAAAATAACAGAAAAGTTATGTCTACGCATTCAAGATAATAGAAACACATTCAAAACAGTCAGAGGCAGGGTAAAATTTTCAGGAAAAATAATTACAAAAATGAGAATCAATAATATCAAAAAAGAAGTTGAACTTTTTGTAGTAAATGAGAAAAATTTCGAGTATGATATTCCACTGGGACTAGATTCTATTTCCAATTTTCAATTAAAAAAAGATTTTGATTTGAATATTTATCAAAGAGTAGATATAAATGAGGAGAGAAAGATCGATTGTGTCCATAATAATAATGATAACCATCAATTTCAATGAAGGGGTAATAACAGAACTTTTCGAAGCAAAATTAGACCATTTGGAAACGAATCAGAGAAATAAAATTGTTTTAATAAATAAATAGAATCATATTTTTGCAAAACACAAGTTTGATATTGGTCAGGTGCAAAATAATGAAGCTCATATAAAACTTTTAGAACACAAATTTATAGCAGAAAAAACATATAGATGCTCAATGGAGGATCAAAAAGAGATAGAATTCCAAATAGGAAGATTTGTTGAAAGCGAATCTGATTGAGGAGTCCTCCTCAACTTTTGCATCACCAGTCACTTTAGCATATAAGAGAGATGAAATGTCTGAAACCAGATTGTGTCGATTTTCGTGAACTCAATAAATTAATTGTTCCCGAACCACAGCCTTTCCCATTAATTGATGAAATCTTAGCCAAGACCCGAAATGCAAAATTCTTCACTACATTAGATGTAAATTCTGCCTTTTGGTCGATTCCTAGTCGTATCAAAGATAGATATAAGACTGCTCTTGTGACACAGAATGGTCACTGGCAATGGAAATGTTTACTTTTTGGACTTAAAACAACCCCGGTCATATTTCAACGTATATTGAATAATATTATCAGAAAATATAACCCAACTTTATTCTGCCTAAATTATATAGATGATATTCTAATATTTTCTTCAACATTTGACCAACATATAGAACATTTGGAGAGTCTCTTGAAAGCAATATGTAATGAAGGATTAAGACTTAAATTTGTCAAGTGTAATTTTGCAGAAGAAGTCAAATATTTAGGACATATTGTAGGAAAGAGTACAGTTCGACCTATAAATGACAATTTAATTTTCATTAGGAATTGTTCTCCACCAGATACTCGGAAAAAGATAAGGCAATTTTTGTGTAAAGTTCATTTTTATGACAAATATATAAAAGATTCAGCTAGATTATGAGAACCGTTGCATAATTTACTGAGAAAATATAAAATTCAATTGGTCATTGGCTTGTCAGGAAGCTTTTAATAAGGTTAAGGGCATCCTTTGTTCTGAGCCAATTCTTGCAATTTTCGACCCAAGTACCTATACTACTATATATACTGATGCCAGTATTCAAGGTGTAGGAGCTGTTCTTAAACAAAAAACAGGTTAATTAAAAAAACGTATATGGGACAGTAATTTATTTCCCCAAAAATGTTTTTACTACTACAACAATTTTTTTACCACGATGTGGCTTCTTCAGGTATACATTTTACTGTCTAATTATATTGTTGTAGTAGTACAAACATTTTTGTGGAAATAAATTACTGTCTCATATACATTTTTTTAATTAAAATGAGTTTCCACCAACTAAAGACCGAATCTATCAAATAAACAGATTAATGATGAAATGAAACCCGTAGCGTAAAAAACTAAATAAATATCAAAAGAAAAATAAAGCAATATTCCTAGAACGTCTGGCAATTAAAGAGGCAATTAAATTTTGGAAATATTGGCTAATAGGACGTAAATTTATTGTCGTTACTGACCATAAGCCATTAGAAGGGAGAGTATTTCGTACAAGACCAGATGAAGAGCTGGGTGATATGAATTTTCTACCACAATTCGATTTTGAGATTAGAATGAACCAGAAAAGGGAAATGTAGAAGCAGATTGCCTTTCTAGAAACTCAGTTCTGGAAGAAACGGAGAATATGGACGAATGTATAAGAATAGTTAATTTGGTAGAATTAAATTAAATAAAATACGATCAACAGAATAATCTCTTAAAGATAAACAATATGAGAAGAACTGTTGTACAGAAAGAGATACATTACAAATTGTACAAAAATAACAAAAAATTAATTTTATCCAATAATTTCGGAAAAGTGTTAATCAGAAAAGTGCACAAGTATCATGATCATATTTGTGCTAGTAGGATAAATTATAAAATCAAGTTTTATCACATTCAGAATATGGATTCACTGACAAAAGAAGTTTGTGGATCATGTGACATATGTTGTAAAAATAGAACGAGAGTAGGCCAAAAGTATGGTCTCCTTTCTCAATTGGGCCCAGCAATGGAACCATTTGAAATAATGTCATTAGACACAATTGGAGGTTTTGCTGGAAACCGCTCTTCCAAAAGATACCCCCATCTCATAGTGAATCATTTTACTCGATATGCATTTGCGAGTACTTCAAAACACCAAACAACCGAAGATTTTATCAAATTAATTAATAAAATTCTAGATAAACAACCAATAAAAACACTAGTAACAGGTCGACACCCAGGAATAAATTCGGAAAAATTCAGAAAACATATGAGAAGTTTGAATATACAATTGATTTTCACAACAGTAGATTCTCCTTTTTCTAATGGCCTGAATGAACGACTAAATCAGACATTAGTGAACAGAATAAGGGCAAACAAAACGAAAAGAAAACTAGGGCAAGGACGAAATTAGCCTATGAATGTATTGAAGAATACAATAGATCAGACCATTATACAACTGGAAATAGTCCAGAATATTTACTTTGTGGCAGAACTGATCCTATTGCTCCAGAAGAACTTATTGAAGAGAGAAATTCAACAAAAGATAAGGAAATAGCATATAAAAATTCTTCACGCTATCATGAATACAATAAAAGACTGATCGACAAGAATAGGAAACATTATGATAAAATTGGCGACTATGTTTACTTTGAAAATGAATCAAAATTGAATAGAAAAAAACTTGGTGCGCAGTCATGTACAGCAAACGTTTTCAATCCTGCGCTGTTGTCAGCTTTCCGGCATTAATCGCGACAATTTCAATGTATAAAATTGCCCAAAAAATAGGTGTAATTGTTAGAATCGATGCGTTTGCATAAGTTGCGTTTCGAAGTGAACAGAATGTCATGAAGCAAAGTGATGATGAAAATTGAGTAGGAGATATTCTTCTAGAAATTTGTCATTTCAATATACAGGGTGTTTTAGAGGAGGACATTATTTTACATAAAAATCATCTTTATATCATTTCATCCTTTTGCGCGTCAACTCCAACCCCTTAAACTTGAACAGGGAAGATGGGTCATGCGATATGTTGTTGAAAAGGTCTTCTTGCTCTGAGTATGGCAGTAAAATGTATTTCGAAATTGGATCATTCGTTGATATAATATTCGACTTTAAAAATGACACATCACCCAATTTACCTGAAGCATGAAATGATAACCAATGTCAATGACTTAGAGACTCAATATTTGTAGAGCGGGTTTGGAGGGTGATTAGGAAGGTAGAATTCATGAATGAGTAAAATCCACCCAATTATTCCATTAAGGATATACCTATACATTCGATTCATTCCCAATGTTTTCGAAAATACTGGTTCGATTGAATTTACATCTAGTACTTGTTGAAAAATGACGGCTAAAGTTGCACTAAAAATGTTTTTAGACATTTAGGCAAAGCGCTAGGACACAGTTTTTTGCAACAAGTATACAAAAACTTCAATGTTGGATAATCCGCTCTAGATCTCAGCGCCTCATAGAATAATTCCAGTTCAGATTACAATGTTAAGGAGGATGCCCTACTGATCGAAAGTGGTGAATGTTCGATTTCCACCAAAAGTTCATAGCAATTGCAATGGAAAATCTTTTGTGGTAATTTAATATTACCATCCGGGTCGTTTAGATACACCCTAAAACCTGAACTCTTATGATCTGAATGACTCTGACGAGCAGATCTAAATCTAAGATGTCAAGTTTTCTGTTAACTTTTTATTAACACTAAACAGCGAGTAACATCACACGCTTATCCACTTTTTGTTTTTTGAAGATGAAAAGTTTGTCCTCGAAACATATGTCAAACGACAAAAAAACAAAAGTAGATAAGAATGTGGTTAGTATTAGATCCCATTCATTCCGCACACTTTCCACATACATAGTATCAAGCAGAAGTCCAGAGGTACAGCACCACGTGGGTTACCCGAATCACCCCATGTATGTCATGCGACTTTTTAAAGTTTTCGAGTTATGAATTTTCTATTGAATTTTTGAGAACCTTTGAACTCAAGAACTAATTTCTGAAAAGAAGGGTAAATGAATTTGTTGAATTTCTTTTCGAATTTATCTTCAAGAGCTGTTCTTTTATTCATGAAAAATTTGCTCCATAACTCTTATGAAAATTATGGAAATATTGGTGTGGTGAATTTACGTTCGTTGAATCATGACTTGAATTTTCAACTTTTACTTGGAAATCTAACAGGTGACTCCATGGTTCCTAAGTAGGGCCAAATATGTCTCCTTAGATTTCAGCATAATTGAAAAAAGTAGTACTTAATCGACTACATTCTCTAAAATCAGACTTCAAAGACATCGAGGTGGATAAAGCCCAAAAATTAGTCATCTGATTACAATAGTTTTTCAGTCATTTTATGATTCTTAAGGTATATTTGTTTGATAACTGAAAAAAAAATGACAAATCGGCTCATTTGCGGACCCATGTTTATATGAAATTTTTGATTTATTTTGAGGTCTATAATCAGCTCCCAAACTATTGAAACTTTGTGTTTCCATTCCCAAACTGTTGAAACTTTGTGTTTTCATAACCCATCTAACCCGGAAATTTCAAGACTTCAGGTATTTTCTTTCGAGAATCGCAAGGACGGATGGACGACAGGATAGAATTGAATCTCACCACGGATATTTTATCAGTGAGTCCCACCTAATTGTTCGAAACCATTTTCGGCTCAAAATTCGAAAACTACAGACAATTGGACAAAATTATAACGCTCTTGTTCCCCCTGATCAAGCGCGTAAAAACGGAAGAATTTTTGAGCATCTTTCGATCGAGTTTCGCTTTCTGTTTGACATGCTCTTAACGGGACCCCTGTATTTTAGTGGTCAATTTTATTTTGAGTTTATCTACTATGCGTTTCATCAAAAGTTCACTGTTTCGGAAATATAAGACTACTCTGAAAAAACATTATATTCCATGCACTTATTTTTTCGAATGCTCCTCAACAACTTGATTTAGAGTGTGTTTTTTCGGATTATTTTCTTCTGTAGAAATTCCCCATGTAATTATTTTCTTTAGAGAAGTGCGTATATTTGTTCTTTCTCGCAATACCGAATCAAATTAACTTTCTCCCAATATTGTCTATATTTTAACCATTCGCGTAGGATAGTTGTCTTTTCAGAATGTGTGTGTATATGTAAAAATAAACCCCTAAAGATGGTTCCAAGAAAACAGTTTTCAATTATTTTAATAATAAGCCAGATCAGCAAATAACTATAACTGAATCAAAGTTGATCAAAACTAGTCACATGTAATAACAAAATGACAATCCGCTAACTAGATAAATTCTAGTTCGGAAATAATTCCAGCCTCTACGACTCACGCTCTTATGTTCGTTAATTATTTTTTTTCTCAAAAATCTTGAATTTTAGTAACAAACATACGAGAGAACTTATTTGTTGAGAATAGATCAGGCTATCGAAAATTAATTTTTTCATTGTAAAATATGAATATCGAAAAGAGTTTCTTGCGAAAGAATGTTTAGGGGTTTTTTCTACCTCTTGCAATCATAGAGGATCACCACCAAAAAATTTTTTGGGTGCCTTTTGGCCCTCATAAAATGTCTGCCTAATCTTATTCTCTTCAGTGTTTTGGTTTTCAATAAAAAAAATCAAAAACTGTTTTTCGGTCGCCATATTTAGGGGGCTGTAACTAAGCTGCGGGGCCTCAAAAAAATAAAGTTTATGGGAAAGAGCCAACCTATTTTGTGACAAGGAATCACCTTCTGAATTTTTTAGCAACAATTCATATATACCCTGTATAAATTCAGCTTCTTCCTGAGCGTCCCTAAATTGTCCAATACTATTCTCCAGGCGTCCGGCTTAAATCTCATGGTAATAGCTTCAGATCACCTATTGGAGTCGTAAGGCAAAATCTACCAAGGACGCTTACGATTTATCTAAGTATGTTATTTCTGTATATTATCGTATAATTGTAGTATACGTGTTGTAGTATGCATATACCTTGTCGCGTAGATTTTTTTGTTATCTTACAGATTTCTGGGCGTCCAGGATAACGGCAACATTGGATGTCGTATTTTCCAATGTTATAATAGTTTAGCGAAAGAATTTCTCAGAAATCGATATCGATTTTGCCTGCATTTAGCGGAATGACTTAATTAGCATTACGCTTACTATTCAGGTGATTTTTGAATATCGAGTTACCGTGAGGTTTGGAAAGATGTATGAATTTTTGAATAATATTGATTATTTATTCGAATCGTTTTAATATGAGCTTGAGTTATGAAGGTGTAGTACCTCGACCAACATCAAATACTTCTTTTAGTCAGGCATCTCATAATTTTAGTTATTTCGATGATTATAAATTATATTGATCAAGACATCCCCTGACAATTCAAATTTATTTCGAATGGTTCTTGTACGAATTATTTTTCCATTTGAATAACCGGAATATCAACTG
Organism: Megalocaria dilatata; assembly: GCA_034642435.1. Taxonomy (NCBI): domain Eukaryota; kingdom Metazoa; phylum Arthropoda; class Insecta; order Coleoptera; family Coccinellidae; genus Megalocaria; species Megalocaria dilatata. The sequence continues at coordinate 64,347,006 of CM067859.1, read as the reverse complement.
ATAAAATTAATTGGGAACAAAAAAATTTATGAATTCTGTGTGTCTATTTGAGCAGTGGAACTATTGCAATGAACATGTTATAAAAATTCGTTCTTCAGTCAACAACTCTTAATGATTAGGTCCAGCCGAATCATTTGTAACCATTTCGGCACAATATTGAAATATCACCTTTCGAAAAATGAGAACGAGATTGTTCCATATAGAAAAATCACGCTAAAGGAAAAGGGTTTAGCTCCCGCAATACTTTTTACGCGCTCTTTCAAGAACTCTGTCATTTCGTCATATTATCTGTATTTTTTGCTCGAAATAGTCTCAGAAAATTATGGCTGAGGAATTCGTGGTTATTTTTTTATTGGTTTCGGACGTTTCTAATAGGTTTTGTCTGAGACTCTTGTTTTCAACGTGTGAAATTTCGAAATTACTATCGAAAATATTTCCAATGCCCAATATGTGTTATGCATAAGTTGAATTCCTTTTGTTGTTGCAATAACATTTTAAATGTTCCCTCAGTCTTGTCTGGAAAAATCTTCCTGTTTGAACAACATATACAACTGGCAACTACCGGAAGTCAGCTTATAAACACCTGATTTATTGTTCTTAGATATTTTATCTTTATAGTTCTTTATTAATTTTCCTAATGAATGTTTTGTGGGGGATGTTGACGTTATGATTCACCTTTAAATATCCAGCTACCTTTTCTGTTTTTGAACCTAAGTTTGTTAATGAAATATCTTTATTTTCTATAAAATTACTGTTTTTGGGTGTACTAATGAAAAAGCTATTATAGTTTTAATTGTATTTGAATAAAAATATTTTCTGTAAGTGGAACATTGAAACCGTTGTTCTAATAGTATTGTACTCTTTTTCAAAATTCTCAAGTGTCATAGGTATGTTGGCTAATCTATATAGCATGTTATTATATGCTGCTGTGATCTAAAATGGCGTAAGATCGCAGTAACAAAGCCTACCCAGAACACAACTGAATTCCTAACTCGCACAAGCTGAATAAGCTTCTGAGGAATCTTCACAGAAGATCAAGGAGTAAAAAAAAAAATTTGGATAAATAGGTGATTTGAAGTGAAATTTATTGTGCTATCAGTATGGGTGGCTTCCGGTACTGAAAAACTATGATTGTTATCAATTTTTGTATAAAATTTGTACTACTATTTTTTTTCTAGTTCATTAATGAATTGTATGATTGCGAACAATTCACTTATGAAGTCCACAAACAAAGAAAATTGTCTATCAGTGCCACTGAATAAACATAAAACATCTACATCATCTACATATCTATACCAATAAATGAAGCATTTGAAGTAAGGGCTTTTTATTATTCTGGTGTCCAGAGAATCCATAAATGTTTCGGGTAGTAATGGACTCAAAGGATTTCCTATAGTGAGGCTATCGTTATCTATGTGAATCTTGCTACACGTGAAATGATTTTGTTGCAGACAAACTGTCAAAATATCCATTATTTCTTGCTTCATTACCGAAGGAAGAGAAGATTTCATTTTATGGTTTCTGTAACAGTTATACTTGGAAACAAATTCTTTACGTCCAACGATGTAAGTTTGGCATTGTCTGGAGTATGTACAATTGTGATGTTATTTACCAGTTGGCATGAATTCTTTACGGATAATTTCAAAATTTGTTTCCGAGAATATGATTTTAATGTTCCCCAGATAATATATTTATGATGGCGCTGTAACAAATGATACAACTGGTCTGATGGGATAATTTTCTTTACGTACCTTGCTCAGAGGGTGTTTATTGTTGTTTATTGGATATTTGAGGGATTCATTATGGTCAAATAAAATATTAGTTCAGTACCGAAATGGGGGCCGTTGCGTGTTTTATGGTTGTTTTTACTTCTTTTTGATATTTATCTGATGGGTCTTAAAACTCGGTTGTTTTATTAATGTAACTTGTTCTATCGATTGCTATGACTCTATTTCCCTTATCAGCACGTGTGAGTCCTAGATCGTTTTCTGAAATTTTATTTCTCATATATTTTACTGATTCTAGGATAAAGAATATGTTCCGAAAATATTATTTTTTTTTAATCTTGTGCATCAAGTTCTTTTGTATTTTGTATATTTTATGTACAAATTTATCAATATCATTTATAGTATTAATATCTGAGTTATCGAACAAGATATCATGTAGTCTATAAGTCAACTCATAGTGTATTACCTGAGAATATGAATATTATTGTATCAATTGTGGAACATGGATAAAATATTGAGGTTTTTTTTTTAATCTAGTCTTGTAATCATAGGTCCTACAGTAATAAGAGCTTTGCTGTTGTAGGTTCTTTTGCAGTGTATATTTTCAATATAGTAGAAGTGTGATTTTTTTGCATTTAATTCTGCAATAAACATATTATTATTATTATTATTATTATTTCTGTTTTCTGATATTCGTGTTTCCCGTCTATTTTTAACTAGGTCATTTTGAAATCATAAATAAGTAGAAACATTAGAAAATTTCATTTTAGGAATTTTTGAATCAATCTGTATCAATTGACCTGCGTCATCTATTATTTCATTGATATGACTTCAAATCAAATACCAAGTAAATAGTTTCCTTGCTTGTTGAAGCATTAAATCTCAAATGATGAATTTCTTCAACAGAATATTAATATTGACTCATATTCAGATAATCCAAATTAAAAATATTACAATCAATATTTGATCAGGTTGCCAAATATGAAACAAAATATGGAACTTGTGCAAGTGAAAGATATAACCTTCCACTTTTATATAGACACAGCAACGAATTGTGAGAGAAAAGAATAATAAAGGGAAGAATTATACGTTTCTTCGAAATCAAAAAATCATTAATGAATTTTTGGATAACTCCTTATATTCAGGTGCAAGAACAACTCAACCAGAGTACTTAGATCTCGAACTTAAAAATTTCTAGTCTCTTACTCTTTGTTTTGAATATCATCGTATCAACAGAAAGACGGTCAAACATAATCGAATTCCATCAATAATTTTTTATCAGAAAATTCAAACAAGCTTAGATTCAAACCTAGATACAATTAGCAAAATAATTCCTTATTCTCTGTCATTTTGAGCAAGAATAAATGACCAATTTGAATATTTCATATTCAACAAAATTATCTTCCTTTTCAAGTTGTAGAAATATATTATTAGAAATATATTCCTCTAACACCTCAGGAATAAGGACTGAAAGGTGGGCCAGTTCATTATTTCCTTTGCACTCTTCCAATCAGAGAAGAAATAATAAATCCTGATACATAAAACATCTGTTTCCTTAAGATGTTAAATACGATATTCTCATCTGACAACACCTGATACGACCTTATCTCACCTTATTGATGAGTCAATCCACATCAAACAATATGATGCCAACTTCTGAGTACAGAAGTGCATCAAGTGCAGAACCAAGTCGAAAGTTTTCACAAGTTTTGAAGAATTCCCAGTTTCACTAAAGAAAACAAGCAATTATTCTGAACCATATTATAAATGAGTTGAATAAAGTTGATTATGTAAGAGCTGTAGCAGATATATTAGAAGCAAAAAATATCATAGCCATATCCAAGATCTCCAACAACAGAATATGTGTATACTTAAGCAGTAATGAATTAGTATATGAAATTACAGAGAAAGATACTTTCCTATTCCAAGGTAATGAAGTAGGAATAAGAAGAATTGTGACTCCTGCAAAACGTATAATATCCAATGTCAACCTATGTTCACAAATAATTTCTTAAGAGCAGGCATACCATCTGACGAATTTTCACATATTTTAAACTTTCGGCGTCAATTGTATGTATTCCCTAACAACGACATTGATACCCCTAATTTCACTGATATAACTCACGAAGACATCTCGCAGCGTATATTTTTGAGTTTCGATGCAACCAGGCCATATCGCTAGAAATTGTACAGTTGTAAGTCAAGCGAATACGGTTGGAGAACACCCTGTTGAGACACCACATGATGATACAACGTAAAATATGATGAATATGGGAGAACCGATAGATATACTCTCCAGAGACCCTCGATTGCACACAGTCCCAGGATCCATCCTGGCCTCCGTCACCAACCACACCAATTACCCCCTGCACGCCCGACCAGAATCTTTAACAAGTAGATTTTAGAAGAACACACAAACGTATGAAAAATAAGGATTCCAATGAAAACTCAAATTTTGAATATCAAATGGAACTTGTCCAGAAATTCTTGGAAAGCGGTACCAACCAGTTTACTTTGAATTTCAGCCAGATCTCCAGCTTCCTGCAAAATTCTTTCGGATCCAGTGACCCAGTTGGTATAGCTCAAGAGTTCACCAACGATATTCCTGGACTTCTCAATATGCTCACATTAATATACCCCCATTGTGTACATAGAATAAATAAATAAATAGATAGAAGTCTCAAAAATTGAATTGAACAAGGATATAAGAAAAATCAAAACACAGCTGAACATTCCCAATTTATCAAACACCGGGATCTCCGACAGTGAGAGCACAACTCATAAAAATCTTTCATCCTTCAGTGGAACAAAAATGGGTTAAAAACCCAATACAACTACAAATTATTGTGAAAAAGATGTTCCCGGATTTGATTTGCCTCCAAGAGACCATCTTCAAAAATTATTTCCATTTTCCCCTGAAAGGATACCAATGCTTTTTCAAAAATATGTTAGGAGATCGTGTTAGCGGTGGAGTGGCCATATTATCAAAGATTATTTCTCTACAACATCTATAGATATCATGACCAGACTGAAGGCAATCTATGTCGAAGTACAATACTACTACAATAAACTCAGAATCCTGAATTTATATATACCAAACAGCTAAGAATATTCGTCAAAAGACCTTAAAGAACAAAAAATCCATGTGGTACTAGGCAATTTTAATGCTTATAGTACCATTTGGGGTACCACTACAACTGACAAATGAGGAAAGCAGCTAGAATCTTTAGATGATAATAATCTTATTTTACCAAATACAGGAGGTACTAGGTTCAATCCCATCAATGCATAATACTCCGCAATTGATATCACAATAGGCGATCTCGCAGTGGAACACATACTAAGTTGGAAACCATTTAATGATTTACATGGTAGCGACCATCTTCCTCTGAAAATAGATATCCAGAAAAACATTAATAATACAGAACCACAAAGCTCTAATAGGTGGAGTTTGAAAACTGCTGACTGGAAAAAGTATGTTATTTTCATTGAAACCATCTGTCGATACAAATACAAACATTGATGATACAATCACTCAATTCACGATGCTTCTGAAACATGCAGGAAACGATGCGATACGAAAATTCTCTTGGGCAGGAAACAGAACTCACAGTGTTCCATGATGGAATGAAAAGTGCTAATCTGCAACTAGGGAAAGCAAACATGCCTCGAATAAAATAAAGAAACATTTCACTATTCAAAACTTTATAGAATGCAAGAAATTGCGAGCTAAAGCTCGCTACATAATGACAGAAAGCAATAAGAATGCCTGGAAATCATATGTGTCTTCTTTTACCACTAACACCAATGCATCTGAGGTTTGGTCTAAAATAAGACGACTAAAAGGCAACACAGTATTACATGACATCCCCTATATAAAAACTGATGATCAGATCATATGCAGTAAGGAAGAAATGGCAGAAAAGTTTGCAGATATGTATGAAAATGACTCTAGTAATATTAACTATACTGACAGCTTTTTAAACCACAAAAGAAATGAGAAGCTTCATACTTTCAAATGGCATGACGATGGAGAGAGTCAACTGAACTTGCCAATCAGACACGAAGAACTAGAAGATACGTTGAGACAAACTCCTGATTCCAGCCCGGGAAATAATAATCTACCATATGCTTTCATAAGAAATTTACCAAGACAGGGAAAGACGTTATTGTCAGCTATATACAATGAAATTTTGAGTGATAAAGTTTTCACAACAACCTGGAAAGAATCTACAATAATTCCAATTCTAAAAACAAACAAGAATAAAAACGATCCAAAATCATACAGACTAATTTCGCTCACCTGCACCATGTGTAAACTACTGGAAAAAATTATAAAAAAATGTGTTCAGTGGTATATAGAAAAGAACAATTTGTTGTAACCATTTCAAAATGTATTCTGAAAAGGAAGATCAACATTATTAGATAATATTGTTTGTTTAGAATCCGAGAAACATGAAGCGTTTGCCAACAAACATATCCTGATAATCATGGATTTACATCAAGCATTCGAAATGGTTTGGAAACACAAAATAATTTCAACACTCCATAAATGGAAAATAGCAGGAAAAATTTTGGATTTTATCGAAAATTTTCTGAAAGATCGCATATTCAGAGTGTGCCTTGGTGGTCATAAGCCATCTCCCAGAGTTCAATCAAATGGCGTTCCCCGAGGAAGCGCACTCAGCACGGTCCTCTTTCTGATAGCCGTCAACGACATAATGACCTGCTTCAATTCTCCTGTCAAAGCATTGATTTTCGCGTACAACTTATCCTTCTTCTCGAAAGGAGTTGATATAAAACTTCCAACTAAATTCCTGCAAGAATTCTTGGACTCGCTACTTTCTCGCACTGAAATAAGTGGGTTTCAGTTTTCACCTGAGAAAACCAAATGCATGATATTTTCGAGAAACACAGTACCCTACCTAATTCTAACACTAGGTGAAAGTGAACTATAATTCACCGATAACTTCAAATATCTAGGCATCAATTTTGATTGCAAGCTGAATTCGAAGAACCACTTTGAAAATCTTAAGATCGAATGCAACAAGGACTTGAACCTACTGATAATCCTGGGAAAACACCATTGGAAAGCTGATCTCAACTGCCTCTTAAGAATTTACAGATGCTTGATTAGATCAAAAATTGAATACGGAATAGTGGCCCATTCTACATCGAGGAAAAGTTATATCAAAACTCTTGAAGTAATACAGAACAAAGCTTTGAGAATTGTAATAGGTGCGTTCCCTACTACCCTTACCACCACCATCTACGCTTTACTTGGTGAACTGCCTCTACAATACAGGACGCAAATTGCTTCTTTCCCATATGCTGGAGAGATATTATCTGTCTCAAATCATAGCAATAAACTTCTCGTAGAGACAGCCAGAGTAGAGTTTTTCATCAATATATGCTTTTAACGCAAATATAATTCCCCCATTTTACGAAAGACTTGAGAGGTTCAACAAAGTTTTCTAATAAAATTCCGGATATAATGAAATTAGTTCTTCACTCAACACCCTGGACAACGAGAAATCCTAATATTGAATTACATATTTCCAAGTACAATAAGAAGGAAGTCCACCCCTCTATAATACACAAAACATTTTAAGAAATCTTGGATAAATATAGAGACAGTACTGAGAACACTATTAGGGCATCAGTAGTTACACCGACTATAGTGAACATGTGCAGCATCAAAAACTCTTTAATGCTGACTGGTGAACTGATGGCCATTTATCAAGCATTTCTTTACATTTTGAATGAATATCCTCCAGCAATGAATTATTGTCTCTGTACAGATTCCCTTTCTTCGATACGTTCACTCCAAAGAATCTACACGGATAATGCTCTGGTGAATGAAATAAACAATAAATGTCAACAATAAATGTCAACAATTATAAAATGTATCACTTTTATTTTTACTTCGCTCAGGTAGATTCAGCAGCGAAATGGTAATCGAGAAACGTGAGTAAATATCTACACGCCCATATATATGAGGACATAAAAATCGGTGCAACAAATATTGTTAAGCGTTCTTGAAAAGCTGAATGGCTATAAAAAGAAACATTTCTGAAGGAAATCAAACCAGATCCACTCGAAGTGATGACCCTTCCCACAAATCGTCTACACCAGATCAAAATATCCCGACTGCGAGTATGTTGTACCAGGAGGCTAACACACGCGTACCTGCTAAATAGAGAAGATGCTCCTATATGTGCTGAATGTAATCAACCGATGAATGTCAAGCACATCCTTATGCTGCCCGACTGCCCGAATTCCTACTGCATTGAACTCTTTGGAAGAGACTCTAGGGCAGGACCTCAAAAAACTAGAAGATACTATGAAATTCCTCGAAAATGTCAATCTTATAAATCCAATCTAATTTAGTATTAAACTGTTTATTGTATATACATGAATTGTAAGTGTTCTCTGCTAATGATCTGTGAAATCGAAGCACAATAAACTATAATAAGAATAAAATTTTCTTCATGAAATATATTTGTGAATTATCAAAAATGGGCGAAATAATTCATCTATCAGTTTTGTTATTTTCTAACTATACTTCCTATTCTGCATGGAAAAAATTTACGTCAGATCACATAACCAGTACCGTTCGAAATTTTTATTTTCTCAAGATATCAATAAAAAAAATATTCGATTATGTTGAAATGGAGTATGAAAATTGGAAGTTATAACGCGAATTTTTATACAAAATTTCGTATGCATCGAATGAGGTTTAAGTAATATGAATAACTATTAGTTATTAATCACAATCATCATATTTATGTACATTACGGTCAAATCCTCCATATATTCATTGACCGAATCGTCTGAAGGCGTATTTTTATCCGTACTCGTTAGACGTTGAAGTTGATTCTCGGCGCATGTCGGGTTTATGCATTTTGTCCTTATGTCTGCATTTCGTGAATTTTCAGCCAAGAAAGGCCTGAAACGATTACATCTCACTGCATACGACCCCCAGGCATTAGATCTTGACGTGATGGGGGCGCTCTCTTGACTAGGACCCTAAATTCGTCCCGGCGAATTGGACGGTTAAGTCTTGGTGTCTAACGTAATGCCATTTCGCGCCAGTCACTGGACCTGTATGGTGGAAGATCTCCGAATGGGGCCCTAGTTTTACTCAGGTGAAATGGAGGGCTGAGCCGGTTGATTAACTCAGTGACAAGGGAGTCTGTCGCAGCACAGGGCTTCTCCCTTAAAACTGGCGTACTCTACCCTATCGCAGTATAAATCTCCGGATTCTGTGTAATGGCCGAGTGCGTTATGTAGCATACTGCGTTACCTCGGGGGGGTGGACTTGCCCTCAGGTGTTACTTGTACCACCTGGCCACCCCACTTGGTGTTGGACTCGAGGGGGCAGTGGTTGAAAGTCCGCATGCTGGACTAGGGGGGTATTTCATTTATCTGTTCGCAGACCCCCATTTTCGGGATATTCTCATGAAACGACTCGGGGTTTAACGGGACTTGACGGTTCGACCGGCCTGTCCTGGCCCCTGGATCTGTGCGTAACTATTTAGGGTTTGTGGATCTCGACGAAATGGCTCCGCTATTAGTGCTTGACGCCAGGATCAATCAAATGACTTCACATGGGTTCGGTGGGTCAGGACGTATAGTCCGCTAGACGGTGCTCGTACCAGGATCAATTGTAGTCGTCAATCTTGAGTTTATCTTAGTTCTTGGGACTGCGTTCGGGTGGATGGATAAGAATTCCCTCCGGCGGGTGAGTTGCGTCTTAAACCAACTCGGGTACTGACCTGCTGAGCCAGTAGAGGTTGGATAGTGCTTCGCTGCTACCAGTCAGACGGTTCTGGCTTTCGAGTCGGGGCCCAAACTGGAAGCTGGTGGGTTCATCTCTTCGGAGGGGTTCTCGCCACGCGCGATGCTATGGCGTAATCCTTATCACACTTTCTACCTCTAGGGGTGGACTGTGGAGACTGCTTGGTAGGCACTTGGAAAAGAGGCCTTCCTCAAATAGCCAATAACTATTCTGGTAGAATTCACCTGATTGGACAGTACTCGCCCCCCAGGCATTAGATCTTGACGTGATGGGGCGCTCTCTTGACTAGAACCCTAGTTTCGTCCCGGCGAAATGGAGGGTTAAGTCTTGGTGTCTAACGAAATGCCATTTCGCGCCAGTCACTGGACCTGTATGGTGGAAGATCTCCGAATGGGGCCCTAGTTTTACTCAGGTGAAATGGAGGGCTGAGCCGGTTGATTAACTCAGTGACAAGGGAGTCTGTCGCAGCACAGGGCTTCTCCCTTAAAACTGACGTACTCTACCCTATCGCAGTATAAATCTCCGGATTCTGTGTAATGGCCGAGTGCGTTATGTAGCATACTGCGTTACCTCGGGGGGGTGGTCTTGCCCTTAGGTGTTACTTGTACCACCTGGCCACCCCATTTGGTGTTGGACTCGAGGGGGCAGTGGTTGAAAGTCTGCATGCTGGACTAGGGGGGTATTTCATTTATCTGTTCGCAGACCCCCAGTTTCGGGATATTCTCATGAAACGACTCGGGGTTTAACGGGACTTGACGGTTCGACCGGCCTGTCCTGGCCCCTGGATCTGTGCGTAATAATTTAGGGTTTGTGGATCTCGACGAAATGGCTCCGCCATTAGTGCTTGACGCCAGGATCAATCAAATGACTTCACATGGGTTCGGTGGGTCAGGACGTATAGTCCGCTAGACGGTGCTCGTACCAGGATCAATTGTAGTCGTCAATCTTGAGTTTATCTTAGTTTATGGGACTGTGTTCAGGTGGATGGATAAGAATTCCCTCCGGCGGGTGAGTTGCGTCTCAAACCAACTCGGGTACTGACCTGCTGAGCCAGTAGAGGTTGGATAGTGCTTCGCTGCTACCAGTCAGACGGTTCTGGATTTCGAGTCGGGGCCCAAACTGGAAGCTGGTGGGTTCATCTCTTCGGAGGGGTTCTCGCCGAGCGCGATGATATGGCGTAATCCTTATCACACTTTCTACCTCTAGGGGTGGACTGTGCAGACTGCTTGGTAGTCACTTGGAAAAGAGGCCTTCCTCAAATAGCCAATAACTATTCTGGTAGAATTCACCTGCATTCGACACATGGCAAAATAATTCTCCAGCTTTTGTAATATCGTCAAACCGATATATTTATTATGTTTAGAGTATTTCAAAATAATATAACCATAGACTTATTATCCTAAGGAGACGAAACATCCCTCTATTGAAATCTTATTTGTTGTGAAGCCAACATTGGGACTGTTTTGATAAAGACGAAGATAGAAGAACAAACGAGTGCGACAAGGATGAACAAATCTGGCCGTTCGTAGTCGGCAACACTGTGAGGAAAAGAACAATTTTCGAACTCATAACATCATGAACGTACGATTTTATATTTTCGGATTTATCGAATTCAGAACAAGATATTTTTTCCGATACGAATTGTATATTATTTATTAGTAATTAATTAATAGTCGAAGATTTGGTATTATATGATATTTAAATGAATTCAGAGTTTTGATATAGAAGTATAATAAAATTTTTAGTACTTTTAGGCAAACCACCAAATTCCTACGAGGATACTACCAGTAGCGGCGACCTCAATAACTGTATCAGGTCATTTCGTAAATCCCCAAAATTACTTAATCCGTTTATCTCGAAGCTTTCAGCAGCAGGCCATTATTTTCCTCATGCAAAAATCTTACAACTCTCATCAAAATCATGCTTTTCTCTTACTGAATGTTCCACATACATAGTATCCAATTTATTATTGAAGATTAATCGCAAAGTTTATTTATGAAATGATTGGAGTATTCGGTTGGCACTAGATGAAACATTATAACAATTTTATTCAAAATTTTTCACACAGTTTTTATGTTTCACAGTTTATTCAGGATCCTGACACGAATTTCGGTCTTTCGACCATCTTCAAAGGAGTACATGAAGGAACTAAATTTAAAATTGAAAAATGGTCTATTCATTTCACTAGGGACATCTGTGTTTTTATCCAAAAATACAACTGTGTGAATTATTTTCAATAAAATCTGAAGAATATGTTAACGTTTATGTTATTATGGAGCTTCTTTATTCGCAGAGATGGTATATCATAGTAGCTGAGAGAATTGAATGTTTTTAAGTTGGAATAGGTATATTTCATAAATAGCATTTTTATACTGTTTTCTGGCAATTATACTGTCTATTTTTGATGGGGAATACATTATTCGGTATATTTCTAAATAGCATTTTTATAGTTTTCTGGCAATAATACTGTCAATAAGTGATGGTTAATACATTATTCGACATAAAAAAAATTTGATATCACAAAAAACTTTATTTTTTAACAAAATTAAACATTTTAGATAATGTAACATTCACAGATAATTAATGGAATAAAAAATTCACAATTGAAAACAATTGTTCAGGATATACTGTTACCTATAATTCTCAGATAAGTAAGATCTAATCTAATAACAAATACAATAAAATTCACTACAGAAAAATGTCAATCAACTTTCCATATAGACCTTATACGATGACAACCACAGCTCAGTATAAATGTAGGCCATAATGTATTAAACAATAAATAGAACCCATTCCCCGAGATACAGATAAACTTCGAGGATACTTCACTAAATCTTGTCATATATTACAAATATATGGGAATATATATCGGCGACAGTTCTCTCAGAAAGTCCAATAAAAAATGATCATATATGTTGAAACCGCCACAAAAAATGATCTAATACAGTTGATCTTGAGACCAATTATTCGTATTTGAATAAAACCAGTTTTGTATATAATTTGAGATCTTGCTGTCCGTTTTTGGTCCAAATTCTTCATGGCTTCATGGTAAATTTTCAATTTGAAATAATTTTTCAAAATAATTTTGATGAGTTGCATTGAATGGCTATCTAGCGGGTCATCATATAAATAAATGGTCACCAAAATTTTCAGGAACAGATATGGGCAAAAATTTCGAGTGTTCTACCGACAATAATACGATATAAAAATGTATCAGTTTTTGGATTAAAAATATTACTGGTTTTATGAAGAAACCTGAAATATTTTTCAGCTAATTTACATATACCATATTGCTACATCCAACAAGTTTCCCTTATGTCTTATGTTGCTGAAGTAGAGACATCGTAACATTGCTCTCCAACCAATCTAAACATTTTACACACGTTAAACATTTTTTATCACCCTTAACGAAAAACCCAGATATGTATGCAACAATATCTTCAGTATAAGGAGTTAGATTCCATGCACTTCCTAGGAAATCGTACTTCATCAAATAATTTTTTGTTTTTTCAACAAATTCTTTATCTTCCTCTAAATTTTTAACATTTTCGGTCAATTTGATTTTCGCCCCAGATCCACATGTTAAAATTGTGATTGTTGATTCCAATTTAACTGCATTTGCAGAATTAGAAGCAGCAATTTCACTGCGAATAAATAAGCGTTTATAAGATGCTTCGAAATGCCTTGCTGTGGGATTATTGTTATAACCTCCCTTGCTTCTAATGACACTGAAGAAAAATTCAAAGCGATCTTGGGAAATTGAAAAAATATATATGATACAGTAATTTAATTCCACAAAAATGTTTGTACTACTACAACAATATGGCTTCTTCAGGTATTACATTTTACTGTCTGATGGTATTCAGTGTAACTCAGTTTAATTACATTGTTAGGTACGTGACCAAATAATGGAAGCACAAGTCATAAAAACTCAAGGTGGTTATTGGAGTTTGCCGCTAAAAATGCCATTAAGGAAGGATATTCTGTAATGGAGACTTATCAACATCTGTTTGTTCGTTCAAATCATCTTTCATGATTTCCCTATCATAAAAGAGGACTATACGCAGAAATATTTTTCGTTATCTTATGTCAATGGATTATCTGAAAATATTGCTAACTATTTCAAAAATTGCTTCAATTATAACGCGGCTTTTAAGATAATTAATAGCCTTAGTATCTACATAAAAAACAATAAAGATCGAACAAATAAAGAAAATAAATCCGGAGTCTACAAGCTGACTTGCAAAGATTGGCCAGACTGGTAGATCTTTCAAGAAACGTGTCCAAGATTACCAAAGGGGTTTATATCCGATTCTGTACATTCCACATATGCTAATCAACTTAAGGAATTCAGGCATAATTTCAACAATAATAATGGAATTATCCACGTTGAAAGCAAAAGTGTAATGCCCATAAAATCCTTTTGAACGAACAAACAGATGTTGATAAGTCTCCATTAATGAATATCTTTCCTTAATGGCATTTTTAGCGGAAAACTCCAATAAACACCTAGAGTTTTTATGACTTGTGCTTCCACTATTTGGTCACGTACCTAACATTTATTTAATTTAAACTTGGTTACATTGAACACCATCAGACAGTACAATGTAATACATGTGAAGCCACATCGTGGTGAGCAGTACAAACATTTGTTATAGTAGTACAAACATTTTTGTGGAAATAAATTACTGTCTCATATATTTTTTTAATTAAAATGAGTTTCCACCAAGTAAAGACCGAATAAACAGAAAAAAATCTTGGGAAAGTTTTTGGCTCAAATATATTTGATATATTCTTTTTCCACTAAATGAATGAAAAACATTTTTCTCCAACTTTTCATATATATTAATACCCTTAAAAACCCAGTCTTTCTAGGTGATTCAAGAATAGGTGAATCAATGTTAGTCGAAGGATATAATCCTTCATTTCATTCATGAAATCAAGGGAAAACCCAGCAGTTTTCCTTGGCTCCCAGGTGTTTTGAAGGAATATTTCATCAACATGTTTCTGTAATTCAATATATCATATAAATTATTAAACATCAGAATAAATTCTGCAGTTCCTTATGATCCTTGAAAGTCTGGATGTTTCATATCTTTACACAAAGAAGTCAGTGCACGCTTCTGCTTAAAATTTGAGAAGCCAATCAAACCTTCAATTTTTCCCTTGACCGCTGTAAATGTCACATCCTCAGTTTTGTTGCTGCATGTTAACCCTCTCTATTTTGAAATTCTACTAAATTCTTCACAAAATTCCATTTAACATATCTTTTAATGCCATCTTTCGGACAATTCTGTAAAGAAACACAGTTCCGTACCAGTTTTATCACGTGACAGGCATCGAGATAAATGAAAATTTAATTTTTTGTGATAGGATCTACAAAACTGATTTTCAAATCAGAATAACTACTAAAATCTGCACCCAACTTTACTGCCACTGAAAGATTTGTTACGGTGCCATCAAATGTAATTGATATGACTACGATATCAACATAACCAGTAATTTTACGACCAGTCCATTCTACTTGTTGTCTTATGAACATTTCATCTAACACTAAATTACATGAAAATGGTATTGATGAATTGGCTTTTTCAAACTTAATGCAAGAAGGGATTCTTTGGTGAAACCCGGAGTACCATCAACTGGTCTGTACCATTTAGATATTGTTCCCAAATGTGGAAACTGACATCGAAGGTTTTTCTGGCGTAAATATATGCCTTTCGTGAATAAAATATAAGTACAAATGATCTCAGGCTAGGTCCATATTCCTGTCTAGTGGAGCCTCTCAACATTCTCTCAACTAAATCCCAAGCTGTTTTTGGGATTGAAGCCTGTGAAAATTAGATATATCACTGATAAGGAATAAATAATGTTATTACACTCAATATAATACAGCAAAGAGAGGATTGCTTCACCCAACTGCTCACACCTGGAACTATTGCGTGGGAATTTTTATTTTAATACAGTGTTAATTCAGTGCAAAATAGCGCATATGTTCTAATACTTGTACTAATAACTAGCAGGAGAGAATCAATATTACAAACAGAAGTAAATAAACAAGTGTTTCTTTTTGAATGTATCATTTGAATAATAATAATAATATATTATATTATGAATAAAATGACATAAATAGAGGTTAATTCTTGATAAAAGGTATACAAAATTATTTAAATATTTTAATATTAGCCTTCTACATATTTAATTTAAAAAAATTATATTCAGTATTTTTTTAAATTGAATATGTAGAAGGCTAATATTAAAATATTTCAATAATTTCATATACCTTCTATCAAGAATTAACCTCTATTTATGTAATTTTATTCATAATATTATATATAATTATTTGGTTTTCTTAACATTCTTTATACAGATAGTCCTTATGCTATAGCAGAGGCCGTTAAATTGTCTTTCAATCTTTTAGATCAAGTGTGAACCACCGAACTTTTTATTTGTAGTTAACCTCCATTTAAAATTTTCAGTATTCATTTACCAGAAGTTTCTCTAAATTGTTGAAGGGTTGAAATATATCTTGTTAATCAATGTTACATTTTATTGAATATGAATTATTTCAATACTGACGAAGCAAAGTCTCTCTTACTACTTGTTTTTCAGTAACGTTTCTCCATATCTTTAGATTTTATAGAAAATAGATAATAGAATATAGTTAGATATCCAATAATACTGAATATTCTAAGTTAGATAAATTTATGATGAAATTCTCAAGATTAGGTTAAACACTTTTGAAAGATATTCGTTTTCATGAGATTGATCAGCAGAAACAAAATTTTGTCTATTCAAAATATTTAATACATAGGATTTTGGTCAACGATTTCTATTTATTGGATTTTGTTATATCATTTGGATGTCTTATAATGAATGTTTATTTTATATGTCGTTTGATATAAGTGGTACTTATATGACATTATTTTAATTTAACTATTGAATATACTATAAGTTTTCAATTCGATGATCCGAACCATATCATTTTTCAGAACATCCATGTCCTCCAATTATTTTGATCCCTCTATTGTATTTCTAATGACCTATTAATATTCTTAGGCAAAATAAACAATTTACAGGTATTGTAGAAAGATTTGGGTATTTATAAAGTGTTAATTATTGGTAATAAAACTACGGGCCAGTAGGTTGATGGATTTCTTCCATAGTTACTTACCAATATTGTATGTTCTGATTCATCTGAGAAACAAAACTTTTCTGTCAAAAATGACGGTAAACTCCTCAATGATGTGATTCGAAGCTTTTGTCGACGAACTTTATTTTGCAGGGTATGAATTTTTACTTTTTGTTTTGTGATAACTTTTTCTTCTTTTCACTGGAGTGGAGAAATATCTACTGGACATGTCACTCAAATAGGACCTCCTTCTGTAATAAATGAATCGAAGTTATTTTATAAATATGGAATATTTGAAGAAATTCACGAAATACCCTTTCCTTCTTGGAAAATTCATAACGGCATAACGGTTCAAGAACCTTGGATGGTTCGTTTTCATGGTCCGAGGCAGTTAAAGTCACTGAATTGAAAGCAGTTAAAGTAGTTGAACATGATGATAATATTTTTGACAGGCCTTCAGTATAATCTATGACAGATGCAATTTGAAGTGCTCTAAAAGTACAAATTGAATGAAGTATACTACAAAAATTAGTGATTTTGTGTATATTTAAAAACTACCAGGAAATTTTTGTTTTTAATTGAAGCAATCAAATTTTTTGCATACATAATTTTCATCCTTAAATACATTAATAACATTGAAATTATAACTGAAACTATATATACTACTCTGTCAAGAAAGTACCGGGAATTTTCAATTAAAACAACATTTTTATATTTAATCGTCAAAATTTATTGGGTCGCCTTCAAAATAGGCTCCATTTGCTCCAATACATCTATGCCAATGGCACTTCCAATTATCGAAACATTTTTTATAGGCGCTTTCCGGGATGAACTTTAGCTCCGAATTTTGTTTTATGGCTTCAATCGACTCAAAACGGGTGCCACGAAGGGGCAATTTTAGTTTTGGGAAGAGGAAAAAGTCGCAGGGAGCCAAATCCGGCGAATACGGTGGTTGCTGAAGCACGTTTGTTGAGTTTTTGGCGAGAAAGTCAGTCACAATCGTAGCTCGGTGAGAAGGCGCGTTATCGCTCAACGTAATCACCCATAGTAAAAATCGGCACGCACTCTGACATCGACTGACTTAATCAGCTGTTGCAAACACACTAGTTGACAGATCCCGCTCAAGCTTGGCATAGTAATTAAGGACAGTGGTACCAACCTAGGAAAAAAAAATTTTACCTGCCTCATTGCCCCGCCAGATTTAAATCGATAATTCCCGGTACTTTCTTGACAGAATGTAAATAGAACTCAATTCGTTTGTGTAATTGGGCTGCAAAAAGTAACTTCCTGATCAGGAATTGTTTTGTCTGAACTGAAAAATAATTCTTTCGATTATTTATGCAATAAAGTAAATTTTAAGTTACCAATTGGTTGTATTCATATTACAAATATAACATATTTCTCGGATATCATTTTAACTGTCACATGGTATCTCGAATGCAGATTGATCAAGTAGAGGAGTAACATTGAGCTTAAGGTATTTTATTCCATTAGCCTTTGTTCCAATATCGTTTGAATCGAAATGATTTTCAACATATGAAAACATGCTTCTTTGAGAAATCCACTCATTCAAACCCAAGAAGAGAAGCCCAAATCCCTTTTTTTTCGGTATCACGTGGAAATCTGGAATGAATATTCACATTACAAAATATCAATGATGGTGATTCTATGGAGACTTAGAATTTGATGTTTCAAAATTTATGGAAAACTTTAAAATTTACATTCATTCTGGATATACCTACGCCACTGAAATATGAAATGTGTTTTTACCTGTGAAAGGATGAATGAGAATTGGAATTCTCCGTATTTCCACATTTTTCACATTGACGAACCATGTTGTCCACAAATTATAACCAAATTCACTCCAAATAGCTCAATACACTAAATAAGTATTTAAGGTCAGTAATTTCCCTACTTATATTCCACTACAAAAAACGAATTCCCCCTGTGGCAATCTTGTGGTTATACGTTTGAAGGCGGGAAACAATTTGATGCCATCGGCTTATTTCAAATGCATTGTTGTCAATTACACAAAAAATCCTGTGCACGGTATTACCATAAAAGAAAAATGTTCATTATCTTTTATTTGTCATTTTACGGAAACCCACTTTTATAAAATATTGATATGAAGCCATAACTGAGAGAACCTTATGAATAAATGTGTACAGCAGACTTGGAATTATTATTTCAATGTTGACAGAAAATCATAATATACCTAGTCCAGCCTTCTCCCAACTGATCCCGGCATCACATATTTAAATATATGATTGTTTCGGTCTTTCCTTGACGGAAATTCATCTTGAAATTATGAATAAAAAACAACGATATTGTTTGTACGCTAGTATTTTATTTTTATAAGAATGTTTTTCATTCATAAAATCATATTTGTTTTCTGGAGACTAACTTTAGATTAGTTGGTGATATGCGTAATAATTAATAATAGCATTCAAATTACTGAATGAACGCGAACGAACTGACGTCACGTCAGTGCTTTTCTCGAATTATTATAAATAATTTTGCATAGAAACGGATGAAAATAAGCAACAAAAATATAGGGACAATCCTCCACGAATTTCAATCGGTCCGTCGCTATATGCGTACGAACACAGTTACAGTGTGGATGATAGCTGAGTGGGAGAGCATCGGACTCGTGTCCGGGTTCGAATCCTGTTCAGATGGAAAAAATTTTCCAGTTGGACGGGTGTCTGCCACCATTTCACTGTTGGGTCAAAAATTAACAGTGCTGTGACCTAACGTGGCGCAAGATCGCAGTAACAAAGCCTACACAGAACACAACTGAACTCCTAACTCGCACAAGCTAAAAAAGCTTCTGAGGGATTTTCACAGAAGATCTAAGAGTATCAGGATAATAATAATAATATTAAATTATCAACAGAATAATTATAAGAAATAAGAAATTTCATCAATGAATTTTTGGATAACACCTTTTATTCAGATGCATGAACAACTCAACCAGATTACACAGATGTCAAACCTCAAAATTTAAAATCTTTAAATCTTTTTTTGTATATTATCTTATTAATAGAAGATCGTTCGGACCTAATTGGAGTTGACCACTTATTCTTTATCAGTGAGTTTTAATAAGTGATAAAACAATTTTACATTCAAATCCAGATACAATTAGCAAAATAAAACTCTCTTCCCTGGAATGAGCGGGAAAAAATGGCAAGTGTGAATATTTCATATTCAATAAAATTGTTTTCATGAAATATGGTTGTAAATTCCCGAAACTGGGCAAAATAGTTTCTTTATCAGTTGTGTTGTTCTCTAACTATTTTTACTATTCTACAGGAGAAAATTTAGGTCAGTATTAAAATTATCTGAGAACATTTTAAATCTCTTGCTCGTTCGAAGCAACAATTCGAAAATGTTCTATCATACCCACTTTTTACGTGAACTCTCTGAATGATCTTTCAACATTAAAATATAACTACTTTTTACGACGACAAAGAAACGCAGAGAATGGCGCCTTTCCTTCATTTTACTGAAAGAAAAGGATTTTTGCTTACCGACGGACGCTCAGAAGACATTTCATGGAATGACGCTCGCAAATACTGTTATTTTGAGGGAAAACAACTTTATAACCTATATGTTCTATGCCTTAGATTCTAACCTAAAATTACCTCATGTTCTATTTAGTCAGCTGTTAGAAGTGTGAATTGAGAAATCTGAAAAAATAGCATTGTTTTTGAATTCTTTCAGGTCAGTGCGCTATTTCTTTTTATTTTCTTTCTTTTTATTTCTTTGTATGGTATTATTTTTTTGTGTTTATTATAATGTTATATTTTAAACTAAGAAAAATAAATTTTTTCAGAATAATGACATCAAATTGTATATTTCTTCGATTATAAAAATAAGAATTGATAAAATTCTTTTATATATATATAAATATATAATTCCCATTTTCAACAACAGAACAAGATTTACAAAGGATGTCAGAAATTATATATGTGTGAAAATTTGAATATTAAAACAAATTGAAATATGTTTTTCTTCTACAATTTTAATTTCAGAAAAATTCTTATTCAAAAAACTTTTAGAATTAAATTTATGTCTACACAAGCACCGCTTACATTTTATAGACGTATATAATCAAAACTCAATATATAATGTCAAATGAAATAAATAACCCAACAGATATACGAAAGTAATTAAAATTAATAAATAAATATTTGAAGGAGACAAAATTTTGTTTCTGGTCTTACCTTTAAGAACACCAATTGCCTTTTGAAAACATGAACACACTTAAAGGACTTCTCAAAGAATATAATTTATTTGAAATATTTAATATATTCAAATATTCGAATAAATTATTTCAAAAATCCCAAAAAAATGTGCACTATATCTTCAAAACACAAATATAATTCTAGACAGTCCCGTCTTCAGTCCTCATTTAATATTCCAAATATCAAAATCGAAAACTTAACCTATATCTCTCACGTGTTAAAAGACTTAAGCTTCGAAATACAGATCAACTATATAATTCAAGATTGATCTATGTTCTAACAAAATCAAAGAACAGTGTGAGTTATTTTAAGGTTTATTTAAATTCATTGACATTCTATAATGAGATTTATTGAAGCCAAAATATAATTGTATATTATATATAAAATAAAATAGAAAGGGCTTTTACTTGATAGAAGAAATATAACAAAATTTGAATATTAAAACAAATTGAAATATGTTTATCTTCTACAATTTTAATTTCAAAAAAATTTTTATCCAAAAAACTTTAAGAATTAAATTTATGTCTACACAAGCACCGCTTACATTTAATAGTAAATTTAACGTATATAATCAAAACTCAATATATATTTTATTTTATATATGTGTAGTTTCATTTAACTAAAGTGTACAATGGATTTCTAATAAATACGAAGTGTGTCTAGTGTCATTAAATATTTCTATTTTTTCAGTAAAAATAGAAGTTTTTTCGTGATTACTTGGAATTTCAAAGTTGAGTGAAAAAATTCTCTTTCTGCCTCTTTTCACCCATATGTACATCTTGTTGCAGTAATAGGGTTACAGATTCAACTTTTTAATTTTCAACATTAGTTCTGGTCAATATTTATAGCCAACTATTTTTCTGTAGAAAAATACTTAAGGTCCTCCTGCTTGATGGAATACTTATTTTCCTGATACGTCGAGCCATCCTTTGATTACTTCCCTCAAATATTTGGCATTGAAGAGGTGGAAGCAGACATTAAACTGTAATACTTAAAAAAATGTATATGAGACAGTAATTTATTTGCACAAAAATTACCTGTCTCATATAAATTTTTTTTTATTGAAATGAGTTTCCACCAAGTCAAAACCGAATCAATCAAATATTTAAAACTGTAATACTTCTCCATAGAAGATTTGTTAGTTTCTGCTCAATATCATTCGAGAATATTCGATATATATTCGAGAGTACTGGACTTTCGTGTTTATGATAAATCTTATGCATGGTTAAAATTTCCACGAATTCATTATTTCATTTTCAGATTTTGTCGAGAACTGATTGTGTTATTTGCCCTAGCCACAACATTCGTATGTGCTCCACTTGTGACTACGTTTCATAAGCATTCTATTTGTGAAGTACCGTGGATTTATCTTCTGGAATTCATAACCACTGTCGTTTTCATCTTAGATATTGTTGTGAGATTCTTTATGGCTATTGAAAACAAGGAAACGAAGGAAGTTATTCTGGAACACAGGAAAATTCTGAGGTAAGTATCAATCGCATGAAGGGTTTTGGCATATGACTTCCAAACAACTGCAATGATTTCGACGATTGTGTATTTTCATTCTGTAAAATAAAATTTCAAATGAAAAAAAGACGCTGGAAACTGCAAAATTCAACTCAACCAGAAATTTTTTATTCGTTCTTGATAGTAAAATTTTCGAATGTTTTGAATTTGTAAAACTGCAGAACGACTCGAAGGAATTCTTTCATATAAGCCATATCTAACGATACGTAGGAGATCTTCAAAAAATTTTACAAGAATCAATTGAGTACTTAAAATTCACTTCCTTCATATGGGAAGTCTTCAATCGTGGGACTTTTTTTCAGCAAACGGTATAGCTCATCTAATTGAATCATTTAAGCGAAAGTGGCCCATTTAAATATTAAAGAAGACAAAGATATAATTGCTTTAATTCGAATTCGATTCCTTGTGACTAAAGTTCTGTTATGTTAGTTCTGGCGACGCTAGCATGTGGCCTCGTACTACTCTGTCAAAAATTTTTATAGGCGCTTTCCGGGATGGACTTTAGCTCTCGCGCCGAATTTTGTTTTATGGCTTCAATCGACTCAAAACGGGTGCCACGAAGGGGCAATTTTAGTTTTGAAAAGAGAAAAAAGTCGCAGGGAGCCAAATCCGGCGAATACGGTGGTTGCTGAAGCACGTTTGTTGAGTTTTTGGCGAGAAAGTCAGTCACAATCGTAGCTCGGTGAGAAGGCGCGTTATCGTCATGTAAAATCCATGAGTTGTTCGCCCACAAATTTGGCCGAAGGCCTTTTGCAACATTTTCAATGCATCGGCAAACGAAAATTCATTTGCAACACAAAACTTTAAACAAATTCTTTGCTCAACGTAATCACCCATAGTAAAAATCGGCACGCACTCTGACATCAACTGACTTAATCAGCTGTTGCAAACACACTATTCGACAGATCCCGCTCAAGCTTAGCATAGTAATTAAGGACAGTGGTACCAACCTAGAAAAAAAAATTTTTACCTGCCTCATTGCCCCGCCAGATTTAAATCGATAATTCCCGGTACTTTCTTGACAGAATGTATGTATTAGTTCGAAAATTGAATTCTGATTACGATTTCAACATTACCATTCAAGGAAGTAGTGAGTTTTTAGGCTTTCGTTTATTTGTCGAAAGCTGCCGTATAGTTTTTTTAATGCTGGAAGCTAATAGATAATATAAGATAAGATGATTTATTGATGCTCCTTTACAAAGTTCATTTTATTGCACACCTCCTAGGATTCAGTATAGAATACAACAATTTTGAAATGAATTAAAATCATTTCTCATCATTGTCAGAATATAAATGTAGTAAATAACTCAATAAAGTCATACAATTCTTGAATGATACAGAATATCATTGTCAAAATATAAAAAATAATACATTACTCAATAAAGTTATACAATACCATACCTCATTACAACATAACAACAACAAAGTTTGTATTAGTACAAACATTTTTGTGGAAATAAATTACTGTCATATATACATTTTTTTAATTATAGTATATGTGATTCAACCAGACTATGATAGGCAACCTTAATAACATTCTTGGACACAATGTTGACCGGGTTACGGAACAGGTAGATATTTTTTATTATTTTGGATGCTGTTTCATTGGCATGAGAGATCCAGGTGAGACTTGGATCCAGATACACTCCTAGAAACCGATTCACTGGTATTATGATCTGTAATCTCACTCAAATTGAACAACATGGTGTCCCTTTTCTCTGCGCTGCAAACTAGCATGTTTGATGCAAACCATTCCTTGGCTATTAACTCTACCGCACTCGCAAGCTGCTCAACCCCATTCAGCTCTCGATGCCCCACTGTAATTTCAGAGTCGTCAGCCCACAGTAAGTTTTCATAGATAGCCATGAAACAAAAGAAATTATTCATAAAGATTATGAATGAAATGGGTCCTAATATGGAACCTTGTGGTACTCCAAGAGTCAACAGACCCTGTGCAGACCATGTACCATTGCAAAAGAATTTCTGTTTCCTGTTCGAGAAAAAGACTTAATCAATCTATGACGGAGCTAGTCAAATCCATACTTTAAGAGTTTGTCTAGAAGAGCCTGCGGGGAAACACAGTCGAAAACTCGACTCAGATCTGAAAATATTGATAGTGAAATCAAGCTCTTCTCAAAATAGTCGAGCGTATATTCAACAGAACGTGATATAGCATCACATGTTCTCGATTTTTTTCTAAATCCGAATGGATTTTTGCAAAAGAGATTTTCACTTTCGAAATGGTTCATTATCTGATTATAAATGATTTTTTCGAAGAACTTTTAAAAATATTGGAAGTAGAAACAGTCCGGGAAAACTCTCTCCTTAACACAACGGCTTACCATTATAGTGAGAGGACTTACTATTTGACCATATACGTGTGTCTATGCAATGTCGGGAGTAACACATTCACTTTGTTTTGCCATATGATTTGAAATATTGACTTGTTAGAATTTTTACTAGAGATTAAAATTGTTGGCAAATTTAAGTATCCAAATCTTTCTTATCTTGTTACTAACTAGGAGATTTTTTCTGAAATTTTTAAATCTGCCATGAAAAGAGTGCATACCAAAACTCATCGATAAAATTGATGTAGTATATTCACAAAAGTTGTTCAAAGTGTTCATTACTGAACATCAATATACTCACTAAATTGAACATTCGCAGTAATCGACGATTTCCCAACATCTATTATCTTTTTGGTACAATTCGCCTGAACGCTTCATGTATTCAATATTTGCATAAGAATAAGATATCTTTCAATAAATTCACAAGAATGAAATGAACTGTCACAAAGTAACTGACTACTCCATCCAATTTCACAAGAGTCAAACACGTAGCAGTCATATCATCGTATAAAGTTACCACTAGATTCTTTATATTCACACGAAACTCGATTATTGACATAATTAAATAAATTCATTCAAGCGATTACTTAAAATTTCAAGGTGAAGAATTAAATTTTATATGCTCATAATTTTTTTTCCTTTGCTATTTATTTTAGTGAAGGCGTTTTTTTCTTCTTTTGATGTAAAAACTCATCTCCAAAAACACCCTGTTCATCAGACAGTCCAAAATATAAAAAAGACGAAATATCGAAAGCTTTTACGTGCTTGTTCAACAGTTCATTTCTGCTAAAAATTTCAAATCTGTTAATTATTTTTTTAAACAGCTGCATACGATGAATGAAAACATACAATTCTGTAGTCTGTTATCCGAAAGTCAAATAAACGTTAATGTTTACAATATTAGAATTGTTCTCCTGAAGAAACGGAAAATATCATGAAAATGAAAAATGTAGGCTTAATAGATTCCACCCTTTTCCCTTCGATCTGAAGCGTTACATATCGGAAAGAAAGAGAAGAAGAAAAATATACATTGAAAAAAACTTTATATACTTTTCATGATTTCTGCCGAAATGATATAAAATTCAGTAAATTCTCGTAACTTAACTTCGGAAAATATGCATGAGTCTTCGTGTCGTTAGTTCATATCTTAATTTGAACCCAATCGGCTCTTTACTCACAAAAATATATGAAAAATACAATTCTACATAATTGTAGTTCAGGAACAATCTGATTCTATCCATTTTTTAAATTTAGCCAAAATGTTTCTGCTGCGAAAATAATCTAAACATTTCTTTTTTTCTTTTGTTTCTTCATTCCAAAAACAGGAGTTTTAACTCCGGTCGGTCGACTGGACACACAAAATTTTTTTAAATATGTTTCTGGCGTTATTCTTCACCGAAATACCAAATTTGATTTCGAACTAAAGAATAACATTCAAATGTGAATAACTACAGAATCATTGGACCACTTTTGCCATTAACGAACGCAACCGAATTATTCAAGTCCCAAATCTACTTTGAAAGTTTCAAGTCTTTAGCAATTTTCGCTCGAAAGCCAGAGTGTTTACGATATGACAGTATTGGCTGAACCAGTGGGACAGAAATATATTTGATCACGTATTCTTAATAAATATGTCTATTTTAATTATTCGATATTATATTCGGCTCAGAATCGAAAATTATTATTATTTTACTGAAACGGTAGCACGCTGTTAATATTGATATTATCCTCATACTCTTCTGTGAAGATCCCTCAGAGGCTTTAGTGTACCTTGTGACACTCAGGAGATCAGCTGTGTTCTGGTTATGCCTTGGTACTGTGTTTTCATGCCACCTTGGGCATAGAGCTGTTGATTTTGTATTCAAAAATTAAAATTTTTTTATACTCTTTCTAAACTAAAACATTTTTTTTTTCATCACAATCAGCTCCTTTATATATAGAATTATTTTCGGAATCTTGTTTTCAGAATCGGTGAACGTTCTTAATATTATATAATTATGATTTACGATCCACGTAGTCTGCTTTTAAAAATAATTTTATTCTTTAAACTACAAATCACAATCTTTACGAATAAATGATTTTATAATTTTAACAGAGTGAAACGGAGTCCAGAAAGACTAATCTAACATATGTGTACGACTAAGGTCTAAACGGAACTTAAAAGCTAATATGTGTCTATTTCACTTGTCACCTCAGATTCTGGAAAGAATCCGTATCATCACTTTTCGAACATTGCACTTTCCACGAACTGAGATAGCTGTGTCAACTGCTCTGCACAAAGATGATCTCGTAACACTTCCCTCCTTAAGAGATAACGTCTCTGTAATCTGTAGGGCAGCCTTGGGTGAAGTCTTCCATTTCTACATGTATAATTTTCCGGGAATTGTAAAACAACTCAGAAATTCTTGTTTTGTTTTTTATCACGGAGATGATTCCAAAAATTGTAAGACAGAACAATATCACACTTGTAGACTGGTGAATGATTTGCATTGTCGGATGTTAATACATGGGCTGGTCAGGAAGTTTTTCTGTTTCTCGGAGGATTGAAGTTGGTTCTTTCAAATGCCTCAGTTGAAACTCAGTCTTGTGGGTAGAATTCAATTTTATTTTCTAAATGTTTTTGGCAATTATTTCGAAAGTTGGAACTGTATAATCGAATATGGTTTCTCCAATTATGATTCTGCAGGAAAAACTCAGAAGGTTGGTTCATTGGATTGATTTTTTTAATAAAATTCCGTGATAATCTTCAAGTATGGTTTGGTTCCTCTTGAAGAGAGTCAGAAGCTGGTGATTCTTCAAAGGGTGGATGATGTTGAACTCGTTGTTGAGTAACGTTGTTTGGCATCGATCTGGGGTTGATAGGATACATGCTTGATGGGAGGTTGTAGACAGGGCACCATCGAACTTCCCAAAGTTGATTTGCATACTTCTTTGGTCCAGTATTCCTCGTTCTGGATTATGATAGAATACGTCCTTGGCGGTATCACAGCAATATCTTGGATACTGGGTATAGGGTGAATTCGGGAGCAGGTAGCAATTACTCGCTTGAGAATTGTGATTTTGAGATGACAAGAAATACTTTCTTCTGTTCCAATGACAGATATTTTTGCAAATTGAATTATCTTGAAAAGATGAACATGATCAATTGGTGATAATTGCTGTGTCTTATAAATCTGTTGAAGATATATCCCGACGGAGTAAAGTTCTTCGACTTTAATGACTTCTAAATTTGAAAGTTCTTTTATCGCGAAACTAATAGTTCTTTCGAACAGTAGTAAAGTATTCAGAAGCGTTTCTCATTGAAGTACTTGGTATTCTACAATGATTCGAAATTCTTCCGTAGTTTCGATATTTTATTATTCTTTAATTTATTTATTCCTTCGATTTCGGAAGATTTACTTTTATGTAGATTTTCCAAATTTTCATTAATAGATTTCAGATCATCGTCATCTAAGTAACCGGTCATGAATTTGATACCTTTGCCGACGAAATTAGCCAAACCTCTTCTAACTTTTCTGTTAACGAGTTTTCGTAAAATTCATTCGATCTGGCCTAAATTTATTTTTAATTGATGATAAATTCTATGGTCTAGGTCTTCTTCGTCCGATTCTCGTATAATCTGATTAACGTTTTTTGATTTTCATCTTTATCTCATTCCTACATGTGGTCAAAAAATGGTAAAATTTCCTGTCTTCTTTTTTCATTATACTGCTCATAAACACTCATGTTCAAATCAAATTTTTATGACAATAAAAGAGTATTACTTATAAAAAGTTTTACGGAGTAAATGAAAGATTCCTTACAAAATCTTATGAAAGGTGTTCTTAATTTATTGTTTCTGAAAAATATTCCGTAATATTCCGTAAGATTCATTAGGTCTGAATATTTCTTTGAAAATTTTTGAAAAATCGCTATTCATGAAATTTTGTCTTAATTAGGATAAGTATTTTTCTGAAAGAATTTGGTATATTTCAAATTGAACTGTTCACCAATATTTAAAATAATTCTATTTGAATAAATATTAGGAGAAGATTTCGTGCTTGGAATAATTTTTCCATTTTTTTCTTTGTTTTGGTGATTGAGATCATCGCTTATTTGTCGGTTGTCTTTAGAATTCAAAATATTCTCGAATTCTTCATCAGTTAATACCGGAAGTTCGTTAACGTTAGGTAAAATTGAGGACATTTTTGCGTCCAAGTCAAAAGGTGGTAATAAGGAGTTTTCATTATCTCTGTTATTCATTTTGATTCTAGAAAGAGCGTCAGCAATTTTATTTTCCTTTTCTTTCTTATGAACGATGTTAAAATCAAATTCATCAAGTTTCAATTTCCAACGTATTAGTCTAGAATTTGGTTCTTTGATTTTATAAAGCCATACAAGCGGAATATGATCAGTTTCTATAATAAAATTTTGACCTTGGAGATATGGACGAAAATGTTTTATTGAATCTAAAATAGAAATAAGTTCTTTTTCTATAGTTGAGTAATTTTTCTCGGCGAAGTTTAGAGTTCTAGAATAATAAGCTACTGGGCGATTGGCTTGTGACAAAACACTTCCAATTGCAACATTAGAAGCATCGGTATTTAATTTAAATGGTTTTTCAAAATCTTGATAGACTAATATCGGAGCATTTGTCAATAGTTCTTTACATTGTTAAAAGGCATTTACATAGTCAGGATCATCAATTTTGATTTTTGCGCCTTTCTCTTGAGAAAGGCGCATGACCAAATATCTTGATTTTGACCATTCGATATTTCTTTTTACCTGAAGCGTCATTTTTCTTGTCTACAATCCAAACTGGAGCACTTTAGGGTGAAATTGAAGGTCGAATGATGTTATCATCTAATAGTTTTTGAATTTGTTCCTGAATAATTGTTTTCATGTTATATGCATGCCAAAATGACTTAACGTGGACGGGTTTACCATCCTTCGTCCTAATTTTGTGTTTAATAATATTACTGAAGGAAAGATCACAATTTTCGTTGTAGAAAATATTTTTGAATTTACCGCAATGTTTTAAAATTTCGCATTTTTCTTCAAAATTCGTGTCCGAGGTTCGAATAGTTGTAGTGAGTTTGAATTTGGGATTCTCGATCTGAGGGGAGCCAGTTATTTCTGGTTCAGATATTGATTTTACTGGTATCCTTTCTGAAAAGTTAATCTCTATATCGCTTTTTATTAATTTTGAAACTGCTATTAGACAAATTTTTGCGTGAGCAATACATGCAGGAGTTGAAAAATGTTTAAAATTTATTTCGGGCAGAAGAACGTCACCGTTTTCCAATGATACTGGAAATTTTACAAAATTCTCGGCTATGGTTCTAGTTGGTTTACGTTTATTTGTAGAATATTCAAGATTAAAGGGTATTTTTAAATTTCTAATTTCTAAAGTATGATTTTGATAGTCAATTTGTGCACTTAATTTTTGCAAATCGGCTGTTCCTAATGATGCATCAAAGTTGTTATGCGAATCGACAACATGTAATTGAATATTGTCGAGGATTCCTAGTTCATACAAAAGTGGTGTTTCCTAATCTAAAACACTGTATTTTTCTTTGTATAAAGATTTAAAGAATTTATCCAATGCAGGTTTTATGTTAATTATTGAATTTGTTGCACCTGAATCTATTAAAATTTTCAAATTTTTTTTTTTGAAAGATAAATGTATGGAAGTTTTGATTTTATTTTAATGGAATTGAGGTCTATGTTCCTGAGATTTCTGGTGGAACTTGGTGAAAATTTTCATCTATTTCATAACTGTCCTCATATTCTTCGGGAATATTAATGTTTTTCTCTTCGGAGCATTCGGTTTTGTAGTATTCGAATTCTTGATCAATTACCTCATCAGATTTGGTTTGATCATTGTATAATTGGTTTTGAGGAAATCTTGAATTTCCTGTACAAATTGACATAGGCGTTGATTTTGTGTTTCTTGTTGAAATTGACATCGGTGTCGGTTCAGGATTTAATTTATGAAGACTTGAACCTGGTTTAGTACCGAAAACTTGTCTATTTGTGAAAAATTTCTGATTATCTCTTGAAGATTGGTTATGTGAAAGAACAATAATTTGTGAATTTTGATTCCAATTATTATTAGAAAATCTAGTTGGGAAATTACTTTGACTTTGTGTTTGTATGAAATGAGTTAATGCCAAAGTTTTTTTGTTTTCTTGGGATTTCCGGAGAAATTCGGCATATTCCCATTCTTGTTTGCGATTGCCATAAAATTTCCATTTATTGATACCTCTAAGCTATTCAATTCAAAATTACCGGCATAAGATATGTAAGGTTCTAAAATTCCTACTTGAAAAGTTTTCAAAGATAATTTTTTTGCCTGGTATTCTTTATAAGTTAATAAATTTTGATCTTTGATTTTAAGTGATGTGTTGTAAAACATCTCTAAAATTTTTTGAAATTCGGCTATAATAATCTAAATAGGTTTCGTTTCTTCTTTGAACGCATTGAGTGATTGCAGAAATTAATAATTCTTTGTTACTTTAATCTCTGTACAAAAAAAACTTCTAAATCGGTAGATAATCTGTCTTGTAAATGAGAGACTAAATTATCAACTTCGTTTATGAAAATTGACAAATTTTTTTGGGGGGATAATTTTGGTATTGAGTTCAATAACATTTGCATGTCTTGTCAACACATATTGTCGTTTCTAAGTGTGTTAGAAGAGCTTTGAGTCATTTCGTATGACGGAACTCCACTAGGGTATGGTCAAAATCGATTGTTTAATAAAAGGTTGTCTTGGATCATTTGGGAATTAAGTAATTCTAAAATTTCCATACCTGCTACAATTACTTCCAATTGTCCAGATGAGTCTGTCGTTGAAATAAAAAACACTTATGAAAATAGAAATCGTGAGGAAAATAGGACTTAAACGAAGATTTTCATCCTAGAGTGGATCGTCCTTCCTTCTTGATTGAACTGGAGGGTTGCTTTCTTCTGGGTAGAAGTGGGAGGTTGGAGGTGGTGATATCGCACTAAGAGTTGAAACTCATCGGGAGTTCCTTGAACACGATCAGAAGAAGTTCGTTTTCGAAGTGGACACTAGTTTCATTTTTCTTTTTTCGTTTAACTAAAACCTCGTTGCGATATCCTGTTCGCAGCGCCAATTATGATTTGCGATCCACGAAGTCTGTTTTTAAAAAGAATTGTATTCTTTAAATTACAAATCACAATCCTTACGAATAAATGATTTTATAATTTTAACAGATTGAAACGGAGCCCGAAAAGATTAATCTAACATACGTGTACGACTAAGGTCTAAACGGAACTTAAAAGCTAATATGTGTCTATTTCACTTGTTACCTCGGATTCTGGAAAGAATCCGTATCATCACTTTTTGAAAATTGCACTTTCCACGAACTGAGTTAGTGTGTCAACTGCTCTGTACGAAGATGATCTCGTAACAATATGGAATATCTCTCTAGCATGTAGTGGAACTATGTTTCAGAAAAAAATTCTAGTTTATTATTGACTTGAAATGTTCGTAGTATCTGCTTCAATTTTAGCAGTACGTTCGCATTCACAACAACTGCAGAATATATTTCTTATAGGAAATTCATCAGTGGATGATATTTTTGAGATAATTCCAGATAAACTTTCATGAAGAGGAAAGATTTGATCATTTTTATTTATTGTTTACTAGAGAATATTTTTAAACGTATTTTCAGGAACCGACATCAGCACTTGTATTGAATTATCTTTTATGATGTGACGTAACCGCTGCTTTCACAGAATTCTACTCTACTCCTATTCAGCTTTCTGGCGTAGTATATAGAGAACGCGACCGGTTTCAGATAGAATCTTACTCACCGTCCTAGCCGGGTTCAAGTAGAGCGGAGTACCAGCCTTTGAGAACCGAGTTCCGATGTGGAACAAGGCCACTGGAAACATAGGCAGACTTGCGCACCACGCCTATCTGAAGAGTTCAGGTGCGCAAGTTCGGAATGGAAGGCCTCCTCTGAATTAAGAGGTACAAGCTCCCTAATAGGAACCACATTCATCAAAGCTTCATTGATTTCTGTCACAATCTTCCCAAACACAAGCCGTTCACAGAGAAAAACAACGCATTATGAAAATTTTATGTTTTTTTTTACATAGAGCCCCTACGTTAGCGGTCCTATTACAAATTTTCGTTTCGAAGTATAAGAAATCCTTGAAGAAAAGGACATTTAAGGTGAAAATTACGAAATAATATATGATACTTGTGATAACACAAACAAAAACTGATAAATATACATCGTAGAAAATATTACGTGTCATAAACTCGACTGAAGGTTTGATTTGAGTCAGTTTTGAATGATAACAAACGATAATTTCCACAACACCATGTATGTACTATCGTGAAGTGGGATAGTTCGCCGATAGTCCTATTTTTCCTAAGAGAACTCTCCAGCTAATGTCGATTTATAGATACTTATTTAAATATTTTAATATTAGCCTTCTGCATATTTCATTTCAAAAAATTATATTTAATAATTATAATTCAGGAATTAAATTAAATAATGTCGTATAAGTACCACTTATATCAAACGACATATAAAATAAACATTCCTTATAAGATATCCAAATTATATAAAAAAATCCAATAAATAAAATTTGTTAACCAAAATCTTATAAATTAAATATTTTAAGTACACAAAATTTTGTTTCTGCTGATCAATTTTATGAAAACAAATATCTTTCGAATATGTTTAACATAGTCTTGAGAATTTCATCATAAAACTATCTTATTTAGAATATTCAATATTATTGGATATCTAACTAAGTTACTTTCTATAAAATCTCAAGATATGTAAAAAACCTTGATGACAAACAAGTTTTAAGAGAGACTTTGCTTCGTCAGTACTCAAATAATTCATATTCAGTAAAATAGAACATCAATCAACAACAAATATTTACTCACCCTTCAACAATTTTGAAAACTTCTGGTAAATGAATACTAAAAAATTTAAATGGAGTGTAATGTTAACTACAAATAAATAATTCTGTGGTTTACCTTTGATCTAAAAGATTGAAAGACAATTTAACGGCTTCTGTTATAGCACAAGGACTATCTGTATAAAGAATGTCAAGGAAACCAAGTAATTATATATTATGAATAAATTAACATAAAGAGAGGTTAATATTAAAATATTCCAATAATTTAATATACCTTCTATCAAGTATTAACCTCTATTTCTGTTATTTCATCCATAATATATAATTATTTAGTTTCCTTAACATTCTTCATACGGCTAGTGCTATAACAGCGGCCGGTAAATTGTCTTTCAATCTTTTTGATCAAGGGTAAACCACAGAATTATTAATTTGTAGTTAACAGTACACGCCATTTAAATTTTTCAGTATTCATTTACCAGAAGTTTTCTAAATTGTTGAAGGGTGAGTAAATATTTGTTGTTGATTGATGTTATATTTTATTGAATATTAATTATTTGAGTACTGACGAAGCAAAGACTCTCTTAAAACTTGTTTTTCAATAATATTTTTACATATCTTGAGATTTTATAGAAAGTAACTTAGATATCCAATAATATTGAATATTCTAAGTAAGATAGTTTTATGATGAAATCCTTAAGACTATGTTAACAATATTTGAAAGATATTTGTTTTCATAAGATTTATCGGCAGAAACAAAATTTTGTCTACTCAAAATATTTAATTTATAGGATTTTGGTTAACAATTTTTATTTACTGGATTTTGTTATATCATTTGGATGTCTTATAATGAATGTTTATTTTATATGTCGTTTGATATAAGTGGTACTTATACGACATTATTTTAATTTAATTCCTCAAGTTATAATTAATAAATATAATTTTTTGAAATTAAATATGTGGAAGGCTAATATTAAAATATTTAAAGAATTTTATAAACCTTCTATCAACTACTAAGCTCTATTTATGTTATGTTATAGATACTTGCTTTTCAATAATTACTGTATGCATATAACAACCAAGTGTAAACTTGTTCACGTTATTGGTAGGATTTGCAATCCTTTTTTTGAGTAAAATTGAAATTAAATGAGAAATTACTTTGTTTTCTATCACTTTTATTCTACTTATTCTCAGAACTCTTATAAAATGATAGAAAACAAAGTAATTTCTACTTTCATTCCAATTAAAATGAACTATCACACTATCAGTAATGGAATATTCCATCCAATATTTAAGTGAAATGTCATTTGGATAAATGATTTGAGTTCGTTTTTCCTTTTGAATAATCATTCAAAATTATATTGGTAGATTCTGATAGCGAAGAATTGTTTTTTCTGCATATGCGAATTTTTTGAAATTCTTCAAATGCATATTCTGACCAAGTACCCAGAAACGTCGATTTCCCAAAAATGTACTATTGATCCACGAATCGCAAAAAAGGATTCTTTAGAACTATTATTTCAAAATAACTCCGATAATAGCGCACTTACGGTGAAAACTGATTCCAACAATAACATTTGGAATTCAAATACCTCCCAGAGCAATTTTAGAAATATTCTAAGAAATCAACTATTTATTCAACAACTAGGATCAATCATACATTCTGTCAAGAAAGTACCGGGAATTATCGATTTGAATCTGGCGGGGCAATTAGGCAGGTAAAATTTTTTCCTAGGTTGGTACCACTGTCCTTAATTACTATGCCAAGCTTGAGCGGGATCTGTCAACTAGTGTGTTTGCAACAGCTGATTAAGTCAGTCGATGTCAGAGTGCATGCCGATTTTTACTATGGGTGATTACGTTGAGCAAACAATTTGTTTAAAGTTTTGTGTTGCAAATGAATTTTCGTGTGCCGATGCATTGAAAATGTTGCAAAAGGCCTTTGGTGATAATGCTCTATCGAAAACTCGTGCATATCAGTGGTACAGAGCCTTCAAGGACGGTCGTGAAGTGGTCGCCCATCGACGGCTTCGATCGAAGATAACGTCGATAAAATTAAGGAAAGGGTGCTGGAAAACCGTCGTACCAGCTTGAGAGAGATAGTAAAT
This sequence comes from Megalocaria dilatata, assembly GCA_034642435.1. Taxonomy (NCBI): domain Eukaryota; kingdom Metazoa; phylum Arthropoda; class Insecta; order Coleoptera; family Coccinellidae; genus Megalocaria; species Megalocaria dilatata. The sequence continues at coordinate 64,311,227 of CM067859.1, read as the reverse complement.
GATCTTAAGATATCCCACGAGTCCGCACGTACGATTTTGATGTATATTTTGGGCATGAGAAATGTGGCCGCACGACTCGTACCGAAAGACCTGAATTTTCTTCAAAAACGTCATCACGAACAGGTTGCTTCAGACATCCTGGATCACTGTAATTCCGATTCTACATTCATGGAACGCATTATAACTGGTGATGAGACCTGGGTCTACGAGTACGATATGCAAACAAGCCAGCAATCATCGGAATGGGTGGCACAAAATGAGCCGAAACCGAAAAAACCACGCCAAAGCCGCTCGAAAATGAAGGTGATGCTCATTGTTTTCTTCGATATCCGTGGCGTGGTGCACTACGAATTCGTTCCAGAGGGTCAGACGGTAAACAAGGAGTATTATCTAGGCGTTATGAAACGTTTGCGTGAGCGTATCCGTAAGAAGCGGCCAAATTTGTGGGCGAACAACTCATGGATTTTGCATGACGATAACGCGCCTTCTCACCGAGCTACGATTGTGACTGATTTTCTCGCCAAAAACTCATACGGTATACTAATACGGTGCTTCAGCAACCACCGTATTCGCCGGATCTGCCTCCCTGCGACTTTTTCCTCTTCCCAAAACTAAAATTGCCCCTTCGTGGCACCCATTTTGAGTCGATTGAAGCCATAAAACAGAATTCGGCGCGAGAGCTAAAGTCGCTAAGCGCCTATAAAAAATGTTTCGATAATTGGAAGTGCCGTTGGCATAGATGTATTGGAGCAAATGGAGCCTATTTTGAAGGCGACCCAATAAATTTTGATGATTAAATGTAAAAATGTTGTTTTAATTGAAAATTCCCGGTACTTTCTTGACAGAGTAGTGTATTACAAGTTAATTCGGAAGCAATGTGTGACCCATATCCTACAATATAAATTTCAGCAGATTCATTAAGGATATAAAGCGTTGACTAATTTGAATTTGAAATTTATCAATATTACTCAACTTTTTCAGTAATGAATTCTATCGCCAAAAAATATTAGAGAATCATTTATGTTGAGGCGCAAACTCCAGCTACTCAACGTAATCTTATGCACAAATCAGTTGCGCATGTGCATCCTATAATATATAAGTATTATTGTATAATTGATAATCTTTATACCGTGCTTTCTTCCAAAAGAACTAAGTTTATCTATGAAAGAATAATAACCACAGCAACCATAGATTGAATTCCATGTGAGTTTTGATATATTAAGTCAGTTTCAATAAACCAGTCTATTGCAAAAGAGTTCCAACACAGGAGTCTCCTCAAGACAGTCAGGCAGGGGAACATGGCTTCCAACACTTCAGATACCATCGAGTTCTAATCATAACACTTCGCAAATGTCGCTCAATTTGGACGCATCCGTCAAAACATTAGGTATTCACTGGAACGCTACTGAAGTTTTCCTATATTATTCAATAAACTTGGACACTTTGGACAAGCTTATCACCATATATGCAATTCTCTCGCAATATCACCTTCTAAAAACATTTGTTGCTAGTCGCGTCACCGAAATTTAGACTCTTACTGAAAACGACTATTGGCATCACGTTCCATCTCCAGATAATCCCGCTGATCTTCTATCCCGCGGTCTCTTTCCTTCTGAGATCTTGAGATCCATATCTGAAGAGAAGGTTTTCCATCCTGAGCCCTTTTATCGATGGAAAAGTAATACTTCGGATTAGCGGACGATTGAAAAATTCTAAACTTCCACAGGATCAAATTTACCCCCTTTTTACTTCCCTCCAAGTACCAAATAACAACCAATCTAATTCGTGCGGAACATGTGCGCTTGAATCATGCTGGAACACTTGCTATATTCCAAACGCTAACACGGGTCTTTCAACGGCCGAAGCGCAACTAGAGGTGTAATTTACCAATGTTGTACAATGTTTTCGCTGCGAAACCAAGGGGTGCGGAATATCTAACGGGCAATTTACGTGAAACTCGCGTGTTTAGCTCTCGACCCCTTTTGAATGTCGGTGTCAATTACCGCGGATCATTGTTCATTTCGTCATTTAATTTGCCGGTGAACACACAATGAGGTTAAATTCACCTATCATTGGAAGTGGCTGTTGTCATTGTGGGAGAAAATTTATAATCTAGAGATATTGTGCCTCATCGTCAGAATAGTGATTTAAAACGTGCATCTGAAACACACAGGAGTTATGATGCATTACAATATCCTTTGATCTTCTGGCAGGGGGGAGATGGATACCATTTTACTATCAAAATGTTAAATCAAGTAACAGGTAAATGAATTGAATGAAATTAAATAATATTTTCGAATTCAATTAATCTAAGTAACAAATTATGGATTACAGGTGCTGAAACCAACAAAAAAGTTAATGCTATGAATTTCTATTCATCCACACTCATGATCCGTCAAGGAGAAGTAAATCATATTTAGATGTGTCAAAGACTTTTTATCAGTTTGCAGTTGACATGTATGTCAAAATTGAGACTGAACGATTGACATACATCCGTTTGAACCAACGACAGCTACGATCAGAGGAATACATTAATTTCCGCGATGCTATAAATGCCGATGGCAATGTGAATAATGTAGGAAGAATGACAATTTTGCCAGCCACCATATAGGATGCCCACGCCACATGCACGAATATACTCAGGATGCTATGTCATATGTTAGGCATTAGGGCCGGCCAGACTTATATTTTACATTCACATGTAAACCAAAATGGTTCGAAACCGAGAGGGAATTGCTACATAGCCAAACACCAGTTGATAGACACGACATAACTGCTAGGGTTTTTCAAAAAAAAATAAAATCTCTTATGACTTTTTTAATAAAGCATTGTGTTTCTAAATAAAGCATTGTATGGCCGAGTCCTTTGTTGGATGTACTCTGTAGAATGGCAAAAGTGTGGATTGCCACATGCGTACATTTCAGTCTGGTTAGTGGACAAAATAAGACCAGATGAGATTGATTCCATAATTTCAACTGGAATTCCAAATGAAACAGTTGACACAGAATTGCACGCAGTAGTTACCAAACACATGATACATGGACCTTGCGGACTTTTCAACTACAATTCACCCTGTATGATCGACGGCAAGTGTTCCAAGAGAAAACCAAGAAAAACTGCTTGCTGAAACCATAACGTGAAATGATGGATACTCACTGTATCGCGGCAATCAGTGGCGGACAATGGTCGATTGGTAGTTGTGAAGGTAAGAGGACAAAATGTTGAAGTTGACAATCGTTGGATTGTACCATACAATATCGTCCAAAGCTTTTGAGACTCAGATCAATGTGGAATATTGTAACTCTGTGAAGTCGATCCAGTACATATTTAAATATGTTAACAAAAATAGCGATATGGCTGTCTTCGCTGTAACCAATATAAATGATGAAATATCACAGTACTAGATGGGTCGCTATGTTAGTAGCTACGAAGCAATTTGGCGTATCTTTTTATTTGGGATCCATGAAATACACCCTACAGTAGTCCATTTAGCAGTCCATTTAGAAAATGGCCAACGAGGTTATTTTAGTGAATCGAACGCGCCAGACAGAGCGGCACGTTCACCGTCGACAACATTACCAAGTTTCTTCACAGACTGTCAAACTGATGATTTTACTCGCACTTTGCTGTATGCTGATATGCCACGCTATTACACATGGAATGCATAATCGAAATCGTTTCAGCGTCGAAAACAAGGAACACCAGTTGAAGGACATCCAAATGTATTTGCTTCAGAAGCTCTGGGTCGCATCTACACAGTACATCCAAATAACGATGAATGTTATTATTTGTGGTTATTGTTGGTGAATGTTCGAGGTTCGACATCGATTAAACAACTGAGAACAGTTTAAGGACAGCTGTGTGCGACTTACCGTGAGGCATGTCAACTAATACATTTACTTGAGAACGATTCGCACTCGGATGATACACTCAAGGATTCCGTAATATCTTCATAGCCGCATCAAATTCGTACATTGTTTGCGATTATCTTATCGACATGTTTCCCTCGCCAAAAATAGCGCAATAGTCAAGATCCTACAGGTATGCAAATTAATTGTTTGGGATGAATGCACAATAGCTCAGAAGAGGTCAGTGGAGGCACTGGACAGAACGTTGAAAGATCTTCGTGACAACCAAAATATTTTTGGTAGGACCATGATTCTGTTGTCAGGTGATTTTAGTCAGACTCTTCCAGTTATTCCCCGATCAACTGTTGCTGATGCACTAAATGCATGCCTAAATCATGAAATTTGTGGTAGTATGTAAAGACACTCCAATTAACAACTAGCATGCAAGTATTTCTGCAATAAGATGAAATTGCAAATGTGTTTGGGAAGTAGTTGTTAGACATAAAACAATTGAGTTTTAGTGGACACCTCGACCGGATTCATCACATTACCCACAGTTTTCTGTCACATCACAGACTCAAAAGAGGAGCTTATTGAGCGTGTTTTCCCAGATATAGCGCAAAACTTCAATAACCATAATTGGCTGGGTGAACGAGCAATATGGTGGTGAAAAATGAAGATTTCGAGGATCTCAATGCGACCATTCAGAATTTTCTTCCAGGACAGTTGGTTTTCTTACAATCAGTCGACACCGTTATGAACCAGGATGACGTAGTCAACTATCCAACGGAGTTTTAAAATTCACTGGAATTGTCTGGATTACCACCTCACAATTTGCCGTTAAAAGTAGGATCAGTTGTCATCCTGCTGCCTAACATTAATCAACCTTGATTGTCCTATGAAACAAGACTGGATGTGAAAAAACTGATGAATCACGTCATTGAGGCAACAATCATAAAAGGAAAATACAAAGGGAGTGGATGTCTTGATCCCGCGGATACCGATGATTCCAACGGATTTACCATTCGATTTTAAACGCTTACAATTTTCAGTACCTCTGGCCTTTGCTATTACCATAAATAAATCGCAAGGACAGTCGTTAGAAGTTTGCAGAATCAACTTGGAGTTTCCCTGTTTCGCGCATGGACAATTATACGTCGCGTGCTCTCGCGTCGGAAAACCATCTTTGATTATTTACGCACCACAAAATAAAACAAAAAATATAGTTTATGAGAAAGCTTTAAATTAATTAACAGACTGTATCATAGCAGTGTGTGTTTTTCAATATCAAATTTAAACCTTATAAATAGCCAGTATTTCAGAAAAACTCTGTTTTGTAAGTAAGCATTATGATGTGTCGAAAATATCAATAAAACTTCATGCTTCATTCAAAAAATTCTTTTTCATTAAATAAGGATTCATTTTGTTTGTTTTAAGATTATTTTATAGAAAAGTTTAGGTCTTTTTTTAATCGATTGAGGCAGTACGAAGTCTGCCGGGTCAGCTAGTCTTTTATAAATTCACGATAATATCCAAAGTCCAAGAAATACTTACAACTCGGTAGATGTTTCGTGGACTGGGTAGCGCAAAATTGCATCAATTTTCAGAGGATTAGGTTTAAAACTATCTGGTGCTATGATGTGACCCAAGAATTGAACTTCTTTTCTTAAGAACTCAGATTTATCCACTAGAATTTTTAAATTTGCTGCTCTGAGACGATCGAAAATTTTGTGCAGTTTTTCAATGTGTTCTTGAAGTGATGTTGAACATATAATTATACCATCTAAATAAACTAAGCAGGCTTCGCTCATAATAACTCTCAAAATGTTATCCATTACTCTTTCAAATGTTCTGGGTGCATTTTTTAGTCCCAACGGAAGTCTTTTATATTCATAATAATCTCGTTCTGTAGAGAATGCTGTTTTGAGAATTTCTCTAGGGTGCATTTCGATTTGACGGTATCCCGATGCTAAGTACAGTGTGGAAAAATATTTACATTTTCCTAGTTCGTCCAATACATCACTGATGTTTGGGAGAGGGTTTTGATCATCAATGCTTTTCTTGTTAAGTAATCTATAATCAACACAAAAACGATATTTTTGTTCTCCAGATGCATCGACTTTTTTTAAAACAATGATCACTGGGCTACTCCATGGACTAGTAGATGGTTGAATAATGTCGTTTTTCAAAAGTTCTTCCACCTGTTTTTCGACTTCCCTTTTTTGTGCTTCTGGCATTCTATATGCCTTTGGGAATATTAGAGTTTCGTCTAAAGTTGTTTTTTGATGTTTAACTACATTATTGAAACTCAAAGTTAACTTTTTCCAATGGAAGATGTCTCTGTATTCGAAGCACATTTTTCGAATTGCTTCTTTTTGTTCTTCATTCAGATGTTCTAACCTGAGACTTTTCATATTTTCTTTCGGTAAATTATAAGTTTTCATGTTTTCTTGGGAAATCGATATCGGAGTTATATCAGACTCATTAATTTCGAGGATTTGTATCGGATTTATCATAATATGTTCTTCTTATTCGTTACTATTTGTTACTGTTAAATACGCTTCATTATTTTCTATTTTGACTGAACATTGTAGAATTTCGATACCTTCTTTTAGTTTGATGTACTCTCTAATACCTTTATTGACTTCATTTGAATTTATGTGTACTTTTATTACTTTTTGAAATCTAGGTGGTAAGGCGTAGGGGTGAGAATTATTTTTGAAATATAGAGCACTAGGTCCATTTTTTGTATGAAGTACGTTTTTCTTTAGATCAATATTTGCGCCCAAATGTGTCAATAAATCCATCCCTATTATTCCATTACATTCTTCGTTGAACTCGAAAATGTGAAAGTTTGAATGTTCTCTATTTCTGAAAATTGGTATATGCGCAACATATTCATGAAATGTGATATTACGAGCTGTTTTCATTTTAAATGGAGCATATTTATTTAAATACTTCTCATAATATTTTTTTCACAATTCGAGGACTGATTAGAGTTTTTGAGCTTCCAGTATGAATCATAAATTTAAAACTATTGGAATTTTGATGAATGGCAGGGAAGAATTATTTATGATTGAAATATTAATCAAGTTGGGTTCTGGTGGATTGATGCGAACTAAAAATTTTCAATCGGAATGTTTATCATTATTGAATTCGGAGAGTTCATATTGATCATTGTGGTCGTAATCTGATGTATAATAATCTTCATAGTTATAACCGTCATTATTATATTGATCGGTTTCTTCCTAAATTTCTTGTTGGAAGAGTTCTTCGGAAATGAAATTTCTTTGATTTGGTAGTCTATTAGGTTACAGAATTTCACTTTGCGGCCGTTCCGTTCGTCTTGTGTTCACTGAAGACGTGTACCGGTTGTGGTCGTATTTGTGGGCGATTTCTAATTTGAACACTTCTTGGATTATTTTGATTTGAATGAGTGGGGTTTTGTTGAATTTTTGTGAACGGCATCTGATTAACAGGGCTTGAATTTTGATGCAGAGGACGCTGTACTATTTGTTTCCAAGGTGAAGTTTGATAGAATGAGTAAATGTTAAATTGAGTATGGCATACATGGAATTTTTTTGTTCCTCTATTGTAAATAAGAGAGCTTGTTCTAAATTTCGTGGATTTCTCGATCTAATAGGTAAATTAGAGTGAAGACCTTGAAGAGAGGCATTACCTGCTTGATTTTCATGCAGGTTCCTTTTCAATTCAATGATATTCGGATCGACTTCGGTTAATCAAATTTTATTCAGTAATAAACTCAAGAGATCCTGACATCTGTAGCCAAAGTTTACTGGGCTTTCAAATTTCCCTTGTTTCAAATGCATCAAGTCATCCAACTAAGCACTTCTCGTCTCGTTGGTCTGAGAAAAACTGAAGTAACAAATTTTTAATTGATAACCAATTTTTTAGATTTCCTCTGCTACCTACTAAATTTAGGGCTCTACCTGTTAGCTTTCCAATTATTGCTCGCAGAAGAAATTCGCTTTGTGGATTCGCTAAATTATTCGGATCAGCAAAATTACTGATAAGATATTCACAACACTGTATAAAAATAGCTAAGGTTGCAGGGTTTCCAGCTTATTCTGGGACGCAATCAATATGATGCTTTTGTGGGACTGCCATTATTATACTTGTCTATTTTCTCTTCTTAAAGGACTACGATCTCTGATCTCGTTGATCATATAAAAATATTCTACGATATATTTATACTATAGTGTAATGGATTCACAAGAAAATCAAGTATTCAACTGAAGTTAAAAAAAAAATAATAATTTTGAAAGGGTAGATAGGTATAAAAAATTTGGGCAAAAAGGTGTGAAACTTACGGTACTGGCTTCATGAAGTTTTTTTCTTTTTTTTGCTTTTGCTTCAGGGGATACAGCGATTATAGTAGGCAGTTTCGTTCCAGAAACTCCGTACCTACATATAATTTCTCCACCTGAAAGCTGATGACTTTGTTTGGTTGTCCTAACTATGAGCTTCCGCGATGTTGACTTCCACTCGCTGGTATTACTGTACCAATGTGTTCAACTTGGTCGATTCTGGGGCACAGGCTCGTTGAGGATTTCAGAATACCCAACTAATCATTGATACGCAAACACTTTTATTTGCAGTTTTGCTCAAAAAAACAATGTTTTGTGTATCCTACCGACTGCGCCACTTATGCTTGTAATTACTAGACTTTGATTTTTAAAAAGGTTTTTTGACTATTAACTAAAGTGGACAATATTAAAATCACAACATTCAGTACAATAATACCTCATCTAATCTCATTAACATAGGAAGTGAACTACTATTCCGCTACCTATGGGATAATTCTTGGAATAGGTATAACGTAGTCAGCGAAAGATGATTTATAGAAGTACAGGGGGATTCCAACATGTAACTTGCGTTTTTGAGGAATGTTGTCCACTTAAGCGCGTTTGTGGTAAAAGGGATTATTCAAGAGGTTGGATAACGACTGAAATTTGAGAGAGTTGCCTTCGGTTGAAAAATCTTTACTGGTTACATTCCAATTTGAAAAATATGATTCTTTACAATTATATAAATCTGCGGAAGATGAATACAGTCAATTACTCAATGACACAAAAAACAATTATTGATCTAAACTCATAGAAAATTCAAATCAAATAAATGAAACTGTTTGGAATCTGGTCAACCTTGAAACGGAAAGAACTAAATCAAACGATTCTAAAATCTCTTTCTGGAGGATAATTTATTTACTGATGCAACTTTTATTGTGAATTCTTTTGCTGGATATTTTTCTGTCATAACATCACCGAAGCTATTTGAATACTCTGGAAAACATGTACAACTTCAGAAATGCTGAATTCAAACTTCTTTTTCTATTCTGTTTCGAAGAATGATGTTATGAATGCAATAAGGAGGCTCAATAATGAAAAAAGCACAGATATATAATTGTTGTATACCTTGGATTAGAAATTATATTAATTATGACCTGTTCTATTCTGTCACAGTCACGAAGGATAAATAAATGTTTCTTATTATTATTGATGTGATTTTTGATATATTAAATTCAACACACCAGTCTATTCCAAAAAAGTTCCAACACAGGACTCTCCTCGAGACAGTCAGACATACAGCACCACACAGAAGAAGTTGAGTATGTTAATTTGGTTCACATTAATTATTTTATGACACATATTTTTATATTTCAGATATATCTTCTATACTTGTTCTATTTTATATCAATTCATTTATACAGTCCACTCATTCTATTATCTCTAATCATCAGTTTTGTACTCTATTCATATTAGTTATATCTAAAAATAATAATTCCTGACACAACGTCTACACACACACTATTAATATTGATTATCTCTCAGGAAATGCAATGCAACGTTAATTACGAAATATATAGGTTATTTTAATATATTGGCAATATTTCTAACCATTTACAATTAACAAATTTACAATATATATGAATAGTTGCGAAAAAATTAGGGGGTGATTTCTTTTCAAAAAGAGGGTGTGTCCTTCATAGAAACTTCATCCTTTTGCATCCCTCATGCTTAGTTACAGCCCCCTAAAGATGACGGCCGAAAAACAGTTTTTAAATTTTGTCTTAAAAACCAAAAAACTACAATAATTGTACCTGAATCAGAGTTAATCAACACTAGTCAGTTGTCATAACAAATGACATCCGCTAACTTGATAAATTCTTGTTCGGAAATAATTTCACCCTCGACGACCCACGCCATCATGTTGATAAAATTTTTTTGTTCTCAAAAACCTCGAAATTAGCAGAAGATTAGGAAGATCTTATTTCTCATGAATGGATCAGGCTATCTAGAATTGATTTTTTTATTGTAAAATGGGAATACAGAAAAAAGTTTAAGGGATGGCCTTTTCTGTCCCTTGCAATTATAGGGGAACACCACCAAAAAATTTTTTTGGTGACTTCTAGCCCGCATGAAATGTCTGCTCAATTTTATTCTTATCAGTCAATTTGATTTTTAATAAAAAAATAACAAAATGTTTTTCGGGCTCTACAAATTTAAGTTTATAAAGAAAGAACTCACCCTATTTTTGACAAGAAATGACATCTTGAATATTTTCGCAACAATCGATGCAGAACTGTACGTACAGAAGAAAATATCGCTGCTGATCTTGGTCTACACCTTAGAAGATCCAACTGTTTCAAGAACTAAAGCCACTTGACCATAATAAGAGTCGTTTGTTTGAACAGCTTGGAGTTGATCCACTTTTTTATCGTAAAATTTTGTTTAGTGGTGAAGCTCATTTCTGGTTGAATGGCTATTTAAACAAGCAAAATTGCCGTATATGGAGTGAAAACAATCCTCAAGAAGTTCTGCAGGTTCCATTGCATCCTGAAAAAATCACTGTATGGTGTGCTTTACACGCTGGAACCATCATTGGTCCATATTTCTTTAAGAATTTCATTCAAAATTTGAATGGTATCGACCCAGAAGTGTTTTGGTTCCAACAAGATGGTGTTACACCTCATTCTGCTACCGTAATAATTGATTTAGTAAAAGAAATATTTGGCGATAACCTTATTTCGAGAAATGGTCCAACTAATTGGCCTTCAAGATCATGCGACATAACTCCACTGGATTATTCTCTTTGGGGTTATGTCAAGTCATTGGTTTGTGCTGGTAAACCCGAAACAATAGACGCTTTGGAAGCCAACATAACTCGTGTGTTGATGAAATAAGGCCTGAATTACTCGTAAAAGTGGTCCAAAACTTTATATAGACTCGTCAGATGACTGGAATGTTTTAATTTGTGTGCTAAAGAAATTGAGAATTTCCTCAACCGAGGACGAAACGCCTTTTTAATATAATTAGTACTTTTCTGTTTTATTTGTGGAATCCAGTATCCTAAGAATTTCCAACATTATTATCGATAACAGTATTCAAGAAGATTTAAGTATCACAGACACAAAAAAATATATAAGTATAGATATATATATATATATATATATATATATATATATATATATATATATTGTCATGGTATTTACAGTTAAAATGAATAATTACATAAATATATTAAGGAAAAGACTCACCTTTGTATATAAGTTGACTCGTTAGAGTATAACTAGAGCAAAATTCATTAAATAATATCCATTCTGACAGAAATATTAATAATTCAATTCGTAAAAACACTCACAAGCTAAAATTATGAAGAAAAAGCATATTCAGGATACATAACGACTAGTCGATTGAAAATTCTTTGAACGGTAATAAAAAAACAGTACTCTTGTTGACAGTTTATAAATAGAATTCACAGGGAGATTTCAATTCACAGTTATTCAATGTAAAAACAGCCAAAGTTGCTTAAAATAGAAGTAATTTGAATTAAGATATCCAATTTGAAATTGATGAAGAATTTGTTGAAAAGATTTGTTATTAAAATGAATCACATATAAACTTTAGTGAAATTGTTGACAAAGAACAAGCTAAATTAAATATAACTTACCAGAATTATGTGAATAGGACAAATTTGATCAAAAATCAATTAATTCAATGAAAGATAGCATCTACGTCAGATATTTTCAAATGATTAATGTAAGAGATATCCTTGAAAATGTTTAGGCATCAATAGAATTGTAATAGCATCTAAGCTAAAGAAATTTAATCAATTTCATAAGTAATATTAAGTATTTTATAAGTTATAAGCATTAGAAGTTAAAATTTGTTAAATTTTGACACTTGAAATACTTTACGAAGGAAAAGCAAGACTTTCACTGTTCTGTTTAACATGAAACATACATCAAAATGTAGTTAAAAAAATAAGCTAATTTTCAAAAGTAATTTCAAACCAGGAAATATTGTAAATTTTGTAAAATCATCAAAAGCATCATTTTTATATAATTTTGACAGAAGCTAGTAAGCTTTGAAATTCAACTTTTCTTGAAAACTATAAATAGGGCAGACACAGAAAAAGTCGGCAGTCTCCAATTATATGCAGAGTAGAATCCTTGTCGGTCCATAATTAAAAAAGTGCCAAAAAAGTAACATCATCTAAAAAAAGAAGATTATTTGGTTATCGTGAATGGAAATTGAATCCAGAAAATACATTACCTGAATGTGAATGGAAAAATCCCACATAGAAATCAAGTTTCAAACGAATTGGATATATTGAAGAAAATCAACAAAGTAGCCTGTGAATTTCAGAACATTCTAGAAGTGTTGTTTCCAACGAAACGAGTGTTACTCCTGAAACAAAGAAGACAATTAAAGGAACAATCATAAATTGATGAACAAACTTACCAAAGGTATTAAAATTCAATCCTGTTAATCTTTTCCCAAAGAAATTTAGAAATAATAATCACTGTTTACATTAGAATTACGTTAGGTTATTTAGATGAGGTTAGGTTAACATAGAATTAGAATTTAGGTTATGGATCACTGATTATAATATTTCAAATTACTTTTATATAATATAATTTAAAAAAATTCAATCTTTTAGAAAATTCAAATTGAACCCTCCCTCAAATATCAAATCAAATTTGATAATATTTTAATTTCAATTATTCAAAATTATAATCTTAAGAGCTAGCCGGAATCATAGAATACATCACTTATATACAAGGGTGATCTAATTAATATTCATCACCAAAATTTCTTAAATATAATTCCATAACAATATATATATATATATATATATATATATATATATATTTATATATATATATATATATATATATATATATATATATATATATTAGGAGTACAAATAAGTTTCCGCCGTTTTATTGTAGATGGCGCGACACTGAGTTTCGGTTAGCTTTCGCAGATGATAACCGGCTCAAAAAATAGTTTGGACATTCAAGAATAACATAACCTATTAATATCATTGATTTTGTATTGGTAAAATATAATTTTTATAAGTTGAAAATGTCAAAATTTGAGCCAAGTAAGCGTCATTTGCGGGAAATATTAGTTTACTTCTTTAATTTAAAGAATGCTGCTGAGGCGCATCAATTGCTCGTAGAAGCATATGGTGAGGGTGCTTTGAGTGAGAGAACGTGTCGAGAGTGGTTTCAAAAGTTTAAAAACGGTGATTTCGACGTAGAATACGAAGATCGCAGTGGAAGGCCAAAAATTTACGAGGATGCAGAATTGGAGGAATTATTGGAGGAAGATTCATCTCAAACACAAAAAGAACTTGCTCTTACATTAGAAGTCACTCAGCAAGCAGTCTCACATCGTTTAAAATCATTAGGAATGATTCATAAACAAAAAACGTTAAAAAACGGCGGAAACTTATTTGTACTTCTAATATATATATATATATATATATATATATATATATATATATATATATATATGTAGGACTTATACTTACCTCTCGAAGGGTACACGAATACTTACCCAAGCCGATACTTGAAAACAGTCAGTTCAAACTCTACTGGGACAACCCGATAATAACGGATAGATCGGTGCCGCACAACAGGCCCGACATCGTGATCTTTGATAAAGGAAACCGCAAAGCAACAATCATTGATATAACCGTCCCGGCAGATGATAACATAAGTAGAGCGTACACGGAGAAACTAACAAAGTACCACGACCTGGCTTTTGAAATAAAAGAGATACACCAGCTAAGAACGGTAAAGATTCTGCCCCTGATAATCTCCACGAATGGATTGGTTGAGAGCCACCTGGCAGAAAATACGGAACTCCTTGAACTGGATCAGGAGTTGATAAGTAAAGCTCAGAAGGAGGTGATCCTCTGGACAACAAGAATTGTTAGAATGTTCCTTACAGCTGCCTAGAAGGTCCTTGGTCGTTAAGACCCGGACCTTCTAGAGGAAACTCCCATAATGGTGATTATTAAAAAAAAAAAAAAAAAAAAAAAAAAGAAAAAAAAAAAAATATATATATATATATATATATATACATATATGTGCAGATCTCTCAGCAGCTTTTTCAGCTTATGCAATTTAAGAGTTCCGTTGTGTTCTACATAGGCTTTGTTATTGCGATCTTACGCCACTTTAGGAAAATTTTCGACCGGTCAGTGAAATGTTAGTCGAAACCCGTCGCACTATAAAGTTTCTTTGCTTTCGAACAGGATTTGAACCCAGGACCGTACGGTTCCCAGCCCAGTGCTCTAACCACTGAGCCATCGACACTCATAAATAAAATAACTTTTTTCACACATTTTCAATGAGAGGAAAAATATAACAGACAACAACCACTATCCGAAAAAATATATATTTTAAAAACATTCAAAATATTTTTCTGAAAATTGCATACATATGTAACTCATATTTATAATATAGGACTGCAATGAAATAATGCAATCAGATGCCGGATCCATTGGAAGTATTTAATATTATATCTTATTACGAATCACTCTATGAAGATTCCGCTCAAATTTATGACCGATAAATATTTGAAAAAAAAATTCTGTTATTTTTTGATATTTTGGCTAGTCTGTCTGATGCTTATACTGACTATCATCAAAATTATAGTTCATATATTATATTATTATAATATGAAAGTGGGATATTCATATAAAATCATTTATATAAGTGCAATATAGTATACTTCATAATCAAAATTCATCTCTATCTTACCAAGCAATTTTTGCAACCAATCGAATATTCAATATTCTCATATGATTTCATTACAGGAAGTATACCTTGAGCATACACTTCGTATTGGATGTGATGACAGCATTTTCTTTTTGCACAATCAACCATTTCATTAATCTGGATAAGTATTACTACTTCACATTCATCAGGTTGTTGAAAATTTTCTTGCTGAACAGTTTTCTCAGGAGTTGGTCACATATAGCACACGTAAGTTGTATTTCCATAAGTACCATGTGGATATTTATTACTAAGCATTTGAGGTGGATAAACGAAAAGTTTATACCTCAGCGTTGATACTTTCAAGATTATTACTTGTGTTCGTCGATACCTGATTTGGTAGAGAAAAACTTGTTTTTTTTTCATCCTCTTAACCTCAAAACCTTGCCTGGATGAAACACGGCCTCTGATTCTGGATAAGAGTGAATGATGATATATCATTTGGAAGAACCCATTGAGTACTATTTGACCCTATAATTCAGCATAAAAATTCTATCAGTAACCAAATTGCAGGTGGAATAACAAAAGAGATAAAGCAGAAAAAAGTTGTAACTATACATAATATCATTTCATGAAACGCAGAAAATTATATAACATTAAAAAACACCAGAAAACTAAGAGAATAGCTCTGAAATTAAGGTATAATCTCGATTTTTACCAGGAAAAGAATAATTACCAGTAATATATGCTTATTCATTGGAGATAATGAAAATGACTATAACAAAGAGTTGAATAGATACCAACAGAAGAAGTCCAAATGCACAGCCTATTTTCTTTTATTCTTGAGTCTGGGTAAGAAATCTACTATCCAGCCAAAAGCTGAGATAGTGGACAGCTCCTGTAAAATAATATTAGTAATATTCCTAATAAATGTTATTGTTGAATTATTGAAAGCTGTGAATGGTACAGTTTCTTTCATAACACAACCCACAGTAATAACAAGATTACTCCCACGAAAATTTGTAATAATCTGGGGATCATGGTCTACACCTGGGTATTTGAAAAGCGCATTCCTCAATGTGGGGGAAAACCAAATGATAATAGTTTAACATGAGTATTTGAATCGACGTAACCGAGTTATATTTCAATTGGCAGACATGCAAACGTCGCAACATCCCGACAGCCGCCAAATGGTACCAACCGGGACCTGCTGAAGATAACGACAGACTATATGAGAAGAAAATTCAAATTGACCGAAAATTCCAGATAATTGATGTTGCAATATTTCGCCAACTGAAGATTTTCTAACCAAACACGCAGGTGGCGCCACAATACAAAACCAATATTTTCTGTTCAAAGAAGAAGACGAATTAGTTCATGGGTGCTCAACACTGCTATCCTCACATTTTTTAACTTTGTAAATTGTTACAAAGTCAAAAAATGTGAGTACAGCAGCGGTTATTGACAATGCTCAGAAAATTTCTTGTCATTTGTATATATATATATATATACATATATATATATATATATATATATATATATATATATATTTAAATGACTTTGACGAGTATATAAAGTGAAAATGAGTTGCTTGAAAATATAACTGCATAGGCAGCTATAGAGGGGTAAGAATTTGTCTATATCGAAAAAGTTTCACATCAGATTACATTTCTCAAGTCCGAATCATCACGCACACTTTTCGATCCTACATATACTCCGCAGTCATGTACGGCCAACGTCTTCAATCCATGCGCTGTTGCCAGCTTTTCGGGATCAATCGCGATAATTTCGATATATAAAAGAGCTCAAAATATAGGTGTTATTGTTAGAATCGTTGCATATGTATGAGTTGCGTTTCGAAGTGAACAGAACGTCATGAATCAAAGTGATGATGAAAATTGAGTATGAGATTGTCTTCTCGAAATTTGTTATTTCAATATACAGGATGTCGCATTAAAAAAAAACAAAGGTCTTTTCACTTGGACACGTTAATTTTGTCCTCGAGGACATAATTTCACATAAAAATCATCATTTTATCATTCCAACCATTTGCGCGTTAACTCCAACCCCTAGGAACAGGGAACATGGGTCGTGAGAAATGTTGTTGAAAAGGTTTTCTTCCACTGAGTATGTCTGTAGAAATTGGTTCATTCGTTGACGTAATATTCGTCAGTAAAAATGAAATATCACCCAATTTACCTGGAGCAAGAAAAAATAACCAACATCAATGCGAATCATGGGGATAAAATTCGATAAAAATTCGATTAGTATCCCGAACAGCCTAATCGATAAAATGGAAAAAAATTGATTTCGATTTCCGTCTCTTACTCAACTTTTCCTGTATGCATCAATTATAAAATTATAAATTTTACGAATTATGCTTGTTGATGTGAGTAGAAATGTATGAGATATCATTCTGATTTAGATCCACGAAAAAAATTGGAGAGCTGGAGAAGATTGTGTAACATGCGTTATGAAAACACCTGTTTGGTTTTTCAATTTTCGTGCATCTCAATCAGATTGATATCATGTATTTCTACAAACATCAATAACCATAATTATTATAATAAATTTGGAATATGGTGACATATGTCAATACAAGATTTGAATACCTGTGTAGAGCCTAGCTATCTATGTCTGTTTTATGTCTATTTACAAATTTTAAAAAGAGGCTATCCTACGCGAATGGTTAAAATATAGACAATATTGGATTAATAGAAAGTAAAATTGATTCGGTATTGTGAGATAGAGCAAATATATGCATTTCTCTGAAAAAGTAATTTCATGGGGAATTTCTACAAAAGAAAATAATATAAAAAAACAGACTCTAAATCAAGTTGTTGAGGAGATTTCGAAAAATATGAGTGTATGCAATGTAATGATTTTTCAGAGTAGTCTTATATTTCCGAAACACTGAACTTTTCATCAAACGTATGGTAGATGAACTCAAAATAAAACTGACCGATAAAATACAGAGTATGTCAAACAGAAGGCGAATCTCGATCAAAGGATGCTCAAAAATTCTTCATAAGAAAGTACTTCCGTTTCTACGCGCTTGTTTAGGGGGAACAGGAGCGTTATGATTTGGTCCAAATGTCTGTAATTTTCGAATTTTGAGCCTAAAACGATTTTAAACAATTAGGTTGGACTCACTGATGAAAAATCCTTGGTCAGATTCAATTCTATCCGGCCGTCCATCCGTGCGATATCTCTCGAAGGGAAATACCTAGAATCTTGAAATTTCCAGGTTATACCGGTTATTAAAAAACAGTGTTTCAATATTTTGGGAGCTGGTTAGAGACCTCAAAATAGGTAAAAAATTTCATATCAACATGGGTCCGCAAATGAGTAATTTTGTCATTTTTTATTTGTTAACAAACAAGTTATTCCTTAGGCATGATAGAATGGCTAAAACAATATTGTAAGCAGATGGCTAATTTTTGAGATTTTTTCAGCTCGATGTCTTCAAAGGCTGATTTTAGCAAATGTAGCCGATTGAGTACTACTTTTTTCAATAATTCTGAAAGCTAAGGGTTTGGAGACATCATTGGTCCTACTTGGAAACCATGGAGTCACCAGATAGATTTTCAATTAACAGTTGAAAATTCAAGTCATAATTCAACGAGCGTAAATTCACCACTTTACATCAATATTTTTATGGTTTTCATCAAAGGTACGGAGCAAATTTTTCATGCATAAAAGTACAGCTCATAAAGATGCAATTCGAAAAAAGTCACAAAAAAGAGGTTTATCCTTCTTTTCAGAAATTAGTTGTTTAGTTCGAAAGTTTTCATAAATTCTGAAGAAAATTCATAACTCGAAAACTACAAAAAGTCGCATGACATACATGGGATGATTCGCGTACTCCAAGTGGTGCTGTATCTCTGGACTTCCACTTGATAGCTTGATACTATGTATGTGGAAAGTTTGCGGGATGATAGGGATCTGATACTAAATAGCGAGTAACACCACACTTTTATCTACTGTTTGTTTTTTGTCGTTTGCATATTTTCGAGAAAAATTATTCTTTCTTCAGAAAAACGGTGGATAAGCGTGTGGTGTTACTCGCTAATTAGTGTTGATAACAAGTTCACAGAAAACTTGACATCTCAGATTTGAATACCGCAGACCTTGCAGATTACAAACTTACTACTCTGTCAAGAAAGTACCGGGAATTTTCAATTAAAACATTTTTACATTTAATCGTCAAAATTTATTGGGTCGCCTTCAGAATAGGCTCCATTTGCTCAAATACATCTATGCCAACGGTACTTCCAATTATCGAAACATTTTTTATAGGCGCTTTCCGGGATGGACTTTAGCTCTCGCGCCGAATTTTGTTTTATGGCTTCAGTCGACTCAAAACTGGTGCCACGAAGGGGCAATTTTAGTTTTGGGAAGAGGAAAAAGTCGCAGGGAGCCAAATCCGGCGAATACGGTGGTTGCTGAAGCACGTTTGTTGAGTTTTTGGCGAGAAAGTCAGTCATAATCGTAGCTCGGTGAAAAGGCGCGTTATCGTGATGCAAAATCCATGAGTTGTTCGCCTACAAATTTGGCCGCTTCTTACGGATACGCTCACGCAAACGTTTCATAACGCCTATGTAATACTCCTTGTTTACCGTCTGACCCTCTGGAACGAATTCGTAGTGCACCACGCCACGGATATCGACGAAAACAATGAGCATCACCTTCATTTTCGAGCGGCTTTGGCGTGGTTTTTTCGGTTTCGGCTCATTTTTGCCACCCATTCCGATGATTGCTGGCTTGTTTGCATATCGTACTCGTAGACCCAGGTCTAATCACCAGTTATAATGCGTTCCATGAATGTAGAATCGGAATTACAGCGATCCAGCATGTCTGAAGCAACCTGTTCGCGATGACGTTTTTGAAGAAAATCCACCTCTTTCGATACGAGTCGTGCGGCCACCTTTCTCATGCCCAAAATATCAATCAAAATCGTACGTGCGGACTTGTGGGATTTCTTAAGATCATGTGCTATCTTTCTCAAGCTGGTACGACAGTTTTCCAGCACCCTTTCCTTAATTTTATCGACGTTATCTTCGATCGAAGCCGTCGATGGGCGACCACTTCACGACCGTCCTCGAAGGCTCTGTACCACTGATATGCACGAGTTTTCGATAGAGCATTATCACCAAAGGCCTTTTGCAACATTTTCAATGCATCGGCACACGAAAATTCATTTGAACAAATTCTTTGCTCAACGTAATCACCCATAGTAAAAATCGGCACGCACTCTGACATCGACTGACTCAATCAGCTGTTGCAAACACACTAGTTGACAGATCCCGCTCAAGCTTGGCATAGTAATTAAGGACAGTAGTACCAACCTAGGAAAAAAAATTTTACCTGCCTCATTGCCCCGCCAGATTTAAATCGATAATTCCCGGTACTTTCTTGACAGAATGTATTTCAGAAAAACTATAGTACGCCGTTCCTTAAAACAAAAATTTCATTGATCTAATTTTTTTTTGTACTTGTAGGACAGTCCGCCCTGATTCTCAAGGCGTTATTTATTCTGATAAAAATTATTTTGGGAACTTCTATTCCTAAGATTTTCTTCAAATTTTGCATGAACCTTGAAGCCATAATTTTTCAACAAGTACTAATAGATTTGAATTCGAAGGATCCAATATTTTCGGAAATATTGGAAAAACATGATTCAAATGGATAGGTATATCCTTTGTGGTATAATTGGGTGAATTTTGCTCATTCACGAATTCTACCTTCGTAATCAATCTCCAAACCTGCTCTACAAATATCGAGCCTCTAAGTGGTTGCTTCCGAAAAGAATTATTGATATTTTGATATTTCAAAAGGCTTATGTTATTGTTACATATAGCAGTGTTGTCAATTTTGTCCTTGAAGGGGGCATTTCTTCACATCAAAACCATCATCATGTTATTTCATACCTCTGCGGGACCACTCCAACTCCCTAAATTTGAATAAAAAGGATTGGTACGATATATTGTGGAAAAGGTCTTCTGAGTACGACAGTAATTTACTTTTTGAGATTCGATCATTCGTTCAAGTAATATTCGACTTTGAAAATGAACTATCAAGCATAACCATCTTTCTATTGGAAAAAAGTTATTTTGTTTTCCGAGAAAAATATTACCGTCAAATTTTTGGGTGTGTAATGGGTTCCAAATTGAGCCCTATCTTGCCAGTATACGTTATAGATCATTTATTCGAATTATGTACAATGAGACTAATGTATCAAATACCATTCATAAGAATGTTCGTGGAGACCCAGGCTACACTTGACGGTTTTAACCCCTATGTTCGTCCGAGCTTACAGTTCACTTTAGAAACAGAAGATCAAGAACAAAGAGTACCATTTTAAGATACCAAAGCATATCGACAGAACAATAAAGTAAAATTAAAGTGGTATATAAAAAACCCACATTCAAACAAAATCGTACACTCTCATTCAAACGACAGCATTAATATAAAGGTCTACATAATTAAACCAATAAAAAAAGGATCAACGAAATAAGCTATGAGTCATTAATAAAAAAGAAGGAATAAACAACTTAATTGAAATTCTTGAACAAAATGCCCAACCAAATGAGATGTTGAATAAACTAATCAATGCAGATAATGATACAACAACATCGCGGACGGAAGAGGACCCAAATACAACAGACAATATACTTTATGCAACCAACCAATGACTGAAAAATTTATTCAAACATGAAACTGTAAAAATTGCAGTATACCAGGTATTAAAAAACGACATTTCAATATTTTGGGGGCTAAATCAAAACCTCAAAATAAGTAAAAAGTTTCATATAAACATGGATCCGCAAATGAGCCGTTTTGGAAATATGAGCAATTTCCGGTTTCCCAAATATTAACTACTATCGCAACCACATACGATAAATTACAGTTATTTGATATATTTTTGACTTTAAGTGTTTCCCACAACATGTTCGATATGACCACTGTCCATTTCAATGCTGGAAGTACATAGTCGCATGAATGAATTACGTACTCTTTCGAAAAGAACTGGTCGTGTTCGTATCGTTTGACAGTTGAGTTTAATCCGATGTTGCAACTCTTCTATATTATTTACCGACGTTGCATCCACTAAACTTTTCAAGTAACATCAAATACAAAAGTTCAAAGGATTCATATCGGGACTTCTAGCGGGCCATCCTCGTCCTATCCATCTTCTGGGAAATTTTTGATCTAATTGTTCCCTAACAAGTGTATAATGTAGCGGCGCTCCATCTTGCATAAATCAAATATTCATCTACTGATTTAAAGGTAGTATATCTAGAAAATCGGGCAAGGTATTTTGAAGAAAGTTAAGGTATGCGTCTCCTGTTAAATTCCGTGGTAAAACAACTGATCCTAACAAACAATCACCTAAAATAATTCGCCAGATATTTATACTGAAACACTCTTGATGCATGGATTCATGAATAGCGTGTGGATTTTCATCCGCCCAAATATGGCTATTATGAAAGTTAAACTTCATCCTCTTTAGAGTTGGCTTCATCAACGAAAAGGATATTAGTAAAATGCGGATGCTCAGCATTCATTGTTAAAATCCATTGACAGAATGTCCTTCTGGTTTGATGATCAGGAGGATTCGGAGCTTGCATGCGTTGAATATGGAATGGATAGAGAAGTTGTTGATGCATAGTTCTCCAGACAAGGGGACCACTCATTCTTATTTCCGCTGAAATTAGTCTTACACTTGTATCGGGATTTTCAGTCGCAATATTTAAAATTGGCTCTTCAACTTCTGGCGTATTTACAGGTATGATACGTCCAGTATCACGAGCATTTTTTTAAGGAACCAGTTTCCTCAATCGTCTAAATTCTTGATTGAATGTCACATGAGAAGGAAGTTGACGATCAGGATAAGCCTGTACAAAAAGGCGACGTGCTTCAGGACCATTTCCGTTGGCACGGCCATACATGAAAAGCATACCACTCAATTCAATATCAAATTAAGGCATTTCAAATTTAGGAATAATAATTTTCCTTTAATGATATAGTGAGAGAAAGTAAACAACTCAAATCGGTAGTAAATTACTAAATAAAAGTAAGTAACCGTCATATGAAAACCAAATGTTTGACACTGTGATTTTTTTTAATGAACCCACTGAAAAACATTTTGATTGTAAGTTCAGTAACCAAGACATATAAAAGAAGAAAATGAATCTGAAATCCTATTTGGTTGCTATTGGAATTATTATCGCTGGGTAGAGCGTGGATATTTGAAACACAGTTGACTTTATATAACTCTTTATTTACTTCTTTATTAACAATAGTAGTAAGTAGTAAAATCTCTATGTAACTACAGCGGAAGAGGTTCGATCGAGGTTAGAGAGACTTCATGGACGCTTGCTCGGCTGACCACCGAACGGGATCCATAGAGAGGAGGGTGGAAAGAGCGAGTCTTCTTTATTAGGACGGGAATTGTCATTTGATATTGACCTGGCCCATACCCAACAAAACACTTGCGTGTATTGGTGGTTGCATCCCAATTGCAAAGCAAATTTCTAACAATCCATCCCTTTGGCAGAATTCCATTTATATTTTGTCTCGCGATTTGCTGAGTTTTTTAAAGCTCCTCCTGGAATGTTACGAGCTTTCATCTGTGCTCTTCTTATTTCCTCCCTTTTGTTCACCCTATTCTGCTCAAATCTTTTTATTTTTTTTTGGTTTCTAGGAAAATGATTTGTTTTGGTTCTCCGTTCAACCACAAACCTTTTCCTGTTTGGGATAATTCTGCATTTGTCACCTTTGTGACTTCTAATTGCCTGGCAGTGATTGCAAATTATTTGTTTTGCTGCTTTAGTGGGCATTAATTTGATTTGTATCCTTCTGTGTTACATCGAAAACAAATTGGTTTCGGCGTGTTTGTTATTATCTGAAGCTTTGGTTCGACCTTCATGCTTTCTGAATTTTTCTCAGCCTCTAATTGTGATAGGAAGGATTTTATTTCTTCCAATGTCATCTCCTTCATCGTTGTTTGCCTTTTTATCAGTTCAGCGTTTCTTAATTATTCCGTATTACGGATGAAACAGTCTGGTAAAATGCAGACTTCATTTCTTACGTTGTGAGTTCGATGACGTCTTCACTGTTCTCATACTCTCTGACGCAAGATTAGAATCTATCACAAAATAATTTACAGATTCTCCTTTTCATATTGAATTTTGTTGTCAGCCATTCTTGCTGTACCACACTTCTTAAAGGATTCTATTTCTTAGGTGTTTTGTTCTTTCAAACCTTCCTCAGAAGTCAACTCTAGGGTTCTATTCTTCTTGGTTTCAGAGGGTTCTATCTTCTCCTCAACATCTACTTTGTGCTTCCGAGAGGTGGAATGGGCACAAGAATAGTTTCTCTCAGTAAGAATTTCAAGTCATGTTCTCTCGGCTATTAGAGTGTTCTTCGATATTTACGTTAGCCCGTCCACCACTAACTTGATACTCTCTATCATGTTTTTTAAGATATGCGTAACTACTATTAGTTGGGAGGCAATTTCGTTTGAATTTCTTCTCCTTTCATCGGCGACTGATGTGTGCATCTTCCAAAATGTTGATTTTTTCAATCGATTATACTTTAAAATAAATCTATGTTATACCCAGGTTTAATATTCAATCTGTAATCTTTGTTGTCCTTTACTCTACATCTTCATCTGAATTAATCTAATTTCATCATGAAACATATTTTATCATCTAGTCTCTTAATTCATTGTAATCAAAATTTTTATCATCAAGATATTTTACAGTTTCTCAAGTTTGATTGGCAGAAAAACGAACCATATGAATAAATGTAAGGGGTATTTATTTCTCTTGAGTGTTTTAAATTTGCAACTTATAGATCCCGCTTTCTAACGATGAGTCCTCTCACATATTCATCATCCATCATTGTATTGGAGTTTTCAGCATCTGAACTGGCTGTGCCTGTATAGTTAACTAATCCAAATCCTGCCATCTCTAATAGTTTTCACTTCTATACAAATCTAAACCACATCTTGTAATTCATCAAAAAGTACTCGTAGGTACACATATCTAAGTTACGCTAATACCAACTGACTAGGGTTAGCCTTGAATGACACTATCATCTGTAGGCTTGTGCCTACAGAAGATCACAGATAGTTGACAGAATGGTAGCTCAGTTTTCTTCTGTGAACATACCTTGACCCAGACAAAGCTAAATTCTTACAATCCCTCCCTTTGTCGGAAATGTTCCTCTATCTTGCCTATTGATTGTCTGGAAAAAAATATTCTCAAAAACCAGAATATATCTCAATTTAATGAATCTCTTAATTCCATCAAACTTTATGATGGCTTCGGTAATTTGAAACCAAATTAAAAATACTTTATTCTCAAATTTTGACATCTATCTCTAATCCATCTTAATATTCCATTAAGGAAAGCTGTGTTGATATCCAGTTGATAGGAACACAAACCAGGCTTGTTTATTATTCCAAATGTAGTTCTGATTACTAGAATTCTCTAATATCTAGTTATGCCTTGTATTGTGTTACTCAAAAAACTTCTGGTTACCTCTTAAATAAACTTTCATGCATCACATCTGATTGATCGTCAATCATCTGCAGTTTGTGATTGCCACCCTTCTTAGTGTAATCTCCTACAGACTGATTATCGAACGACACTGTAATGGAAAATAAGGCTTTTGCCACGATAATGTGAAGAACTTTATCCAAAGAAATAAATTCTTGGCATACGTCACTCGTAGTGAAGTATTCAGTTTCCCTAATGCTTTCATCTAGACTATTATCTAAAAACATGTATGTAGATGGCATAAATAGCCCTTTAAGATTTTCATCTGAAAGTTTATCTAAAACGTGTATGTATTTAACATAAGCTAACACTCTAAAGTTTTTCATCTGTAGTGTTATCTTAAACATGAGTGCATTTAAAATAACTGACTCTTTAAAGTTTTAAACTTAAGTGTTATCTCAATGTATTCGAAAAAACTGAATCTTGAGATATTCATTTAATGAGTTGTGTTTTTTTTATTTCGACTTTTTGTTTAGTCTTTTTCTGATTCTTTTCTTGATCTACGTCTTCTTTTGTACTTCAATGTTCTCTTTGGTTGCTCTACTATCAATTTACCTATATAAGAAATGAGATGTTTCTCTTCCTCCCTCCCAATCGCAAAATAAGTTTAATCCATTTCTGGTTCTCCCTCCCACTCTAATAATTCTCCATCTCTATTAGATTTCAGCGATTGTACAGGCATCTCATCCTCTGTCATCATTAATTTTTTGCAACAATTATGATCATATTCTATTTCATTGTTAAACTAAATCTAATTCGGCTTCAACTTTGAAGTTTATAATCCAAAATTTCAAATATCATACAGGATTCTTCTGTAAACCTTCTACAAATTTTAATTTAAAAAAAAATTTTATTCAAAATTTTTAGAATTGATTAATGTTTAATTTAGTTTATAATCCAGTTGGGATTATTTTATTCTTCCTCTAAAACCTCTAAATAAATTTCAAGTTCTGAACCTGCTTAAGTTATAAAGTGATGAGATTCTCAGACACATCTTAAGTTGTGAGTACATTCACAATAATTGTGAACTCTCATTCTTAATCGATCTGTATATTAATATCTGTTTTACCACCTAATTCAATATCTGCGATATGATTGTTATTTGTACTCATAATCGTTTTGCCATCTAACATCTCATGACATACCTTCCTCATCACAATAAAATGAACATCCTTTTCTTTTAAAATATACTCGTCAATAACTCGAAGCCAACTGATTATTTACTGTACAATCAGTGGCACTGAATTTGAAACAAAACTAAGTTTTGCGAATTTCGCCTTCTTTGAAGATAGATACCTAACGAAGTATTCATTAGCTAACTGTTCTGTCATCTTACTTCTTGAAATTACTCAAGTTCGGTTGATCATTTTATATGATCAATGAATTTGTCAAAAACTCTGGTTTTTTACTCCCTGAGGATAGATTCAAACCTATCAGAAAAGTCATTTAGGGACGGTTTTATCAGCTTACTTCTTAAAATTAATAAAAATCAATATATTTTTTTTTATTGAATAAAATTGTCATAAAGTGTCACCTAAAGCCAACCGC
Organism: Megalocaria dilatata; assembly: GCA_034642435.1. Lineage (NCBI taxonomy): Eukaryota > Metazoa > Arthropoda > Insecta > Coleoptera > Coccinellidae > Megalocaria > Megalocaria dilatata. Next base: position 64,284,228 of record CM067859.1, on the reverse strand, counting down.
ATACTCCCATTCATTTAATAATAAGGAACGGTTTTTACTTGATAGAAGGATTATTACAAAATTTGAATATCAAAACAGATTTAATCTGTCCGTCTTCTACAATTTTAATTTCAAAAAATTCAGTTCTTGAGAAGTTATTGAAATTATGTTTTATGTTTTATATTTTTGAGAAAGAGTTATTTTCCATAAATATAGAATCAGAAAACAATACATTTTGTAACAAACAGGGCTTCGTACGTTTGTCTGAAGAGTTCAGTACGCATGCCTGGAACGAAATAAAAAATGTTTGTTTGTTTATTTATTAATTTTAATTGACAATTTATATTCGATGGTTTTTCTTAATTCAATTTGATATTGTATGATGAATTTCGATTTTATACGTCTATTAAATATGGGCATTTTATATATAATATGTAATTATATCAGGTTTTCAAATAAAGAAATTTATTATACAGTGTTGGATGTTCTTAACTAAGACCATTATAGTGCCTTATAAACTTTGCGTGTTTTTTTTGTGAGCATAGAACATAGAGTACCTTGGAGATTAGATGTACCCATGTGAATGTTCCTGAAAATCACATATTTCTGAAGATTGCATTCGGTAAGTCTATTTATTGTTGATTGATTTTATTATTTTTTATATGTAAAGTTGAACTGGTCTTATCTGAATTTTCATTAGTTTTTGAGGATGTGCAACATGTTTTGAGATTTTTTGAAGTAATTTATTTAAATATATTAAATATTTCAAATAAATTAGTTTTTGAGAAGTTCTTGAAATTATGTTTTATATTTTTGAGAAAGAGTTATTTTTCATAAATATAGGATCAGAAAACAATACATTTTATAACAAACAGGGCTTCATACATTTGTCTGAAGAGTTCAGTACGCATGCCTGGAACGAAACAAAATATGCTTGTTTATTCATTTATTAATTTTAATTGACGAATTATATTATATTTCTTCTCAATTCCATTTGATATTGTATGATGAATTTCGATTTTATATGTCTATTAAATATAAGCAGTGCTTAAAAAGACATTAATTTAATTCTTAAAGTTTCTTAACTAAATTTTTTTTAAATAAAATTGTAGAAGACTAACACATTGAAGCAGTTTTGGTATTCAAATTTTTTTATTCATTTAATGATCATTTTTTACAAGATTAATGATATTGGAATCTGTCACGAAATCAGAGGTCGTATTCCCCAAGAGCAGATTCATGCCTATCATAAAAGTTATAATATTTAGTGACTCTCCTATTAATGCAAATTTGTGTGATCAGCCATTCTTGTTGTACCACCTTCTTAAGGGTTTCTATATACTGAGTATTCTGTTCGTCCGAGCGTTCTTCATCTAAATTCATTAAACATCTGAAGGTTATCTTTAAACATTTACTATAAGGTTAATGTCTCCAGTACCTAAATTTATAGATTGATTAAATATCTAATTTGCATCTTCTTTAATGTTGATGCATCGATTTTACCATATCTTAATACACATTTAGATTTACCTAAAATCTAATTTTCATCTTGACTGAGGACATCATCTATGATGTCGAACCTCGATTTTACTGTATCTAAATACCCATTTAGATTCACCTAACATCTAATTTTCATCATTACTGAAGACATCATCTATGATGTTGAACCTCGATTTTACCGTACCTAAATACCCATTTAGATTCATCTAACATCTCATTTTCATCTTTCGTCGATACATCATCAATGATTTTGATACCTCGATTTTACTGTATCTAAATACCTATTTGGATTCACTTAATATCTAATTTACACCTTTAAGTCAGTACACACTTCCATTCAATTGTACTTGTACCTGAATTTACATCTAGTTTACGCTGATTTGCATATTTATTGAGTACATGCCTGCATTCGACTATAATTGTAACTGAATTTACATATAGTTTAATCCGATTTGCATCTTTTTTGAGTACATGCCTAAATTCGACTGTAATCGTAGCTGATTTTACATCTAGTTTAATCTGATTTGCATCTTTATTGAGTACATGCCTAAATTCGACTGTACTCATAACTGAATTTACATCTAGTTTAATCTGATTTGCATCCTTATTGAGTACATGCCTAAATTTGACTGCACTCGGAGTACTGTTAAGTAAAAATATGTTAACCTGGATTTGAATTAAACTCTAGTCATCTTTGTGAAAGCCTTCCTCTGAATTCATTTAACTTCTAATATCATAATGAATTATATTCTATCATCTAATTCCTTCATAATTCAACATATTCTTGAAACTTCATCGAACATCTAACTATTTTACAGTATTTTAGTATCTTTCCAATTTTGGTTGGCAGAAAAAGGGACAAACCATAGAAATGACTGTGAAAGATAGTTTTTCACTCTCAAGTAAGTAAACTTCTTACCTTCGACATTAATTCCCTTTTGCTTCTACAAAATCTTGACCTTTCACGTATCTATCATTCTATATATGGTATGGAGTTGTACGATTGCATTCATCAAATCATCTGAGAAGCTCTCGTAATCATTTAGTCCAAGTTCTGCCAAATATTTCGGGATTTATGAAACAAAAATATTTATATCATGTATTAAGAACTTTTCATGCGTTATAAGCACTAAGTTCATCTCTTTATATAATCTTATACCAGGTATAGGATAGAAATATTTGTTTCGTGCTTCTAAATTGCCTCAAACGCACAGCAATCCTTGGCAATTTGAAACTGGGAGTTCAAGTATCAATCAGTATCACTAAGTAAATGTACACCCTTTTTGAACTTGTAGTGTCACGCACGGCAATGACTACAAAATATTAATTCTCTACCAAACTAATAAATTTAACAAAGTTGGGGTAAATGAAATAATTGTAGTATTAAATTATTATCAATATATCAAGGACCTGACACTCCATCGTCTGAATTTTTGAAGACCAAAGTGTTTTAATTCATGAAACTGTTTGTATCATAAAAGATCAATTAATTTAACATCTTAGCTTCCAAGCTCTTAATTGTTTTGATACATAAAATCTCTGGAAGTCCATTATCTGAACTTTTAATTAATATAATAAATAAAACGTATGTTGGTTCATCATGTGAACTTCTTAGCTCTTTATTTCAATGGATCAAATTTCCAAGAGAGAATCAACTAAACTTCCAACCTTTCAATTGTTTCATTGGATAAAACTTCCAAAATTTCAATTGGTTTAATGGATAAAACTTTCCAAAAGATAGACATCTAAGCTTCCAACCTCTCAATTATTTTATTGGATAAAACGTTCGAAAGAAAATGATCTTAACTTTGAACCTTTAAATTGTTATAGTGGATAAAATTTCCAAACGATAAACATCTTAACTTCCGAATTGATTAAATGGATCTAACTTCCATAATCCATTGTTCGAACAGTGTGAGTAACCTGTGTCCATTTATCCTCTGAATTGTTTTAATTCACAAAACATTCTAAATTAAATCTTAAGTGTGAAAACCATAAACTGAATCAACTAGTTTCTCAATTCTTGCAACTTGTGTATAAAAAATGCAGCCAATAAAATTCATCACATACTGCAAGTCTAATGTAATCTTAAATTGAAGAGCAAACTTACATCTATAGTTTGTAACTTCAGTATTCACATAAACAAACACTAGCATCTAAAATCTTAAAAACGCAGTGAAGCATGCACTGGGCCTCAATAACCTGTTGGAATTATTATCGCTTGGCAGAGCGTGGATATTTAAAACACAGTTTAATTTATATAACTCGTTATTCACTTCTTTATTAACAATGGTAGTAATTAGTAAAATCTCTATGTAACATGTAACTACAGCGGAAGAGGTTCGATCAAGGTTAGAGGGACTTCATGGACGCTTGCTCGGCTGACCACAGAACTGGATCCACAGACATGAGTGCGGCAAGGGCAAGTCATCTTTATTAGAACGGGAATGGTCATTTGATACTGACCTGGTCCATATCCAACAAAACACTTGCGTGTATTATTGGTTGCATCCCAGTGGCAAAGCAAACTTCTAACAGTTGCGCAAGTAGTTAATTTGACAACCGAAAATAGCTTATATCTCCAAAACGGCTCATTTGCAGACCCACGTTGATATGAAATTTTTACTTATTTTGAGGTCTCTAATCAACTCCTAATATTGAAACTTTGTTTTTAACAACCGGTATAACTCAAAAACGGTGGGAAAATTATACAGCAAGATAAAAGACCCAATCCCAATACCATTGAAAAGTAATGTGATGTATCAGGTGGAATGTAGAAGCTGTGAACATAGGTATATTGGACATAATTTACAAAGGGTAAAAAATAGGATGGCGCTGCACTAAACAGATATCACCAAATATAAGGAAAGATATGCTTTAGCTACTCACGCCTATAACCTTGATCATCACGTGAACGTCAAAGATGTGAAGGTGCTAAAAATAGAACATAATACCACAAGTGACTCTTATACGAAATTATCCACATAAATCGGAACTATGATGTCATAAATAAGAAAACAGACACAAATAAATTGAGCAGTCTCCTATTGAAAAAATCCAACTTTGAGCATTATTGCGATGGCTCGGTAGATGAATATAAAACAAAACATGACATAAAAGTTAACAAAATTATTATATATATATATATATATATATATATATATATATATATATACTACTCTGTCAAGAAAGTACCGGGAATTTTCAATTAAAACAACATTTTTACATTTAATCGTCAAAATTTATTGGGTCGCCTTCAAAATAGGCTCCATTTGCTCCAATACATCTATGCCAACGGCACTTCCAATTATCGAAACATTTTTTATAGGCGCTTTCCGGGATGGACTTTAGCTCTCCCGCCGAATTTTGTTTTATGGCTTCAATCGACTCAAAACGGGTGCCACGAAGGGGCAATTTTAGTTTTGGGAAGAGGAAAAAGTCGCAGGGAGCCAAATCCGGCGAATACGGTGGTTGCTGAAGCACGTTTGTTGAGTTTTTGGCGAGAAAGTCAGTCACAATCGTAGCTCGGTGAGAAGGCGCGTTATCGTCATGCAAAATCCATGAATTGTTCGCCCACAAATTTGGCCGCTTCTTACGGATACGCTCACGCAAACGTTTCATAACGCCTAGGTAATATTCCTTGTTTACCGTCTGACCCTCTGGAACGAATTCGTAGTGCACCACGCCACGGATATCGAAGAAAACAATGAGCATCACCTTCATTTTCGAGCGGCTTTGGCGTGGTTTTTTCGGTTTCGGCTCCTTTTTTGCCACCCCTTCCGATGATTGCTGGCTTGTTTGCATATCGTGCATATCGTAGACCCAGGTGTCATCACCATTTATAATGCGTTCCATGAATGTAGAATCGGAATTACAGCGATCCAGCATGTCTTAAGCAACCTGTTCGCGATGACGTTTTTGAAGAAAATTCAGGTCTTTCGGTACGAGTCATGCGGCCACCTTTCTCATGCCCAAAATATCAATCAAAATCGTACGTGCGGACTCGTGGGATATCTTAAGATCATGTGCTATCTCTCTCAAGCTGGTACGACGGTTTTCCAGCACCCTTTCCTTAATTTTATCGACGTTATCTTCGATCGAAGCCGTCGATGGGCGACCACTTCACGACCGTCCTTGAAGGCTCTGTACCACTGATATGCACGAGTTTTCGATAGAGCATTATCACCAAAGGCCTTTTGCAACATTTTCAATGCATCGGCACAGGAAAATTCATTTGCAACACAAAACTTTAAACAAATTCTTTGCTCAACGTAATCACCCATAGTAAAAATCGGCACGCACTCTGACATCGACTGACTTAATCAGCTGTTGCAAACACACTAATTGACAGATCCCGCTCAAGCTTGGCATAGTAATTAAGGACAGTAGTACCAACCTAGGAAAAAAAATTTTACCTGCCTCATTGCCCCGCCAGATTTAAATCGATAATTCCCGGTACTTTCTTGACAGAATGTATATATATATATATATATATATATATATATATATATATATTCGAAAAACTTTCATATTTGATAACATTTCTCAAGCCCGAACCATCCCGCAGACTTTCCGGTCCCACATATACTCCGCAGTCATGTTCGGCCAACGTTTTCAATTCCTTTGCTGTTGCCAGCTTTCCAGGGATTAATTGTGTCAATTTCGATGTATGAAAGGGCTCAAAAAATAGGTGTGATTGTTAGAATCGTTGCATTTGTATAAGTTGCGTTTCGGAGTGAACAGAATGTCATGAAGCAAATTGATCATGAAATATGAATACGAGATATTCTTCTAGAAATTTTTTATTTCAATATACAGGTGTTACATTAAAAAATTAACAATTAAAGGGTCTTTTCGCTTAGACCCTTTAATTTTGTCCTCGAGGAAGACATAATTCTAGATAAAAATCATCATTTTATCATTTCATTCTTTTACGCGTCAACTCCAACCCCTTTAACTTGAACAGAGAATTTTTGATTGTCTCGGTCTTTACTTGATGGAAATTCATCTTCAATATAAGAAAAACAAATGTTAACTTCCGCTATTTTATTTATTTTCATAACAATTGTTTCGTCATACCATGACTTCATCAGGTGAGTATTTAAACTGAGGTTTAAATACACAGCTCTGGTACAAAAAATAGAGGGCTGGAAATAGAGGTATACAATTAATGAAAAATATTAGGTAGGGAGGATGTATTTGAATCTATTTGATCATTCAATAAAATTTGTCTTTTATTATATCTACTGATTTCTAAAGTTTCTAACCGATTTAGTTTCTGACTTTGGTTTTCAATATGTAATATTTCATACTTCATATTAAAATTATGGCCAGTCTTTAACAAATGGTTGGCATAAGTTGAATTCGGTTTATTATTAATGTAACATTTTTCATGTTCTCGTATCCTTGTTTGCAATGAACGGCCTGTCTGTCCCACATATACACATGGGCAATCACTACATGTTAACTTGTAAACTCCTGATTTTTTGTTTTAAGGAATGACGTCTTTATTATTTTTTATTAAGCTGCCTAAAGAAGTAATAGTTTTAAAAGAGATGTTTTTTTTTTTTTTCTTTAAATATCTAGCACACTTTTCAGATTTTTGGCCTATGTAAGTTAATGAAATAAATTTGGTTTCGCTTGAATTAATCAATTAATCAATATCACTTCTATATCCAAAATTTCAAAATTCAAGCGGGACCAAATTTATTTCATTAACTTACATAGGCCAAAAATCTGAAAAGATTGCTAGATATTTAAAGAAAAAAGAAAAATATAACATCTCTTTCAAAACTATTAATTCTTTAGGCAGCTTAATAAAAAATAATAAAGACGTCATTCCTAAAAACAAAAAATCAGGAGTTTACAAAGTAACATGTAGTGATTGTCCATGTGTATATGTGGAACAGACAGTTCATTCCAAACAAGGATACGAGAACATGAAAAATGTTACATTAATAATGAACCGAATTCAACTAATGCCAACCATTTGTTAGAGACTTTAGAAATCAATAGATATAATAAAAGACAAATTTTATTGAATGATCAAATAGATTTAAATAGATCCCCCCTACTTAATATTTTTCATTAATTGTATACCTCTATTTCCACCCCTCTATTTTTTGTACCATAGCTGTGTATTTAAGGTCATGTTTTGCATTGTATACCTCAGTTTAAATACTCACCTGATGAAGTCATGGTATGACGAAACAATTGTTGTGAAAATCAATAAAATAGCGGAAGTTAACATTTGTTTTTCTTATATTGAACAGAGAACGTGGATCGTGCGATATGTTGTTGAAAAGGTCTGCTCCCTCTAAGTATGGCAGTAAAATATGTTGTGAAATTGGATCATTCGTTGACCTAATATTCGACTTTAAAAATGAAATATCACCGAATTTACCTGGAGCATGAAATGATAACCAATATGAATGCGATGAGGCAGGGGGATGTCCTGAATAGCCTAATCCATAAAATGGAAAATATTATGCTTCGAATTCCGTCTCCTATTTCCGAGTTCTCCCGTAGACGTCAATTATAAAATTATAAATTTCATGAATTATGCTTGTTGGTGTGAGTGGAAATGTATAAAATATCATTCTGATTTAGATGCTCGAAAAAAAGTTGGAGAACTGAGAAGATTGTGTAACATGCGTTATCAAAACACCTGTTTGGTTTTAAATTTTTCGTTCCTCTCAATCAGATTCATAAAATATATTTCTACAAACGTCAGCAACCATAATTCTTGAAATTTATAATTTCATATTTCATGCATATAGCAGAATAACTTCCGGAAAATTCGGGAACAAGTGATGGAAATCGGACCAAATTTATACCATTTCATGAAAGCTGGTTAGGATCAATTCGAGCATATGTTAGATTAAGCTAATCAAGATACTTATCTCCCATTGATATTGGTAATTATTTTACGTTCGAGGTAAATTTATTGATAGTTCCTTTTCAAAGTCGTAATACTTAAACGCATGCTCCGTTCTCAAAATGAAAATTAGTGTCATATTCAGAAGATAAAGACCTTTTCGGCAATATATTGTACCAATCCTTCTCATTCAAATTTAAGGAGTTGGGGTTACCACGTAGAGGTATGAAATGACATGATGATAGTTTTGATGTGAAAAAATTTTCCCTTCGAAGACAATATTGATAACGGTCCTATCTGCAGCAATAACATAAGCCTTCTGAAAAGTCAAAATGTTGATGAGTCTTTCCGAAAGGAACGACTTAGAGACTCGATATTTTTAAAACAGTTTGGAGATTGATTACGAAGGTATAATTCGACAATGAGTAAAATCCATCCAATTATTCCATAAAGGATATATATATATATATATATATATATATATATATATATATATATATATATATATTGTCATGGTATTTACAGTTAAAATAAATAATTACATAAATATATTAAGGAAAAGACTCACCTTTGTATATAAGTTGACTCGTTAGAGTATAACTAGAGCAAAATTCATTAAATAATATCCATTCTGACAGAAATATTAATAATTCAATTCGTAAAAACACTCACAAGCTAAAATTATGAAGAAAAAGCATATTCAGGATACATAACGACTAGTCAAATTAAAATTCTTTGAACGATAATCAAAACACAGTAATTTTGTTGACAGTTTATAAATAGAATTCACAGGGAGATTTCAATTCACAATTACTCAATGTAAAAACAGTCAAAGTTGCAATAAAAAGAAGTAATTTGAATTTAGATATCCAATTTGAAATTGATGAAGAATTTGTTGAAAAGATTAGTTATTATAATGAATCACATATAAACTTTAGTGAAATTACTGACAAAGAACAAGCTAAATTAAATATAACTCACCAGAATGATGTAAAGAGGAAAAATTTGATCAAAAATCAATTAATTCAATGAAAGATAGCATCTACGTTAGATATTTCCAAATGATTAATGTAGGAGATATCCTTGAAAATGTTTAGGCATCAATAGTATTGTAATAGCATCTAAGCTAAAGAAATTTAATCAATTTCATAAGTAATATTAAGTATTTTATGAGTTATAAGCATTAGAAGTTAAAATTTGTTAAATTTTGACACTTGAAATACTTTACGAAGGAAAAGCAAGACTTTCACTGTTCTGTTTAACATGAAACATACATCAAAATGTAGTTAAAAAAATAAGCTAATTTTCAAAAGTAATTTCAAACCAGGAAATATTGTGAATTCTGTAAAATCATCAAAAGCATCATTTTTATATAATTTTGACAGAAGCTAGTAAGCTTAGAAATTCAACTTTTCTTGAAAACTATAAATAGGGCAGACACAGAAAAAGTCGAGAGTCTCCAATTATATGCAGAGTAGAATCCTTGTCCGTCCGTAATTAAAAAAGTGCCAAAAAAGTATCATCATCTGAAAAAAGAAGATTATTTGATTATTGTGAATGGAAATTGAATCCAGAAAATACATTACCTGAATGTGAATGGAAAAATATCACATAGAAATCAAGTTTCAAACGAATTGGATATATTGAAGAAAATCAACAAAGTAGCCTGTGAATTTCAGAACATTCTAGAAGTGTTGTTTCCAACGAAACGAGTGTTACTCCTGAAACAAAGAAGACAATTAAAGGAACAATCATAACTTGAAGAACAAACTTACCAAAGGTATTAAAATTCAATCCTGTTAATCTTTTCCCAAAGAAGTTTAGAAATAATAATCACTGTTTACATTAGAATTACGTTAGGACATTTAGATAAGGTTAGGTTAACATAGAATTAGATTTAGGTTATTGATCACTGATTATAATATTTCAAATAACTTCCATAAAATATAATTTAAAAATTCAATCTTTTTAGAAAATTTAAATTGAACCCTCCCTCAAATATTAATCAAATTTAATAATATTTTAATTTCAATTATTCAAAATTATAATATTGAGAGCTAGCCGGAAGCATAGAATACATCACATACATACAAGGGTGATCTAATAAGTATTCATACTAAAAATTCATTAATATAATATCATAACAATATATATATATATATATATATATATATATATATATATATATATATATATATCCATTCGAATAATGTTTTCCCAATATTTTCGAAAATGCTGATCCGATCGAATCCAAATCTAGTAGTTATTGAAAAATTCTTCAAGGTTCATGCAAAATTTCGCGAAAATCTTAGGATTAATTCGCAAATTCATTTCTATCAGGATATATGAGGCGTTCAGAATAAGGGCGGACTGTCCTACACGCACAAAAAAATTGGACCAATGAAGTTTTTGCGCGCTTGTTTTAAGGGACGGCAATGTTATATGCAATGTCTGCGGTTTTCAAATATTGCGCCAAAAATGTTTTCAGATATGTGGGCAAAGCGCTGTTTTCTTGAACGAGTATACAAAATATTAAATGTTTGATAATCTGCTTTGGATCTCAATGCCTCATATACAATTAGAATAATTCGAATTCCGATTCCAAGGTTAAGAAGGAATCCCTACTGATTGAACGTGGTGAAAGTTCGATTCTCACCAAAGTTTCATTGCAATTACAGTGGAATATTTTTTCGTGATAATTTTATATTGCCATCCGGGTCCTTCCGATACACCCTAAACCTGAACTCCTATGATTTAAATGACTCTGACGAGCAGATCCAAATCTGAGATGTCAAGTTTTCTATGGACTTGTTATTAACACTGAATAGCGAGTAACACCAGACGCTTGTCCACTTTCTGTTTTTTGAAGATGGAAAGATTGTTCTCGAAACATATGTCAAATGACAAAAAACAAAAAGTAGATGAGAGTGTGATGTCACTCGCTATTTATTATTAGAGCCCAATTATTCCGCAAACTTTGCACATAGTATCAAGTGGAAGAGTCCAGAGATACATTCTGTCAAGAAAGTACCGGGAATTATCGATTTAAATCTGGCGGGGCAATGAGGCAGGTAAATTTTTTTTTTCCTAGGTTGGTACCACTATCCTTAATTACTATGCCTAGCTTGAGCGGGATCTGTCAACTAGTGTGTTTGCAACAGCTGATTAAGTCAGTCGATGTCAGAGTGCGTGCCGATTTTTACTATGGGTGATTACGTTGAGCAAAGAATTTGTTTAAAGTTTTGTGTTGCAAATGAATTTTCGTGTGCCGATGCATTCAAAATGTTGCAAAAGGCCTTTGGTGATAATGCTCTATCGAAAACTCGTGCATATCAGTGGTACAGAGCCTTCAAGGACGGTCGTGAAGTGGTCGCCCATCGACGGCTTCGATCGAAGATAACGTCGATAAAATTAAGGAAAGGGTGCTGGAAAACCGTCGTACCGGCTTGAGAGAGATAGCACATGATCTTAAGATATCCCACGAGTCCGCACGTACGATTTTGATTGATATTTTGGGCATGAGAAAGGTGGCCTCACGACTCGTACCGAAAGACTTGAATTTTCTTCAAAAACGTCATCGCGAACAGGTTGCTTCAGACATGCTGGATCGCTGTAATTCCGATTCTACATTCATGGAACGCATTATAACTGGTGATGAAACCTGGGCCTACGAGTACGATATGCAAACAAGCCAGCAATCATCGGAATGGGTGGCAAAAAATGAGCCGAAACCGAAAAAACCACGCCAAAGCCGCTCGAAAATGAAGGTGATGCTCATTGTTTTCTTCGATATCCGTGGCGTGGTGCACTACGATTTCGTTCCAGAGGGTCAGACGGTAATTAAGGAGTATTACCTAGGCGTTATGAAACATTTGCGTGAGCGTATCCGTAAGAAGCGGCCAAATTTGTGGGCAAACAACGCATGGATTTTGCATGACGATAACGCGCCTTCTCACCGAGCTACGATTGTGACTGACTTTCTCGCCAAAAACTCAACAAACGTGCTTCAGCAACCACCGTATTCGCCGGATTTGGCTCCCTTCGACTTTTTCCTCTTCCCAAAACTAAAATTGCCCCTTCGTGGCACCCGTTTTGAGTCGATTGAAGCCATAAAACAAAATTCGGCGCGAGAGCTGAAGTCCATCCCGGAAAGCGCCTATAAAAAATGTTTCGATAATTGTAAGTGCCGTTGGCATAGATGTATTGGAGCAAATGTAGCCTATTTTGAAGGCGACCCAATAAACTTTGACGATTAAATGTAAAAATGTTGTTTTAATTGAAAATTCCCGGTACTTTCTTGACAGAGTAGTACAACACCACTTGGGGTTCTCGATGTATGTCATGCTACTTTTTATAATTTTCGAGTTATGAATTTTCTTCTGAACTTTCGAACTTAACAACTTATTTCCGAAAAGAAGGATTAACGACTTTCTTGTAATTTTTTTCGAATGCTATCTTCTTGAGCTGTTCTTTTATGCAGGAAAAAGTTGCTCCGTAATAGTCTGATGAAAATATTGGTGTAAAGTGGTGAATTTACGTTCGTTGAATTATGACTTGAAATTTAAACTTTCAATTGAAAATCTAACATGACTCCATGGTTCCTAAGTAGGGCCAAAGATGTCTCCAGACCCTTAGCTTTCAGAATAATTGAAAAAAGTAGTACTTAATTGACTACATCTGCTAAAATCTACCTTCAAAGACATCGAGGTGAAAAAAATCTCAAAAATTAGCCTTCTGATTACAATATTTTTTGCCGTTTTATCATTCCTGAGATCTCTTCGTTTGTTTTCTAAAAAAAAACGACAAAACGGCTCATTTGCGGTCCCATGTTTATATGAAATATTTTACTTAATTTTTATGTTTATGATTAGCTTGCAAAATATTTTTTATTCATCCCTAAACGTTCATGAAACTCTTGTGTTATATTTTTCTTGGTAACTTCCAATTCCTGATATATTGTGGTAGTTAATTAAATTTTTTTTATCTAATTTTTCCTCTGATGTTTTTGTACTTTCTGTTAGTGCATCATTAATGGTAATAATATCTTCTCCTATTTTCTATTCAAATCTGCTCTCCAGTTCTAATTTTTCTCTTATATCTTTCATTTCCTTTGAACTTTATATCATATATTCTGCTCTTTCTGTATTGTATTTTATTCCTTGTCTCCTTTGCATCATATCCTGTTCCACATGTATTAAATTATCTTTCATTTCTTGTCTCATATTTTACATTCTTTATGAATTGTTTTCTATATTATTTTCTAATCTTTCTGTTTTTTATTTCATCACTCTCGTATTTTCTTCTATCTCATTTTCTAATCTTTCTGAATATTATTTCATTTCTTGACCCATATTTTCCAATCTTTTCAAGGTCTGTATTATTCCACTTCCTTCTGATTTAGTGTCATTTTCTTGTGCCTTTCCCTCATCTTCTTTCTGGTCAGTCCAGGTTCTGCTTCAGGTTTCTATTCTATAATTAATGGATATCACTTAATGCAATTTCATTTAATATAAATTATGTTGAAAATTCTAATTTTCGAGCCACGCGTTGGGCGACAATTTATTAAATAATTAAGTAAATGATTTCTAATTATTTTTTATTATTAAGTAGCAGTCCCACGTTTTGAGTGCCAATTTATTATCATAACTCAAAAAAATCAATCAGATAAATTTACCTTTGAACACTTTTAACATTAATGGGTTATATTTATTATAAAGGAATTTACTTTTTAAATTTTTAATATGAAACTTATTAGAGCACCGTTGTATCTCATTGAATGTTTTGTGTGTGCGCCAGCTTACTCTTGATATTATAATTTTGTTATTGATACGCGATATTTGAATATTATTAATTTTGATTAGTTTCAATAGGGAGATTTCAGTTTGAATTTTAATAAGTTAATTTTTAAAATATATATCAAATCAAAGTAATCTGAAATATAAATCTGTGACTACTAAACTAATCTAATGTCATTGAGCCTAAGGTTCTATGTCAACCTTACCTAAATATCATAATTCAAATGTGAAAAAAGATATTTTGAATTGAATTGGAAAGTTTCACAGAAATGAACTTATTTCTACCTTTGGTAATGTTTGTTCATCGATTATTATGAATATTAAATCTCCTTTCTCCATTTCAGGAATTTGTTCAATTCTTTGATCATATTATTCCTGGAAATTTCTGCATTTATTGCCCACTTCGTTGATTTCTTCTTAACAACTAATTTGTTTTACACTTGTGTTCCACTGTGTTAAAACACATAGGTTACTTATTTCTTGATTACATTTCCATTTATAATAATATTGTAAATTTTTGTTTAGGTTTTAGAGACGTATATTTTGGAAGAGTAAATATTCTACTTTCAATCAAAACGGCACGATCTTGACTGTGGAGAATTTCGGCTGCCTTGCCTTTTTATAGTTTTCTCAAAAAATTGAATTCCAAAGCTTACTAGCTTTAGTCAAAATTATTGAAAAACAATGCTATCAATGATTATACAAAATCAACATTATTTCTTAGTTTGAAATTATTCTAGATAATTAACCTATTTTTTATAAACATCTTGTAATTAGTTTAATGTTAAACAGAACAGTGAAAGTCTTGCTTTTCATCCGTAAAGTATTTCAAGTGTCATAATTTCATAAAGTTTAACTCCTAATGCTTCTAACTTATAAATTACTTAAAGTAACCTATCAATTTGATTACATTTCTTTAGCTTATACGCTATTATAACTTTACCTATGCATAAGTATCTTCAAGGATATTTCTCACATACATACTATAAAAATTTCTGACGTAGACACTGTGTTTGATTGGCTCAATTGATTATTGATTACTTTCACCGTGTTTACATAATTTGGTGATGTAGATTTTATGTAGGTTGTACTATGTCAATAATTTCACTAAATTTAATACGGGATTCATGTTAATAACCAATTTGGAAACATTTTCTTCGCCAATTTCAAACTAGATATTTCAATTTAAATTTCTTGCAACGTTGGATATCTTTAAATTGAGTAATTGTGAATTGAATAATTTCTATTTATTTTACTTGATTTTCAAACGATTTCTGATTTTTGCCAACCGTTTAAAGAATTTTCACTCGATTAGTGATTATGTATTCAAAATATGTTTTTTCTTTATAATTTCGGTTTGTGAGTATTTTCATTAATATAGTTATTAATATTTCTATCAGAATTGATCTTATTCAATTGATTTTGGTCTGATGATTACATTCCAACGAGTCAACTTATATACAGCGATGAGTCTTTTCCTTAAATTTATATATTTATATATATATATATATATATATATATATATATATATATATACATATGTATATATATATATATATATATTCGAGTCCTGTTCAGGTAGAAAAGAAATTTTCTAGTTGGACGGGTATCTGCCACCATTTCACTGTTGGGTCAAAAATTAACAGTGCTGTGACCTAAAGTGGCGCAAGATCGCAGTAACAAAGCCTACACAGAACACAACTGAACTCCTAACTCGTACAAGCTGAAAAAGCTTCTGAGGGATCTTCACAGAAGATCTAGGAGTATCAGGATAATAATAAAAAAAAAAAAAAAATATATATACTACTCTGAAGTAGAAGAAAGTACCGGGAATTTTCAATTAAAACAACATTTTTACATTTAATCGTCAAAATTTATTGGGTCGCCTTCAAAATAGGCTCCATTTGCACCAACACATCTATGCTAACGGCACTTCCAATTATCGAAACATTTTTTATAGGCGCTTTCCGGGATGGACTTTAGCTCTCGCGCCGAATTTTGTTTTATGGCTTCAATCGTCTCAAAACGGGTGCCACGAAGGGGCAATTTTAGTTTTGGGAAGAGGAAAAAGTCGCAGGGAGCCAAATCCGGCGAATACGGTGGTTGCTGAAGCACGTTTGTTGAGTTTCTGGCGAGAAAGTCAGTCACAATCGTAGCTCGGTGAGAAGGCGCGTTATCGTCATGCAAAATCCATGAGTTGTTCGCCCACAAATTTGGCCGCTTCTTACGGATACGCTCACGCAAACGTTTCATAACGCCTTCGACCACTTCACGACCGTCCTTGAAGGCTCTGTACCACTGATATGCACGAGTTTTCGATAGAGCATTATCACCAAAGGCATTTTGCAACATTTTCAATGCATCGGCACACGAAAATTTATTTGCAACACAAAACTTTAAACAAATTTTTTGCTCAACGTAATCACCCATAGTAAAAATCGGCACGCACTCTGACATCTACTGACTTAATCAGCTGTTGCAAACACACTAGTTGATAGATCCCGCTCAAGCTTGGCATAGTAATTAAGGACAGTGGTACCAACCTAGGAAAAAAAAATTTTACCTGCCTCATTGCCCCGCCAGATTTAAATCGATAATTCCTGGTACTTTCTTGACAGAATGTATATATATATATATATATATATATATATATATTGTTCGCTGAGCTGCTTTGGGCGATACCGAACCCGTAGTAACATAATGACAGACGTGAACAAAGTTAATTAAAGCTATACAATTTTCAGAGATGGAATTTTTCAGTTGTTGCTATTGAGTTGGTGAAATATCTGGTTATGACAGTTATACTAATACATTGGTCCACATGCTTCCTTCATTACGTTTCTGAATGTAACGAACACAGAGGATTCAAGAGAACGAATATATTGGCTACAAATGACATAACATCACTATACTTTGGAAGTGCTTTTGAAGCTATGGGTATTTTATTCTGTAAGTATATTCGATATCAACTTCAAGACCAAATTATCAACATTCAATACCAAAATATTGAAAAATATAAAACTCTCCCGATATATATAATCCAAATCAAATGACTTAATGTCAGTAATCAAAATTAAAAATTAGTCTTTATGGATAGATGGCAATCAATTTGAGGAGTATGAAATGAGCTTTCTGGCTTCTTCGCCAAACTGATGAGTTCCGAAGAACGGAAGCTAAGCACTAACGAAATGGGATCAACACATAACGCAAGGTCATGATGAAATCTTAGATTTCAAGTACACAATGACATCTCAAAGTCAAAGTCAAAAGTGCGTTTGGCGAAGAAGCCAAAGAGCTTATTTGATATTGTTATCATTGAAAAATCAAGTAGGTTGACTCAAAGCAGAGAGTACTGTGTACTCAAAAGCTCGAAGATCAAAGGTCTTCGAGGAGCATTTGCTGAGTCTTCCATCGAAAAAATCTTTGATTTCAAATTATCGATGAAACTTTCCATCGAAGAAATCTTTGATCTCAAATCATCAATTTTAGGAGAATTTAGACATATAGCGATATACTTAGGTGAAAATGTGCTGATAAATGTCCGTTCATATAAAAAAGCTGATGTCATTACTGCCAAAACAGATGGAAATGGTTCGATGCCTAGAATGGACAGTGATAAAGAATATCCTGAGTATTCGTAAATAAATACAAATACTATTATAGGCGAATTAAGACATTTTTTGTGAACAGTTGTTGTCCGGAAAGCTTAACATGTTGAAAGACACACATTCATCGAAGAAATCTATTGAGTCCTCGAAAATATCTACAAATGCTTTCCATGTCAAATCAAGGATTTTTTTTTGAACAGTATATAATTCATTATAATGTGGATGTTGCCATTTCCTTAAAGAATGGTTGAATATATTCTCAAATTTTTAAATTCACTGAAATTCTTGAATGAGATTACCTCTCTATAAATTCATTTGTTGGATTCAAATTTAACTACAAAAAGAGATTACTTAATTATTATATACACTCCTAGTGAAAAATCTATACTCCAGATGAAATATTGGTGTACGAAAAAAGAACATTATTATCTGAACTATTAAGTAGAGAAATTTGGTTACCTCTCAACAAACAATTTCAAAAAATTTATCAAAAATATTCAGATGTCTTAAATACGGTGTTTTTCTTCAGTAGACATATAAAATTGAGAAATACCACAAAACATAAAAAAAGATGAAAATTTAAAGAAAAAATACAGCTGTTTCAAACCAACATTCTGAATAACATATTCCATTTCAAAAAAGCCCAACATAAACTCAAGAGTCCCTCGAGAAAACTTCTTTTTAAAGGGCTCTTTCAAAAATTCCTTCTAAAATATGCAACACATCCTCAGAGCTGCTTTTAAGATTTCCTTCAGGCAATTTTTCCGAAGGGTAGGTAAATAAAAATAAAATTACGTTAGAAAAAATAAATCGCATACCTTGTAACCCATATATTTTCGGACGATGCTAGAACATCACTGACTCTCAGAGGTTAAACACAAAACAATTATATAAAT
Organism: Megalocaria dilatata; assembly: GCA_034642435.1. Lineage (NCBI taxonomy): Eukaryota > Metazoa > Arthropoda > Insecta > Coleoptera > Coccinellidae > Megalocaria > Megalocaria dilatata. The sequence goes on along the minus strand of CM067859.1, from coordinate 64,265,573 downwards.
TTTTTTCTCTATAAAATATACATCGAGATTAGAAAAAGGCATTTTCAAGATTCAGCTGTATGAAAAATATGTTGCGCGCCTGTGTGGAAAAACAAATTGTAATCATTATAAACAGAATAAAAGTAATTGAAAGTGTTCATAACTCGGTAGAGTATTTCTTTCAATATCATAAGCAATCAACTTTTAATACTTCAAAACTGATTTACATTTGAGATATTCAAATGTATGAACAGGAGACCAAAAATTTCACAGAATGCCCCGTGGTCCTGACATTGAAGTAACGGAACACATATTTGCTTCCAAATTGCAAAATAATTGATTTTCCTATTAAGTTGTAATGAATAATAGGAAATCTTGGAGTGAATGACATAAATAATTGTAAATTTATGTGTCGCTTTAATCAATCACGGAATAGATAATACCGAAGCTACAACACTCCTTCATATCGTTATCGATGTAACCGATTCCAATGAGATTGAAAATCTACAAAGAATGTCATATCAGTATCGTGAAATATAATATGATTTCTATGGTTGAGAACATCTAAGAAATTAGCGGAAAATTCAAAATTATATTTGGTATTTATTCGGTAACTATTTAGTGTTCATATAAGGCTCTAGATTTTTTTGCGGTATTACATTATGTACTCAAAAATTAAGGAAATTGATTGAAGAAATTTACCTTTGCAATTAGGATAAGACCGTGCTGTTAGTAATTGGTATTTTCAGTGTTTCAGTTTTCATATAATATTAATAATTTTCTTATTTAATGAAGATCCAGTGTATGTTGGAGGACAAAACAATGTGTTTTATCAAATTTCAACAATTTATGCACTGAAACTGTGAAACAAGACGTGTTTCGACTGTCAAACTTGACGAAGATTCAACGGTTGAAACGTGTCGTAAACATCAGTAGTGACAAAATGTGAAAAATTAACAAAATATAGTGTTTTATTGTTTTGAAGGAAGCTCATTTTGTTTATCGCAATAATTGTTCGTTCGATTAGCTGTGAAATCCATCAAAGAAAAATATGAGGTTTTTGAATTTAATAATGATAAAAATAATAATAAAGGTTCTTTATTTTCTACAGGTATATACCCAGTTACAAAAAATCTTACAGCTAACATCACATATTACAATATAATTAATATCAAGAAAAATTAATACAAAGATAACATTAATCAAGTGTAACAAAGTCTAAACACTAAAACATATTCAATCCCAAGCTCCAAAATATTCCTAAACCAAGCATAACACTTTGTTTTAACCAAGTTAATACCCCACTCCCTCTAACAGAAGCAAAACAACCACAATTTGTATCGCAACAAGGGGAAATCTCATTGAACAGCGAACACATATGCCTTATAGGTGACTGAATAAGTGAATTCGTTCTAGGAGTACTCAAGTTAAATACATGATTGGATCTAGAATGCAACCTCGGAACCAGAAAATTCACAGATGCGAGAAGGTCAGGACAATCTATATTACCATGCGAAAGGTTGTGAAGAAACTTCAGGGATAACAGCTTAATACTGATTTCAAGTGATACGAATCCGAACCTAGCCAACAAAATGATCTGATTGAGGCCCCTCACTGGGTAAAGACCATCCTCCTTCCAAACTAAATATTTTAGAAATTTCCGTTCTAAATTTGAAAACACCTAGTAATATAATTATCTAGGTGATTCCTTTTAAGTACCTACGTTGCTGGGTTGACTCAAAACTATATAGTGACATTGAAATAAAATCTAGGATTGAACAAGCTAACCAAAATTTCTTTGTGCTTAGGAATATACCAACCAATCAACAATTAAATGTCGACATACTCCTTAGAATCACAAAATGATACGTTTGGTCTATATTTCTGTACGAAGTAGAAATGTGGACTATAAAAATCGTTAGCATGAATCGTTTAAAAGCATTCGAAATGTGGACATACCGAAGATTTCTAAAAATTCCATGGACCTTACACACAACTAATGAAGATGTCTTATGAAATATTTATAAAGATCGAGAACACAATAAAAATAAGAAAGACCGCTCACTCTGGCCACGTTCTAAAAAAATAAAAAGTATTGCCTATTACATCTTATAATTGGGGGAAAACTAGAAGGTAGACGTAGAATTGGAAGAAAGAAACTGTCATGGATGCGGAATATCAGAAACTACACAGGCTTGAACTTTAAGACCTCATTAGAGCTGCTACAGAAGAACCTTTAATGACATAATCTCTAACCTCCTATGACGGAGAAGGCACGAAGAGTAGGAGAATTCGATTCACCCTATATGACCAAGCAAATAAATTTGTTATGAACACAGATAACAAATATGTTAGTCAACAATATGGAAAGATACAAATTTGATTACATTTTCGATAATAATATATTTTGCTTAATACACACAAATAGCTAAGCGACGAAGGATGATTAAGAACTCAATAATGAAAATCTCTCCCAGCATCCATATCACAATAAGCAAAAATGTTCTTCACACAATAATGAATTTACTTAAATTTAAGTGGGGCCCATGGTATTTAAAAACAAAAGAAAAGGTGGGAATGAATTAATTCCTTCGCTCAAAAAGCAGGAAACAACGAAATCGATTGGAAAGTGTCTACAATTTTTTCATCAACACTGTGGCTTTGCCAAATTTTCATATTGAATCTTAACATTACACAACACTTTTCGTTTAGGTAGAAACTTGAAAAATCGAGTAGAAGACGTAATTAGGAAATTTTATTGAATTATTTGAAGACGAACTAGGTACATACGGATGTGAAAAGATTGAGCTGAATACGGAGCCAGATATCGAACCAATTTTTTGTAAACCTAGATCCAGTTCCTCTTCATGAAGAGAATTAATGAGGAATTAGATAAGTCATGGGCCATCTCAATTTCGAAAATTGAATATTCCTAGTGGGGCACTCTTTAAGTATCTGCTATGAAAAAGGTTTGTGAAATAAGGTTATGTGATGATTATAAAGTGAGCGTGAACAATTATTCAGTAGACGTTAAACACTCTTCGCTAGGAAAAGACTATTTCCTCAGCCTCATAGGAAATATTTCACGAAATTATATTTTTCATGCGCATAAAATGAATGCGACTTAGAAGAAGCGACTGAAATTTTATTAGCCTGGAGCACATACAGAGGTATCTACAAAGTGAATAGATTAACCTATGGTTCTATACCCGGTTGCTCCATTTTCCAAAAAAAAAATATAGAAAATGTATTACAAGGTGTAAATGGAACAATTATATTCTCAAATGACATTACATGAACGGGTAAAAATCAAAAAGAGCCTCTAATTTCAGATTGAATAAGGAAGGATTCAAGTTGAATTTGAAAAAGTGCTTATTTTTCGAGGCAGAAGTGAAATACTTCGGACCCTTCATCAATGAAAACAGGCTTCATAGAAATTTTGACAAATAAAATAGAAAAAGGCTTTTTACTTGATAGAAGAAATATAACAAAATTTGAATATCAAAACAGATTAAATCTGTTAGTCTTCTACAATTTCAATTTCAAAAAAATTTTATTCAAAAAACTTTAAGAATTAAATCAATGTCTAAAATAAGCACCGCTTACGTTTAATAGACGTATATAATCAAAACTCATTATATAATTTCAAATGGAATAAATAAACCAACAGATATAAGAAAGTCAATACAATTAATAAATAAATATTTAAAGGAGACAAAATTTTGTTTCTGGTCTTACCTTTGAGAACACCAATTGCCTTTTAAAAACATGAACACAGCTTAAGGACTTCTCAAAGAATATAATTTATTTGAAATACTTAATATATTTGAATATTTGAATAAGTTAATTCAGAAATCTCCCAAAACATGCACTATATCTTCAAAAAACAAATATAATTCTAAGTAATCCCTTCTTCGGTCCTAGATCATATTCCAAATATCAAAATCAAAAAAATACAACTATATCAAAACAAACACGTGCTAAGAATGGATGCTTCGAGACAGACCAACTTTAGAATTCAAGATTGGTCTATGTTCTAACAAAATCACAAAACAGTGTAAGTTATTTTTAAGGTTATTTAAATTCATTGACATTCCATAATGAGATTTATTGAAGCCAAAATATAATTATAAATTATATATAAAATAAAATATAAAAAGGCTTTTTACTTGATAGAAGAAATAAAACAAAATTTGAATATCAAAACAGATTAAATCTGTTAGTTTTCTACAATTTTAATTTCAAAAAAATTTAATTCAAAAAACTTTTAGAAGTGAATAAATGTCTAAAATAAGCACCGCTTACATTTAATAGACGTATATAAACAAAACTCAATATATAATGTCAAATGGAATAAATAAACCAACAGATTTAAGAAAGTCATCAAAATTAATAAACAAATATTTAAAGGAGACAAAACTTTGTTTCTGATCTTACTTTCAGAACACCAATTGCCTTTTAAAAACATGAACACACCTTGAGGACTTCTCAAAGAATATAATTTATTTGAAATATTTAAATTTTCGAATAAGTTAATGCAGAAATCTCTCAAAACATGCACTATATCTTCAAAAAACAAATATAATTCTAGGTAATCCCTTCTTCGGTCATAGATAATATTCCAAATATCAAAATCAAAAAACTACAACTATATCACAACAAACACGAGATTGATCTATGTTCTAACAAAATCACAGAACAATTTAATTAAGTTATTTTTAAGGTTATTTAAATTCATTGACATTCCATACTGAGATTTATTGAAGCCAAAATATAATTATATATTATATATAAAATAAAAAAGGAAAAGGCTTTTTACTTGATAGACGAAATATAACAAAATTTGAATATCAAAACATATTAAATCTGTTAACAGATTTATCAATAATTAATATTTAATATTTCAAATAAATTATATTCTTTAAGAAGTCCTTAAGGTGTGTTCATGTTTTTAAAAGGCAATTGGTGTTCTTAAAGGTAGGATCAGAAACAAACTTTTGTCTCCTCTAAATATTTATTCATTAATTTCAATGACTTTCTTATATCTGTTGGTTTATTTATCCCATTTAACATTATATATTGAGTTTTGATTATATACGTCTATTAAACGTGAGCGGTGCCTATTTTAGACATTAATTCAAATCTAAAATTTTTTTGATATTAAAATTGTAGAAGACCAACAGATTTAATTTGTTTCGATATTCAAATTTTGTTATATTTCTTCTATCAAGTAAAAAGCCTTTTCATATTTTATTTTATATATAATATATAATTATATTTTGGCTTCAATAAATCTCATTATGGAATGTCAATGAATTTAAATAACCTTAAAAATAACTGTACACTGTTCTGTGATTTTGTGACATAGACCAATCTTGAATTCGAAAGTTGTTCTCTTTCGAAGCATCCATTCTTAGCACGTGTTTGTTGTGATATAGTTGTAGTTTTTTGATTTTGATATTCGGAATATTATCTAGGACCGAAGAAGGGATTATTTAGAATTATATTTGTTTCTTGAAGATATAGTGTATGTTTTGAGAGATTTCTGAATTGATTTATTCGAATATTAGAATATATTAAATATTTCAAATCAATTATATTCTTTGAGAAGTCCTTAAGGTGTGTGCATGTTTTTAAAAAGCAATTGGTGTTCTTAAAGGTAAGATCAGAAACAAGATTTTGTCTCCTTCAAATATTTATATATTTATTTTAATGACTTTCTTATATCTGTTGGTTTATTTTTTCCATTTGACATTATATATTGAGTTTTGATTATATACGTCTATTAAACGTAAGCGGTGCTTATTTTAGACATTAATTTAATTCTAAAAGTTTTTTGAATAAAATTTTCTTGAAATTAAAATTGAAGAAGACTAACAGATTTAATCTGTTTTGATATTCAAATTTTGACAAAGTCAGTGCCATCATAGAAAGTCTTATACCATCGAACCAACGTGAACTTAAGGCATTGGTGGGAATGATAAATTATTAAGGGTGGTATACATTCTGTCAAGAAAGTACCGGGAATTATCGATTTAAATCTGGCGGGGCAATGAGGCAGGTAAAAATTTTTTTTCCTAGGTTGGTACCACTGTCCTTAATTACTTTGCCAAGCTTGAGCGGTATCTGTCAACTAGTGTGTTTGCAACAGCTGATTAAGTCAGTCGATGTCAGAGTGCGTGCCGATTTTTACTATGGGTGATTACGTTGAGCAAAGAATTTGTTTAAAGTTTTGTGTTGCAAATGAATTTTCGTGTGCCGATGCATTGAAAATGTTGCAAAAGGCCTTTGGTGATAATGCTCTATCGAAAACTCGTGCATATCATTGGTACAGAGCCTTCAAAGACGGTCGTGAAGTGGTCGAAGACTTGCAGCTTCGATCGAAGATAACGTCGATAAAATTGAGGAAAGGGTGCTGGAAAACCGTCGTACCAGCTTGAGAAAGATAGCACATGATCTTAAGATATCCCACGAGTCCGCACGTACGATTTTGATTGATATTTTGGGCATGAGAAAGGTGCCGCACGACTCGTACCGAAAGACCTGAATTTTCTTCAAAAACGTCATCGCGAATAGGTTGCTTCAGACATGCTGGATCGCTGTAATTTCGATTCTACATTCATGGAACGCATTATAACTGGTGATGAGACCTGGGTCTACGAGTACGATATGCAAACAAGCCAGCAATCATCGGAATGGGTGGCAAAAAATGAGCCGAAACCGAAGAAACCACGCCAAAGCCGCTCGAAAATGAAGGTGATGCTCATTGTTTTCTTCGATATCCGTGGCGTGGTGCACTACGAATTCGTTCCAGAGGGTCAGACGGTAAACAAGGAGTATTACCTAGGCGTTATGAAACGTTCGCGTGAGCGTATCCGTAAGAAGCGGCCAAATTTGTGGGCGAACAACTCATGGATTTTGCATGACGATAACGCGCCTTCTCACCGAGCTACGATTGTGACTGACTTTCTCGCCAAAAACTCAACAAACGTGCTTTTGCAACCACCGTATTCGCCGTATTTGGCTCCCTGCGACTTTTTCCTCTTCCCAAAACTAAAAGTGCCCCTTCGTGGCACCCGTTTTGAGTCGATTGAAGCCATAAAACAAAATTTGGCCCGAGAGCTAAAGTCCATCCCGGAAAGCGCCTGTAAAAAATGTTTCGATAATTGGAAGTGCCGTTGGCATAGATGTATTGGAGTAAATGGAGCCTATTTTGAAGGCGACCCTATAAATTTTGACGATTAAATGTAAAAATTTTGTTTTAATTGAAAATTCCCGGTACTTTCTTGACAGAGTAGTATAACAAATTTGACAACTCTGCTAGATTCACTATCAAAAATATAGCGGAAAAATTACAAATTCGTATGATCAAAAGAGGCACTTACTTGAGAACAAACTTTGTTTTTCTTTGATAGGGATATTTATTTAAAGTTGATCTTTGATTCATCACAGGTAGTCATCGCATGTGTATACATGTATACCCAGACGAACCAGAAAAACCAATAAATTTTGCCATGAGTGAGTTGACAAAAGCAGAATTGAATTATTCAGTAGAGAAAAGAAGCATTAGTTATATATTGGGGAGTACAAAAAAATTCTCAAAATTTAGTGGGAAATTCATCAACTCTTTTTTTGGGTTCTAAGCCACATTCTACCTTCTTTGAAGAAAATAAAGGCGAACCCCCCAGATGACAGTTGGACGTTTAAACTTTGGGCGCTTTTTGTCAGTGGATTTAATTGTTCCAACACATGAAGGTTTCGGAAAATGGGGAAGCCGATGATCTATTTCTGATAGGCCCTAAAGAAAGGAGGGAAATTTCTTCCGAATACTTTCATTTTTGATAGAAGATAACTTCCAAGGACATATGTAAAGAGCCATCTGAAGATAGTATTTTAAGTGAAGATTACTTATTTGTTAGCGATGGTTGTAAAGTTTCACAAGAGCTTCTATAAGAGTAGAAAATTGGAACTTAGTGTTGATAATGAAATTTTATTTGGAGGTTCAGAGAAATAGTTGTAAGTAAATTCAAAACACAAATACTGGAGGAACTACAATGTGCTCATAATGGTATGGATAAGCTGAAAGCCTGGGCTAGACAGAATTTATGGTGACCCAATCTGGAGTTTGATATAGACAAATACGTGAAAAACTGTAATCCTTGTATGTGTGACGAAGACTCCAAATAAATCTGTTCTAACTAAATTTGTAGATGCAACCCCTACGTTTGACAGAATCCTTGTGGACTTTCTGCAACCAATATAGAAAAAACATATTTTTCTAATTTTGACATACAAAGTGAAACTTTTCAAAAGTCATTGACGTTTTGAAAGTTGCTAAAAGTAAAACATTTCGCAACTTTTAATAAAAAGTATTTACATTTCAACATTGATTGCGAAAAATACAGAAAAATTTTACGTCTGTACTTGAATCTCATTTTTCTTTTTCTTGTCATTTAATTCGATATACTACATATTATAAAGATTCATAATTGTATTCAATTTCAACACGTTAATTAGAAATTATTTATAAATATTAATAACACAAATTGAGAAATTAGTAATTTGGACCCCAGCTGACAGCAGTGTTCTGTCCAGCATTCATTTGCTTATTTTCTATAAAATATTCTTCACAAAAGTTTGTTGCGATCTTCTGTTTATTAATTGTAGAATTCTCAACATAAGCCTCAGTAACTGTATTAGGCTTCTATTTCCCCTACTGTTTGATTCTCAGGCAAATTAGTTCCAGAACCAGCCAGAGAGTATTCGATGAGTGCCGAAAACAGTTACCAATATACATTCTGTCAAGAAAGTACCGGGAATTATCGATTTAAATCTGGCGGGGCAATGAGGCAGGTAAAATTTTTTTTCCTAGGTTGGTACCACTGTCCTTAATTACCATGCAAAGCTTGAGCGGGATCTGTCAACTAGTGTGTTTGCAACAGCTGATTAAGTCAGTCGATGTCAGAGTGCGTGCCGATTTTTACTATGGGTGATTACGTTGAGCAAAGAATTTGTTTGAAGTTTTGTGTTGCAAATGAATTTTCGTGTGCCGATGCCTTGAAAATGTTGCAAAAGGCCTTTGGTGATAATGCTCTATCGAAAACTCGTGCATATCAGTGGTACAGAGCCTTCAAGGACGGTCGTGAAGTGGTCGAAGACTTGCCTCGTTCCGGACGCCCATCGACGGCTTCGATCGAAGATAACGTCGATAAAATTAAGGAAAGGGTGCTGGAAAACCGTCGTACCAGCTTGAGAGAGATAGCACATGATCTTAAGATATCCCACGAGTCCGCACGTACGATTTTGATTGATATTTTGGGCATGAGAAAGGTGGCCGCACGACTCGTACCGAAAGACCTGAATTTTCTTCAAAAACGTCATCGCGAACAGGTTGCTTCAGACATGCTGGATCGCTGTAATTCCGATTCTACATTTATGGAACGCATTATAACTGGTGATGAGACCTGGGTCTACGAGTACGATATGCAAACAAGCCAGCAATCATCGGAATGGGTGGCAAAAAATGAGCCGAAACCGAAAAAACCACGCCAAAGCCGTTCGAAAATGAAGGTGATGCTCACTGTTTTCTTCGATATCCGTGGCGTGATGCACTACGAATTCATTCCAGAGGGTCAGACGGTAAACAAGGAGTATTACCTAGGCGTTATGAAACGTTTGCGTGAGCGGATCCGTAAGAAGCGGCCAAATTTGTGGGCGAACAACTCATGGATTTTCCATGACGATAACGCGCCTTCTCACCGAGCTACGATTGTGACTGACTTTCTCGCCAAAAACTCAACAAACGTGCTTCAGCAACCACCGTATTCGCCGGATTTGGCTCCCTGCGACTTTTTCCTCTTCCCAAAACTAAAATTGCCCCTGCGTGGCACCCGTTTTGAGTCGATTGAAGCCATAAACAAAATTCGGCGCGAGAGCTAAAGTCCATCCCGGAAAGCGCCTATAAAAAATGTTTCGATAATTGGAAGTGCCGTTGGCATAGATGTATTGGAGCAAATGGAGCCTATTTTGAAGGCGACCCAATAAATTTTGACGATTAAATGTAAAAATGTTGTTTTAATTGAAAATTCCCGGTACTTTCTTGACAGAGTAGTACAAAGAAGGATTTGCCAAATTTTAAAATTTAACGACTATTTTCAATTTAACGACTACTTTCAAATGTATTGATACCTACAGGTTGCACCCCACACTTGTCATTCGAATATTTGACAAAAATTTTTTTATATTCAACATTTGATGTCCTCAGTAGAACGTATTCCTTTATTATTTCGATGCAATTTATACCACCAAGAGCTCCAGTAGTTATAGCGAATTCTCGACATACTTGTGTTGGGAACAGTCACTTTAACAAATTCCTCCTGAAATGCTACATCTTCTACGCGAAGAAAAACCAATTCACCTTTTCGGAAAGCTTCAGCAACTCCAACGATTAATGCTACTAGGTTCATTAAATGTAGCTTATCGAAAGCTTCTTTCAGAAACTGGGCAATGTCCTCTTTACTAAAAACAAGCGACTTTTTATGATGATAATCAGAATGACGTTTCAGAAACACTAGTAAATTGGTATATTTCTTAATATCAATATTTACTCTTTAAGCACAATTCGGTTCTTAACATAGAATTATTATTATTATTACATATAAATAAAGGCTGAGGACAAAGAGTACTATATAAGCTTGAAAATTACAGAGATTCACAAGTTAATACAATGCAAGCGGAAAGAAAGAGAGAAAAAAATTATTAATGCCAGCACAGAAACTATTGAGCAAACAAGCAAATGTCTATTACGTTTTTGAAACAATTCACGTCAGAATTCACGACATCGTTGGATAAGTTATTCAATGTTTCGAAAATACGATTCACCAAAATATATTGTCTCTGCCTTGTGGCAAATTCACGAATATAAGGTCCACAAGGTTGATTTCTTCATTTCTTGCTAGCACTTTTTCGTTGGTAAACCATAAATTTCAGGGGACTTAGCATTATTTATTTTCGACAGTTTTTCCGCCTCAGTCGATATTAAATTTTTTTCACGCCATTTTTTTATTAGTTTGTTGTTTTGTGTCTGGTATTTATTGGTTGGATCTTGCCTGAGTTTTTTGTAGACATTGTCAGCCAGCAAGAGATGCAACATTTTTTCCTCGTAATCAACCTTATTTCACCTAAGCTCCATAAGGAGAATACCCCATTGAGACCAATTGTTTCTTGTGTTCAGTCTCCATTCTACAATATACCTAAGCATCTTGCCAACAGTATATCTAAAATAATAGGAAAACGAACATTATATTAAGGACAGCTTTTTATTCAAAGAATTTATAAACACAGTCACTATACCTGATAATTATGTGTTAATTTCCTTAGATGTAGTATCCTTATATACCAACATTCCCAACCAACTTGTGGGGCAAACGTTAAGCAAGAAATGGACTGAACTAAGCGAACACACCTCTTTACCCTATGAAGAATTCGCCAGTGCGGTCGAACTAACGTTATCAACAAATTATTTTCAATATGAAAGTAATTTTTACCAACAAATAGATGGATTTGCCAGGGGCTCGCCAATCTCAAGCCCTGTTGCGCAACTAGTGATGGCAATGGTAGAGGAACTTTTAGTTGAGAAATTGAACATCGAATGACTCTTCTACAAGAGATATCTAGACGATTGCATCATGGCTGTACCCCAAAGCAAGACGGATGAAATCTTAAGTGCGTTTAATATTTTTCATGATGAAATTCAATTTACAATAGAAGAGGACGAAAATAACAGAATAAACTTCCTAGATTTAACCCTTATCAGAAATAAGAATATCATACTCTCACAATGGTATACGAAAACAACTTGGTCAGGAAGATATTCGAACTTTTCATCGGAACATCCTTTAAGCCAAAAACGAAGTGTCATAATTGGCATAACAGACCGTGCAATCGCCCTAACCAGCCCATCTTTGAGAGTAGACACACTGAACAGAGTTAAGAAAATTTTAATCAACAACAACTACCCTATTGATTTAGTGAACAAGATTATCAAACAAAGAACGCACAGGTTTTACAACAGATCAAGAAGCAGGACAGACAAGATAAAAAATACTCCATACTCAATATCTCCATTCCGTATGTACGAAACCTATCGGAAAACATAGTTAACATTCTGCAAGTATATGATTTGAAGGTATAAAACGCATAATAATTTGAAAAAACTGTTTACTCCGCTAAAAAGTGAAATTCCACCAATGAAAAGGTCAAATTTTATATAAAGCATTCCCTGCAACGATTGTGAGAAAGTATATATAGGCATGACATCACAATTGTTGAACAATAGACAGAATGGACACAAATACTTGAAAAACTCAAGCACAGCACTCAACAAACATATTTTAACAGATGACCACAACTCAGACTTCCTAAATACGAAGATCCTTGCTTTTGAAACTAATAATGATAAGAGAAGCATAAAGGAAATGATTTATATAAAAAAAAAACAAAAATGCCACGAATGATAGAACAGATATAAGAAACCTTGAAATACTTACGGAGATATCCAGCGAAAATATTAAAAACACCTGATATTTCACGGCAGACCGCGTCATTCGAGAATTATTGTGAACCAATACGTAGACGATGCTGCATAACAGTGGAAGGTAGATTGTTTCTGAATGTTGAGCTACTAAATAATACTCATTTTCTGTTGGGGTATGTCACCTCTTAGTCCTATTTTATATATTTTTATGATTGTACTATCTTTTGTCAGAATGGTCCCATGATTTTAATTTGTATACTAATAAAATTGAGAATATCCTCAATCGAGGACGAAACGTCTTTTTAATATTCATAGTACTTTTTTATTTTATTTGTGGAATCCAAAATCCTAAAACAGACCAATTTTACTATATATATATATATATATATATATATATATATATATATATATATATATATATATATATATATATATGTATATTGACCCGATGACGATGCAGATTCAAAACCTCACAACCGAGCGTTGCTTTACATTTTTAAGAAATAGATAACTCTCATCTTGCCAAACTAGCTTTCCGTTTGAACGGTGAAATGAAATATAGTTAGTTCTAATCTGACGACTTAATTGTAAGTATATTAAAGTACTTTGAGATCTGAATGGATGTCGGACGCCGAGGATCTTTGGGTGACTATAACTCATGGCTCGTCTCAATTTCACATATGTTGTGTTTATATTCCCCCAGGCAACTCCCATCAACTACAGACGTTTTGTTCTGAATTGGAAAAAATTACTAGTAATCATCCGAGTGATGATCTCATTATTTGTGGGGACTTCAATTTACCATCAATTAATTGGCAATATGACAGTGTGAATAAAAATTGTATCCCATTAGATTTCACTGATGTTCATACAAATTTATTTGTTGATACTATTTCTTACTGTGGTCTTTCGCAGTTTAATCGCTTTGTGAACACCTCTTGGAACACTCTTGATTTGATATTGAATAATAATTTTTCGGTTGGGGATGTTAAAATTTCTGAATCACCCCTCGTGGCCGAGGATAAATTTCATAATACTCTGGAATTCGAATATGTAACTCAGATTGGTTTCACTGCTGCTAGAGGGAAGGTTAACGGTGGTTTCAACTATTCTAAAGCTAATTATCGGGAAATAAGTAGGGAATTGGGTGAGGTTGATTGGGACAACGCTTTCAAGAATAAAAATATCGAACAGTGTACTGAAGCTTTTTATGGAAGTATTTACAAAATAATTGAAAAATTTGTTCCTAAATCATGCAATAAATCATCAAATTTTCCATGTTGGTTGAATTCAGCAACAATAAGGGTAATAAATGAGAAAAAGAGGGTTCACCGCAAGTGGAAACGGTATAAAAATTTGCTAGACTACCAAGAATTCAAAATTTTGAGAGGCCGGTCAAAATTTCTGATAGAGTCTGACTACAGTAATTATATAGACTCAGTTGAATCCTCAGTCATTTCCAATCCGAAAACCTTGTGGCAGTTCGCGAAAAGTAAAAGAGGAAATCCTGTCGTGGTGTCGATTAGAGATAAAAACTCTGGTAGTGTTTTGGCGGATCATCAGAGCATTGCAGAGGAGTTTTCGAATCACTTCATTTCTGTGTTCGATCCGCCTCATTCTGTCAATGTTGCCATGCCTGTGAAAAATAGATGTAGTTCACACCCTATAAACTTGAGCAGTATCCAGTCTGAGGTTGTTATGAGGAAGATTAATGAGTTGCCCAGTAAGCCCCCTGGACCAGATATGCTGCCAACATGCCTGCTGAAAAATTGTGTGCATGTCCTCGTTAAGCCAGTACACAAATTGTTCAATATATCTTTGAGAGAGGGTTGCTTTCCACAAATATGGAAAACTGCATTGGTTGTTCCAGTACATAAATCAGGCAACAAACAACTATTAGAGAACTACAGACCTATATCTAAACTATGCATTATTGCCAAAGTTTTTGAATCGATTATTTTCGATTTTTTATACAATGAGGTTAAAGGCATTTTAAACGTTGAGCAGCATGGGTTCATGCGGGGGCGATCTGTTGAAACCAACTTATTTTTGTACACTCAGTTTCTGCTTGAGCAGATGGACGTGGGTTCCCAGGTTGATGCCGTTTATACTGATTTCAGCAAGGCTTTCGACAAAATTGATCATGCTATCTTGATACGGAAGCTTGCTGGTGTTGGTGTGCACGGTGCTTTGCTTGATTGGTTTGCTTCTTACTTGGTGGGTCGGCGTCAGTCAGTTGTGATCAGTGGATGTTACTCCTCTTATGGGGATCTCACTTCTGGTGTGCCACAGGGGTCACATTTGGGTCCTCTGCTTTTCAACCTTTATATTAATGATATCACAGGCTGCTTCAGATTTGCCAAATTTTTAATGTACGCTGATGATTTGAAGATCTTTGCTGCTGTTTCTTGCCTACGAGATTTGATCGAGTTTCAGGAGGATTTAAATAGACTCCATGAATATTGTCACGAAAACTTTCTGTATCTCAACCTCAGTAAATGTCACCACATAACTTTTTCACGAAATAAAAACATTTTTAGTACTCAATTTAACATCAACAATTGTGTTCTGACTAAGGTATCGCTGGTGAAGGATTTGGGAATAATTTTTGACTCAAAGCTTATCTTTGACAGCCACATCGCTTATATTTCGAAAAAGGCTCACGGTATGCTGGGTTTCATCATTAGGGTTTGTGAGCATTTTCGTAGGCATCAATCCCTTAGAGCATTATACATAGCTTATGTCCAGAGTGTGTTGAGCTACGGATCGATAATTTGGAATCCTTATTACAATATTTATATTAATCGACTGGAAAACATTCAGAAAAAGTTTATTAATCATGTCAACAAAAAATGTTATAAACATATTACTGATGATCGGGATCGAGTTATGAGGGAGTTAGGGTTAACTACTTTGGCTGACCAGAGAATGTTGAGGGACGCAAAGTTTATTTACAAGATTATTAATTCTCTCGATTCCACTGAAATTGTGAATATGCTCAGTTTCAATGTACCTAAATATTGCACAAGAAATAAGTTTTTGTTCCATATAGATCAAAGTTCTTCCAATTATCACCTGAATTCACCATTGATGAGATGCTGCAAAACTTATAATACACTATCTAATCTCACTGCCGTTGACGTTTTTTCTGATTCTTTATTGGCCTTCTCTTGCACTTTGAAACGATTTCTGGGAAAGTACTGAATTTTGTTTCATATTTGTATTTTTTTTTTAAATTTATGGTTCAGATGAATTTACTGTTTTCGTTGTTATTGGTTTTTAAGTAACATTGTGATTGGATTATTAGTGAATACATAATTTTGGGTTCGTCCCGTCTTGTATTCCTTTAAATAAATAAATTAGGCTCACGAAATAAACGTCTTCAACCAAAGTGTTTATAATCCTTCATCTCTTGCAAGCTGTGATTAATAAACCTAAACATAAAACTACTTCCTTAAAAAAACGGAATATATATATATATATATATATATATATATATATATATATATATGTATATATATATATATATATATATATATATATATATATATATATATATATATATATATATATATATATTTTATGAATATATATATATATATATATATATATATATATATATATATAAAAACGACGTATCGCATATAAAAAGGTTCCCCAATTGAACGAAAAAGTTTTGCTAGCGTCTTTTTGAGAAAAAAAGAAAATGAAGAAATTAACCTGGTGGAGCCGATATTTTTTGGTGAATCGTATTTTCGAAACATGGAATAACCTATCCAGTGATGTCGTGAATTCTGACTCAGTGAATAGTTTTAAAAACAAAATAGACATTTGCTTGTTTGCTGATTGAACCAAATATTCACGCACTGATTTAAAGGTACCACGTGTAGAAAATCGGGCAAGGAATTTTGAAGAAAGTTGAGGTATGTGGCTCCTGTTAAATTCCCTGGTAAAACAACTGGTCCTAACAAACAATAATCTAAAAAACCTACCCAGATATTTATACCGAAACGCTGTTGATGCCTGGATTCTTGAATGGCGTGTGGATTTTCATCCGCCCAAATATGGCTAGTTTGAAATTCAAAAATTCCATCTTTGATAAAGCTGACTTCATCAGTGAAAAGGATATAAGTAGTAAAATGCGGGTGTTCAGCATTCTTTTTTAAAACCCATTGACAAAATGTCCTTTTGGTTTGATGATCAGGAGGGTTAAGAGCTGCACGCGTTGAATATGAAATGGATTGAGAAATTGTTGATGCATAGGTCTCCAGACAAAGGGGCCACTCATTCCTACTTCCGCTGAAATTCTTCCTACACTTGTACTGGGATTTTCAGTTACAATTTTTAAAATTTGCTCTTCAACTGTTGGAGTACTTATAGGTCTTCGACGTCCAGTATCACGAGCTTCTTTTTTTAAACAACCAGTTTCCCTCAATCGTCTAATTACTTGATTGAACGTCACATGAGAAGAAAGTTGACGATCGGAGTAACCCTCTGAAGGCGAAGTGCTTCAGGAACACTTGCGTTGGCACGGAAATACATGAAAACCATATCACTCATTTCAATATTAGAATAAGGCATTTCAAATTCAGTATAATTTTTTTTCTTAACAACAAAGTGAGAGAAAGTAAAAAACTCGAGTCGTCAGCAAAATACTCAATAAAAGTACGTAAATTCATATGAAAACCAAATGTTTGATGCAAGCTGTGATTTTTCAAGTTAACCGAGTGAAAAACATTTTAGTTGTAAGTTCAGTAAACAAGACATCTGAAAGATGAAAATAAATCCAATATCGTATTTGATTGCGCTAGTAGTTAATTTGAAAACCAAATATCCGAAACGGCTCATTTGCGTACCCATGTTTATATGAAATTTTTTACATATTTTTAGGACTATAATCAGCTCCAAAAATATTGGAACTTTGTTCTTTAGCACCCATACCTTGAAAAATTAAATTAACTATTTACGAGAAGAAAAAGTTTATTTTAAACTTCTTTCGCCAATCAAAACCACAAAACATGGCACTTGCTTACATAGAATCGAAGTAACCGAATCGCTTGATGATTTACAACCAATGTACGATGGGTATCCGTAGGGATTTTCAATTTGATTTAAAAAAGTTACATTCAATTCAAAATTAGAAAAACAATTGTGGGAAACACGTTGTAAAACACTATTTTTCGTAACTCGCGTTCTTTTGTCCTAAAAATGAAGCGAGACGAAACACGTTCACTAGTAAAATTAGTGCTTTTTCCTACTGGTTCCACAAATAACTATTTGAATGTTGGTCAGTTGAATGTTATATAATCAAGGAAGAACCTTTTTCATATATAATATGAAATGAAAACAAAAATTGTTGATTTACATAAAAAACAAACGAAAGAAAGTGTAAATCAACAGTTATTATTTTCTTTCATTTGATATGGATTTACGTCAAGTAAAAGCCACTAACATTCAATTTTATCATGTATATTCCGTTCAGAAAGTATCCACAATTTATTATTTTTCATAATTTTAATATATCGGGTGTTTTTTTTTAGAGTGATAGAACTTTCGATAGGGATAACTGTGAATTGACAGAAAGTAAAAGCAATGTTGTTTTGACATTTCTATTCAGTAAGCATTGACAAATTATCATGAGAAGACTCACTCCGCAACAACGTTTACAACTAGTTGAATTTTTTTTCGAAATCAGTGTTCTATTCGTCAAACTTATAGAGCACTTCGTGAAATTTATGGTTTACATAATCGTCCATCAGAGCAGCTTATTCGTCGAACTATCAATAGATTACGGACATGTTCTCTACTCGATGCAACAACAACAACAAGACAAAGAACAGAAGAAAATATCGCTGCTGTAAGTCATAGTGTTAATGATGATCCAGATTTGTCTATTCGTCGACGTTCACAAGTTGGAATCTGTGCATTAACCACATGGAAAATTTTGCGTAAAGATTTTGGTCTACGCCCATACAAGATTCAAGTGGTTCAAGAACTAAAGCGACTTGACCATAATAAGCGTCGTTTGTTTGCTGATTGGGCCCTAGAACAGCTTGAACTCGATCCACTTCTTCATCATAAAACTGTGTTTAGTGATAAACCTCATTTCTGATTGATTGGCTAAGTAAACAAGCAAAATTGCCGTGTATGGAGTGAAAACAATCGTCAAGAAGTTCTGCCGGTTCCATAGCATCCTGAAAAATGCACTATACGGTGTGCTTTACACGCTGGATGCGTCATCGATCCATATTTCTTTAAAAACGATGCTGGTGCTAATGTTACAGTGAATGGTGCTAGTTACACATAGATTATCAATAATTATTTGTTTTAAAATTTGAATGGTATTGACCCAGAAGTGTTTTGGTTCCAACAAGATGGTGCTACACCTCATGCTGCTACCGTAACTATTTATTTATTGAAAGAAAGATTTGGCGATAATATTATTTCGAGAAATGGTCCAATTAATTGGCCTCCAATATCATGAGATATAACTCCACTGGATTATTTTCTTTGGGGTTATGTCAAGTCATTGGTTTATGCTGATAAACCAGAAACAATAGACGCCTGAATTACTCGAAAAAGTGGTCCAAAATTAGTCTGGTAGAATGCGGTTCCTCAGAGCTCGTCGTGGTGGACATAGGCCGGAAATTATTCTTAAAACATAAATGTCATGAAAATATTTTTCATGTAAAAAATAAATTTGGGTTCAATCTTGATTTAAATGTGTTTTATTTCAATTTGAAGTTCTATCACTCTAAAAAAAAGCACCCGATACTTCTTTACTGTAACATTGAAAGACAAAAGTAATGTATAAAATAAGTTGTGCAGATAGTCGGCTATTGGAAACGTTGCGTGGCAACACTATTTGTCGAATATTGTTGATTGTCAGGGATACAATTTATGAAATAATGTCGCTACTAAAAAAAAGAAAACAGGTAGAATATTTGTATAGAAAAGGTTCTCAAAACGTGAAAAATTTAGTGCTATTAACTGAACTGGGAAAAAGTGCTGTATATGAGACAATAAAGAGGACAAAAATGTTATGGTATACTAGTTTCAGGAAGACCGCGTAAGATTGAAGAAAACAATTTAAATGTTTTATTGGCCTAAGGACGACACAATTCGCGCCTGTGATTTCGTAAATTGTTCAATAAATTTGCGAATCAACGAAATCTGAAAGTATGTCCAGAAACCGTTCGTATGTCACTGAGAAGTCAAGGCTACATATCAGGAAAAACAAAAAAAAAAATCCCTACAATAACACCTTCACAAATGGAACAAAGGATTGAATTTTGTCAACGTTTTCAAGAAGATAATTTTAAAAATGTCTTTATACCTGACGAAAGTTGTTTCCAACTTAGTGAAACTCACTTAAAAATCCTATCAAAACTACCTGTTACCCACCAAAATTATGGTTTGGGAAACAATCTTAGCGTGGTGCAGCCTCTCTGTATAGTTGATGGTACCATCAATAGTGAAAACCATTGTGGCATTCTAAACTGCTTGAAACGGCGCATGTTTTATATCCAGATGGGTGGCGTTTTCAGCAGCATAATGCAAGATGCCATACTTCGGCCTATACTCGAGCTTGGATGCGAGAACACCAAGTGACATTCATTTAATGCCCAGCAGCTTCACCAGAACTTAGTCCCATTGAAAACATTTGGGTACTAATGAAGACTGAAGTTGAACGAGCAGTGCCATGAAATAAAGATGATTTAATTCAGGCAGTTTTACAATCCTGGACTACCATCACCGAAAATTATGGAAGTGATTTAGTTTCTGGTGTACACGACGTTTACTCAAGTGTTTAGAGTTAAATGGAGGTTGTATAAGTAAATAAGATGAATATTTTGTTATCATTTTCTAATACAAGAATTAACAATATATATAAAATCTGGTTTCAGCTTGTCTTAAATATTGAATTGAATCAGTCCTTACAATATACAAAATCATTATAATAGAGCTTTGTTTTTCCCGGACTATATAATACCGAACATAACTAAATGTAGAGGTAAAACTGTTCACACTCATAGTTTTGATCATTTAGCTTTTTTATCTGAGATAAAATCTGTAAGACTATAAAATAACCCAATTGCATCATTTCAATTAAGAGGCATCATTAATATTGACTGGCCATTCTTTTATAATATAACACAAAACTAGAATGAACATAGAATGAATTCTATGGTCTAATGATTTTTTCCTCCCTGATCTCTTAATATTGTAAGAGAGAAAGCATACGTTGAGAAATCACCAGAGATTACTGACTTAAAAATTCTTTTAAATATAGTTTATGTTGCCTGAATCAGTAATCCAAACATAAAGTAGTCATATAATCCATCAAAAATCGTTATAATGCGAAATTGAGAATATCAAAGCAGATTTATTTGGATGAAAAAATAAAAAAATTTAAATATGAATCGTATATAGCCACTTGGCAAATCATTAATAATCTGAATGGAAAATCCCAATAAAGGTCATATGAAATTTTAACAGGGGATCCTAACAAATTAGCAAATTCCTTTAATGATGATCTCAATGTTGCTTCAGACCAAGAAGTTCTTTAATAAAAAATTTTAACAAGGTCAAAAGAAACGTCAGATGAAGTCTTTAAAACTGACAAAAAAAAATAAAAAATAAGAAAGCCTTTGGTTATAATGGGATTCCTTTCAACGTAATAGTAAGGTCTATGGATATTATTACTGAACTATTGTGCTATATCATGAGCCAGGCATACATCAAAAGAGTTTTCCTGGTTGATCTTAAAGTAGCCATTATGAAACCCTTATTCAAGAAAGGTGGTCATGAGAAATTTGAAATATATGTTGAAAATAAATCTCTTTTACTTCAACACTCTGTGAATCTGTGAAGTACCACTACAAGTACTTCCTAGTACCTTTATCGTCGAACCTTGTGAGGGCGATTTAAGGGCACTTTCATGTGAATAAAGTTAATTCTGAGTTGTTATTCAACGAGTTTGTTTCTTTTCGATCCTCGCCATATTTCTTTGTATTATCAAGAGTCACCCCGTGCAAGTGAGAATTAATGTAAATAGATTGTGAGTCGAGACATTCAGATTCAGTGATAAAAAGAAGGGCATTGTGAATTTTGTGATATTCGGAATTGAAAGAAATTGTGAAAAATTTTGATTGTTCAATTATGATCTCAAAACTCAACAGTACCTTAAAAAAATGGCCGGTAATTATATGTCAGCATTCCCAGATTACTCGATTGCGAGAATTACGCGGAGTGGTGTTTCGCTATAAAAATGTTTTCGTGTTAGGACCTACCGATTGCTTATATGGAAAACAAACGGACACAGTGTTAGTGAGTAAGGCGAAAGTGAAATTAGTTCTTACATTGGACCCTTAAATTTTTGTGCATATCAGGAACAAACAAACATGTCAAGAAGTTTAGGACACCTTGAAGAAAATTTACGAAGACAACGGCTTCACACGAAAAATTGGCTTGCTTCGAAATTTAATCTCTCTGAGATATGAAAATTTGCCTTCCAACGAATCATATGTAACGCAAGTAATAGAAACAGGTAGAAAATTAAATAGAACGGGTTTCCATATCAGTGGAGAATGATTTGGTTCCCTCCTCTTAGCGGGATTACCTAAGCGTTTCAGCCCCATGATAATGGCTATTGAACACAAGGTAAGAGCCATTACTTCGGACGAGATCTAAACGAAATTGTTCGAAATGGAAGAAGAAGGTGGTGCGCACAGTACAGCTGCGAATGCTTTCTTCAATAAATCAAACAACCGTCAAAAAAATCCGAGGGGTGGCATCACCAGTGAGAAGAAATTTGTAGAGGAGGACAACGGTTCAGGTTAAGCTAGTAGAAGTGAGGTTATTCTTCTTCTTCTTCCTTCTCAAACAGACCGATCTACAACCAGTGTTGCCCCTGATAGAAGTAGCCTGAATACAAGGGTGAATCTTGAGGGCTGAAGATTCCATTGATCTAATTCCTCAAGGGTGATGTCATTGATGTTTTCCATCTTCGATAATTCAGTACCATTGTATTTAATGGAAGAGGATGTCATCTTGGGTAGTACGATGTATTTTTCTTCATCTACTGTAGTGGTTGGGAAGATGTCTTTTCTGCCATTACTAACAGCACATCTTGTACGAAGAATAGCCATCGAAGGAACAAAATAATATTTTAAAAAATTTGAAAATCAAAACAGATTTAATCTGTTGTCTTCTACAATTTTAATTTCAAAAAATTCTTTGAAGAAACTTTAAGAATTAAATTAATGTCTTCATAAGCACTGCTCATATTTAATAGACGTCAAAATTCATCATACAATATCAAACGGAATTAAGGAAAACCAACGAATATAAACTGTCAATTAAAATTAAAATATAAATAAGCAAACATTTTTTGTTTCGTTCCAGGCATGCGTAATGAACTCTTCAGACAAACTTACGAAGCCCTGTTTGTTACAAAATGCATTGTTTTCCGATCCCATATGAATGAAAAATAACCCTTTCTCAAAAACATAAAACATAATTTCAAGAACTTCTCAAAAACTAATTTATTTGAAATATTCAATATATTTAAATAAATTACTTCAAAAAATCTCAAAATATGTAGCACATTCTCAAGAAATAATTAAAGTTACGATAAGATCAGTTCAACATTACATATAAAAAATAATAAAATCAATTAAACAATGTATAGACCTTACTCAGTGAATCTTAGGAATACACGGTCTTCAATAGAAATAAAAGTAAACACCTTTATAAATCCAAGGTACTTATGTTCCAAGTTCACAGAAAATCATACAAAGCTTATAAGGCACTTGGCCCCAGTTAAAACCGTTCAACACTGTATAATGAATTTCTTTATTTAAAAAACCTAATATAATTATATATTATATATAAAATAAAATAAGAAGGAACGGTTTTTTACTTGATAGAAGGATTATTACAAAATTTGAAAATCAAAACAGATTTAATCTGTTGTCTTCTACAATTTTAATTTCAAAAAATTCTTTGAAGAAACTTTAAGAATTAAATTAATGTCTTTATAAGCACTGCTCATATTTAATAGACGTCAAAATTCATCATACAATATCAAACGGAATTAAGAAAAACCAACGAATATAAACTGTCAATTAAAATTAAAATATAAATAAGCAAACATTTTTTGTTTCGTTCCAGGCATGCGTAATGAACTCTTCAGACAAACTTACGAAGCCCTGTTTGTTACAAAATGCATTGTTTTCCGATCCCATATGAATGAAAAATAACCCTTTCTCAAAAATATAAAACATAATTTCAAGAACTTCTCAAAAACTAATTTATTTGAAATCTTGAAATTATGTTTTATATTTTTGAGAAAGGGTTATTTTTCATTCATATGGGATCGGAAAACAATGCATTTTGTAACAAACAGGGCTTCGTAAGTTTGTCTGAAGAGTTTATTACGCATGCCTGGAACGAAACAGAAAATGTTTGCTTATTTATATTTTAATTTTAATTGACAGTTCATATTGTGCAATATTGGAAAGGTAATCTTTCACGGCGTTCATTGTATCATCAAATGAGAAAGCATTGTTGGTTATCAGATAGGTCCTTAATTCAATAGGAGAGTTCGATATCAAAACAGTTTTACAAATTTTGAGTATATTAGATTTATACAATTGTTTTTCTGCATCATCCATTCTATCTGCATCAATTCTATAATTAATTCTAATTTTCATAGATATAATCCTATCAATGAAATTTATCAAATCTTCATTTGGTTTTTTAGATAAGAATTGTAACTGATGTATTAAAACATCCAAATTAATTGATCACCAAATTTTGAATACAAAAAGTTTTTCAAGATTTCCCAATTGTTAGGTAAATCTGACGTTGAAACTTCAGCTAGTGCCCTATCTGTCAATTCTGATTTTACTACAGCGAAACAATATGTTTTAATCCATTCATTTTCATTTGTGAACATCCCAAGATACTGTTCAGCACTTCTAATAAAAGAATGTAACTCATTTTCAATTCCCGAAAATTTTGGTAGAAGTAATCCAAAGTAATCCAGTTCAAGTACTTGGGTGCGGTCGTTGACAGAAATGGCATTGGTGGAGTCGAGATAAAACAGAGAATTCAAGGGGCAAGAAAGATTATTGGTTGTCTTAACTCTTTGTGGTGGGATAGAGGAATCTCCAATCGTACGAAGATACGGGTAGGAAGAACGATGGTGGAATCGACTCTGTGTTATGGCAGTGAAATATGGACCATTAACGCTGACCTAAAACGCAGACTGAACGCAGTTGAGATGGACTATCTGAGACGAAGTGCAGGAACGTCAAGGCTACAACATGTCACCAATGATAGCATAAGGGATCGGTTACAGGCCAGAGAAACCGTAATAGACCGAATCGAAATCCAAAGTCTAAGATGGTTTGGACACTTAATGAGAATGCCCGAATATCGATGGCCGAGGCGGTTATTTGAGTGGGTCCCACCAGGACGGAGGAAAAGAGGAAGACCGAGACGCTCTTGGAATGAGGGAGTGCACCAATCTATGGAACAGAGACAGTTGAACGTGGAACTGACACAGGATCGCGAGGCTTGGAGAAGAGGACTGGGTAGACGGCACTAGGCTGTATCTTACTAATATGTGATATACCATATTGTTAAGCCCAGAATATATATATATATATATATATATATATATATATATATATAGTAATCCAAATTTTTCAGCAGTAGTTAAATTAATACCCTCATTCGCCATTTTCACTTTATTTTTTGGCTTTTTTTCCAACAAATTGTTTAATTGAAGTAATATTGACTTTTTAAATATAGTAAAAATTGAACAATAAAACAAATCAATCAATATTATTGAATTAATTGATACTTATTAATAAAAATTATTATTATTCGGTTTTTGATTAAAGAAACCTAGGAAAAACTTATTAAGTCGGTTTTAAAGCGAACCTAGAAAAACTAACACAAGTTCTACACTCAAAACTGCAAAAAAAGAATGATTTCAACTTTGGACCAGGTTGATTACTGGGGATTTCACAAAAAGAAAGGAATTTGCTCGCTTACTAGTATGTAGAGTTTTCCAACGAAGTCGTCACGGGGCGCTACTCAGGTGATCGGGCTTCAGGTAGGTTTTCTGATCGTCCTGTTGTGCTTAATGGTTGAAACCAACGGCCTGGAAAGATTTTGCTGCTATGTTGACCAGTGGAACCTCTTGTGGGGCTGGACACAATGATGCATTTATTTTTTTAACAAGACCGGCACAATCCCATCCCCGTCGCCAAATATGTATTTTGATTAGGAAACCTTGTTTTTAAAAAATAAAACTATTTATTAGGAAAATCATACAGTA